>JANTQA010000015.1:0-1200000 GCA_027625915.1 Anaeramoeba flamelloides | reverse complement strand
AAGTGTTGTATGGAAATAAAAGAACTAATCTAATTTTTTTGTTACCTTAAAAAAAAAATTGATTTTATAATTTATTTTTAAAAATTATAAAAATGGAATTTTATAATTATCCAAATATCAAAAAAGTTTGACCAAAAACGCTTTTAATACAGTTCTGAAAATAGCTCTACTGAAGATTACCAATTGTTTAATGAAAAATTTTGAATTTTTTTTTTTAATTCTTTTTGGAAATGAATTTATTTGATCAATAAAAGAATAACGAAAAAAATGATTTTTATATTTAATCAATATTTGGATTTTTAAGATTAAAATTTTCACTTTATTTTCTATATTTATTTGTTTAAATTCAAAAAAGAAAACAATTTTTTAATTTGTTCATATCGTTGTACTTGATTAAATGCTTTTTATAATGCTATCATAACTTTATTAGCTTTGGAACTAAATTAGAATTTTTGTATGTAAAGTATAATAAAAAGAAAAAAAAAGAAAATGCGATCAAAATATAATCCTATTTAAAATTTTACATACAAATATTAATCAGGTTTGAAAGTCAAGCACAACTGTTTTTAAAAACATACTTACAAGATGAATACTCATACAAAATATATTTATAAGTTCAAAAATTGAATAACCATTCTGAAAGCAAATTGTCAAATGGAAAATTTGTGTCAAACCAAATTAATACTGGTATTTGAAATGCAAATGAAATAAAATTTCAGAACACTGTTCTATTCTAATTGAAAAAATAAGGTGAAATTTTAATCTTTTTGAATTTCAAATGCCAGTATTAAATTGGTTTGACACAAATTTTCCATTTGAAAACCTTTTTAAGGGATGTCAAGGTGATCATAAATATTTGTAATCTCCTACACAATATCTCATTACTTTTCCAAAGCTTGAACCTTTTCTCAGCTTTCAAACACTTTCCAACACTTTGAAAGAGTAAAAATGCTTTGAAAGGGTACAAAACTTTGTAAAAGAGAGATTTTTGTGTGTGTTGGTATGGATTTTAAATTCACAAATTTATTCCTTTTTAATTCAAAAAATTCAACGAAAAGTGAGTTGGTAAAATAATCTCTTTGTCGGTTTTTAAAGATTGAAGAGAAAAGGACGATCTTTTGCAGATCGAGCAATAACAAGATTTAGATTACTAACAATTACCGTTTCGTTAAAAACAATCACAAATTTTCACCACACCAAGTTATTGGTTCAAGAATAATGGAATTTAGAAATTAAAATAAAAAAAAAATATTTTTTTTTTGAATAAAGTAAATTTTGATGATTCTTTTTTTTAAATGTAAGAAAAATACACAAAAAAAGACACCAATTTTGAAGGGAAAGATGCTAAAAACGAAACTGAAAAGAAAGAAAAGAAAAGAAAAAAAAGAAAATAATAAAAATAAAAAGTTTACCATAAAAAAAGATGCTCTGACATGCTGCAAGCAATAATTTCCATTAATTATCATTGAAATAAAAACAAGTGTTACAGGCAAGATTTGTTTTACTCTTTCCAATTTGAATTCATAAGGTGGCATTTTTATCAGCGTTTCGTGTTTTTTATTAATTTCTCCCATCACCCAACAGATAAACACAGTTCCCAAAATTTGGATCCAGGTCATTAAAAAAGGACTTGGCTTTTCTTCTGAATTCGAAAGAAGAAACTTATTCATAAAGACCATAGAAATCGAAATTGTACAATAAAAGGTTATACATCCTGCAATTGTTAAATTGTTGTTTTGTTTTTTTCCTTTGTTCATCTTTTTTTGTAAAATAAAAATGAAAAATTTGTTTTGGTTGAAAAATAGAAAAAAATAAATTAAGAAAAACTAGAAAGAAGTAGAAGAAATTCAGAACTCCGATGAGAAATTACAAGGATTTGTTTATACCTTTGTCTATTTTGGTGATTTTCAAAAGCGATTCCCTTCATGTACAAAAATGATTTCTGAAATTTTTTATATTTTTTTATAAATTTTGTGATTTTCCATTAACTATTTTACTTTTCTGATATAACACTACTGTTTCAAGAAATTTGGTAATATACCCAATGTTTTGAAAACAACAAATTTCATTTAGTCAACGATAGGAGGTGTTAGGGTTTGTTTGAATTTGAAAAAGTCTTTTATCTTGAATGTTTCTACCCCAAATGACTTCCTTTTTTTAAATACAATAGAATGAGACAAAATTGGTCAACGTACTTTAATGTTTCTTGAAACATTCGTGGTATAACAGAAAAGTAACATGGTTAATTAGATATGACAACATTAATAATAAAACAAGAAAAATTTCAGAAATCTTTTTTGTACTTGAGAGCTACTCTTTTTTAAATTTAGGACTTTTGCATTATTTGAGATTTCTTCAGGAGGTAGGTTCCAAATGAATTTTGACGATTTATTACAAATATAACCATTTTATTTTGGTCAAGGTTTTTATGATCTTTTATCCAAAGACTAAAACCCTATTATCTGTATAATAGCAAAAAATATCCATTTTATTTTGAAAATTTTTTTGAATCGCCTTTTTCAAACCCCATGAAAAAAAAGGTTGCCTGAAATGTAAAAATGATGAGTAATCAAACCTAACCAAATACTTGGTTCAATACAATAAATTGTTAATATTTAAAAAAAGTAAATTTAAAAAAAAATTACAAAAAACAAGAATCATTTTTTGCTAATTATCTCGTGCTCAGGCCTGAAATAAACGATTTTTGCCAAAAAAGCTCTTTTTTTTTTTTAATTGAAAGTTCTATCGCAAAACTCACTTTTTACAGAGTCACAACCAAGAGAGGTATTAATTTATGATCAAATTATTGAATTTTACTCTGTTATTAGTCCGTTGGTACTAATAACGTAAGAAGAAGAAAAAATAATTTAATTAATAGATAAAAGTTTACTAGTTAGAAAATATAACATTTAAAACTTCGAGTTAGACACAAATAATACTTTTATTAAGCATTTGATCTTGTTAATAATAACGTCTATTCACAATATAATCAACATTCCTTGAACTTTACAATCTCGCGACTATTGTATTTATTATTTTTAGTTAAACTAACTTTTTTAAAAGTCTCTCCTCTATAAAAAAAGGTATTTTTCGGGTAAAAATATCAAATTTACCGATTAAAGTATTATAGTTGAATTCAGCTTTGATATATTTATTTTAATAGATAATATCTTCTAGTTTGAATAATGCTATATTCAGTTCAGAAAACGGAATATATAGAAACAATTACTATTTTTTAATATATTTATATATATATAAACCCGATTCCTACAATTTGGACATCCAAAATCAAAAATAGCCAAAAAATAAAACCCAATTTCTTGTATTTTTTCAAACCTAATATAAAATCACATTTAAGTTACCCATTATCAGTGTTTTAATAAGTAATCTTTTTAATCAAAATAAAAGAAAAAAATATAAAACTCAAAAATAAAAACAGGTGTGTCCAAAATAATGAAAAGAGCGATATAAAAAATGTATTGGTAAATTTGTTGAAATTTTACCAACAATTGTTGATCAACCAAATTTTAAGATACCATCAACCAATTGTATGTGATTTTTCAATTTAACAAACTCATCACTAACCTTCTATCGCCATCCAAAAAAAATACTGGATCTAACCAAACAGATTACGTAACTACAAAATAGGAAATGAAAACAAACAAAAAAGACAAAAAATGAAATAGTTAGTAAAATCAAAATTCTTTCCAAATTGAATTTAAAAACTGTATTGATGTTCTTTCAACTGTAAAAACTGTGTCCAAATTTTTGGAATATCGTTTATATATTATGATCTTACCAAAAACCCAATGAAAATAAGCGACAGTTGCTAGAAATCCATTTGGAATCACCAAAAAGAAAAAATTTTTAATTTAACTATATAATCAAAAGTTTTTTGAGAATAAATTTTTTATTTTTGAAATCAGAAAATTTCCAATCTGGTCTCGGAATAAAGTTGGATTTTAAATACTTTCAATAATTTAGTAGATAATTAAATGACTTTTTTTTATGAAGGTCATTTTTTTTGTTCTTCAAATTAAAATACCTTGTAATTTTTTTTATTTGATTATTTGTAGAAAGGAGTAAGAAACGGAAATTTATCAAAATAAAATAAAAGAAGAAAAACAATTTAAATATTCATATAAAAAGATTGTAATATAATATACATGCCCTTACTAAAATTTTATCTTATATACATAGGTTTTCCATTATTCAAAAAATAGGAGAAAAATATTTGGTTTTACCCAATCCTTTAAAATTTATCGAAAAAATGTACTTATGTTTTTTTTTTAATTCTGGACTCAGAAAGATAATTTCCACCTTACATATATATATATATATATATCCCTTAGCACCCCAAATAACCTAAAAACATTTCAAACAAAAATTTGAATTTGAAATGTTATCAAAGCATTATAAGATATAGAATTAATAAACAATTATCTTAGAAAGAAAATTTTATAATTAAAAACTGGATAGTTACTTAAAATAAAAAAATAAGTTGAAAAAAAATTATCATCATTGGGAATTTTTTTTTGGTTATTGTGATTTTATTCTTTTTCCAAATTTTGTCAAAATAAATTTTTTTTTTTTTTTTTGAAAATTTTGTCTAGACATCAAAAACCTCTTAGTTTTAACATTTAAAACACATCATACTTTACTGGAAATTTTTTTGGGGCCCTTTACGCCCCAAAATTGCCTAAAATGCTTGATTAAATAATTTATTCATTATAAAAGTTATTATAGCATCACATAGAATATTTGTTTTATCTATTGATTAAGATTCAACATCAATATCTATATTAGATTCTAAATAATTTAAAAATAAAAAAAAATATAAATTAAATTAGAAAAAAAAATCAAATTTTTTTTCATTGCAAAATTTTACAATTTTTTCAACAAGATTTTTTTTCCAATTTTAAATGATTTGACCAATAGTTCGAGTCAGATTAATAATTGATTTTTTTTTTTATTTTTTTACAATTTTTTAATTTTTGAATTTTTAAAATCTAGACATAAAATAAACAATATTGTTGAATTAGAGACCATATATTAAAACTTATTTAACAAGATCTGGATTAATTTATTAAGGAAAAATCCAAATATCGCAAATATATTATTCAAATTTTTACCAATAACAAAATGCAATAAAAAAAATTTTGGTTTTGGAGATTATTTTATTATATTGGAATAATATTTAAGAGTTATATTTTTTATTTTATTTCAAATTTAGGTATTTATATTTTATCGATTAAAAAGTAATTTATATTTGTTTTATTCCAATTTAATAAATTGAAATTATTTTACAATTTTTTTTTTTGTTTGATTTTCAATTATTAACTATTGCTTAAATAAAAGTTTTAGAAAATTAATCATATTAAAAATTTTATTTTGGCCTAAAGAAATAAATTTCAATTTTTCTCTTAATTGGATATTTATTGAAATTTTTTCTAAAAAAAAAAAATTAAATTTCAAAGTAATTTATTTTTTTATTTATTTTTTTTATCATAAAAATAGGAAAATTTTATGGTGGTTATTATTAATAAATCAATGTGTTGAGTTTTGAATTACTATTAATGTAATACAATTTCTGATTTATAAAAATAAAATAAAAAAAAAAATCTTTAAAAAAAATGTAAAAAAGAATAATTATTATTTTTTTTTTCAATTTCAAAAAAAAAATCAATAACTTAACTACTTTATCTTTGAACTATTTTGATGTTTTATTATAATTCAAATCTGGATTAAAGACAAATAAAAAAATTAATATATTAGTAGATCAATATCATTTTAAATATAATTTAAAAAACTTGATGAAATTTAGGCAAATCCGGGGTGCTAAGGGATATATATATGGACACGCATTTCACATATTTTCTTTTTTATAGTTGAACAAAAAAATAGGAGAAAAATAATCAAACTATTAAATTAAAAATTCTCATAAAATATTTTTTAAAACTTGTATAAACCAACTTATAACTAAAAAATATTTTTTTAGTTTGATTATTTTTAATCAATAATTAATAACCCAATAATAATTGTATCAGTGAGTTATTAAAAACCCAAAGATTAAATTTATCAAGAGCTTTTACAATAATATCTCAATTTTTTAAAGTTTTTCAACCAAAGAAAACTATTTCTAATTAAAAATTCCAAATAAAAAATAATAATCTATATTATCAAATAACTGAGTTAAATAATAACAATTTTGTTATTTATACACTTCATATTTGAAAAAGAAGATTAAATAATCATTTAAATTTCAAGAAATTTTTAAATTACTGAAGATGAAAAAAATAAATGATCAATTTTTTCAGATCTACACTGATTCAATATTTGATTTTTTTTATTGTATTTTTAAAATACGATTAAAGTTTTAAGGTTTTTATGTTCAGAAATACTCTCAGCAAATTACCTAAAATGAGATTTCATCAAAATAAAAATAATTTTCAATTTTTTCTCTTTTAACAATCGAAAAATCTAAACAACAAAAAGGATATTATCGTTTGACTGAAAATTTAATTGGGAAAAATGAATTCTTTTGAAAACGAGAATTCATTCATCGAAAGTTGATAAAGGGTTATCTTTAAAAAGTAAATTTTCTGTTTTTGTGAAAAGATCAACTTGACTGTCTTTGGGGAAAAAAATAAATAAGACCTACCAGTCACTTAACAAAATATCTTCTAATCCACCCAAAAGGTAAATAGACATTACTGACAAGATTAAATAAATATATAGCAAATTTCGTTCAGATTTATCACCGAAAAAAAGAGAAAAACTGATAAAGAACCATTCGAACATAATAGTTGACATTTTTTGAATGTATTTCTAAAAAGGTATCCAATTTACTCCAAACTTGTTTTACTTCTTCAGATTTAGGATAAAAAACTGAAGTAACTTTTTTATTTTTTTGTTTTTTTTTTCTCTTGGATGAGTTTTCTATTTAAAAAAAAAAACAAAGTCTTAATTGATGAATCTACAAGCAAACTTGACTCAATATTTTTATTTGAACAAAATTTTCAAAACGGTTGCTTTAAAGGCAAATTGAACGAGTATTGGAAATCTCTTGAAGAAGTAGATTATGACAATGATCCTGAGACCTTTTTAAAGAAAATAAGAATTTTTTATCAGCACTTCCTTGAGGAATACAAGCAATGGATCCCAAGCGATCGGATTGAAAGAAAAAAAAAGCTCTCTCAAAACGAATGGAATAGTCTGGCCTCAAAAAATAAACTTTTCCCAAAAGACCTAATCGTGCAAACCCTAAAAGTAATGATACACTTGAAGAAAGATCTCACTCTAAGTAAGTATTATTTTCAAAAAAAAAAAAACTAATAAATAATTCGGGCTTTCTTGTTTCCTGAATTCAACCTTACTCTTTGAATATCCTTAAATCTTATTCACTCGTGTTTTTGTTCAATGTTTAAAAACAAATCAAAAATTTTATTGAACATCCAAAAATGAAAAAAAAAAAAAAAAAAAAAAAACCTATGGATTGAATGGAACCATAAAAATTTAAAAGAAAAGCAAATAATATTGTAAACCTCATTCTTGATGTGCTAAATTATTATACTTATTGTTTGGATCTAAAATTATAAGTGTCTTTTTTCGAAAATTCGAGTACTTGAGAATTTTAGAACCAAAGACTTATATCAGCCAACTCTGTGGAAATTTGTGTTTAATAACTTTTTTCAAGTTAGAGACATTTTCACTTTTTATGAACTGAGTAATCAAATCAAATCAAATCAAATCAAATCAAATTATACTTGTATTTTGTTGCCAGCTAAATCAATAAAATCAATTTTTGATCCAAGTTTTCAAAAGATTTTATTTAACAAACTTCCATAGTACAGTGGCCAAAAATACACCATATTCAGAACATAAAGCCTGTGCTCCAAAATAAATACCTGTGCATTTTTTTTCTTGTTGTTAAAATACAACATCTAGTTCAGTATCCAATAGTACACCTAAGCTTAGATAAATTTTTAATTAATTTCTCTTTGATATTTTGAGAAAATTTTAAAATTATAAATGCAATAAGTTGAAATTTTTTCATAATTTTCTCATTTTTTTCTGAGGAATTTTTGGTTTTTTTGAAAATTTGTCTCAAAAATTAACTCTATTCTTTGAGATATATTTTCTAATTAGATCCTTCATTTTTAGAATTTCTTTTTAAATAGTCAAACTTTAAGAAACCAACATCATATTTACTTTTTTTATATTGTAGATTTCTTTGATTATTTAATGTGTAAGCACCCGAGAAAAAAAAAAAAAGTAGGCTTTTTATTAGTATCACGTGTTTAAACAAGCTAGCATGGGTTATTTTAGTAACAGTAATTTTCAAAACGTGTGTCCAAAAATAAATTTTTAAGAAAAGTACTAAAAAAAGGTATATTGAAGTATGCCAACTGTTTTAAAGACAATTTTGTTGTACTTTTTGAAAATGGATCTATTAAATTCATAGCTGATTAACAACGAGATCATTTATTCCTTTACTTGTAGGAAGGAAACTGTTTCTCTAAACCTTTATAAAAATAACTTTACTGACTTTTTCAGTTTTAATGATCTCTTTTTTTTAAAAAAAATGTTTAATCTGATATTGAGAGAAAATAAGCGATTTTTTCATAAAATTTTTTATCACAGATGAGACAATTTTTCAAACGGAAAAACAAAAAATAAAACACAGTTGGCATGTGTTGTGAATGTGTTGACATAAAAATTTTTTTGATAAAATTCGTGTTCAATTTTCAGATTTCTTTATTTATCATACTACATCCCAAAAATTTTTAATTATTGTCACTGAAAAAAAAAGAAAATTATCAAATATAAAAATAAAACTAATGGGGAGAATCAGTACATTTATTTTATTTGATTTGGTTTGGAACCAAAAAAGAAATAATCCTAAATGTTTACAATTAAAATTTATTTTGTTATAATTAAATACTTTACAAAAATAAAATTTCTGAGAGATCACAAAAAAAATAAAAGTAAAAATAAAAAAAAATTAAATGAGGGCGATTAAAAAGTAAATTATTTGATAGTTTAGTTTACACTGTATATCTTGATTGAGAGTTGATATGTACTCTTCATAGGGCTAATCGGGTTTTCCTTGTTATATTGAAGTAAATAAATCTTATAAAACATTACAATTTATTTTGCATTTTTTGTTTCATATTAAAAGGGGAATTTTCAAATTAAATATTAATTTTTTTCTAAAAATTTATAAAATAAGTGAGTTTTAATAATATAGTTTTCATAATTAATAATAATAAAATAATTATCAAGAGTTGATTCGTCATAAAAACATGATTAAAAATAATTTTGATCTTTAAATTTTTGTATATTTTTTTCAAAAGTTAAAATTTTTTAATGTTAACCGTTAATACTTTTGTAATCTTCAAAATAACAAAAATACCATTTTTTTTTTTAATTCAATAATTCATTTTTAAACCATTTGGATTCTTTCTGTTCAATCCTGTGAGAAATATATATATATATACACTGTAAGAAAAGATTTAATTTTTTTTCTTATATTTCAATTTTTTTTCAAAGATCCAAGGATTTTTCAAAGGGGAGTTAAAAACATTTTCTTGAAAATATAATAAAGAAAAAAGATAAAAGATTTTTATCACTGTATTTTAAATCAGATCTTCTTAATCTTCCAAAAAAAAAAAATTGGTATTAATTTTTCTTTGTAACAATAAAAAAGTATTTTTGGTTCAAAAATGTATTTTACGATGCAAAAGTCATATTGTATCCCTATTAAAAATATGACTAGAAAATCAATTTAATTTCAATTTCAAATCTAAAATCATCTAAATGAAAATTCAAAATTTTCCACACAGTTAAAAAAGTTAAATAAATCACAATAATACAATTTCATTCAAATTGGAAATAATTTTTTCATCTTTTAGTTTTTTGTTTTCATTTCATTTTTTGAATTACTTAACTTGTTTTGTTGGATCAAAATATTTTTTTCAAACGATTGATATTATGCTAGGGTTAAAGTTTAATTCTTTTAAAATAGAAGAACTCAAATAAAATTAGTTGATGGTATCTAACCATTTGATCGATTAATATTTCTAATAGAATTTAAACAAATTTACCAATATATTTTTTTGGTTCTGTCCATCTCCAAAATTTTTAACACAATCTTTGATTTATTAGTAGTGATAATATTTTATTTTTTGTTTTGTGGGTATTGTAATTTATAAACTATTGTTAACATTTCAATTAGTGAAAGTGGCTCTGGTTGGTGTTTTTTATAGAATTTATTTAAATAAGATTTTTTTTTTCAAAAATTGAATTTTGGTATGTTTAAAAATTTTGAATTGGAGTTTAAGATAATTTCAAAGTTTTTTATTTTCCAGATACCTTTTATTACTAATTTAGAATTAGTAAAACACCAAAGCGGCAAAATCGATTCCTGAGAAATAAAAATAAAAAAGTTAGTCAAAATTTGAGATAAATGTTTATGTGATTTCTGTGGTTTTTGTGATTTGCTTTTTCAAAAAAATCAGGAAAATATTCTAAATTCTTTTTAACTTTTAGAATTAAGATCTTTCAAGCTCTTTTTTTTTTTAAAGAAACAAAGACAAAAACGAAATTTTCAAAAGAAAAGAAATCAAAGAAATCAAAGAAACAACAGAAAGTATTTTTTCGATCATTACTTTTAAATTGTAAAAACCTGAGATTTTAACAATTTTGGAAATTGAAGATCCACGTTAATGTAAGTATTTTAATGAATTTGTTTGTCAGTTTCGAAAACCATAAGGAACCGAAAAAAGGATAACTTCTTTTTAATCTTCTATTATAAATTTTACAGTTTATGATGAGCTTTAGTAACCCTTTGACAGTTTGTTGTAGAAAAAATTTTTTTCAGAACAGAAAATCAATTTCGGGGTTTTATAACAAATTTTGATGGTAGGGCTGGAACAACTGTATTAATTATTACAAAGGGGGTTGTAATTTGATATTATTTTTTTTTTACGTTCTTTTTGTTTTTCCTTGAATTAAATCTCCCCACCACGGCTAAGAGGAGAGTTTCACCTCGAATTGTTTTTTGAACAACATTATCCATTCCAAACATACTTCACATTTTTTTTGTGCTTCTTTGATAATTTTTTTTGTTTGGATCGTTTCTCTCAAAACCAAAAGTAGTTGTATTAAGAGAAATTGTGTTGAGGTTGTGTGGTAAAAGTTTTGAAGAATTATTAATGAAAGGATCTTTGGGAAATTTATTTTATTGAAAAAATTAGTTAGTTTTGAATTCAAATGATGATAAAACGAAAAAAACTACCAATCCAAAAGAAATATTATATCTTGGGATTTGGTTAGATAAAAAAACTCATTTAAAATTTAACCTTGATAAAGTTAAAACCAATTTTAAAAAAATAACTAATATTTTACAACAAAAGAAATTTACTAATGGATTGAAAATTCATTTTTTTAAAAGCGGTCTTACATAGTCAATTGTTATATGGATTAGAAATATTTGATTTGACAAAACAAGATTTCAATGATATAGATTTGTGGATTAATAAAAAAGTAACAAAATTTTTTATTAATAAATCCACACTCTCCTAGACTTATATATAAAACTGAAGCAAAAAATAGATTCAGCAAGAATAACTATATATAAAAGAAGATTTAAACTAATTCAAAAATTAACCTTTTTGGGTTTTCATGAAATAGTAAAAAATCTCAAATTCAGAGAACAGAAATTTGAAAATATTAACTGGCAATCAGACACCCTAAAAGAATTAGAATTTGAACTTGAGAAATATCGAATTAAACAACTGGAAAATAGTCCAAGTTGGAAAGTTCATAAATATTTAAAAATAATTTCTATTCAAAATAATATTAACAAACAACAAAGATACTTAAAATGGAAGGGCTCAACTTCAATCTTAAAACTCAGAAATTTTTACAAATTATTTAAATAGATATTCTTATGTTATGAACAAGGACAAATCAAAATACTGTAAATTATGCAAAAAACCAAAAAAAAATAGATATCATTGAAGATTTGGATCATTTTCTCTGGAACTGCCCAGCCTATGAAAATAATCGTAAAATCTGGATATCTGAATTAAAAAAATTTAACATCTCTAATATATTAAAAAAATAATATTACTATTTTTGATATTATTAGAAAAAGAGATTCATTGTATTTATTAGCCTTAATAGGTAATAAATTTATTTTTGAGTCTTTAACAAAATTCCTAAATCATAATTTAGGAATTCGGGCAAATAAGAGGAATTAAAAACTCCTCCGTTAAATAATAAAAAAAAAAAAAAATTAGTTAGTTTTTTGTTTTTTAAAAAAAAAATATTGTGTCAGTTGAGAAAAAATGATCTTTATAATTTTGGAAATGATAATTTTAGAGGATTTAATACAATACCAAACCAATTACCGTGCCACGATTCAAAAATATCTTTGATTTAAAATAACAAAGGACTAGTCATCCAAAATTTTCACTTTTCTCCTTTTTGGCCTTCTATGTCATTTTTTAAAACCTTCTCCGCTTAACTCAGAAATGAAAAAAAAAAAATATAGAAAATCATCAACAATATGTAAGGGTTTTAAAAAATTACATCGAAGGCAATTTTTTCAAAAAGTCGATTTTTGCCAACCTTCTTTGTTCATTTTTTAATACGAGTCTGGAAAATTCAGACAAACCCAGTTAAAAAATCAGACATTTTTTCCTTCTTAGATCTCTCTGAATAAAAATTTGTAAGATTTACCAACCCATAAACCCTGATAAGAACACACAATACTTTGAATTTCAATTGCAAACGTAGTCGTTAAAGCATTTACAATTTTAAAAAGTTTTAAATGAATTAACGATTTGTAATTTTTTGGCATTTAAAAAAAAATCAAAAATTAAACTATTTTCATGAATTTTTAGCACAAAATCCTCTCTTTCAAACAGGAAAAAATGTATTTTCATTGTTTTTCCCCACTTTTAACAATATTGAAACCTACCTATATTGCTGTTTTTTTCTATGTGAGTACAAAGAATTTTATTTTTTCAATTTTTAAGAACAACGTATAAGGTACCTTCAAAAAAGTGATTCATTTTTTTTTTTTTTTACATTACATATAATTTTCTCTTTGTTAGGAGTTCTATTTGTAAATGTGTAATATCAAATTAAAAAAAATTAAATATTTTCTGAAAGTTCAATGGAGAAAGTATTGAATTAATAAGAAAATTTTTCTTTATTATTGGTTAATTGAGATCTAAATATTTTTTAGATCATAAATAATTGTTAAGAAAAACATTTTGGAACTTGGGATAAGAATAATCTTTTATTAATTGGTTGATCACAGTATTAAAGAATTTATTAAACAAAAAAATTAATGAAATAAATTCTCCTACATTTTTAATAAAAAGTTTAATTTGTTCATATGTTGAAAGTTTTCTCAAACAAGTCGTTTCTATCTGTTAGAAAAAATATTTTTATCAAAAGGATCTTTCAAAGAGCATATTTTGAAATGGTTAAATTATTTTTTTTGTTTTAAATTTAAAGTTTAAAGCATGAATCTTGCTAGGCAGATAAACCAGAGTGAAAAATAACTCAATTATTTTCTCTTTTTTAAATTCTTTTTCTCTCAAATTAAATTTTATTTCTCTCAAATTAAATTCTTTTTCTCACAAATTAAATTTTATTTCTCTCAAATTAAATTTTATTTCAAAATTACTATTTTTAAACTAATTAACATAATAGTTAATTTGAAAATAAATCAACTTTCTTTCAGTGGAGATTTTCAAGGGGATTATCAAGAGGATTATCAAAATATTGAATCCATTTCTTCATTTTTATCTTTGGAAGTATTAATTTTACTTTTAAGATCAAAACATCATAAAGATATTCTTTTTGATTATGGATTTCTTGAATTGTTATCTGCTTTATCTCAAACAATTGTAACAATTTTTTCAACATTAGTTAAAACATTGATTTCTTCAAACCAAAAACAAGAAAAATCAATCGAAAAGCAAATAAAAGGCAAGGGAAAGCGAAAGGGAAAGGGAAAAGAAAGGGTGGGAAAGGAGGAAGAAAATAAATTCAAAACAAGCAATTTTGAAAGTTATTGCTTTTTAATTTGTTTATATGTGATGGATCGTTTATCAATTTTATATTCAACATTTTATGAATTAAATTTTCAACGGAATCAACAAATAAATATCCAAATTGAATTTTCATTTTTGGAGAGTTTATCTGAATTTATCGAAATATTAAATTTATTAAAATCAAAATTTATCTTTTCGTCAGGTTTATTTAATACCCAAAGTTCAATTTTAAATGTAATTCTATCATGTTTTCAAAATAAATTCCAATTGCCAAAAGAATTAAAATTAAATTATTTAAAAATTATTAGTGAATCAATCTGTCAACCAAACTCCAAATTAAAATTATTAAAATTAAATTTAAATAAAAAAATTATAAAAATTTTTTCGTCAGTTAATTTAAATGAAAATGAATTATATTCATTTACAAAAAAATTGAAAATAAATGAATCTAGAAATTTAGAACTCCAAACATTTTCTATTTGCTTAACAATATTAAAAAAAATAATCATTAAAAACACTATCCCTGAAAATGAAATAATTCGACAATTAAATATTGAAAAGTTATGTAAATTTCTAGAAAATTTAATTTTAGAATTACAATTGAATTCAAACGAATATAAACAATTAAATGAAATGGTTCAAAAAGAAAAAGAAAATAATAGTGAAGAAATTTTTAAGAACGATGATAATAATAATAATGATGATGATGATGATGATGATGATGATATTAATAATCAAATTATTGAGATCAAAAAGGAAGGTAAATTAAATTTAAATGATATTTTAAAATTAAAATTAAATTTACCTTTGGAATTATTTGAAGAATTTAGTGAACAAACAAAAAGCAAAAAAGAAAAGAAAAAGTTTCAAAAAATAAAAATAAATTTTTCACAAATTAATTTATATTTTGAACCAATATTTAATTTATTATTTGAAATTTGTAAAATAAGTTTTGGAAAAAAAATTACCAATTATATTCCTTTAGGTGAAAAAATTATTCTTCAATTTATTAAATTATTTTCAATTTCAAGATTAAAATCTGAAAAAAACAATAAATATATTTACAACAATCTATTTAAACAATATATTTTAAAATTATTAATAGATATTTATCCTTTTATGAATAAACCAATAAATATTATATACTGGAAAAATCTTTTTTCAATTTTTTTTTTTTTAAGAGTTATCTTCTTAATAATGAAAAAAAAAACTACTTTACACCAAGAAAAAGAAAAGGAAAAAGAAAATGGAAAGGAAAAGGGAAAAGAAAAAGAAAAAAAAAAAGAAAATGAAAACGAAAAGGAAAAGGTGGAAATTAAAAAAAATTATGATGAAAAAAATTTTACAAAAATAATATTATCTTTTCTTCTACACACTTCAATTAACAAAAATTCTTCAAATCATAATCAATGTATTGTTTTACTTGATTTTATTTCAAAAATAAAATTAAAATATATTGATTCTTGCTTAAATATTTTAGTTAATATTATTAAATCTAATATTGGTATAACCATCAAATCTTTTATTAAATGTAATGGTATTGAAAAAATAATAGATTGTATTTTTAATTTAATAGATTATCTACAACTTAATAATAATAATAATAATAATGATGATATGAAATTAATTACAAAGTTATTATTCAAATATTTTTACATTTTAAATATTTGTTCAAAAAATGAAATAATTTTAAAAAATATTTTAGAAAATAAACAATTAATGGAATTATTTTCAATGTTATTTTTAAATTATAATTGTAATAATTTAATTACCCAACAAATTTTTTTTTATTTTAAAAAAATCCAAACCAAAAAATCACAAATCAATCTCCAAATTTTCCATAAATTGAATTCAATTTGTGATTATATTTTGATGAAATTATTAAACAATGATTTATCTTATAAAAAAAGTTTAAATTTCATTCTAAATTTTTTTGAAGAATTATTTATAAGCAATTTAACAATAACCCAAAATTCAATATTAAATTCAAAAATTTTTTTAAATTTGATAAAAATTTTTTTATTACCAGCTAATGAAAATGTTATAATTGAAAAAGGCTTTAATTTTTTCTTAAATTTATTTAAAAAAAATAAAAATAAAAATGTAATTTATTCACAAATTGAAAATCAATTAATTCAAAATATTTCTAAATTGATTCAATCTGAAATTAATGAATTTCAAAAAAATGATAATTTAATTCTGATTGGAATTAACGAAAATGAAAATAAAATGAACGATGTGAACAGAAATGGTGAGCATGATGGAATAGAAACGGAGAAGACGAACAATATACGTAAAGACAATGAAAACAAAAAAGGAAAAAATGTAGACGAAGATGACAATTATAACAAAAATGAAGGGGATAACGTGTTTTTATTAAAAATATATAATAAATATTTTGAAAACATTTTTTCTTGGATTTTATTAACAAAAAAACGAACGAATATGATCATTAAATTCACTAATGTAATTCTTACACCATTAAAAATTTCATTATTAATTACAAACCCATATTTTTTTCAAAAAACAATCTATTTTTTTAAAAATTTATGCAAAATTTCTAAATATAATTTAACTTGTTGCTGTTCCTCAAATCTTTTTTTATTTACAATACAAGAAATTTCTGATACCCATGATCAATTATTTAAGAAAAAATTATTAAAATTTGCAAAAATGTTAGGTTCCAATTCAATTTCAACTCAAGAATTAAAAGCTACTTTAAAAATTATTAATAAAAATTATCCTTATGAACAAGTAAACCAACTTGAACAAAACGATCAATCTGGTAAAAATGAATTAAAACATTTGAATGAAATGGCAAATGATCAAAAAAAATCGAAAGAAAAAGAACAAGAAAAAGAACCTAAAAAAGAACAAAAAATAGGAAAAGAAAAAGAACCAAAAAAAGAACAAGAAAAAGAACCTAAAAAAGAACAAGAAAAAGAACAAAAGATAGGAAAAGAAAAAGAAAAAAAAGATCAAAAAGAAAAAGAAAAACAAGATCCAAAAGAAAAAGAAAAAAAAGATCAAAAAGAAATACAAGTAGACAAAGAAAAAGAAAATCAAAAAGAAGATCAAAATCAAAATCAAAAAGAAGGAAATGAAAATGTATTGACGAACATTAATGAAGAAAATAAAATAATTTTCCATATTTTTGAACATATCTTTAGAAATAGAATTAAAAACACCCCAACAAGAATATTTGAATTTAATGGGAAATCCTCAGGTTTAATATTACCGAATTTAAAAAAGCTATCAAATAACGGCTTTGCCTTTTGTGTTTGGATTTATATTCAAAAATTTCCGATAAAACCGCAAATGTCTACATTATTTAGTTTTTATGATTCAAATTACAAGAATGGAATTAATTTATATATCCTGAATGATAAAGTAAAATATGAGGTGGTCTCTGCGAAGGGTATTTCTCAAATTATTCAAAAAAAAATTCCCATTAGGGATTGGTTTTTTTTAGCCATTAGCCATAAGAAAAAGAAGAAAATAAATCTGTCGACTATGAAACTTTTTAAAAGCAATACGGGTTTTGCAAATAAATCGACAATAAAATATTTACCAACGAATATTGAATTAACCAATAATTCAATTGGGTATTCAACAAATAAAAATATGTCGAAAGTGAATTTTTTTCATGGCAATTTAGGCCCCATTCATTTCTTTAAGGAGTCATTAAAAACGAAGGAAATTCAAGAAATTTATAACCAAGGCTCTGAAATTTTAATTTTGGATCACCTAAAAGAAAAAATATGGTTTTCGTATAATGCCAAAACTACATCCACAAAATATAGTTATGATCAAGGCCCCGGCAAAAATATAAAAGCGAAAACTAAAAACATCAATTTACTTCACCCAAGACATATTGAAAACACATTATATTGCCTGGGCGGTGTAAGAATTTTTATGTTTGTTTTGAATCAAATCAATAATAACTCTGAATCGTCCGATTTGTTTAATTCGTTGATTATCATGATTTTCAGAAGTCTGCTATTAAGTGAATCGTATCAAAATGATTTTTTAGCTTTTAAGGGCTTCCAAGTGCTAAGCTTTTTATACAAAAAAAAAATCAAATTGATCAATTCAAAAACAATTGATTATTTGCAAGCCATTTTATTCCAGGCAAGACCAGAAAGGATCTTTAAATGTTTAATTTCAGACTTTTATCAAGATTATGAAATTTGGTTTCATATTGAATTTAAATTGCAAAAGCATTTATTTGAATCGTTTTTAATTTACTTTGAAGAAAAGCAAGTGCAGTGCAGCAAATCGGAATATGCAAATTTTTTATCTTTAATAAATTTTAAAAAATTGATCTGGTGTATACCAACATTATATAATGAAGAGAATCAAAAAAATAGCACAAAGGGCAAGGGGGGCATTTTGACAATTGATCAAATTTTTGAAATTCGAAAGATAATTTTGGGCATCATTAAATTATATTTAACTGAAACAAGAAACTTTTTTAAATTCAAGCAAGTAATTTCCATTTGCTTATTATTATTTCAAGAAAAAAAAAAAATCAATGACATATTGCAAATTATTGAAGAAGTGATCACAAAGACAATTTTTGTTTGCAAAAAAAATTATAAAATTGTTGCTGTAGAAACCATCGATAATTTGATCTATTTGTTGACTTCCTCTGACGAAATGATTAGATTAAAATTGTTGAAAATTTTATTTCAAATAAAAATTAAAATCAATAATTTTAAAGAAATTGATCAAGTAAATATTTTTAATATTAAATTACGTTACTCAATAATCCATAATCTAATTTTAATTAATAAATTTTCACAAGGCTTTTACCAATCGTTGCAGTTATATTTTAAAAGGAATTTCTTATCAAACAAAAATGTAATCTTTTTCACTCTTTTGGATTATATTCAAAGGGTGTATAAGCAATTTGGAAATCAATTTATGATTGACTTTGGTTGGATTTTAAAAAAAAATAATTATTTAATATTTTCCAAGTTATTTGGTTGGCAATATAAATTGTTCCAAACAATTATTATCAAAAACTTCGATCATAATTTTAATAAAGACTTGATTAATTTTTTATCAAAATGCCATCTTAAACTTTTTGAAAATGATAAAAAATTTGATTCCATTATGAAGGAAACTTTAATATTATTTGATATTTTTTCTTTAGATTACAAAATAAATTTTTTCTTTAAAAGTAAAATAATTTTGCAATTTCTTAACAATATATTAAATTCAATAATGAAGACCCTAAATTTAAATTTAATACAAAATGAAAATAATAACCTGAAGAATACTAAGAATAAGAATATAAAAAATATTATTGAAAAAAAAATTAATTCCTTTTATTTAGATAATTGTTTTTATTTTTTACAAAACAGTTTTGAAATAATTTTTTTATTAACAATGGAATTTTATCAAAAATTTGGTTTGAATTACTATAAAAAAAATATTAAAAACAAAAATATTGGAAATGAAGATAATAAAAAAAAAAAATTTAGAAATTTTAATCTTTTAATTCTAAAAATATTTCAAAAAATAGAAAAATTTTTAAAGATTTTAGATTTTTTTTCAACAAAAGGATTAGTTTTTAGTAAAAATCAAACAAAAACCTTAATAAATAATTTATTATTAATGAATTATTTTTGGATTATCTATTTAAATAATATTAAAAAATGAAGAAAACAAAAATACAAATAATCTTGAAAATAATAAAAATGATATGGATGATGATAATAATAATAATGATAATGATATTAATAATGATGATAATGATAATGATATTAATGATCACAATAATAGTAATAATAATAGTAGTAGTAGTAGTAGTAGTAATAGTAATTATAAAAAAGATGATGAAAATATTAATTACAATGAATACAAAATTAATCAAATTAAAATAATTATAAAATTTATGAAAAAAAATTTATTATTATCAAAAAAATATACAAGATCTACAAATTATTCAAATTATTTAAAAAATATACTAGCTTTATTATTTACAACTCTTTCCAATACCAAAATCAAATTAATTCGAACTTATGTAAAAAAATTTTTAAAAGAAATCATTAATGAAAATTCTGGAATATTGTCAATTATTCCGTCATTAATAACCAATGGTGATATATATGTGGGGGTAATGAGTGGCAAAAAATTGTATAAATTATTCAATTCGAAAGATTGGAAATCATTTTTTATTGAAACAATAAACAAAATCCAATTTAATACTTTTGAAAAAATTAAACAAAAACTTGAAAGTAAGGTAAATACAATAAAAGAAAATAAAGAGAAATTGTTAGAACAATTTTGGTATAATACAAATAATTTGCATGAATTGAATTTTTTATATTATTTAATTGAATCTGAAACAAATGGGCTAATAAAGCAAAAAACTTCGTATTTATCAAAAATTGAAAATCTTATTAGTCATTCTGAAAAGCAATTAATTTTATTAATCAAAAAAGTTACAAATGAAAGAGCTCCCTTTTATAATCCCAATCAAAAAACTTTTTGGAAAATTAACAAAACAGAAGACTCATTTAGAAGGCATATTAAATTAAAAAGAAATGAAAATTTCAATCCTAATTTTTTTTATTTGGCTTCGAAAAAAAGAGAGAACTATTCGAATATAAGTAATAATTCGAATCTTAAGACTAATCAATTTGATGATGGCAATGGCGATGGAAATAACAATAACAATAGCAATAACAATGAAAATGTAAATGTAAATGAAAATGAAAATGAAATTAATCAAAATACAAATAATGAAATTCATAATTGGAAAGATTCTAATAACAAAAAGAAAAAGAATTCTGAAAAATCATTACTATTAAAAATTAATTGTACTTTAATAAAACCAACAAAAATAATTAATTGTGTCTTTATTTTAACGAAAAGAAAATTAAAATTATGCTTTACTTATGATCTGAAAACGAAAAAAAAAAAAGAGGATAAAAGTTGGAATTTAACTGATTTTCTTGAAATTTATAAGCGTAGATATAGATACCGAAATACTGCCTTGGAGTTCTTTTTAAAAGACAAAACCAATTTCTTTTTAAATTTTATTTCAAATAACGAAAGGGAAAAGGTTCGAAATAAAATTATTGAAAACTGCCCTGAAAAATTTAAAACACTTTATACAGAAAAGCCCAGTAAATGGTTGAAAAATTCTGGCTATACAAAAATGTGGGTGAATAGAGAAATGTCAAATTTTGAATATTTGATGAAATTAAATACAATTGCTGGTCGAACATTTTGTGATGTTTCCCAATATCCCATTTTCCCCTGGGTTATCGCTAATTATGTCTCAAAAGAATTGAACTTTAATGACCCAAAGACATTTAGAGATTTATCCAAGCCTGTTGGTTGTCAAGTTCCAGAAGTTGAAAGGGAAATTAAAAGAAAATATAGATTATTGAAAGGCAGTCCGTACGGGATACCTGCTTTCCATCATGGGATACATTATTCAACCCCTGGTGGCGTTTCTTATTATTTAATACGATTAGAACCTTTCACCACTTTGGCTATTAATGTTCAAGGTTTGTTTTTTTTTTTTTTTTTTTTTTTTTTTTTCAAAGATGTGTTATTTCTTAAAAAAGTTTATTAAAGACGTCTTTTCTAAAATTAAAAATCAAAAAGTATTGCTTTAGAACAATTTATTCATATTATATTTGTAAAATAATTTTTTAATACTTTATTGAAAATGTAAATAAAGTAATTTGTTGCCTTTTTGATTTTGTTAAATAATAAATATTTTTCTAAAACTTAAATTTAATCATATTATCATTTATTTAAAATTTCAAAAACAAATAATACTCATAAACATAATAAAAATAAAATTTTACTAATAATAGATAATTCCTTTGATAAATCTGATCGACTATTTAATAATATTGGGAAATGTTGGGATAATTTTTGTAATTTCTCAACTTCAGTGTCTGAATTGGTTCCTGAGTTTTATTATTTGCCAGAATTTTTGTCAAATGTAAATAATTTAGATTTAGGGAAAAAGCAAAATGGGGAAACAGTAGATAATGTAATTTTGCCGCCATGGTCAAATAATTCTCCACATGAATTTATTAGGATAATGCGAGAGGCATTAGAATGTGATTATGTAAGTGAGCATTTAAACGAATGGATTGATTTAATTTTTGGGTATAAGCAAAAGGGTGTAGAAGCAGAAAAGGCTGGTAATGTATTTAACTATTTAACGTATGAAGATAATATTGATTTAGATAAAATTTCAGATGAAGAGGAAAAAAAAATAATTGAATTACAAATTGATAGTTTTGGACAGTGCCCCTCTCAATTACTCAAGCACCCACATCCAAAAAGATTATCATTAGCTCAAATAGAAAAAACTCAAATAAACTGGAAATTTATTGAAAAAAAGCCATTGGTGATGAAATTAATAAATAAACCGTTAATTTTTTTAAATGTTACTGAAAAGGATTTTGTCTTAAGAAGGGTTCTAGGCGACACAAATACAATTTTAACAATTCACGAAAATCAACAACTTGAAGTTCATAAATGGTTACCAGAAAGTGACGATTTTGAAAGGGGTAACCAATCAAGCCAAAAGGGTAAAATAAATAAAACGTTTGGGGTATCCTATGACAATTCCAATTTGAATCTTAACAAATGTTATTTGCTATTAAATGATTCAAGTACTTTAGTTAGCTGTGGCTATTTCGATTCTGCCTTTAGATTCACGAAGATCAGTAATACTAATTTATGTCAAAAATTCACTTTTCATCAGGATGTTGTTACATGTATTGCCTCAGACGGCACTTTTTTGGCAACGGGGTCAAGAGATTCAACGATATGTATTTGGAAAATTTTTTATAAATTTGAAAAAAAAAAATCAAGAAACGAGGGCAATGATGTTAATGATTATGTTAAAAATAAAAAAAAAATGAATAAGAACAAAAATAATAACCCAAATAATGAGAATGAGAATAAGAATGATAATGATAATAATAAAAATAATCATAATAATAATAAAAATAAAAATAATAATACTCATCTTACAAATACTTTTGAAAAGGATATAGATTCATTGATTAATAATAAAAATAATAATTCTTCCATTTTCCCTGAAATTGTGCTAAATTCGATGTGCTTTGGCCATTATTCCGAAGTTACATGCTTAGATATTTCCCATGATCTCGATGTCGTGGTGTCTGGATCGAAAGATGGTTCTTTGCTATTACATACGTTATCAACAGGCATTTTTATTAGATCATTTTTTAAAACGAAAAAAAATAAGGAAAAAATTATTAAAAAAAGAGAAAAGAATAATGATGATGATAAGGAAAGCCTTAAGCAAAAAATTGTTGGAAAAAAAAATGAAAAGGATCATAAAAAAGAAACAAAAGAAGAATCTTGTCTCGGTGAAAAGGATAACAAGCAAGGAAAAGAAAAAGATAACAAGCAAGGAAAGGAAAAAGATAACAAGCAAGGAAAAGAAAAAGAGCAAGAATTTAATGCGAAAGAAAGTGAGGAAGAAAGCGGGAGTACAAATTCGAATAACAAAATAGATAATACTGGGGAAATAAAAAAGGAAAGTGAAACAGATCAAATTGAAACAGAGAAAATTGAATTAACAAAGATAAATCTAAATATTATGAAAAAAAAAAAAAACTATCCCAAATTAATTAAAATTTCAAAAAATGGTGAAATTTTGACTTGTTCAGAAAATAAATTGTTATTGTTTTCAATAAATGGAGAATATTTGATGAAAAAAAAAATTTCCAAAAAAATCAATTCTTGGGGATTTTCTTCAGACGAAAAATATATTATCTTGGCAGGGGAAGATGGGTTGCTACAAATAAGAAAATTTTCAAATTTGAAATTAATTAAAAATTTATCAATCTCGGCAGATACTATAAAAACACTTTTCATAACAAAAAATAACAGCCATTTGTTTTTAGGTTTAAATTCTGGTCAATTAGTTTTATTAAAACTTAAAAAGGAACAAGAACAAATAAAAAAAATAACCTTAAAATAATATATCATATACACTGAGATATTTTATAATAGATTATATTATTTGTAAATTATATTGCTTTTATTTTTTTTTTTTTTTTTTTTCTGACTTGTATTTCGATTTTAATGAATATAAATTCTCTTCAAATATTTAAATTATTTTACTCAAAATTATCTCATCTAGAAGTTTAATCAGAAAATAAATTAAAATTCAAAAAATTGTTTCACCTTTTAATCAATAAAAAATTACGATTATACCTTGTATTTTAAACAAATGTTTGAACTTAATAAATTAATCTAAATTTTCACATTAATATTATCATTTTTTTGTTTTTTCGTTTATTTATTTTCTCTTGTTTTTACGAATTACAAAATTCCTTTCATTTGGTGGTTATTTTTTTTTTCTAATGAGTAGTATTAAGTTAAAAGTTTCGTATTATAACAAAACCAAATAAATTCAGTTTGAAAGTAACCAATCATTTGATACGAAGTACTTTTTAGTTACAGGTTTGGAATGCATTTTACATTTGTTTTGTATTCTATAAAAAATATTAATTAATCATTGAATTTTAAAAATAATTGGATTAATTTCTTCTGAGGTTTAATTTTACGTATTTTGAAAGTCAGGTTTTCAATTAGAACAAAAAATAAAAACAAAAAAAATAATAAAGGTGAATAAAAGAAACTAAAACCCTTATTTAACCTTAGGTATTAGCCTTTAAGTTAAGCCAAAAGAAACGATTTGTAGCACTATCCTTAAGTTTTTTTTGGAAAATGAAAAAACAATGAAATTTTGAAATTTTGAAGGGTTGTAGAAACCTTTTTTTCAACATAATATTTTGAAAAGTATCAAATTAGTTACTATTAATAAAATAAATATTTGTGAATATTTGACTAAGATAAGGTTAGTTTTTCAGAAAAAAAAAATTACATTCACAATAATGTAAACATTATTTTTTACTTTTTTTTTGATTACAAAAATTCAGAAGAGCCAATTTTCCTGACTTAATGATTGTTACACACAAATAATTTTTCTTAATATTTCATTTTTAATTATTATTTTTCTTTATTATTATTATTATTATTGTAATATCTTCCTTTTTGGGTTTCAAAGAAATTAAAAATCAAATCATTTCTGATAAAAGATTGGGAGGGGGGTTAAAGATCAGAAAAAAATGATCTCCTTTTTTATAACATGTTTTTAGTGTAAGGGGTAAATCAAACAATTTGTGTATTCGAAAAATGATATTGATTTGGTTTTATATAAATATTAATTTCTTCAAAAATTTTGTAAATATTTTGTTTTTATAATATGAAGAATTTTCAAACAAAATCAACTTTTTAGAAAAATCTCACTCTAAAAATCAGACAAATAAAAGAATGGAAATTCAGTCAAAATTAATAATATATATATAAAAACACCACACCAAAAATTGTTGACTCACCTGAAATAATAAATTAATATATATATATATATCCTTAGTATTTAAGAACGGTAAATAATTAAATCCGATTTGTAATTCACTTTTAAATGATTCTAAATATATAAAAACCCGATATTTCAAATATTTAAAAAAATAAAAACCAAAAAAAAGTAAGTAACAATTTTTGAAATGAGAATTACAGATTTTTTATTACTGAACTTTAACTGAAAAAAAATTAACAAGATAATTTTTTGCCAATAATTAAATTCATTTTAAAAGACATTACATAGTCTTAATTTTCTTAATGATTATTTACCTTTTCAAAGAACTTTTTTTTTTCCACAAACAGTTCTTTTGCAAAAAAAAAAGTTTCAAAAACAAAAAAAAAAAAAAAAATTGAAAAAAAAAAAAAAATTTAAAAAATTTAAAAAAAAAAACAAAAATTTGCAAAATTAGAAAAAATGATTCTGATCTAAAAATTTGAAAATTGTTTTTTGATATAAATACTGAAATAAGCCATCAAAAAAACTTTTGTAACCATATAAAGTGAGTCAAAATTTTTGAAATTGTGTTTATATTGACATTTTGGTTATAAATTAGAGGAAAAGAACAGCCAGTTCCACTTTTAATACATAAAAATTTAAATATATTTAAGGCACACAAAAAATCTCTAATTAAGGTATAAAATTCTCCTTCCTAGTAAAATAATTATGTAAAAGAAAATTCCAAATTATTTTCCTTAATTTGTCATTTTGTGTGTCTTAAACGTCTTTGAATTTTTGTACCTGATAAACGGAACTGACTGCAATTTTTTTTTTAATTTTTTTTTTTTTGAATAGTTTTTTTTTTGAATAGTTTTTTTTTTTGAATAGTTTTTATTACTAAAAGTAAAGTTCAATCATAAACTGAACTTAAGGATTATAGATATCTTTGAATTGTTTTTGCTAAATCTTTTGATCTAAAAATGACATTACCCCAAGATTCATCAAGTTTTCAAATTTTAATATTATTCAAGTATTTTTTTTACACACTATAATATCAGACACAAAATAATCAAAAATAGGTAAAAAAAGATCTATAATTAACAAAAAAAAAATTAATCATAATAAAAATATTTTGATTTTCTATGGAATTTCCTAGTAAATGAAAAAAATCATAAAATTTGGATATCTGAATTAAAAAAAATAATATTTCTAATATAATAAAAAAGAATATTATCACAACTTTTGATATTATTATAAAAAGAAGTGATAATATTTATGAGCCCTCGTGTATAATAAATTTTTTTTTTGTCTTTAACAAAATTTCTAAAAAAAAATTTAGAAATTCGGTAGCGCAGTAGAGTTCCACGAATGACTGACAAAACCTGGATTTTTTTTTTAGTTTCTTAAGTTAAAAGAAAATGTAAGAAATTTTCTTTTTGTTTCTCAGATTAATAAAAAAAAAAAAAAGTCCTTAAAGAAAATAAGAGGGGTTAAAAACACCTCAGTTAGATAATAAATTAATAATTATAATCCTTTTTTTATTCTAATTAGTAGTATTGTAAACTTTAAATTGGGTAAAATGGAAGGAAAAGATTAATGTAAAAAAGTAAAGATAATTTATCCAATTAAGGAAGTAAGGTACATTTTACTAATTTTTAAAATTTATAATTGTAACAATATAAATAAAAAAAAAAAAATTGAGTTCAATAGGGTATTTAAAATTTGAAACCAAAATACCATTCTTTGCCGCTCTATTTGTGAAAAAATAGCTAACCCAAAGTAATTCAGAGTTGAATCTTTCATTTTTCGATTTTTTGAAACATTTTTTTAATTAAATTTTTAGTTCTATTAAAAAATTTTTTTCATCTAGAAATATTTTCTGCAAATCCTCAAAATTGATCATAGAATAAACCCAAAAAATAGTTCTGAAAAGGTGTGAATTTTAGAAAAATTTTGCTTTTAGAAGACCAAATAAGAAAGATCACCTTTTTCAGATAAATTTGTTGAAACCAAGATAAAAAAAATAATTCCCATAAATCCCATTTCAAAGATTATTTTTCTTTATCTTCTTTATTTCGAGGAATCCTAACAAATATATTCTTGAATTTCTAGCTCTATTACTATTTCTTCTTTTTTACAAAACATTTTTATGCAAATTTGCTTTCAAATTTCTTTTTTCAAATATTTATATCAAAATAAGCCAAAATAAAGAATACTCTTACAATGGTAAAGAGAAAGGAGGGTTAAATTCTCAAAATCAGTAAAAAAAAACAGCTAAAAAAGATTGATTCCAAAGAAAAAGAAAAATATTGTGAAATTTTTACACGAATTTACAAATTTTTTTTGATTTTTAAATATAATATGTAATATATAATTATAAAAACAAATAAATACAATCAACCCATATTTCTGAAGAAGAATTTAAAAAATATCAGTTTTCTGAAATAAAAATAGAATTAGATGAATTAACTGAAAAGAGGAATTTTAAATTCTTTTTTGAAAATTCCTCGAAAATAGGAAACAATTTGTTAATCAAGAATTTTTTTGAACAAAAAAGTTTTTCTACAATGAATTAACAATTAATCCAATTAAGGACAAGTAACTGTATCAAATTTTATAGATAAGATCAATAAATAATGATTTTTATTTATTTTTTTCTTGATTAATTATTTTCATTTTTTTAATTGTTAGTTAAAATATATTTTACTATGATCTATTCAACTAATATATGTCCCTTCGAACCAAAAAACACTAAAAATGAAAAACTGATCAAATACTTTTGATTAATAAAATTAAAAAAACAAAATGATAAAATAAAAATAAATAAAGTTTCAATTTAGCTTGTTCTTGAAAACATTTTTTGCCAAAATCATTGATTTCAACCTTGAAATTATGTATATTTTTAGATACACTATCTTGTTTTATCTAATTTACAAAAACAAATTCTAAATTATGGGGAATTTTCTTTTCACAAAAGGCACTAATTTGGTCCTCAAATGTTTTTTTTAGTTTTAAATGGTAAAATAAAAAAAAAATGAAACTAAAAGGATAAACTTTCTGGAAAAGCATTCTAATTTAATATATTAACTTATTCTTTGATTTCAAACTTTTCTCAACCCCAATTTTTCAAAAAAAAATAAAAAAGTGTACACTAATTCCAAAAAATATTTTCGATATTCCAAAGTTGAGAATGTTTTTATTCTAAAAAAAATTATCGCAGTGTTTAATTGAATTAAGTTATGAAACTTAATTTCGAAAAATATTAATCAGAAAAAAAATAGTGCTTAATTTTATTAAGGACATATTTCTTAAAATTATAATTTATTTGGTTAAAGAAAGGATTTGAATTAATCAGTTTTGTAATAACTGTATCACTAAAAATTATGAAATCTATATTCCTTTACTGGCATTTGTATAAGAAATTGAAATAATTTTCACTTGATTTTCAATTTCCTTTTTCAAACAAAGCCACAAATCACAACACTCTTTGAAAACTCTCAATGTATGGAAAAGAAAAATATGAAAAAGGAAGTGAAAATTTTTTCCCATTTAGAATTCAAATACCAGTAAGGTTTAAATCGCAGAAATTTGAAACAAGATTATCTTGGGCAATATGTTGTTAAATATTAATTTGGTTCCTATCTGATCGTATTTGTGCTTGATATGGGTTTTAATAGTGGTTCAAAATGGCAATTTTTGACAATTTATTTTCATTTTTTTTTTCCAAAATCTGAATTGAAGAGTACAAGATTAATATATCGAAAGGAAAGTTATAAAGAAATGTGATTTTTGGGTTGACATTTTTTGTATTTTTGAATTATGTTTGACTTTATTTGGAGCTTTTCGAAAAACTCTTTTTCATTTCGTTAATTGACTAAAAAGTAAATGAAATTTTTTCTTCTAGAACCCAAAAATCACCTTTATTCTTAAACACCACTAATCTATAAATCTTAAACTCTTCAATTTGGATTTCAGAAAAAATCAAAAAATAAATTGTCAAAACTTGCCATTTTGAACCCTATTAAAACCCATATCAAGCACAAGATTGATCAGACAAGAATGAAATTAACAAGTAGCCACACATAGCACAAGATTGTCTTTTTTCAAATTTCAGTTATTTAAAACCTTAATAAGGAATAAGTCTACCTTAAAACAAAAGTTTTTTTTATGTCAAGTCTTTCATTAATAAGTTCTGTTATAAAGTGATTATAAAGTGTCTCTAACCAAATTTACAAAATAAGGGAAAGAGTACCCACAAAATTATTTGTTTCAGTTTAAAGTCTGTTCGTTTATTTTGAATTTATCAATTACTTTTCATAAGAAACTTCTGAAAATTTTGAGGAATAAAACTCAAACCCCAAGAAGAACTTCAAATCTTTTCAAATGTTCCAAAACTCTCTCCTCATCAAAAAAGAAAATTTCAAAGCAAACAAAAATACTTTCAAAACTGAAAGTTTTATTTTTTCTTTTTTTTTCCAAAAAAACATTTTGCTTGTGATAAGGTAATGTTAAGTCAAACTGAACGACCAATTTTAGTTCAAGAAAAGAACATTTTCTATTCAAAAGAATTTCAATACAGGAATCAACAATTCAAAATTCGAATAGGTTGCAAACAAAAGAGGGATCTTATTCAGCTTGAAACAGAAGAGAAAAATAATTTTTATGTTGGTGTTTTGGAAAATGGAATCTATCTCAAAAAAGAAATCGAATTTCTCGAGACAAATCTCGACAAGAACATTAGTGAAGCTCTTAAAATGGATGAAAAAAACAAATGTATCTATTTTCTTCAAATCAAACGAGGTGTCTGGATCGAACTTTCCCAACAAAGAATAACGCCAAAAGAAAAATGTATAATCCAATACGAAGAGTTAAAAGGGCAATTAACGATGTTAAAACAAGAGCAGCAACAAACAATGAAACAAAAAAAAGAACAAATAATAAAAAACAAATCTCGAATCGAACAAAAACAATTTCAAATCCAAATACTAAAAAACGAAATTACAGACAAGAAACACATGATCAAACAACAGCTAAAAAATTTTCAAGAAAAGCAAAAAAAGAAATCTCAAAGTAAGCATGGCTCTGGTTCCAATATACTTGAACTTGAAAAACTTAGAACTCGTCTCCATAAGTGTCGGTTCAAATATGATCAAGAAGTATATTTAACAAAGAACGCTAAAAAAATCCAAGCCAAAAATAAAATGAAAAGACAAAAGTATCTTCGATATGAAAACGAAATTGAAAAGCTTTCGTCGGCCATGAATCGCGAGCAGAACAAAATTGACACTAATAAAAAGAATAGTCGGAAGTTTCTCGAAAACAGTCACCAAACAATCAAATTATTTAAAAAGAGTTTAAAGGAGAAGAATGACCAAATCATATCCTTACAAAATTTGATTGAACAAAAAAAGTTACAATTGGAAAAGGCTGAACAAATTGAAAAAAAACGAAACACTAAGGAGAGTAACACCAGTAGCGGAAGTGACAATCATAATGATAACCCCGGAATTAAAACTAACGGCTTAAATAGCCAAATTAAAATTCTTGATAATAAGGATTAAATTTTCTCATTAATTAAGAAATTCAATGAAATCATTTGTTTTTATTTTATTTTGCATTAGATTGTTTGTTTGATTGTTTGTTTTTTTCAAATTTAAGGCATATTCTAATGTTGTGCTCCCCGATGGATAAAATACAATATAAGATACTAGTCTATAAAAATAATTTAAAGGTGAGCAAATCAAAGGAAAGCTAAAATATTTCAATTTTTAGGATTTTTCGTTTTTTAAAGAATTTTTAATGAAATTTTAATCAAAACATTTATTGATCCTAAAAAACTTTTCAAAATTCTCTGTCAAAAGAAGGCAAATTTAATATCAATTTTGTTTGCCCTCTTATAAAAAGGTCCACTTGCTTTCCACGTAATCTGAAAATATATTTATATCATTGTCATAAACTCTATTATATTTTAAAATGAAGTGGGAAGTGAGTAAACCAAGATGATTTTGATTTTACATCATTTTCAAGGTAAATTTCAAATTTGGATTGAAATTGGTTTTGCCCAAAGTACTAAATTTCAAAAAAAAAAAAAAAAACTAAATTTTAAATTTTCAACAATATTTCTTAACTCATCATTCTTTGAAGTCAACAAATATCCTTTTAGTTATAAAAGTAATCAGAACTGGTCATAGAATTAGGATAGTCATTTCAAACAAATTCCTTTTAGTGTATTTGCTTGGGACGGAAAAAAATGAAATTTTGAACATAAATTTTCAAGATCAAAGAAATCACAGAAACCTTTTTTTTTATAATGTATTTTGTAAAAAGTCGAAATTGGATGATATTCAGAGTTCACATTTTGATTCTTTTTCGAAAAAAAAACATAAATAATTCTTTTTTTGATTCCAATAAATCAAATGATTCTTTTTTATTTCAATGATTAATCCCAATGTATTTCTTGTTGAAAATTTGTTTTTCATAAGAATAAAATCATTCTCAAAATTTATTAATTAATAAATTAGATTTTTTCTTTATTTTCAAAAAGAATTTAATACACAAGAGTAAATATGAATGTTGTAAAAAATAGAATTTTTACAATTTTAGAGATAAATATAGAGTTCCATTCATTTATCCAAATTTTGATAATAGAAAATATAATATCTGATTATCTTAATAGACTAAGAACAATTTTAATCAAAAAATCGTTTGGCAAAAAACAATCATTCAAATTTAAAAAAAAAAACATTTTTCAAATAAAGTATTGATATTTGCCAAACGCTTTTATATTGAAAATACCTTCGAGACCAAAAATCAAAACAGGTGTTTGTATGTTATTAACAAAATTTGGAGAAATGAATGGAACTCTATATTTATCTCTAAAATTGTGAAAACTCTATTTTTTACAAAATCCTTTATTTACACTTGTGTATTACTCAAAAAAATTATATATTTGATGTTTTTCTTCTGGATATTTCCGTTTTAATCATCTTTTTCGTCAATTTTGATGTTTTATTTCTATTCATTCTAAGAAAATTATTTAAATTTGAATGGGAATCAAAAGATTATTTTTTTTAAAATAAAGTTTTGATCAAATAAAAAAATCTTTTTTTTTGATTACATGGAATCAGAATAAAATGATATAAATATTTTTGAAAAATTATTCTTAAAGGGGCTTTAACAACCGGAAAATGTTTTATAAACAACAGATTTCATTGAATTATTTCCATAATATAATTCCAAATTGTTATTTTTTGTGATTCTAAAAATTCCAAAAATGCAATCTTTTTGGGATCCATGATGAAATTATTAAAATAAATAAGATTGGGAAATGTTAATCCAGAAAATTTTTGACGTTCAAAAAAAAAAAAAAAGGCATAGCAGACTTCATAGTTTTTAAATGTTGACAATATTATAAAATCAGTTGGTTATTCGATTTTCATGGAAAAGAATATAACAGATTTCTCTATGGATTTTTTTAAAAAATTCATTTTATCATTTTATTGTTTAAAATAATTATCACATTTTTTTTTTTTAAGAAAAAAGAAGGAAATAGTTTTAAAAAAGTTTTTGGATGGTGGATGGTGCCAATGAAAAGAAATTATTTTTTGCTGAGCCTTTTTGATGAGAGGAGATATAAATAATACTTTTTTCAGAAAATTCAGATTGAAGTTGATAAAAAAATTCTTTACCAAAAATTAAAATCGGTTTTAGGGTTAAATAAAAGCAAATAAATAACCATAATCAACTTCTTGAAAATTATATTTCAAACAGCAAATGAAAAATTAATAAGTAATCAACAAAAAATAAATTATATTGAATGAAAAAAAAATAAAAAGTTATTTGCAGTGGGGGTGTCGAAAAGTGTCGTAGGGTGCTGTTGAGTGATGTCAAGTGGCTAGTTTTTTTTTTTTAATTTTAGAAATAAACTGAAATGTTCTTAAATTTTCTTTTTATTTCATACATTAAAAAAAAACAAAGAACGACACTCCCAACTTATACAATCCAGCAATTCATTAGATGTTTATTTATATATTTCCTTGTTTAATTCAATAATATATTTCGATTTCCAATTGGTTTTATTATTTATTCTTTGGTTAAATTTTATCAAGTTTACTGAATATGGAAGAGATAATTTTTTTTTAATTCATTTTTGGATTTGAATTTCATTTTATTTATGAAATTGTCATATTTTCAATTAAAAATTCTGTTTTTAAACAAGAATTGGTTTATTTATATTTATTTTACATAATTTATGTAAGGAATGAATTAATCCAAGAATTTTATTAATTTAAAGTTTTTTATTCCAGAATTAAAATTTTTGAATCCTATCAGTCAATTTTCTTATTATAAAAGATTTAAATAAAGTATTATTTTAAAACTATTACTTGTGGAATTGTTATTTGATATTGTTTAGAGTTGTTTTATGTTTCTTTAGATTTTTATAAATTCAAAACTATATATGAAATTTTATGTAAATAAATGCCCAAATATTTAATTTTTTTTTAAATCTTTTGATATAACTGTTTTATCTTTATTTTTTTTTAATCCAAATTGAATAATCATTTTATATATTGAAGTTAATTTTAGGTTTTTTTAATAATGTTTATTCCCGTTAATAATTAAAATTAAATCATCTGCAATCTTTTTAAAATGATTTGTTAATGATATGTTTTTTAGTAAATTATAATATGAAATTAGAGCAAATAAAATAGGCAATAATGGGTCTCCTTGGAATATACCAAGACCTTCTCCTTGATAATATTTTAATAAAAAAAATTGAGATTGTATTTAAAAAAAAAGTTTTTTTTTTTTTATTTTTCTAATTATTTTATAATTGATTGTATCGAAAATTGTACTAAATTAATTATTTTAATATATGTTTTATCATTTTCTCTTTCGGTGCAGTGACTCCACATTCCAGACAAAAACTTTCAAGGAAATTTAAGACTTTTAAAAAAACTCAAATTAATGCAAAAAAATTGGAATTTTTTTTTACACGAATTATTTTACTAGAATTTGAATCATTTGTGCCTTAATTTACAATTTTTCCGAGTCTTAAATTCCCTTTTAAGTTTTTTTCATAAAGGTAAAACTGGCTGTATTTGATTTTAACTAATTATAAGTATTCAAAAAGTTTAATACTACAATACTAGTATCACATTTTTTTCAAAAACCAAATTGAAATTTATGAATAAATTCTCAACAAGGTACAATTAGTTTATATAACATATTTAGAAATATTTTTCGTAAACTTTGGTTAAAATAAATTGCCCTAAAATATAAAGATATTCCTTCATGTCCTATTTTATATATGAAAAAAAAATGATCTTTTTTTAAAAAAATCTTTTGTTTCTTATTTTTTATTTACAAATATGAAAATTTATTTAATTTGAATCGATTTTTTCTACTTAAATCACAATGAGGTTATCATCAATTGTTTTTTTTTATTCTGAACCTCATTATTTTATTGTCACCAAGATCCTTTTGATATTTATTTTTTGTAATCGAATTTTTTATAAAAAAATGATCATAGTTGTATCTTTTTTTTGTAATTTTGATTTTGTAAACCAAAATAAGTGAAATTACACAAACCACTTTTTTCGTATCAAAATGTACATTTAATATCGATAAAATACACGTTAAGCCGTTAACATCATTATAGGTCTGACTATAGTCAAAGCAAGTTATAATTTGGTGTTTATGATATTAGAATGAATGGTATAATGTCTCTAAAAAATTCATTAGTACCGTAGTATTGGACAATAAATTATTATATTTTTTGATCCTATCAATTAACAATTTTAATTTTGGAAAATATTTTTTTTAAAATCCTTTTCCATTTCTAAAAATAGAAACTCTCAAAATACTATTATTCTGGTATTAAAATAATTCATATATAGAACTACCAAAAGTAACTATTTTTTTAATTTTTTTAAATTTCAAAGATTAACTCAATAACCATTATTTAAAACCCCAAAGAATGAATAATTCTGTTTCCTATTGATGATGCTAATTTAACATTAATATTTTTCCAATATTTCAGAAATAATTTGTCAAAAGAATCTAATAGTTAGTTAGTTATTTTTTTAAAAATAAATGAATTGTTCAATCAATAATCTACATTTTGCCACAAAAATTTGTAATATATTTTGTAACTTCAAAGTCCGAATATTGAAAATTCAACCTTTATATTTGTGGTAAAAGGTGCATTTTTTTTTCTGAAATTCTTGATTTTTTTCTTAATACAATGATCATTTTTAATTGATAAGATCAATAAATATTACTAATTTACTTGAGAGAATTTTAGTGAAATTTGAACCATGACCCACTAATGTGATTTACAATAAACAACAACAACTTATTTTAATCTTATACTTTTCTTAGTAGACGTAACTCCTTACTTTGGATTTTTTTGTGCCTTAAAAGTTATCCTTTTTGGGGGTTTTTGAAAATTTTATCTGATTATAATTTCAGGTTTGGGATTGATTTTTGTTTCATATTTTTTTAAAAAATATAATTCGATAATTGTGAAATAAAGATGAAAAATTACCCATTAATTTTCACTTGATAGTTTTATTTTTTTTCAATAAGTTTGAAAATAAGCGGGTTGTAATTATTGTTCCTTATTTTTAGAAAAAAAAGGACCAAAATTGAAGTGAATATTTTATCCGATATTTTCAACAAATAACAGTAAAAGTGGTGAAAAAAATACTGAACATGAAAAAAATATCATACAAGATTTTTAATTTTGAATATTCGGAAAATTGTTTTTTAATTTCATTTATTGAAAAACAAATGCTTTTTTTGATAATCCAACTTTCAAAATTATAACTTGCTCGCTTGTTAAAATGATGATTAATGAAATTAAAATTCTTCAAAACACCATTCGATCAATCAAAAAACAAGAATAAAATTTATATTTTCCTAACGCTAGCGAACCTCGATAAAACTCGATTGTTTTTCAAAATAAAGTTGATCTACTTAGGATATCAAATAATTATTTGAGTATTCTAGAGAAAGCCTACTTTGATGAACTTTAGGTAGGTTTATTACTAGTCTCATAAAAAAAATGGTTAGTTATAAAAAGGATTTGTTTTAAAATAAATGAAATTAAAAAAACAATTTTACTAATACTCACAATTAATAATCTTATACGAAATTTTTTTCATGTTGATATTTTTTTTTCCTACTATACTATAAATCTCTAAATTTTGACTGTATTTTTTTGTTTTTCAGTGATATACAACATTTTAGGAATCCAATCAGATGTGAATATCAAAAAAAATGAAGTTTTTTACTCACAAATTAGGTGTTAGGCATCAGGATTATGAAATACTTTTTAGAAAATAAAATTAAAAATTTACTAATTTTTTACTTTTTGATAACCTCCTTATAATAAACAATATTGGCTATTAAATGATTTATGATCAAAAATTAATTTTTTGAGATATTTTCAATTCAAGTTGGAAAACATATTTTTTAAGGTTCTATTAAGATATTTTTCAAATTTCATAGTTAAAAATTTGAAAATAGTTTTTTTTTCATAGTTAAGAGGAGATAATTATATTTTAAAAACATTTTATATTTAATAAATATCTTTCAAATGGATAATCAATTCTTTTGACCATTAAAGAATTATTGATTTATATAAATTGAAAAAAAAATTTTTTTTGGTTTTCCATTAGGTTTTCCAGAATTTAAAATAATTGGAGTAAAATCTTTGATTTTACTCAATTCTTTTGAATTTTGGAAAATTTTCTTTGGCTTTTATGGGTTTTCTGTTTATTTGTGAAGTGTTCTGGGTTTTTTTTACTTTAGAAATAAACAGAAAATTTATTAAAATTTTCGGTTTATTTCTAAAGTAAAAAAAACCTAATAGATCTCTATTGATTTTCTAAATAAATAGAAAACTAAAAAAAACCTAACGGCGCTTTTTTTTAATTTAAGAAATTAAAAGAAAAATCAAAGATTTTACTCAATTCTTATGAATTCTAGAAACCCCCAAGAAAAGCTAGGCACTTGACGGGCACTTACTTTACGTTTTTTTTAATTGTTTAAATTAAAATAAAATTTCAAAATTTTATTTTTATTTCTTAAAGTAAAAAAAACCTGGTCACACTATAGCCCTTAACGGAACTCTCAGTTAGGTCTTCTTTTATTTAAAATAGTAGAGTAAAATCTTTGATTTAACTCAATACTTTTGATATCTGAAAAACCGCCTTTAGGTTTTCTTGGGTTTTCTGTTTATTTCTAAAGTAATAAAAACCTAAAGAAAATTAATAGATTTAACAAATAAAACAGAAAACCTCAAGAAAACCTAGGCACTCTACGGAATTCCCCTGACACTTACAATAATTATCAGAAGGATTTTTCTTTCTCTATTTCGGTTTTATTAGACGGGTTTAGTGTTTTCAAAACTATTAGTTATTATCTCCTCAAAAAAATGTTATAAAGTCGAATTTAAAGAAAATTCATTGTTATATCCATTTAAAAATTTTTACCCCAAGTTAGACCCTTTTTTCTAGACTAGTAACTTTTTAAAACGGTGGTTATACTAGTAACAATAAATATAAAAACCTCATGAATTTGAAGTTCTGTAATTCTGATTTTATTGTGAATAAAGCTCAATTATTAAAGATCAAAGATTATTGAATGTAGTAATATTGACTAACTTTTTTTTTAACAATTTTATTTTTTAATAGAAGTGTTGGAGCAAAAATGATTTCTAAAATTTTCATGTTTTTTTGACAAAAATGTGATTTTTTTCTTAACTGTGATACTTTTTTGGGAACCAGCATATTGTTCACGAAACTTGATAATGAATTCAATGTTTTAAAGGTCAACAAATTCCATTTAAAAAACAATTGGAGATGTTGGATTTTTTTTGGAATTTGAAAAAAATATGTTCGAATTTCTTTTGGAGTTTTTATTCTAAATCACTTCCTTTCTTATTAAAATACAATCGATTGTTACTTAAGACATCGAATATTGTGATAAGTTTCCTGGCTTGGAAGGGCTACTGGAGAAGTTCCATAGCTAATGAAAAAATCAAAATTTTATGAAAAAAACATGAAAAATTTAGAAATCGTTTTACGCATGTTGACTTATAAATAAAAAATTATTAAAAGCCAATTTTTAAAAAACGAGAGACTTTTTTTTTTAATAAATTCTCAGAATTACAACCTTTTGTAAAGTTTTCTTTTATAAAAAATTGCAAACTAGTTTATCAAAAGGTACTTTTCTTCAGACCCCAATCTCTACTTCAACATTTAAAAGCTGATCTTTAACTTGTCTAAAAACAGTAATCTCAATAAAAGTTCATAATTCTCCAAAAAGTACTCACTTTATTACAATATTAAATTTTCTAAAAGTCTTATTTGTCAACACAATTTCATTTTTTTTAAATAGTCAACTTACTGAAAGTACACTCCTTTTTAAAACGACTTTCTTGGATATTGAGATTTATATTTTCTTGTTTTTCTTTTATTCCAAAATATTGGATCAATAAAAATGATTTGTATATTTTGACTTCAGCATTATAAAAAGAATATAAAACTGTTGGTATTCTTGTTTTCAAAGTAGGTCTATTTTTCTTTTTCTTTGTTTGTCACAAAACTTCAAATGAATCCTTCTAAATTTCAAATTGATCAATTTCTGTTTGGAAAATTGAAAAAAGAAAGAATTGAAAACTAAACAACTTTTTGGGAACCAAAAAAGCAAAACCTAGAGTTTGAGTACTTGATTCTCTTGCTTTTCTCATTTTTTCAAAATTAATCCTGAAATTTTTTTCGTTTAAAGGTTGACAAATTACAATCAATGTTCTAAACCACTAGAAAGATTGCCAGTGGTTCATTGTTCCCAATTTTCTCAACTGATTTGAGAAATATATTATAGAAAGCCACAAAAGTATTAAACTTTTAGAAAAAAAAAAAAAATTAAAAGTCTTATCTATTTTTAATTATTTACTCTTCAAAAGTAAAGAAGATACAGAAACTATCTATTTTTTTTTTTTTAAGAAAATCAAAGTCAAATTCACATTAGTGTCTTATACGGTTATGAAAGGTTGGTAACGATTGCCAAAAATTAGGTACTTTTTAAACAACTTTGTTTATAAATTTTACAAAATAAAAGTGAATTGTTTCTTGAAAAAAATTCCTTAATTTGTCTAAAAATCAATTCTGTAAATCAGATTTTAAATGAAAATTGTTATTTAAAAAAGAAGGGTTTGGTCTCATTCCAAAAATATATTTTTAGAAAAAACAAATGAAGAATTCCACTTGAGAAGGTTTTCTTTGATCTTCAAATTTAATTTGTGGAATGTAAAAATTTCTAGACTTTTTCTTGTATTGAATTAAAAATTTATTTTTTATTGAGAGAAAATTTAAAAATGGGGAATTTGAAAATCTAAAATTCGTATTGAGAATAAATTATGGAAGGAAAAATAATTGTGTTTAAAAATCCCACTCCTTAAAGTCTGATTAAAACCTGTTTCACAAAAAAAAACATAATTTCAAAAAAACTTTTTTGAAAATCTTCTAAATATTATTTGGCTGAAAATAAACAAAATTCAATTTACATTTGAAGAATGGAAATTCAGTAATTGCTTTGGAAATATTTTTTGTTTTCCAATGAGGAAAGTAAAAATCATGAAAGATTAAGAAATTAGTTTTGAACAAAAAATCTAAGAAAATAGAAAGAAAAAAAAATTAATTAAACTGATCAAACAAAGTTTTGGGTAATTATTTTAAAAATATATGAAAATAGATCTTTACCGAGTCCCCAAATCATCAATTCGTGGTTTGAAAATAATTTTGTTCTTTTGTCAAAAAAGAAAAAAAAAAAAGTTGTAAGAAAAAAAAAGTTTAATGACTGAATTTTAATCAAAAATAACACTCTTCAAGTTAAGAAAATAACCACTAAACAACCAAAATTTCGGAAAAAATTTTTAATTAACTTTTTGTAGAACAAATTCCAATAGACTCATTATTTTCAAAACTCATGTTTTAAAAGTAGGCTTTGAAAAACGGACGGGATCAAATTGAAAACCTTTTATTACTTGAAGCGAAAAAAAATCCAAAAATTAGTTTTTCAGCGATTGTTTGATATGATCTTCTGAAAAGTTGTTGGAATTTGGAAAACGCTAACACTTTTAACGATGCTTTCAACCACCAAAAATCAGAAAAATGTTTTTCCCTATTATGCGAAAATAAATAAAATAAAAAAAACATAATTTTTTACTTAACATCCAAAGTATGTCCAAACTTGTTAAAAAAAACAAAATACCATCAAGATTAGGTAACCGAGCCAATTCCTCGAATTATGTGCCCAACAAAGAAGAGTTGGAGGATTACAGCTTATGTACAGAGAAGCAAAAAGAAGAGCTGGAGAAAATGAAGACAAAGACACTCAATAAGGAGCGATTTCAGATTCTTTATGACAACCTTCCTGAGCTCTTTGTTCACGAAGAGAAATTTGTTCTCATTGACAAGAGGCTGGTTAACATATACTGTGTTGCCATTAAGAATGGAAGGTCCAATGTGCGCAAGACTATATCCAATTTTTATAAGGGCTTTTTAAATGTGACTCCACGAACAAACAAAGGATTCATTTTGCTAAAAAATGGAACAACCTTGGAAGAAATCGACAACTGCGAAGGACTGAAAGAATTTAAAGAAGAAATCAAAGGCATCTTACAAAAGCCAAGAAAAAGAAAGCGGACAAGAAAAATTCAAAAAAATGCCAAAAGCATACCAAAGGCAAAGAAATTCCAGAAACCAAACCCCAAAAAAATCCTTAAAAATCTGAAAACGAGCAGACTTGTTGCTGAAACAGATGGGGAGTTTAAAAGAAGAAGGTTTAATAGAACACAAAAGCCCAAAGCTCGAAAAGTAAAAAAAAAAAGAAAAAAAATTATTAGGGTTGGGAGAAAAACAAAAATCCAAACAAAAACCGAAACTCAAACGATGAACACTAAAGCAATAACAGTAGCAAAACAACCAAAAACTAAAACAAAAATAGAAAAAAAACAACCAAATTACGAAATCGAGAAACAAGCCATCCAAGTTGAAAAAATTGCAAATTGCTTTCAGGAAGAAACCGGTTTGGAAGAACAAAACAATTTATTTTCAATTCCAAATAATTGTTTTGATTTTGACAAAGAAGACTTTAATTTTTCGCAATCAGACAGCGAATTCTCAACAAGTGACTATGAAGAAACAGACGATTCTGATTACCAGATTGAAACAAATATTACCTTTGCAAAATCACCAAGTATTTTCCATCTCGATTTAACAGATTTCAATTTGGGCATCAGTGAAATTCCTGGGCTTAGCCCAAAAGAGTTTATTGATTTCAACTTCCTTCACAAAGACTTTATGACAACCATCGGCGAAGGAACCCTTGTTAATCATACTTACCATGAAGATGAAAAGCTTTATGATCGAAATATCATCTATTAATCGATCTCTTGACATTTTGCTAGTTAATTCGCTTTACTAAATTATAAGACTAACAATTGCTTACACGTAATGGTATTCGGGATATAAAATTGTACAAAGCATAGCAAACCAATTTTTAAAAACATAAATTCTAGCACCATTTTATGACAAGACGTTCATTTTGTAAATCTTTTGAATGATAATATTTTTGATAGTTCTTTATAATCATGTAAATACCAATATTATCCATTTGTCTCATTGTGTGCTGTTAGGTTTTCAAATCAAAACCAAATTAATCCCTTTAAAACCGTGTTGGAAAACACTTGGTGGTTTCAGAATCTATTATTGATTTCTTGGCATGACTGATAAACTAGCAAACTTGGGGTTGATCTTTATTTTGAGGAAATTTTATGAAAAAAAAATAAATTCGCTGTAAAAAGCGCTTTTTGGTTTTTTAAAAAAAGTTAATAATACAAATTATTTTCCATTTCTTGTTCAATTACAACCAGATTCTATCATCTCGAAAAAAAACATTCTTAATATTATTCTCTTTAAAGAATAAGTCATTAAATTTTTATCAATTAATTTTTGATTAATTATTTATTATTGTCATAATATTCTAATATAACAATTATTTTCTGTTTATTAAAAAGTAATGAAAAAAAATAAAAAAATTTAAATTGAATTTTTATTTTTATTTTATTGTTTTTATATTTTATAGCAAGAAATGTTTTCAATTTTATATTATTTTTTTTTATTTTTATTTGTGATTTTGAGTTTTTTATAAAGAGTTCGATGTATTTGTCTAAATTTGATCATATGTTATAAGGTAAGACAAGTTCCATTCCAACCCCAAGAATTTCTACTCGGAGCAAATTGGTTATATATTATTTAATACAGCCATTCCAATACCACTACCGCAAACATTTACCAGACATAGAAATAGATTTTTTATTAGAGAACCGTATTCTATATAATATACCTTAAAATAGTTAGAAAAGTATAGCAGAAACTTAAAAGTTTATCTAAGAACAGAAAACAAATTTGGTTATCAAATTATTTGGGTTTGGAAATTAACAAATAAATTCATAAAAAACACTTATATTAATAAAGATCTCCAATCCTCAAATTGGAAAAATATTTAGTTTAAACTATGAAAATGATCTTAAAAGACTTTCAAGTTTTGGTTGTTTCTTAGCTTTTGAAATTGAATTTTTGTCTTTGTTTGTTACTAAAAAATTTTTTTATTTGAGTGTATCTTAAAATTGAAAGTTTTCCCCTAGGATATTAAAGAAATAGAATTATCTATTGCATTAAAGAAAATTTTTATACATGGAGTTACTCTTTGAATACAAAAACTTTCCGAGAAATTTTTGGTATAAGTAAATCTCAAATTAAAAATTTTTTTAATTCTTTTGTACAGAAATTATTTGATGAGAATCACAATAATGTGATTTAAGACGAAAAATTTTTGTATCTTAACAATTATGGCTTTTTTTTTTAGTTTGGGTCTTAAAAGTGGAAATGGATTTAAGTAGATAGTTAATATATATAAGCACAGTTCTGAAGCAATTATTTTCCTTGAAATTTTATGTCAGAAAAGTCTCAAATCAAAGTAGGTTTTTATGATTTTTTTTAAAAAAATAAAGTTTAGTAGATTATCAGATTTTATGCTTTAATCTGGTAATATTGTTATGCCTTAAATTTCGTTGAAAGTTTGTGATGTTATATCGGAACTGACAGTGTATATGTTTACAATTCAATTGGTATTTCAGCAAAAGAAAATTATCAAATAAAAAGTGTTTTTGAAGTTTCTTATAGATTTCCTAAACGTTTTATATTTTAAGTAAAACAGGATTGTTGAAATATTTATTATTTATATATTATTTGATAATATTTTGTATGGTTACTTTGATTGATTATTCTTTATTAGTATAGTTGATAATTTCTTGAAATGATAATATTTGTCTTTTATTGGTTTATAATCTTTATTATTGTAATATGTAGAGTAAATAAAAATATTTTTAGAAAAATTATTTATATATATATATATAAATATTGTTTGTCGGGTTCTTTATTTGACAATTAAAAAAAAATAATTTTTTTTTTTAGTTAATATATTTATAAAAAAAGTATTCAGCACCAAATGTTCGTGAGAAGTTCGTCATCTCACTAACTAGCTTAGCCCTCAATTCGTTGATCTTCTGGATTGGGAATATGTCCAGGATTATTAAATTGGGTATGGCCGAATACATTATATAAAATTTTATTCAATGATTTTTTTAATCCAAAAATTTCAAACAAAAAAATATGTTTTTTAAATTTTTTTACGAAAAAAGAAAATGAAATAATTTTTTTTTTTTTTTATTAGATCAAGTTTAAATACTTCTTTTTTAGTTAAGAACAATATCTTGAATAATATATTCTCACCTTATATATAAACAAATCACCACATACACACACACACACACACACACACACACACACACACATATATATATATATATATATATAATTTGTTTCAACATAATTTTACCAACATTTTTAACAAATATCAATTATTTTTTAGAATTGATCTTTGAATAACAAATTAAAAATTTATAAAATAATCGAAAACTAAAGAATAGTTGATATATCTCTGAAATAATACTAAAAAATCGATAGATTTTCTTAAAAATTGAAAAACACAAATTCACATGAATGTCATCTAGAGAAAAAAATAACAATTTTCATTTTGATCTCCAATTAAAGATCCAATAAAACCCCAATCTAAACAGAAAATGATTTCTCTACAATCATTTTCACTGTTTCAGTAACATTAGAATAACATATTTTTATCAAGTGAATAATCTATCTTCAAATAAAAAAATATTTCTAAACAGATTTTGTATAAAAATTAAATAAAAGAAAAAAAAATATGAAAAAATTCGAAAAAATGATTTCAATTTTGGAATTTCAAGAATATATTATTTTCTTTAACTATCAATTCAAAACATTTGTACAAATGTAATACAATCACACCTAACTGGACCCATTTACTGGAAAATTGTTTCAATATATATATATATATATATATATATATAATTGTTTAATTAAAATCTTCTTTTCTAATATTATTAAAAAAAAATATTACATTTAGAGAGAAATTCTTAGTTATTATTGTTATTTTATTTGAACCTTTTCACATTTCGTATAAAATATCACTTTTATAAATAAAAAATACATTTTATATATTATTTTCAACAATTAAAATTAAAATAAATAAATAAATAAATAATAATACATTAAAAGAATTGTATTCTTGCCATTTCTAAAAAGTGGGGCAAAATTATTAGTAAAACCTTTATGAAAATTAATTTGATTATTACTAATTATATATGTATTTGAACTGATCCTGAAAATTGATACTTTAAATTACAAATCTTTTTTTTTATTGGTATAATATCATATAAATATTGTTATGAAAGTTTCAGATCTAAATTTGTTAGGATATTTATATAACGTGTGAAAATTAGTAGTTTTTTTCCCACTTTTAAAGATAATTATTATTTGAAAAAGATCGTTAAACTGGAAATAATTTCCAATAGAAAAAAAACTTCTAATAAAATTTCATTTGTTCAAACACCGCTTGTGTCTCTATAATAGTAAATATTATTATTTTATTTAACTCTCTTTCTTTCCCATTTCGAAGAGAAAAATAGTGATTTTTTTCTCCTTTTTTTTTTCTAAATATTTTAATGGGTATATTATGAAATACAAATTATAAGTTCTATTTTAGCTTATCCTATTATTTATCTTCAATTTATTTTACAATATTATGAATAAAAATTCTCCCGAAAAATATATTGTTTTGATTATATATAAAAAAAATAAACAACTTTTTTGGAAATAACGCAAATATTATGATCAAAAAAAATATTTTTTAAGATTTCTTAAGGGTCCAATCTATATTAAACTTTTTTACCTAAATTTAATAGAGATGTAGAACACTTATGCCAATTACTTGTATTTTATAACCCTTTTTATTTATAATATTAAACATAATTCTAGATTAGGAATCCTTATTTAGAAATTGGTCAAAAAAATAATAGAGACTAGTACATTAATGAAGATTTTTTTTTTTTTATGGGGCGATTTTAATTTAAGAAAATTTATTACAATTTAAAAAGAGAGAATACGTGAGGTGATTGAAATTTGTTATATAAAAAATAAAAAAAGATTTTTTTCTATTATCTTTTATTTGTTCAAAGAATTTCAAAAATTTTCATCTATCAGAAAATAATTATGGCATATTCAAAATCCTCAAAAATATCAAAATTTAATATCACCTTTTTTTTTTCCTTGTATTATCATTCTTTGAAAGAAATTTTATTGGTTTCTGTAATTAGCTACCTCAAAATAAATTTTAGATTGCCCTTAAATCAATCATTTGTAAAACTTATATTTAAATTCTTTTTTGAAACCTGAAAATAGAGGCAAACAAATATTTCATCAAAAATTTGAAAAGTACAATTTAGAATATCCAAAAGCTACTAATTTTACAATTTTTTTCATTTCAAGATTAACTTAATAACGATTAAATTATAAAACCTCAAAGACTGGTTATTTTTGTATCATTTCAATAAAACTTGTTGTAACATCAATTTATTACCAATATTTGTGAAAATGGATTTTAAAAGAATCACTATTTGTTAATTATTTAATAATTTTAAAAAAATTGAATTTTTTATCAACTAATCAACATTTTGAAGATAAATTTAAGACTGTAGATACACCATAAGACATGATAAAAATTTGAGAAAGATGAGAATTTAGTATTTTGTTTTCGTGGCATGTGATAGTAGGTTCTCTAAAATTTTGTTTAGAAAAGTATTTGATATTTTTTTTTTAGTAATGTTAAACATTCCAAAAAAGAGAAAAGAATTGAGAAAATTGTTTCGATTTTTTTTTTATTTAAATAGGTTTTTTTTGTGAGATAATTTTAGAGTCATAGAATATAACTTATAGCTATTTTTTGGTTGAAAATTTGATGAAATATAATCATATTCACTTCTCCAATTCCACCAAATCCAAGTGTTTAAAATACTAAACAGAAATGTTTTGGGATAATTATAATTTTTTGTGATCCTTCTGGCTATTAAGTCCCTATTCGTATTTTCTTTTGTGATTTTCCCAATTGCAAAGTTGTTGTTCTTTTTTAATGTTAATCCATCTATCCCAAATGTTACTGATAAAAAAATCTCTCTTATTACTTTTTGTTGTCATGAAAAAAAATATACAAATAATAATGAATTAATTATAAATATAAAAATTAAATGTCACAATAGAATGTTGAGATAAGGATAAAAGATAAGTCACTCAACATTTGAAACACTAGTTAAAGAAATTCAACTCAACACTCTATTGTGGCAATTTCTTTGAGACATTTGAAAAACAAATTTGAAAAAATCTTAAGAATGAAGCACTTTAAATAATAAGAAACAATAAATTATAACTTAAATAAAAAAATATTATTTTTAGATCCTCTTCAAAATTTCAAAAAAGTGAAAAATATTCCTTTACCCTGGCTACTCCCTTAAAATAGATATTTTTCGACTTTGAAGTCTTTAATTGATGAAATCACCAATAAATTTGCTCAGAAACCTTGATATTTTATGAAAATTCTTAGATTATTTTACTAAAACAAAGATGATTTTTAAATGCTGAGAATCAACAAATAGTACACTTTTAACTAATGTAATTTTTCGAGACATTCATCAGAGCCATTGATCATAAATGAGGTACAATAACAACACGCCATAGTTATAGTCCACTTCTCCTTGATAGACACTAATCCCTTCATTGAGAAACCAAAAGATTACAATTAATAATCAATCCGAATCAACTAATCTCCACAGCCAAAGAGACAGGTGTTACAATTCACTGTTCCACCAACTGTTGAAGTACCAATTGTAAAAACAAATTATTCAAACATATTATCCAACCATTTTTTAGAATTCAATCACATTTTTTTTTACTTAAAATGTCACAAGAACAAAAAAAAGTAATCAAGCCAAAAAAAAAACAAAACAAAAAAAAAAACAAAAAACAAAACAAATCCCCAAGATTACACGTTGACGGAATCTTCATGGGTTACAGAAGAGGATTGACAACTCAAAAAACAGGAACGTCACTCATCAAAATTGTTGGTGTTGCCACAAGAAAAGAATCAGAATGGTATCTTGGAAAGAAGGTTGCCTTTGTTTATAACGCATCCCGCCATCACAATGGATCCAACGTCAGAACCATTTGGGGAAAGATCACCAGCTCGCATGGTAACTCTGGTATTGTCCGTGCCAAATTTAAAAGAAACCTTCCTGCCATCGCCATGGGAAAAAAAGTTAGGGTAATGATGTATCCTTCAAATATCTAAACCAGAAAACTTTTATTCATATGTGTTTTTTTTTTTTGGAATAAACCTTAAATTATTTTGTTTAAATTTGATCTTATAAAGAGCAAATGCAAATCTGTTTATTACTTCGAAAAAAAAAAAGATGCCTTTTTTTTTTTTTTTTTATTGTAATTTAAGGGAGGAGTTTAGAATTCCTCTTGTTTGCCCAAATTCCTAAACTTGAATTTAGAAATCGTATAATAGATTCAAACATAGTCTTATTATCTACTAAAGCTAATAAAGATATTGAATCTTGTTTATTAATAATATTATAAATATTATTATTATTTAAAATAAGTGAAAAATTATTTTTTTCTAATTCAGAAATCCAGATTTTCCGATTATTTTCATAGGCTGGGCAGTTCTAGAGAAAATGATCCAAATCTTCAATGATATCCAAATCAAAAAAAAGATGCCTTTTTTCTAGAATCAAACACACCCAACAAATAATAAAAAAAAAATTTTTCAGAGAAAGAAAAAGAACATGCTTTTTCTTTCTTTGTTTTTTATTTTTTTTTTTTTTGTTTTTGCTTTTTCTAATTTTTTTTTTCAATTTCGTTTTCAAAACTAACCCACAATCTTTTTAAAATCTGAGTACTTTCTTTTCTAAAGCACTTTGATTGTAATTAACAAAAAATTCAATCTTGAACAAACAAATACTACCTTTTTTTTTGATTTGTTCAACCAGCACCCAATTTACAATTAAAAAACGTTTAATAGATGAAGTGTACAATGGACATTGAACAGTATAATGTTTATCTAAATTTTGTATTTATTACTCTGGGAGTTAAGGGATCAGCATCACCATAGATTTCTCTATAATCAAAGTATGTTGAAATTGGGTATAAATGATATTAGTATGCGAGGGCTCAAATAGCTCGAAAAAATCTATTTTAATTTCTTATTGCACAATAAATTATTACATTGTTTACTCATGATCATTAATGAAAAATTTTCATTTTTGGAAATTTTTTTTTTAATTCCTTGACCAAGATTTAAAAATTGAAACCCCAAACAACAGTATTCTGGTATTTCATAATTTAGATTTAGAACTTCCAAAAGTAATTATTTTTTTTAATTTTTTAATTTCAAAGATTAACTCAATAATGATCAACACAAAAAACCCTCAAGACTGATTAACTTTGGTTTCCTTTGTATAAAGTAATTGTAACATTTTCAATTTATTTCCAATATTTCAAAAATAATTGCTCAAAAAAATCTATTGGTTAATTATTTAATTTTTTTACAAAAAATGAATTTTTTAACAACGAACCTACATTTCGCCATAAATTTAAGAAATATATTTGGTAACTTTAGAGTCTGAATATTGATAATTCAACCTTTAAATTTGTGGTGAAATGCAGATTTTTTTCTGAAATTGTTGGGTTATTTACTAATACATAGATCATTTTTAATTGATTAGATCAACAAATATTACTGCTTGACTAATCTATTTTTTAGAGACATTTGAACCTTATAGCACTAATGTGGTTAGGTCCAATAACAACATACTTTGATCGCAGGGTTTTCCTTGTTAGACGCTAATCCCTTAAGTGACTATTAACCATAAAAAAAATCTTTAAGTAAATCCAATAACAAATTTAAAAAAATTTTAGCGAATCTTAAAATTGAAAAATGAATTTTAAAATCTGATTTTTAAAAAACCAAGCTAAAGTTTTAATGCTATTTTCAGAAGTGAGTTATTGTTTTTTTCAAGTTTGATCCATTTCCCCCATTTTCAAAAAGTTCAAAATCCAATATACAGTGATCAAAATAATCTGTGTCCAAAGACTATAATCCGTGTTTCAAAATATTATCTGTGCTTTTTTTTCTTCTTGTTCCAAAACAACATCCAATCTACTACCAAATAGTAAATCTAAGTTAAAATCAATTTTGGAAGTAAAGGTCTGGATATTTTCAGTATAATTTAAATTATTCAAGCAAATAGTTGTAAATTTTGCATAATATTATCAATTTTTTTGAATTTTTTTGTTTATTCGATAAAAATTTTCGATTAAAAATTTACTCTATTTTTTGAGATAAATTTTACAATTTGATCCTTCGTTTTTAAAAATTTCTTTTTAAATAATAGCTCTCTGAGAAAGTAATACCATATTTATTTAGGGTTTATGATCAGTTTCTGCGATCGGTTAAAGTATAGGACTTATATAACAAAATAACAGGCTTTTTATTTTGAAAGTCACATTAAATTTTATTGTACGCTTTATTTTGACTACAGTAATTCCGATTTTATTTAAAAAAATATATTTTCTTTGATAGTAGATTGAAATATTATTATATATGAAAGAATTGTACAAAATTATATTTCAAAAATAAAAACACTAAGTTCTAAAATAATCCAGAATAAAAATTGACATAATTTCAAAAAAAATATTTATAATAATTATTTTAAATTTGAAAAATATAATTTTTTTAATTTTCACAGACAGATTTCGAATCAATCGTTTCTCTTTATCGAATAATAAAATCTGAGAAAAATAACCATCCATTGAAGATTAAAATTTTTCCCAAAATAGTTTTTGAAAAACCAATAAATTTCAACTCATAAAAGTAAGAAAATTCACTTTTATAATTTGATTATTTTTAATTGATATGTATTATTATAATCTTAATTATTTCACTGTGTAAATTATAACAGAAGAGATTAAAAGTATATATGTATTGTACTTTAATTTCAGATAATTGAATATACAATTACCAAAATAACCAATGGATGCTTGCTTAATAGATGTTTCTAAAGAAAAATCTGTGCCTTTTTTTTTTCTTATCACAATTCAACATCTAATTATCTACACAATAGTATCCCCAAAGTCAAATCATTTTTGATCACTCTAAGTTTAAAAATAATTTTCTTATATGGAAAAAAAAAAAAAAAATTGCAATTTTTATTAGAGTGCTAATAACAATCAAAAAATATCCAACTATTGAAGTACGATGGATCTCAAATAATCAGCAATCAAAAACGAGGAAATTTTTAGAAAAAAGTGCTAGAGAGAGACACTCAATTTCCAATTAGAATGATTATGAATTATCATTTTGAAAGGAATAGTGTCAATTTTGATGTGTCTCTCTTGGGCACTTTTTGATCTATTAAGATTTTTTTTTCATTTCTCAAACGAGTTATTTTTTTCTCAAGAATGTTACGAAATCCTTATACTGCTCTATACAGGGAGTTACAATAGAACCACAAAATAGATTTATTCCAATTAAATTGATTTTATCCTTTTAGAAAACAATTTCTTTCAATTGGAAGAAACTTAACACTTTGGAAATATAAAAATAGAAAAATATTGGATTTTTTTTTTTAATTAGATTTATTTTTTGGAACTGAGAATTTTTTTTTAAACATATTTTTCTTATTAGAATTTTTTTACCATGAGATCCTCTCAAAATTTTTTTTTGTTATTTGAATTTTGCCAATCAAAAGAAGGGTAATTTAACAATACCCTTTTTGGTTTTCAAGTCACTCCTTGAGTATGGAGCAAATCCATGGTAAATTATTGGACCCTTAAATGTTATATCTTTAGGTTTAATAATCTGTTGGATCCCAAAAGTCTCTTTATTACTGTATCAAGATAATATATACCAAAAAGTTTAATCGATCTTTCATAGGAAAAAAGTGTGTTTCTTTCTTATAGAAGACCTAAACACTAAAACATCAAAGAAACTGACAATAAACCCTAATTAAATTTTGTATAGGTTTATTAAAGTTTTATTATTTAAAAATAAATGTAAAAATGAAAGATCAAATTAGAAAAATTTATCTCAAAAAATAGAGTAAATTTTTAATCGAGTTTTTTACATCAAAAATTCATAAAAAATTTCATAAAAACTTTCAAAATTATGAAAAATTTCAACTAATTGTATTCTTAATTTAAATTTTTCTGAAAACCTCAAGGAATTTACTTTCAAAATTGAATTGAACTAAGATATCCTATTGGGTAGCAAATATTGGATGTTTTTATTTGAACAAGAATAAAAAAAACATGTAATATACTGGTATTTGAATTATAAACGGGAAAAATTTTCACTTCATTTTCAATTTCCTTTTTGATAAAGATCGAAATACAACCCCAACTTAATTCTTTGAGAACTCTTTTTTTGCCAAAAGAAAAATATGGACAAGTAAGTGAAATTTATTTCCCGTTTATAATTCAAATACTAGAGTATAAAAACATGAACTAAATCCTTTTGACACACATGATTTAAATCACTGTGTGTAGGACTTGGTTTATTTTTAGAATTTACTCTGTTTTTTTTTTATGAAAAAACATTCTAATTGAAATCGTTTTCTTTTGTCAGACAGCTAAAACCGAATTCTTGAATTATACTGAGCCTAAAAAAAATACCCGTACTTTAAAACTTGTACGTGTTGGTTGACAAACATTTATTCCACATTAGCAGTTTTTGATCAAATTTTACCTTTATTGATAGAATTTGAAAAAAATACTCCAACTTAAATTAGATTTTGGTAAATTCTTTATTTGGGATATCAAATTGTTTCAAATCCAGTGGAATTAGCAGATATTACAACAAAATAATTTTTTTCAAAAAAGAAAGAAAGAACTTTTCAAAAAGAAAGTTGTGGTCTGCTTTTCTGAACAAAGTAAAATGAGTTTGGATTTTGTTTGTTCCTTCGAACACTCTCAAGTAAACTTAACTTCGAATTTCCAAAATCATCTCAACCAAAAATAAAAAACATTTTTCGGTTTGTAAAACAAGAATAAATCTTTTTTTAAGGATCTTTTCAAGAATTATCTCCCCTTTTCAAGATAGCTGTTTCACAAACTACACAAGTTACAATTTATCACTCAATTTGCCTTCGAAGAAGATTCAAAAGCAATTATACACGATGACGGACAATAATGAAGAGGAAGCTGAGTTAGTAAACATTGATTTACAGCCAACACCAAACGTGAATTATTTTGCCTTTAACAATGCAATTGTGTCTCCGAATGGAGTCTTTTCCCCTTCTTTTTCTACGTCGCCATACTATTATTTCCCAACAGCAAATGACTCAACACTTTTCCAAATCACTACGCCAACCTACTACCCGTTTCCAAATTTTAATAATACACCAACAAAAACGCCAACGAATATCCCTTTACAGAACCCATTAATTTCACCAATCAAGATCCCAACACATTCGCCGATCAAAATACCTACTTACTTTAAACAAACGCCAACACAAGCACTAACTAAAACGGTGCCTTCTGCCACGCCGATCGTACCTACCCCTACACGGCCTTTACAGGATCTTAAAACTTTTGAGCACCCAAAGCAAAGCCTCATCCAAGCGTCACAACAAAATAAGAAAGGAAATTTAAAGAATGAGATTAAACAAAAATTACTTGAGTTATCGCAAATGAAAAATAAATATGATCAATACCTCACTTCCCAGCTTCTAAAATCTGTCAAAAAGAAAAGAAACAGGAGACTAAATAAAAAATTGACTTCAATTAATAAAGCAAATTCCTTTCACCAAATGCCACAAAGAAAAAGGCAACAACAAAAGCAGTTCAATCAAAAGTTCCCAAAAAAAAAAAGGCCATTGAAACAAATTAAATTCAAGAATAATCAAATTTTAAAGAATCAAAAGAGTGTTCCTATTCAGAAAAAGAAAAGACAAAACCAGAATTATGGAAATTTGAATCAAAAAAGGATCAAAAAGAATTTAAAAACAAAAATTGGAAAGAAAAATTCATTTAAGAATCAAGAAATTGGTTTTAGAAAAAGAAATTATGCTTTAAATAGATTCCATAGTGACAAAAAAGAAACCAAAAGAGATCAAGTACTCAGACAAAAGAACCAAAAAAAAGAAAAAGAAAATCAAGATACATGTGATGAGATCAATGAGTATATAGAGGAGGAGGAGAGAGAAGAAGAAGAAGAAGTAGAAGCGGAAGCGGAAGTGGAAGAAGAAGAAGAAGAAGAGGATAAAGAAATTGACAATAATACATTGATTGAAAATTCCAGAGATTTATTTAAATTATTTATAGGCGTTATTTGGGTTATTTCTGGTGGAAGCACAATAAATAGATTGGGTTATTATTCTGATACGATCATTTTCCAAATTAGCAAATCTTTAAATCTGAAGCAGGAAATGATTTTACCAATCAAAGATCAGTTAAAATACTTACTCACAAACTCAAGAAGAACCTTTACAGAGTATATCTTGGAAATCTTTATTGGTATCTTCTCCTTAAACCATTCTGAAAATAAACAAAAAATACCAGAAATATCAAATCGTAGTTGGAATCTTTTATCCAGACTTGATCTTCTTCAACAATCAAATGGAAAAGGAAATAAACAAAAAAAGGGAAAAGAAAAGGGAAGTGAAAAGGGGAAAGAAAAGGGGAAGAGGACGGAAAAAGAAAATGATATTACACAAGAAAAAAATAATATTCAAGAAAATTTAGAAGAATTATATTCTCAAATTTTTTCAAAAAAAATATTAATTTATTGGTTTTCAAAAAGATACATCGGGAGGCTAAAACCCTTATTTAGCGGAGACGTCATTGAAAATTTTTTTACAAACCATTTAAACGCATTTGGCAAATCAAAATTTATGTTGACTTGTCTCGTGTTATCAAAAAACCTGCAAATCATCAAAAAAAGTTCTGAAAAATATTTCAATTTAATTAATTTAAATTATGATTCGGATCCTCTGAATTTATATGCAAATAACCGTACCAAAAAGCATAAAATTATTCGTGATTTAATTGTCAAATTCTCTTTGAATGATGGCGAATATTGGTCAATTTTATCTCAAGATTATTTTAACAAAATGAAGTTTGATCATTTAAATATGTTTAATAACTTCCCTTTCAATTCAATAATTAATGATCCTAAATTAAATCAATATTGCGGCGGATCACAGCCAGAAACCAACACACAAACCAAAAGAATACTGGCTTGTAAAGGGAAAAAAATCAATTCTTTAATAAACGTTGATTGGATATTAAAAAAATAAACATTTCCAATTAGCAAATTATCACCATAATTCTTTCTTATTTTGAAATTTTCACTAATCTTTACATGTATTTATCAATCATGAGAATAGATATCGGTTAAGAAGCGTTATATAATTGTAATTTTTCTTGTTCTCGTTGGAATAAGAAATGAGGGCAAGGTATACCAATGTATAGGGTTACTACTAATAATAATAATAACAGTATTTAAATTTTTATTTTTTTTTTTTTTTGATTATTTTTTTTTTTAATTTATGTGTTCTGAAACTTTTATAAAAATTGAAATTTTTCTGATTTTTAAGATTTAAAAAATGAATAAAGAAATGTCTCAAAAGGATACAATGTTTGTAAATCAAAAAATCCATTCTTCTATTTTTTCTTTTTGGTATCCAAATTTGTAAAATTCCAAATTTAAGAAAATTATAACCATAATAAACCCATCAGAAACATCTAAGTAACTTTCGATTATTGTAGATTTGGAAAATTGTTAATAATATTGTTATTTGAAGAAATTTCTATTAGTAAGATATATACTAAACTTCATTCCAAAAATTATTTGAAATGAGCCAAATAGAGGGAATTGTCTGCGAAAACATTGTGTAAAGACAAGATCAAGAAAAAATCCATTGAGTTCAGATCAAAATAATACATGACAAAACTGACTTATATTGAAGTCAAGAAAACTGGGATTCAAAAAAATACCTCAAAAACAAGCAATTCACAGAAAATTTTTACGAAAAATAAGCTTATTTAAACTGGAAATCATCAATAACTTAACTAAAATTCAAATTTTTTCGCACAATTAAAACAGTCAAAAGAATCACGATAATAAAATTTCGTTCAAATAGGAAATAATATTGATTTTCGTAAAATAATAGGAAAATCATTTTTTCATCTGATATATTTTTGCTTGCTTTTATTTTTTTAAATTTGGTAACCTTTTTACTATCGATCAATATTTTTTATTTGATTGATCAATGGTAAAAGTTGAGTTCTTAAAAGCAGAAGAATTCAAATAAAACCAGTTTTGGTATCTAACCATTTATTCAATCAATGATTATTGATGTATTTCAAAAAAATGGGCAAATTATTCTTTTGTTTTGCCCAACACCTAAATTTTTAACACACTCCGATAATTTATTCGTATTAATAATTATTTCTTTTTTATTTGGCGAGTATTGTAATTTATAAACGAGTTTTAACATTTCAATTAGTGAATGGTTCTAATTTTGATATTTCTTTGAGAATTGATTAAATAAGATTGTTTTTTTTTCACAAATCGAATTTTGGTTTGTTAAAATTTTGAATTGGGGTTTATATTAAATCTAATATCCTTCTGTAATGATTTGAATGGATATATAGAGAAATTGGAATACAGGGTAAACTCCAAAAAAATTCTATTTTGCTGTAAAAAGAAAGCTTATGCCGTAGAAAACTTCAATTTTCATTGTAAAAAATATGATAAAACTGGAAAATACTTGAAAAAAACTCAAAATAATCAAAAATTTTGACTATAATATTGTAGCCAAAAAGAATATAGATGAATTACGAAGGTAAATGAATATAAGGGAAATCTATGATTTTATCATAGAATAATTTTTATTCAATATTACTTAACATATTATAAGATGAAGGTTATTCAAAAAATAAATACTTACTAATCATATCTAAATTCATTGGGAACAGAAGACTTCAGGTTTCTCACATCTCTTATTTTCTAACTTGTACATTTTTTCAAATTCTTTTCCTTATTTTTTGTTCATATAGAATCTTTGTTTTTCCATCTTTTTTTTTTTTTTGAAAATTAAATTAAGTTTCAAATACTTCTCATAACTATACTTAGACCCACTTTGGGGGTATTTAAACTTAATTTAGTTATCTTAAAATAAGAGAAGAAAGAACTAAAAATAAAAATTTGTAATTAAAAGATTTTCGGTAAAAATAGTTCTTTTAATTAAAAGTTTCATTTTTTTTTTATTATTGAAGGGAGGAGTTATTATCCCCTCTTGTATACCAGAATTACTAAATTTTATTTAGGAATCTTATTAAAAACTCAAAGATAAGTTTATCATCCACTAAGGCCAATAAACGTGATGAATCTTTATTAGTAATAATAATAAAAATATTATTATTTTTTAATATATTCGATATATTAATTTTTTTTTAATTCAGATATCCAGATTTTAGGATAATTTTCATAGGCTGAACAATTCCCTAGAAAATGGTCCAAATCTTCAATGATATCTAAATTATTTATTTTTTTACATATCTCACAATATTTTGATTTATTTTTATTCATATCATAAGTGTTCCTGTTAAGGTAATTTGTAAAATTTCTAAGTTTTAAAATTAAAGTTGAACTAAAAGTTTCTTTTTTTTGATTTCATTATTTTATAAATTAATTTCAAATAACTCTTTTTACAAAATATATTTTTTTGATATTCTCACAGTGTATTTTATATTTATATTTAACAACTTTTTTTTTAAAAAAAAAACTTAACAAATACAAAATAATTGAAGTGAAAAAATTAATTCTAAATAGCTCATAAAAACCTTAATTAACGACTTGTTTATATATAATTTTTCTCTGAATTTTTTTTAATTATAAATGAGATTGTTCCCATTTCTAATTTATAAATTAGATATAGATTGATTAGAATACTGTTTTATTAAAGTCAGGAATCTCTATTTATTTCATGTTCTTTTACTGTGAAAAATTATTTAAGAAAAATACCTAAAATATCATACCTAAACTACAGAAAATAAAAATCTCCAAAAAGAAAAAAAAATGAATTATTTTTTTTTTAATTAAATCAATTAAATTATTTGATAAAAAAGCACATAATATACATTCCAATTTTATTTTTAAGAGTTTTTATTTGAGAATTGGTGTCAATATATCAACAAACGATGAGAAAATATTTGATTCTGAAATAACTTTTCCTATTTCTAATTTCTGATAAGTATCCTTTATGATATTTTTACATTTTGAGTTATTTTTCATTTTTTGTTTTTCATATTTTTCTTTTTCTTTTATCTTATTGATGAGAAAATGAGTTTAATTGAATTCATAAACGATTCATCTAAAAAGTAATAAATAAGTTACAAAAAAAAAAAAAAAAAACGAGTCTATAATATCCACAATCATTTTTCACTCAACAAATTAATTTCTATTTATTTTGATAAAATTTCTCTTTCAAATATTAAGAAAAAAAATCTTCCACTTCATCAATTGTTTTTGATAAGAAGAAAATTCAATTTTAAGGTGAAAAAATTGAGACAGTAAAACAAACTTTTGGAATAATAATCTAATTTTAAATCAAATTTGAAAGATCACAAAATATTTATTTTATAATAACACTTAATGTGAAATAAAATTCATTTAAAATTAATTTTTTTGAGGTTGAAAAATGAAAAATAATAAATTACGAGAAAAAAATTCTTTTTGTTTTGAATTGATCAAATTTCTTTTTAAAACCATTTTTTTTTATTTTTTTCAAAATAAAAATTATAATGTAAACTCCTTTTCACTCATATATCCCGCTAAAAACGAAAAATTGATTTTTTTTAAGAAAATACCAACTAAGGTTGTTTAGGAATAAGAGAAATAATAAAATTCAGATTTGAGTCAATAATAATAAACGAATTACACTGGCAAACGATAAATTTCAAAAAAAATAAAAAGTTATAAAATTTTTGGTACCTTTTCATTGGTTTGTCTAGAACAAAATTTCACAATTTCTTTGAAAAATTAAAATTGTGGAAATAAAGATTTTTTAATAGTAAATGTATGAATTTTAAAATAAAATATAACGCCACAATTTTTAATGTTAATTTATAGTTTCAAACATTTTTTTTTTTTTTAATTTTAAAGAATATAAAAAAAAAGATAAAGAAAAACAAAAGAAAAAAAATATAAAAATAAATAAAATTCATTAAATTAGAAAAAATGATTTTGATCTAAAAATTTCAAGTTTATTTTGAGAAGAATAATAAATTAAACTCATGGTATATGTTCCATTTATTCAATAAAACCTGATCCATTTGACTGAAAAAGAGTTTATATTGAAAAATATCAAGAAATATATTTAGTTATCAAGAATTGTTTTTGAAATAAAAATTTTTAAAAAATAAACTAGATCAATTCACAATTATCTGACTATATAGAAATTATTATTTTATTTCTTGGTTTTCAATTATCAAAAATCAACTTTATTTTTTAATAAAAAGTTTCAAATTTTATTGTTATTTAACATAGTAAGAAGTCTTTTTAATCATATAACTTTAAGATAACCATCTCATATTTAGTTATTACTTTATGATCAATTTATTTGATCATTATATGCTTATATTCACTTGATAAAAGAAACACTGCTATAAATTTGGATCATCGATTAATTAAGTGGGAACTGATTATTTAAGAAAAAGTATTGTTCATTGATTAAACAAATTCCTTAAGATCTAGCTGAATTTTCTTGTCAATTACTATTATTTTTATATCAAGAAATATGTTTATTGACTAAAAATAATACAGAGTTAAGAAATCTGAAAAAAAACAACAATTTCTGCTATTACTGTTGAGAGAAAAATGTTGTAGAGAAAAATAGTTGGACAGCAATTTTAATTTTGAACCTTACTGAAAATGATTTTTAATTTCCATCGTTTGTGAAATAACTAAAGAAAATAAAAATAATCTACTTATTAGAATAACAATTAATGTAATTCTACTTTTTTCAAAACCTTATCTCTTATAATCTAAAGCAAGTTTAAAAATTTTCTTTTTCGAATTAATAGTAAACTTTACTAAAACTTGGGTTTTTGTTAAAATAGCATGATCTACTTTTAGTTATCAACCATTCAAATAAGTATTCTACACAAACCACAGATTAATGAACTTGTAACACAGTTAAACCTGTATTTATATAAAATTCACCATGTTATCAATAGGATTTGATTTTCAATTTTACTTATGTTCCCAATTAAAAATGGATCCCAACCATTTTTCGATGTCCAACATTTTTCTCTCAACAGTTATTTTGTCTTTTCTTTTCTGGGCATTCTTTTAAACATTTTTTTCTCATTACAACATTGGTTTTTCCTTCTTCAAATCAACGAAAAATTTGTACAAATTTAAGATCTAACGGATAGTTGACTCCTATAAAAAGATTTCTTGTCTTGTAATATGAAGGCATAGTTGAAATTCTTTTTTGGAAAGCTCAAAATAAGATTCAGAATTTTCAAATGAATCCCATTTTTTTATTCTTATACAAGATTGTTTTGTAATTGTTAATTTTTTTTTTCTTAGCAACAAAATACTAAAAGCGCTCATCCCACACCCTTTTTGTTTTTTTAAAATTCCACACCAAAACCTTATTTATCTTAATATAATACACAACACAAATTTGGATCAAAAGAAACAAAAACCGTTCCAAGTTTCACACAAATAATAACAAATGGAAGCAAAATTTACAAAAGCCTCTACTTTAAAGAAACTCATTGAAGCTGTCAAAGAATTAATTGACGAGTGTAACCTTGAATGCTCAAGTACTGGTATCACAATGCAAGCAATGGATTCATCCCATATTAGTCTTGTATCCTTTGAATTACTTGCAGAAGGATTTGAAGAATACCAATGCAATCAAAACATTTCAATTGGGATCAACTTGGGAACACTTTCAAAAATTCTTAAATCAGCTAGTTCCGATGACTCTATTAGGATCTTTACTGACGAAAATATTGAAAGCATTACTTTTGAATTTATAAATAACGGTTAGTTTTTGTTCTCTTTTTTTTCTTCTTGTTTTCTTTTTCTTAAATTTTGTGTAATTAAGAGTTAATTTCTAAGGGACTATCGACCAAGGAGAATTCTAAAATTAAATTATGTTTTTATTGAATGCAAATCAGGTTAGTTCTTTGTTGTCAAGAAAGTCAAAATTGTCACTTAAGCAAGTAGGTACATTTTAACATTTTGAAAATAATTTAATTATGAGATACAACTGAAAAAATGATTTTTTGAGTGCCATTAGATATTGAAACGTTGAAACCCAAATACCATTCGCTGTTCTATTTTGTGAATTGAAATACAGAATCAAAGTAAACCAGAGTTGAATCTTTAATTTTTCAATTTTTTAAAAATTTTTTTTTGATTTTTGATTAAAATTTTGAGTTTTATTAAATTAGGTTTTGGATCTAGAAATGTGTTTATTTGAATACTTGAGATTAGTCCAAGAATAAGTCAAAAAAATAGACCTTGAGAAGGTGTGTATTTGAAACAAATATTTTCTTTTAGAAGACAAAACACGAAAGATCACCTTTCCAAATAAATTTATTGAAATCAAAAAAAAAAAAATAATTCAACATTCTACTTTCAAAGATTTTTTTTCAATATCTTCTTAATTTGTCTGAATCCAAACAATTTATTAAGCTTGAATTTCTCGCCCCCATTACTATTTATTATTATTTTACAAAACATTTTTTTTAAAAATTTCTTTTCAAGATTCTTTTTTCAAATATTTTTATCAAAACAAGCTAAAACAAACAATACTCTTTCAAAGATTAAAATAAAATGGGTTGGATTCCCGAAATCAAAAAACAGTTACAAAATATTTTATCAAAATTAAAAGAGAAATTGAGAAAAAAATATAATCATTGTTCAGAATTATTTCGAGTTTCTCGATTTAATCAAAAAATAAATAATTATCAAATCAAACAAACTTTCCAATAAATCCTTATTTCTGAAGAAGAATTGAAAAAATATCCTATTTTCTGAACCCAAACTAGAATTCGATGAATTAAATGGCAAAATAGGATTTTTAGGTTCGTTTTGGAAATTCTTTAGAAATAAACAGTAATTTGTTTTCTTAAAAATTTTAGAAACAAAAATTTTTCCATTAAAGAATTGAAAATAAAAACAAGTAAAGAATAAGTAATTGTATTAAATGTTACAGATAAAATCAAGAAATAAATGATTTTTATTTATAATTTTCAAGCTCAAATTTTATCATTTTTTTGATTTCCATTTTTTAGTTCATATGTAAATATATTATACTAGCATATATCCCACTTCCCGTGTTTGTTAAAATATCTATGTATTTGATTAAAGAAATGATTTGAATGATTCAGTTTCGCATAAACTGTGACATTCAAAATTTAGAAAATATATTTACCCCCCCCCCCTTAAAAAATTTTTTTTGAGTGTCCCTAATTTGATTAATTATAATATGTATCAAAAATGTGTGTGGACTGTAAAGAGAAAACATAAACTAAAAAACAATCAAAATAAACAAAAAGAAAAGAAAATAATCCAAAACTCAATGACTTGAGGGATCAGCACTCTACGACAACAAGAAAAAAAATTAAAATATGTTATTGGTGGTATTCTCTACATACAAATTTTGTATATGACAAAAGTCAAAAAATTCTGATCAACGTAGAAACCTAAAAAAGAAAATTTGTAAAGTGAGATCAATTTTTTTTTTCCCATTTTTTCCGAAAAAGAATACATTTAAATTCTTTTTATTTCTCACATTATAAAAAAATTTTACCCTGTTTATTGCCATTTCCATCATTATTATACAATAACAAGTCTTTGTTGCCAAGAATATTAATATAAAGTTTTTTTTTTCTTTTTTGCGATAATTCTTTTGGTTAACCAAAAAAATAAATGATGTATTGAACTGATTGAAAAATAATTGTATTTATTTAAGAAAGATAGTTATAATCATTAAATTTTTAAAGTAATTTATTTAAAAATTTACCAAGAAATTGTGTTTTTGTTATAAGATAAAATTCGATTTTTCAAAATAAAATTTTCTTGAAGATATTTGAGAATTAAATAATTTTATCCTAAAAATTCATAATCTATTTTTTTTTTGATAAAAATGAATTTGTTATAAGGGTTCTTGTAAATAATACCAAGCAATTTGTCAACAGAATTATCAAAATTGAAAATTATTTTTAAATTTTTAATCTCATTTTGAAAATCAGAAAATTACTTTTTTCAAAACTTTAAAAGAATGAAAAATTTTTTCTTAATAGATCTCAATTTAATTGATTAACTGAAGTTAAGATTCTACCAAATATTCATTTATTGAATCACCTATACCACAATTAGTTTTATTGGCTAAGATTTGAATTGAAATATTAATCAAAGAACAAGATTAACTAAAAGAAAAAATTTTCTTTCAAAATCAAGACTTTCCAACCTAACAAAGAAAAATATGTTTTCCCATTTTTAAATATTAACTTAAGGGTTAATAAAAATAATAGGTTACATTTTTTATAGTTTTTATATTGGAAACATGTGAATTTTGGATTTCAAAAAAGAAACTCAAATTCGTAAATTGTTTAGATAAGGTTAAATCATCCACTTCGTAATTCGAAATACAAATTACAAAAAAAAAAATATTTCATTAGATCTTTAACAAATTTCATTTTATTTTTAAAAAAATACTACTCCCTTAAATATTTTTGTTCTCCTTTACTCTCTTTTTCTGCAAAAAAAGTCTGTTTTTTGTAATTAACCAACAGCTAACTTAATTATTTGTGATCAATTCAAAAAAATTTGTCTTTCTCATTCTCTACTACTTATAACTTGTTTACAACCTAATAGAAAAATCGATCAAATCAACATATGAAATTAAATTAATTGACATCACTGGAGATCCCGTTGGTATTCCAGAAACAGAGTACTCTGTTACAGTTTCTATGGCAAGCACAGAATTTTCCAAAATTTGTAAAGATCTCGGAGTAATGGGAGAAACTGTCAAAGTCCAACAAAAAGACAAAAAAGTAATCTTTTCAACTTCTGGAGAACTTGGTACAGGCTCCATTGAAATCAACGAAGGGGAAAACATCGACGAAAGCACAACAACAAAGATCGAAAGTAATGAAAACATTGAATTAAGCTTTGCATTGAGGTATTTGACCTTATTCTCAAAGGCAGCACCGCTCTGTGAAAACGTAACACTTTCTTTGGAGCTGAACGTTCCACTCGTTGTGGAATTCCCAATTGGTGAAAACGGTGGTTTAGGATCAATCAAATATTTCTTAGCCCCTAAAATGGGAGACGAAGACGAAGAAGGCGAAGATGCAGAAGAAGAAATGGGGGAATGGAATAACTAAGCTACCCCCTTGCAATTTATTTCACTCCTTATTATTATAACTTTGGCAATCAATAGTTGCTTTAATAATTCAACTTTGCAAACTTTGTCAAATCCCTTATTGTTGTTATTATTATTTTAAATAATAATTTTCCAATCTTTTAATAATATTTTTTTAAAATAACAAGAATAAAAAGAACATTTTGTTTTTTTTTTTAAATTAATTTAAATCCCACTTTCTTCTTTGACCAATTTTAATTCTACCTAATATTTAGTAAGCAATTATTTGAGAAAACACTAACTTTGAACACAATCGGCATTTCTTAATGTTTGTTGGTTTCTTATAATATGTTTCATTTTTTTTATATATAAAAATAGCCCCCTTAAGGTTTATAATCCCTGAAATTTGAATGAATATTATCTTATGTCGTTTGTTACCACTTGTTAATTTGGTTCTTAGCTGAACGATCTTGAACTTGGTATGGGTTTTAATAGTGGTTCAAAAAAGACAATTTGTTTAAATTTTTTTTTTTTCTTTTCCAAATTGAAATATTTTTATCTCTTGAATGTTACAAAATACTTACTTTACCACATATAGAGAGTTCCAATATATCCAAAAATTAGAGTAAATCAAATTAAAAGGTTGTGTACTTTTAGAAAACAATTTGTTTAAATTGAAGAAATTTAACACTTTGGAAATTTCAAATAATATGCAAGTAATTTTTTTTTTAAAAATTTGATTTTTTAGGAATTGAGAATGCCCTTTAAACTTTTTTTAATTTAAATATTTTTCCAAATAGAATCTCTCAATTTTTTTTATTTGTTATTTGAATTTTGCCAATCAAAAGAAGGGCAGTTCCACAATACCCTTTTTGGTTTTCAAGTCACTCTTTGGGTATGGAGCAAATACACAGTAAATGGCTATACCCTGAAAAACAGCAATTTGAAAAAATTATGTTATTTTCATTTCTAAATGGATTTTCATTCACGGAAAAGAGTTTATCAAAAAATCGAATATTTTAAATAAAATGAAGATTTAAAGAGTTATAGAATTGGGAAATGCTTTTGAAAACAAAAAAATTAAAATCATAAAAAACAAAAAAACCAATAACATAAAAGTTTAATCTTGAAAAGAAAAAAAAAATTAATAAAGTTAAGTCTGGCTGTTATGATGTCTTTGTGTTAAAATAAATGAATTTTTGGAAAGAGCCATGGAAAGATATAGAAAATTAAAAAAAATCAATAAATGTCTCGTAATTAGCTAATTCTATTCTAAAGAGAACACGTCGTACGGAATTTGATGTGCTTAATTATCACAAATTCCAATTTTGTCACATGGACGAAGAGCAGCAATGTTGTCAGCGAGAACTTTAAAAACAACAGGGCCATATAATTCAACAGATCCTTTGCATACAATGGCTTGTTCAGGTGGTACTAATGAACAGAATTTTTCGATTTCATTTTCTAACCATTTGTCTACTTCAGGGCTCTCAAGTTCTTTTTCAAGAAATTTCATGAATTCTTGACAGATTGGGCATAGTGTTGGATCTGCTTCTTTAATTTTGTTGAAGAAAATAAAAAGAAAAAATAAAGATGCATAAAACAAAAAAAAGAAGAAAAAAATTCAGAATTTTTATTTTTTTTCCTTTTTGAATTCAAAAGAAGAAAATAATGTGAATTATCCCAATTAAAACCACTTTCTCAGAATGCTGAATTCAATTTATCAATTTAAAGCAAATTTCTAATTTAGGTAAAATAAATTTTTCATTTTGAAATAATTTTGTTCAAAAAAAAACAAAATATGCTTTTTCCAGTTTTATTTTTGTTTTTGTTTGGATCTGTTAAATTTGGTAGAGACAACATTGCAAATCAAAAAAAAAATTATTGAAGAGTTTCGTAATACACCAAGTGTGTGATTACAAAAATAGAATTATTAGCAGGAATGTAATTTTTTACAAAAAATTGTTTTTTTTATTTTTTTTTATTTCCTGAAAAAAGAAAAGAAAAGTTCTGCTTTTAACAACAAATTTTTTTTTTTAATTTCCAAACAAAATTGAATTTATTTTCTAACCGTAAATTCCAAAATAAATAGTTCAGTTTTTTACATCTCACTTCGAAAGACATCATTTCAGAATTTAAAGGTTTTTATTTACAGGAGTCTGAAGAATCAAGACCAAAAAACACCAATCAAATCGGTTTTCTTCTTTCAACAAATTGTGGTTTTGTTTGGGTTTGTTGAAAAAAAAAAAAAAAAAAAATTTTTTTGTTTTGTTTCAAAGATCGAAGAAAGTTGGAACGAAACTTAAATTGTTGTGAAAAAGGAAGAAAAGTACTTACTTGTTTCTTCAGCGGAAACGCTCAATGCTAAAATAACAAAAAAAAAGAGAATGAGGAATTTCATTTTGTGTTGTTTTTAAAAAGAAGAAATAGAAAAAATGACAACCTTACTTTTGATTCAAATTTTTATTTTTCCAATTCAAAATAAATAACAAGACTAGTTGAGAAACAAAAACCCAACACAGTTTTTGAAAAAGTTGAAAATTATTCTCATTTAATTCAGTTTTTTTTTAAATAGTAATTCTTTTATTGGAAAAACAAAAGTGAAAAGTGAAAAGTTGAAAAGGAAAAAAGAAAATTCTATTTTTTTTGAGAAAAGACCATACTTTGGTTGAATTTTTCAAGATCCCGTAAAAGATCTCCAATTCGACTGTTTGTTGAATTTTTACATTTTTTTTTTACACTTATTAAGTTGAAATCAGAATTGTTAAATTCAATTAATTGATACCACAAAACATAAACACACCCAAGTAAAAGGCTAACATTAAACAGTGAACTTTTAAGATATCTTATTCCTTACAAATATCAAGTTAAGTAGAATACTGAGAATCAAATATAGAAGAATTCTACAAAAAAAAGTTCCCTTTTTGAAATTGAGTGGAACGTTAAACAGTTCCTAAAAACTGAGAAAAATCTTTGTCTTATTTCTATTATTAGAAATAACAACAGTTAACAAAAAAAGCTTTAAATTTTAATGATTATGAGAAAAAAAAAAACCTTATTCAAATAAACCAAAATTGAATAATTTTCTAATATTATTTAAAATGTGTTGGGGTTTTGTTTATCAACTAGTCTTGGAATTTGGCTTTTGATTTGGACAATAAAAATGTTAAAGGGAGAACAATTTTATCAATATTGTCATTTTCCAATTAATAGAGAAAGATAATTTTTATTTCAGATTCTCAAATATTTATTAATCAATGATGTTCATAGGAAAAAAACCTAGATCTTAACAAGACCATTAGTTCATGATAGTCTTGAGTTTTATTAACTGTTGAGAGAAAAATGGTACAGAGAAAAATGGTTAAAGAGCAATTTTAATTTTGAACCTTACTGAAAATGATTTTTAATTTCATTGGTTTGTGAAATAACTAAAGAAAATAACAATAATCTACTTATTAGAATAATGACTAATGTAATTCTACTTTTTTCAAAACCTTATTTCTTATAATCTAAAGCAAGTTTAAAAATTTTCTTTTTCAGAATTAATAGCAAACTTTACTAAAACTTGGATTTTTGTTAAAATAGCATGATCTACTTTTAGTTATCAACCATTCAAATAAGTATTCTACACACACCACAGATTAATGAACTTGTAACACCTTTAAACCTGTATTTATATAAAATTCACCTAATTATCAATAGGATTTGATTTTCAATTTTACTAATGTTCCCAATTAAAAATGGTTTACAACCATTTTTCTGTGTCAAACATTTTTCTACTAACAGTAAAATGTCGATCTCTTTATTTTTGAAACTTTGAGATAAAATTTATTTTTTTTAATTAGAAATAAGCCGTAATTACAAAAAAGAGGAGTAAATACTTTTGCTTTACAAGTTGAAAAATGAAAATGACTTAACAATCAAGTAAATATTTTTAAAAATTTTTTTATAAAAAATGAAAAAGAACAACAATTATATAAGGTCAATAATTTGTGTTTTGATGATTTACAATTTTTCGAGGGATTTAAGTGCAGTTTTGCAAATTTATAAAATAATTGTTTTTTCAAAGTGTAAACTTTGTCGGTGTTTGAAATAATTGTGGTTTTTTATTGGGGTTATGAAGATCTTGTATACATATAGAGTAATGTTTTAAATTTTACATTTTCTTGTGTTCTTATCTGTGAGAAAGGAAAATTTTTAAAAAAAATAGTTCTAGGATATATCAAAAGTAAAGTGTTTCAATTTTTTTTATTTATATTTCTGTTTCAAAGTTTTTTCAAAAAAGTAGATTTTTTAAAATAAATGCCTAAAAATACATCTATTCAATATAAATTACTATTTTATAAAAAAAAAACAAAATATTTCATTTTTAACCCCCCCCCCCCCTTGTAAAAAAAAAAACTTGAATTAAACACACAGCTACACAAAAAAAAGCAATTATTGATTTTGTCAACATTAGAATTTTTTAAGATTGAACTGAAACCAGATGACAAGAATTCTTTTAACATTTTTAAATGAGGTGACAATTATGGATTTTGGTTTATATTTTTTTCAGATGATTAAAATTCTTTACAAAACCCAAAAAAACTTATGAAAATAAAATAAAACTCCACGTATTAAAGAACTAAACCCCATTTCATTCAAAGGGGGAAAATTAAAAAATGTCAAAGTCACTTTATTTTTAAGAATCAACCAAACTTAGATTGTTAAGAAAGACGAGAAATAATAAACTTCAGATTAGAACGGTAAATAATCATAAAAGTAAAGGCTGAACAAATAATAAATTTCAAAAAAAAAAAAAATGTTAAAAAATTTTTTGGACACCATTTCATTAGAATGCTTTTTTTCAAATTCTGAATTTCTTTAGGAAATTAAAAGTTTTGATATTAAGATTTTTGACTTGTAAATGTAAGAATTTTTCAATAACATACAAACCCCAACTTTTATAAATATTAATTACGAGTTATAAACATTTTATTTTTTAAATTTGCTTTTAAAAAAAAATAAAAAAGAGAAGAAGAAAAAAAAAAGAAGAAAAAAAAAAGAAGAAAAAAAAAAATTTTTTTACAAAATGAGAAAAAATGATTTTGATCTAAAAATTGAAATTTTAGTTTGAGAAAAATAAAGAATTAAACTCATCAAATTTGTTCTAATACTTCATTAAAACCGACCTTCTTCGACTGATAAACAGTTCATTTTTTTGTCTTCTGCTCTTACAATATAACATCAAATATATATCTCAGTTTTTTTTTTAAATACAATAAATTACAGATGTGAGATCCTATGAATTTTGTAAATATTTTAAATAATAAAATAAATTAAATGAAAATTTTTTTGGATATATAAAAAATATGATGAAAAAAAATAATATTAATCAAGTTTGAGAAAAAAATTAATATTTGGTTTTGATTTTTTGCAATTATCCTGAAGTTAGAAATTTTTTAAATAATGGATATACTATTTCATTACACAAGTTTTAGATGATAATATTACTAAATATGACAATACCAGTAAATTGTGATTAGAATTTTAAAATCATGATGGTTACAATTCTTTTAAATTATTATATACAATGTCTATAAACAACAAAATTGATAAAAAAAAATAAAAAAAAATATTTAAGGAAGGAGGTACATTGACCCATTTGGAAAAATATCAAATAGAAAACAAGACTGGATTTTTTTTTTTTTTTTGAGTGCCACTTGATATTGAAACTTTGAAAACAAATAAGGATTTTTTATTTTATTTATGAAAAGAATTTTGGTAAACAAGAGTGGAATCGTTATTTTTATAATTTATTAACATTTTTTTTTTGATTCAATTTTTGTTTTTTTCTAAAAACAAATTGGACTCAGAAAGGTATTTAAGGGAAAGATTGAAATAAATCAAAGAGTAAACCAAAAAAAAAAAAAAAATAGACCTGATAATGTTGTGGATTTGAAACAATCACATTATTTGAAGACAAAACAAGAACGATAATCTTTCCGAAGATAAACTTGTTGGGATTAAGAATGAAAAAAATATTTTCAACCAATTTGACAAAAGTATATGTTGGAATTTTTTATATTTATCTTCTTAACTTTGAAGAGAATAGACAAGAGATTACTTTTTAGCCCCATTCCTTGTTAATAATTTTTTACAAAGCATTGGTAACTAATTTCTTTTTAAAATATTTTCTTCAAAATAATACCAAAATAATGAATACTATTTCGAAAATACAAAAAAAGGACTGAATTATAGGAATCAAAAAACAATTTCAAATTGTTTAAATAAAGGAAGAATAAAAATAGGAGAAAAAATGAAAGTAAAAATTATATTATTTTCGTTGTAAAAAGAAAAAGAAAATAAATATTTTAAAAAGTCAAACAAATACATCAAATAAATCTAATTACTGACTTAAGAAGAATTGAAAAAATATCCCATTTTAATATAAGGGTTATCTAAAATAAAGTTATCACGATATGCCTAGTATTCAAAACATTTTGGTCTCATATCTGTTATCTTATGTATTCAAGAAAAAATTCAAATTCCTAAAAAATGAAATTTAATAGTTCTTCTGGATCACAAGAGATAAATTACGTAATCCCATAATATTTTAAATAATATACCCTCACATAGTATTTTTTATTTTCGATCATCCTTTACCAAATCTCAATCAGCGAAATTAAATAAAAATTGTGAAAAAAATTCATTTTGGGCAATTCTCTTGAAATAGAAAGTAATGTGTTTTTCAAAAAAAAAATAAAGAAAAACAATTTTTCAATTCAGAGATAAAAATTAATTCCATTAAAAAAGAGGTTTTTGAGTCAAATATTTTTGATAAGATCAATAAATCAATAATTTTTTTTTATTCTTTCTTAATATCTTGCTTCATTTTTTTGATCAATTTTTTAATAGGTATTTAAATCGATTAGACTAATATATATGACACTCTATTAAATATCAACATTAATTAATTTAGTTTAAGAAATGATTTTAATAATTCAATTTGAAATAAACTGCTAACATTCAAAATTGTTAATAATGTACCTACACCCTTAATAAAAAGTATTCTTCATTTCATTTATTTTTTTATTTTATCAAAATAAAAATTTCTAAAGAATTGCATGAATCCAACAAAGTATTATCCTTACATCCAAAACGCCGTAATCTATAATAGACCCATTTTCTACCATACCGTATTACCGTCACAGATTTTAGAATGATATGTTTTGAAATTTTATTTTTTTTTTAAAAAATGAATCAATTATTTATTTTAAATTTTCCAAAAAAGTAACTAAAATAATTAGTTCACAAGTTGTACCTTCTAAAAGTCTTTTTATTGGATCTTGATATATTGTTTATTCAAAAATTATAATTATTTTTTTTTAAAATAATGTTGAAAAGAACTTGTATAAAAAAGTTTTTAATTATTGTGTTGGCTGCATTCTTTGTCTATTTTCTATTATTTGGGCAAATGGGTGTCAAAATAAAACCAGTTCAATTGAACAAAGCAACTACGGAATCTGAGACATCAAAAAATTTAAATGATTTAGTAACTTTTATCATTTTAAATCCAACACAAAAAAATCTCACCTTAATAGACATTGAGAATTTTAACACAATAACAACATTAAACAAATATAATGTGTCAATGAACTATATCGTGCTATCACCACAAAACAATTCTGACTGGGTTGCAGAAAATATTAATACCCCATTTATTATGTTTATTGAAAATGGCAAGCATTTTATCCAGATCAAGAATAAAAACAGCAATGAAACACAAATAGTGTTTAAAGATCTCAATAACACTTTAGTACACCTTGAAACATTAATACACTTTATGTTAAATAAATCTAATATTGATATAGTAGCTTTTGAAAGTTGGTTTCCAAATGAGTTAGGCTCAATTAAAAAAAATGACAAACTTACCTACATCCCAAAAAATAATTGCAAATCCTGGAACCAATCTTCAGCAAAGGTTCAAGGGGTTCGACCTGGGAAAGGGTGGCCTGTAAATTATACTTTCTAATTTTTGATTTATTATGGAAACATCTATTATCTTTTTTTTTTTTTTTTTTAATGTTTCAATGTTTATTTAATTTCTAAAAATTGATCTAGAAAACTTGCGATTTGTTGACATCAAGCTTTTTATTACGAAAATCTGCAATCTCTGATGATCTTGGAGATTGGAAACCTTTTTTATATCAACAGCCAAGACAAGATTTTTTTTTTAAGAGCAACAAAAAGCTCTTAACACTGGTCTATTATTCGCATATTAAATTCCCACCAAGATCCTTAAAAATCAACAACCAAACGACAAATCCAGTAATTGTGAAAAAAGTTATTAATTTAACACAATCAGGCATTATTTATATGGGATCAACACATCAGAGAAATGGTCATCTTTGGATTGGGTGCAGAAATGATACCTTTCGGTGTGATGTTGGTTTTATTCAACGAAAAACTTATCTTCCTCCTTGTTGCCACAAAAAATTATTTACAATCTTAAGGGATGTGTCACAAAGTAAGAGTCTTTTATTTTTTCTTGGATCAACAATGAAACCCCAGTTTTGAAAAAAGTGAATTTTTTTTTTTTTTATGGTGGAAGCAAATGTAAATTGAGCATTAGATGCTCTTTGACTTCAATTTCCGATAAGCCAATTTTATTTCAAATTTTTCAGTCAGTATGATCCAAATTAAAATGGGAATTGTCCTTTTTCATTGACTTTGTGAAGATCCTTTTTTTTTCAACTACTGTTGTTAAAATAATGCGTGTAGAAAAGTTTAATCCATGTTTCAAAATAAAAAGCGTGTTTTTGCCCAACCGATGACAATAATCATAAAATCTGGATATCTGTATTAAAAAAATTTAATATTTCGAGTAGATTAAAAAATAATATTATTACTATTTTTGATATTATTAGAAAAAGAGATTCATCATATTTATATGCCTTAGTGGGTAATAAATTTATTTTTGGGTCTTTAAAAAATTTTCTAAATTATAATTAACGATTTTGGAAGTGCCTTAGAGTGCCGTAGAGTACCTAGGTTTTATTGAGGTTTTCTGTTTTATATGTGAAGTGTTCTAGGTTTTTTTTAATTTGAGAAATAAACAGAAAACTCAAGAAAACCTAATGACGCTTTTACAGAATTCAAAAGAATGGAGAAAAATCAAGATTTTACTCAATTATTTTAAATTCTGGAAAAGTTAAAGACGTTTTTTTCAATTTAAATCAAAAAATAATTCTTTAATAGTCAAAATAATTTATTATCCATTTAAAAGATATTCATAAGATTATATAATACTATTAAAATATAATAAAATGACCTCTTATCTAGAAGCAAAAAATTTTCAAATTTTTTACTTTTAAATTTGAAAAAAATCTTAATAGAACCTAGAAAATTGGATTTTTCAACCTTAAATTGTAAAATATATTTGAAAATATTTTTCTATCATAGATCTTTTATTATCCAATTTTGTTTATTCTAAGTGAGGTAATTAAAAAGCAAAAAATTATCAAAAGTTTAATTTTATTTTGAAAAAATTTTTTCTTGATCATTTAATGATAATAAAAATTTTTATTGGTTAATATTCGTTCCTCTTTTTGAGCTCAAGAAGTTCTTAGTCATGAAATGATCCTATCATTAATAATTCGCAAAAAAAAAAAATAAAACAAACAACATATAAAAACAACGAACATAATTAACTTTATTTTGAACCCTCTTTTTGTTTAGTTCACTTTACCTTTAAGAACAATCTTGGTTTTTCTCACCAAGAATAAATAAAATTGAAGATTTCACAATAATAATTTTTTTAATTGATTTATGAATATAAAAATATCATATCTAAACTGATATATTGATTTTTACTCTTAAATTATACCAGAAAATGCATGGATCCATATTCTTTTTTATGGGTGAACATTAAAAAAATAATATTAATTTAAGATGTAAGATCTTAACAAAACATTTTAGTAAATTATTTAAAAAGATATTCATTAATCTATAATTCGAATTTTTCTGATATTATACACCTTTTGATAATATATATATATATATATATATATATATATATAGTCTTCAACAAATATAATCTAACAAATTTTGTTGATTGGGGAACATGCTTAGCGGGGATACGAGAAAAGCACAGAATTCCATATGATTTAGATGAGGACATTTCGGTGTTAGAGGAAGAATGGTTAATACACAAAAAGAATATCCTCGAAGAAATTGAAGCACATGGGTATTATTATCATTCGAACAAACCCGACAAGGTATCTTGGAGTGAAGTAAATACAAATTACATTGATATATATCGGTATTTTCTCCACCAGGACAAGAATGCAAAAAAAATGGGTATTGGAAATTTTAAACATGGGCATATGATGAGGATTGATAAAAATATTTGGGTTCCTACAAAATTAATTTTCCCTTTACAACAAATAAAATACCATGGAACATCTTTTAATTTCCCCGCAAAGCCAAAGGAATATTTAAAATTAATATATGGGGAAAATTGGCACACACCAATACCTTGGGAACGTTCAAAACATTTATCTCAAAAATGTCCACTATACCCTCAAATATTTCGTACCAATTTATGTACAGCCCGTTATTAAGCTTTTAATACTTTTTATTAATTCTATTCTCGTACTTCGTCATCAAAAAAGAAATAATTTTAAAAAATATAAATTATTCCATTTCTCCATTGATTAGGAAACACAATTATCAAAAATCAATGTTTTGATTAACTTTTTAATATTTAGAATCCAAATGAATTTATTTCTGTTTTTTTTTTTTTTTTTGAAAAAATGAACAGAAAGATCTACAAAATAAAAAAAGATTCAGTTATACTTTTAAAGATTTTAATAGAGTTGAAATATATCTTGAGATATCAATTTTTTTTTTTTTTTTTTTGTGTATGATAAAGAAAATTATAATTCTTTATTATAATTTATGAACAAAAATTTAGAAATGAGGGAAGTTAATTACACGATCATGAAAATTTTTTTCAAAAAAAATTGAACATTTACTATTTTTACTCTTTTTAATTACTTCACTTATAATTAACGTTGTTGGTTAATAAAAGATCTTGTATCAAAAATTAATTTTATTAATATTTTCCAATTTAAGGTTGAAAAATCCAATATTTCGGCTTCTATTAAGAATTTTTTTAAATTTAATAGTAACAAAATTTCAAAAATTTTTTTATTTGTAGTAAAGAAGTAATAATCATAGATTTTACTCAATTATTCAAAATTTTGGAAATGATAAGCACATGACAGACACTTTTCGTTATTTTTTCCTAATTTTTAGAGAATATGATGAAATTCGATGGTTTTAATTTTTTTGAATCCTGGAAAAATGATTAAATGTAATATTTATCATCAGTTTTTTTTTAGTAGTTATTTTTATTTAGATGAGTAGATTGTTTTGAAAAATATTAGTTATTATCTATTTAAAAAATATCCTAAAGTTGAATTTAACGTAATTCATTGCCGTATCCTTTTAAAAATTTTTACACCAAAATAGACTGTTTTTTCTCGATGAGAGACTTTTAAAAATACGAGTACTGCTAACAACAATAAATACAACAGAATCAAGTTTTATCAAGTTATGAAATGTTAGTTATATTATGAATAAACTCGATAAACAATGATGAAATGATAATTGAAGTTGTAATTTTTGTCTAACTTTTAATTTTCAATTTTATGTTTTTATGCAAGTGAATGGTGACTAGGTTTTTATATTTAATAATAGAAAAACATGCAAATATAACCTCTGTAAACGGTAATTAATTAAAAACCTTTAAAATAAAAAACAAATATCTTTATTAAACAAATCAACTTTTTTATGGTTATAAAATTAATACTATTTTTAGATCGAAAAGATTAAGAATCTTTGGTTTAAAGGAATAAATATGAAAACAATTTATCTTTAAATAAAAATCGAACAAAAAAATAATTTAAAATTTTGAATTAAACATTATAGTATATATGTATATATATATATATATATGTATGTATGAGTGTGTTTTTATTGAACTATTTCATAGAATAAATTCAAATAATTTAAAAATAAATTATTGAACAAAAAACAAGTATTTTTCTATTTTTGTAAAATATAGAAAAGTATAAAGGATTAAAATTAAAAAATCAACTTAAAAAAACAGCCAACATTTAATAATCTTAATTATCTTTAATTGTATTTTTTATGATGAATTAGCTATAAATAATTATTGAGAAAATAAAATATATTGGTATCAAAACTCGATTCTTGAAATGTAAAACATGTATTTAATTTTAAGAAAAACATTAAAATTTAATTTCAAAATTGACCTTTAAAAATAAAACAAAAAATGGAAAATAGATTAGATTGTATTAAAATCTATTTTATAAATTTGAATTGTATTTTTTTTTTTTGAAATTCAAAGTAATTGAAAAAAAAATTTCAAAGTAATATAATTTTTATAACATATGAAAAAAGAAGTATATTTTATAAAATAAAACCTTTTAGTTTAGTTTATTCATTGTTTTTAGTGGTAAGACCTTCCAAATGAACAATAATTTCGAATAAAAGGTTCAATCATTCTTAAGAATTAATGTTTCGATTCTTTTATCATTGTTTTAGTAAATGTTTCCCTTTTTTTATTTGAAACAAGAATTTAATTTATTAATTTTTTTTTTTTTTTTGAGTAATTAACTAGTTGAGAAGTCGAAAAATAGGCAACATTAGGATTCTAAATTATTCTACAAATTATAAAAGAAGTGAAATAGTTGTTATAATTTACCTTCTTCTTATATCTAATTGCCTTCTGACCAGGTTAACATCGAGCAAGACAGAATTTTACAATTTTCATATCAGGGTTGTCTTTCAGAAATTTTTGACATAATTAACAAAGAAGGGAATAATCAATAATCCATTCAAAACTTGTGGTGCGAAAGAAAACTTTTATAAGTTATTTCTTTCTATTTTTTTTTTTTTTTTTAACTTTATTATTCTTGATTTTGTTACTCTTTTTTCTGTCTTTGATTTCATAAAATAACATTTTTTATTTTCATTTTTTAAAGAAGTAACCCGATGAGTTATAATCTTGCTTCTATTATATCAATGATAAAAAACTCTAAAAAACAAATTCCGGTTTTCACAAAGAAGGGTGCATTTTGTTGAATTGCCTCTATTCATAATAATTAAATAAAAAAATACAATTTTTTATTTTTTAATTATTTGTTGGTTATTTTGAAAAAGAAAAAAATGACCAAAAGAACTTATTCATTTTCATTGTAATAACAAACAAATAATGGATGAATTGAAAAAATATTCATCTAAATTGAAAATCATTTTTAAAAAATCATAAATATTCAAAAGTATATTTCTATTTTCTGTCAATAGGTTCTCAAATGGCTGGGTTAACCATTCTAAAAATTTATTATTTCCGTACTTGTTTTTAATTTATGTTTGATTTGTTAAAAAATGTTTTCTTGTGTATTTTTTAAAATGATATTATATATTGACTGGATTTTAATATGGCACAGTATAAATCAAAAAAGAAAAAATCAAAAAAAATTATTCATTTATTTTATATTAAAATAAAAATAAAAATTAATAAAAAAAAATAATTAATAACTCAACAAATTATTTAACTTGTTTAGTTTTTTTTTTTTTTTTTTTTTAATAATATTATTAATTATAAGAAAACAATTCAATAATAAAAAGAATATGGTGTTTATAATTAGTAAATAATATGAACAAAAGAATATTATTGGGAATAATCAAAGAGAATAAAATAAAAAATCATCATTTGTTCATTGTGTCGATTTGTTTTTGTATTGAAATTTAATCAATAACTTTGGTTGTAAAAAACATTTTTTGTTCTATTTGATTTATAAAAATTAGTTTAACAACAACCACCATTATTTGAGTTCTCATTAACGACATTATAATTATTATTTGATTTCATTTTTTTTTTTGTTATTCTTTTGGTATTAACAGAAACATTTCTTGTTAATTTCCCTTCTTTTACTAATCGGTAAACATGGTTAGCAGCTTGTAAAAAGGCATCTTCAACATTATCACCAGTTTTTGCGCTGGTTTCAATATACTCTAAATTGTTTTCTTTTGCAAAATCTTGCCCCTCTTCATAAGAAACTTGTCGATCAGAAATATCTGTTTTGTTTCCAATTAAAAACATTACCACATTTTGATCAGTATAATTTTTTGCATCATTCAGCCACGTTTCTAATTGGTTGTATGTTCCTCGTCTAAAAGTGGTTAAATGTTAATGTGAAAAATAAGATTAATAAATATATTATATTAATAAGAAGTAAAGAAAACTATTATTTGTTTATTTTTCTTTTTTTTATTTTTTCATTTGCTTTTTTTGTGTTTTTCTTTTTTTTCTCTTTAAATTAGAATTTTTTTTTTTTTTTTTTTAAACAAAGTAGAGAAGAAGAAAAAGAATCTATGGTGTGGTTCTAATTTTGTTGTCAACTTATCTAAAAAGAGAAATGGTGAGGGTAAATTATCTTAGCCTTCTATCTTGATTGCCTTGTATGGGAATTAACTTTTGACGAGGATTGTGGTAATGACTGGAGTGGGATCAACTTTTTTCAAGTACCGCATAACCCAAACAGTTGGTACGATTATGACGATTTAGAAATTTTCGGCATTTTTAACAAAAAATGAAATAACAAGCAACCCGTTCAACAATCGGGGTACAAAAAAAAACTTTTTTATTTGTTATTTTTTTTCTCTCTTTTATTATTCTTGATTTTGTCTTTTTCTTGTCTTTGATTTCATAAAATAACATTTTTTATTTTCATTTTTTAAGAAAAGTAACCCGATGAGTTATAATCTTGCCTAAATTATAGATATGATAAGAAACTTTAAATAAAATTTAGGGTTTCATGAAGTGCCGTCACCTAACGTTAAGTGCCTTCAAGTTACGTAGAGTGCCTCCAAAAGAATATAGTAAAATCAAAGATTTAACTCAATTCTTTTAAATTCTGGAAAACCTAACGAAAGTGTCTGTAGAGTGACGTCGAGTGCCTAGCTTTTCTTGAGGTTTTCTATTTTATTTGGAAAATCTATTGATTTTCGTTAGGTTTTTTTGACTTTTTGAAATAAACCAAAAATTTATTAAAATTTTCTGTTTATTTCAAAAAGTAAAAAAAACCTAGAACACTTCACAAATAAATAGAAAATTCAAAAAAACCTAACGAAAATCTATTGATTTTACACATAAAACAGAAAACCTCAGGAAAACCTAACGGCGTTTTTTTTTTAATTTGAAAAATAAACTGAAAATTGAATAAATTTTCATTTTATTTCTCAAATTAAAAAAACCTAACGTGAAGTACCGTAGAGTGCCTAGGTTTTTTTTAATTCAAAAGAATAGAGAAAAATCAGAGATTTTACTTAAATCTTTTAAATTCTGGAAAACCTAACTGCAAATAGCAGGAAATTGTGTTGAATCACATTTCTTGATTAATAAAAAAATATAAAAAAATACACCAATTTTGTTTTTATTTAAGGATTAATTTTTAAACTATTTGTATTCTTTTTTTTCAATGTCTTTGAAAATAAACTTTGTTTCAGTCAAAGGGGAGTCTCAAAAAAAACATTTTTATTCAAATATCAAATATTTTTTATAAATGACCTTTGAAGATTTAATAAGAAATAAGTAGAATAATAAGCACCAAAGAATAGTTGATACCTACCTTAAATAAAACTAATAAATATAAAATATTTTCTTAGAAATTGAAAAACTTAAAATTCGTAGGTCATTTTGAGAAAAAAAACCACAAGGTTCCTTTTGATCTCCAATTCAAGATCAAAATAAAATTGATATAGAAATCAAAATGATTTCTTTATAATCATTTTTACTTTATCAATAACCTTAGAATAACACGTTTTTACTCAAGTAACTATCGATCTTGCAATAAAAAAAAATTTAAAAATGAATTAGTTGTAAAAAAAACAATCGAAAAAAAAAATGTGAAAAAGTGATTTCAATTTTGAAGAATTTCCAAAATAAAATTTTTTCTTCTAATATCCATTCAAACCCTTTAAACACATGTAATTCACTCACAACAACTGGGCCCCTTTGACTGGAAAATAGTTTATATATATATATATGTGTGTGTGTGTGTGTGTGTGTGTGTGTGTGTGTGTGTGTGTGTGTGTGTGTGTGTGTGTGTGTGTGCCTGTATGTATATATTGAACTATTTCATAGAATAAATTCAAATAATTTAACGATCAATCCTTGAACAATAAACAAGTATTTTTTGCTAAAAAATGTATTTTATGAAGTATGAAAAGGAGATATTTCTCATCATTAAAACTCTTACTTGATGAAAAATTAATTTAATTTTCAAACCTGAAATGTTCTAGTTGACAATAATTTCAAAGTTTATTGATTTTGAATACACTTTGTATTACTAATTTAAAATCAGTAAGACGCCAAAGTAACTTAATTGACTCGTTAGGAATTAAAAAATTAAAAAATTATCGAAAGTTGAGTACCATTTTCAGGAAAAGTTTAGTAATAAAAAATCCGTAATGCTCATTTCAAAAACAGTGATTCACTTTTTTTTAATTTTTGATTTTATTTGGTATTTAAAAATATCAGGTTTTTATTTGTTTTATAATAAATAAAAAGAATTCTTAATAAGATTTAATAATTAGTTTTTCTTGAATACTAAAGAATCTAATTTTTTTTTTTCAATTTATTATCTAAGGTGAGTTACAATTCTTGAAATAGAGTTTACCATTGTGGAAAAAAAGTGAAACACAGTTTTTAATTGGTAACCTTACTGAAAATTCAAAGTAAGATCAATGAAAAAAAGAATAAATAAATAAATAAAGACAAAATGAAGTATTCACCACAATAACAGTTTTTTTAATACTATTATTTGGTGTGTGCTTTTCTTTGATTGATCAATTATTAAAAATTTGTTCAAAAAATTGACTATTATTGATATCTCCAAAACCACACCAATAATTCCGATAAATCAAGTAGATTTAAATTGTATTTGTTGGTTTGATTGAAAATAATATAATGGGTTATTATTTGAAGTTAATTGGTTTCTTCTTTTTATTGATTTTACTTTTCATTTTCAGTAAGGTTACCAATTAAAAACTGTGTTTCACTTTTTTTCCTGTTGAACTTTTTTTCCAAAACGGTTATTTAAATTTCAAATATCTTTAAAAAAATGTTTAAAAATTTTAAAATATAATTCATTTTAATTTTTTTATTTATTACTCATTATCATTGTTGATAATTTTCTAAATAATGTTTTATCAACATTAGAAATCAATATTTCTAAATTTTTTTACACAGTAATTATCTGTTTTTATTTAGCTTTGGTAATCATTTTGGCAAATTTTTAGTTAATTTTTTTTAGAATTTCGAAACCAATTTTTATCACAACATTTATTTTCTTGGGTGAAATATTAAAATATGCTTGAGTGTTATTGGAATATATGGTGATGGTACATTCATTCCCGTGAGAAATTAATTGATTTTGTTAAAAGTTCTTCTTTCAACAAGTACTTTTTGGAGAGTAATGGAAATTATTTGTTTTTGTTTTTTTTAAAAAAAATTATCACTTATAAAATCTTTTATTATTTTTTTTCATTAATTTAGAATCAATAATCGAAATACTGAAATAAAAATTTTTTGAATTCTCTAATGTTAATTTTTATTTTGATTTTGGAAATTATTGGAAAAATATAAAGTTTCAAACCCTTTTCATTGTAAAATAGTAGTAAAATTTTTACAAATATTATTCTTTCTATTTTTCACTGTTCAATAAGGATACCTGGAATTGAAATTAGCAAAACCCACATAAACGACTATTGGTGAACTTTTAAAACTAATTTCAACACGAACAGAAAATTCATAGCATGAAAAAAAACCCAAAAAAAAAAAAAATTCAATTTTTATAAAGTTCAATTAAAATCTTAAATTTCGAAAATTGAAACATGTTTGCATTTTTTGTTTCATTTGATGTTTTGATTTTTATTTTATTCTAAAAACCAATCCAATTTTGAGATTTATTTTTTGTTTTTAAATAAAAGAAAAGCAAAGTAGAAAAATCTCTTAAAATTTTTAAATTTTTACTACTGTTTTGCAATTAAATAGCGATTTGGCACATTTTTTTCCATTTGACAATTTTTTTGTTTCTTAATACTAAACTCTTTTTCAAACAAAAGGGTACACTTCTCAAATCATCAATACTATTGAATTTGATTGTTTATAAGATAATTACTTATTGGTGATTTTCATTTTAATTATTCATTTTTTCATTTTTCATTTTTTTATTTTTAGATATTGAACAGTTGGAAAATGAAAAAACAAGATAAGAAGAAATCAATTTGGAAATAATATGTTAGTATAAAAATGGAAACAGTTTAAGTTTGATTTCAAATGAGCCTCATATAAGAATTAAGAAATACCATTATTGGATTGATGTATGGAACAAAGAAAAGAGAAAATAATGAAAAAAAACAAGTCCGACAAAAGAACCAGATGAATTGTGGCTTTATCTTTAAAATGAGACTTTAAAGAATAAAAGTTTGATGTGTAAAGAGTTATCAATAACTTGTAAAGAACTTTTCCCCAATTCAACGTATTCCAAGGTTGTTATTGATTTTATAATTTTTTTTTTCCTTACAATTTACAAAACGAGATTTCTCATTTCAAATAAAACGGCACACCAATTTTTAAAATATTTAATTTTTAATTTTTATTGTTTTGTTTTAATGAGTTTTAAATCTTCAGTTGCGTGTTTTTTTATGTTTTAAAGTGTTTTTTGAATTTTAGAATGATACTACAATCAATTTGATTCAATTATGAATAATTCTTGAAAATTTATTGCCCTTTTATTTGAAAAAGAGTTTACATTTATTATAAAAAAGATTGATAAAAAATTTTTTAAATAAAGCCCTAAAAGTATTATTGAAGTTTGTTATCTCTTTTATGGATACTTTTAAAAAAAAATTTTGTCACACTTTTTTAATATGGCTGGGGAAAATTCAAATTTTTATAATATTGGTATTGGAAAACTTGCTTATAAAAATATTCCAGTTAGATTTTCAAAGATTTACATAAGTTGCATAAAAAATATAATGTTGTATTTATTGTTTTTGATTTTTATTTTTTGGGTATAAATCTGCTTTGTAAAATTAATACAGCCATTTCAACACTACCATGAAAATTTATAATACATAGAAATTGTTTTTTTTCTATTTGGAAATTTTATTCTGTTATACAAAAAACCGTCAAATGGTTCTTAAAGTTTATCATAAACCATAAATTTTGTGATAAAAAATTAAAAAATTATTTCATCTCATTTTTTGGTTTTTAGTGTTGACAAACAGATCCAGAAAAAAATACTCATGAGTGTAGATCTTCAATTTCCAAAATTGCAACAATCAGATTTAAAAAATTTAAAATCAATGATCGAAAAATACTTTTAAGTTTTGTGATTTCTTTTCTTTTGATAATTCAATTTTTGTATTTGTTTATTATACAAAAAAATTGTTCTATTATGATATTGATCAATATTAATCAAAAAGGTTTAAATTTTGGTCAAAGTTCAAAAAAGGAAAACCAATATTAGATGCGCTTTTCATTTTTATCTGATGTTTTCTGAAATTTTATGCTTTTTTCAACAAATGATATGAAATATATGTTGGAATTTGAAATAACAACTTTTGGTTTATGAATTGAAAAATGGCAGTAGAACAGAAATTGGCATTTTTGTAGTCTGGTATGACAGAAATTGAATTTTCAGTTTCATAAAAGATAATTTTATCAGAGAAAATTAATTTCCGTAGGTCTTATTAATTTTTAAGGTGGTGATGGAATGGTTGTGTTCATCATTAATTTAAAATAATTCTATTTGTGTATTGTTTTTGTAATTTTGGGAAAAGAAATCAATTGTGGTTGGTAAACATTTTTTGAATTATTTAAAATTCTATTCCTTTTTGTTATTTTTTTCTTCTTTATTTTGTATCGCATGTTTGTTCGTTTTTTTTTTGTTCTTATTTTGTGGGATGCGAAAAGAAAAATTTTTTGATTCTTAGGAGAGTCTTTTCTTTTTAGAGATAAAATAATAGAAAATATCTCATCTCGCAAAACCATCAGAATACCAAATGTGGCATCAAAATATTAAAGATTGGCATTGAATTTGCTCAGATTAAATAAAGAAAAAGAACAAAATTATACCTTGAAGTATCATAAACCAGTAAAACTGCAGATGCTCCTCTATAATAGGATCTTGTTACTGCTCGAAACCTTTCTTGTCCTTTTGTTATTTATTTATCCAATTAAGTGGTTATTTGTTATTTGGGTTTTGTTTTTTTTTTTTGTTGTTTGTTGTTTTGTTTTTTGTTTTTTGTTTTTTGTTTTTTGTTTTTTGTTTTTTGTTTTTTAATGAGTGAAATAAAAAAAAAAAGTGAAGGTTTTTTGTTTTGATGAAAAATTCGAATGTTGACACAATTTAATAACAAGAAGAAGTTTAATTAAAAAAAAAAAAGATAGATTACCTGCTGTATCCCAAACTTGTAATTTACTAAAATTTATGAAAATGTTCGAGAATTAAGAAGATGCTTGAATTATCCAAAAATGAATTTGAAAGAAAAGAATTAAACTTACACTCGATCTTTCAGAATATCTACAATTTTTGTTGCAAACTCAACACCAATTGTATGACTAATTTCTGGGTAAACTAATTGAATTTTAGATCGGTAGAATTTAAATTGAAAACATTTGCAAGAAGAGTTTTGTTTTTTTTTTGTTTTTTTGGTTTGGGATTATTGGATCGTAAGCAAGAAAGTAAAAAAAAAAAAAAACCAATCAAAAATTAATAAAAATACATTTATCTTCAATAAATCTTGTCAACAAAGAAGATTTCCCAACACCCATAGCACCAACGACAATATATTTGAAAATGTAGGAATAGTCTGTCATGAAAAAAACAATTTAAAAAAATGATATGTGAAAATGTAAAAAAATAAAATCATAACAATCCAAGTTGGATTGTTGTTTACTTTTTAAAAAAAATCAGATTTGAAAGTGAAACTTAACATATTTATTGACTCAACAAGCTTCCCCAGAAATAAACTCTGTTTAACAGTTGCTTTGTTATTACATAAATTAATGATTTAGATTAATCAAATTTTTTAGCGAATAATTCAGAATTGTTTTATTTTTTGATGTAAAACTATTGTTAAAAGAAACACTTTTGACTTATTATACAATGCGGTTGAAATAAGTAGCAGTGTTTCTTTTTTCTTGAGAGGCTTGTGGAATTAACATGAACATGAATTCTCTATAATCAAAGTATGTTATTATTGGGTGTAAATATTACTGGTTGTCTCAAATTGCTTTAAAGAATTTAATATCAATAAATTGGACAACAAATTATTACATTTTTACATAATGATCACAATTAAAAAAATTATCCCTTTTGTAAATGTTTTTCAAAATTAATTCCTTCACCAATCCGAAAACAAGAAACCCCAAATAATAGTATCTCAGGATTTAATAATACACATTTAGTTGTTTCAAAAGTAACTACATTGATCAAAATAATGTGTGAACAACGAATATAATCTATTTTTCAAAACAAAATCCTTGATTTTTTTTCTTACTTATTTTAATAGAACATCCAATTCATTCTTCAATGGAATACTTAAGTTCAAATCAATTTTGCAAGTAAACTTCTTGATATTTACAGTAAATATTAAATTATGGATTAAATTTAGTCGAAAATTTTCAATAATTTTCAATTTTTTTCTAATTTTTTTGTTTTTCGATAAGTAAAAATTTTAAAAATTGTATCTATTTTTTGAGATAATTTTTCTTTTTTTATCCTTCATTTTTAGAATTTATTTTTGAATAATATAACATTAAAAGATCATTATCATATTGGTATATGGTCTAATACCAGTTTATTTGATCGGTTAATATATCGGTCTTCTATAACTTTTAAACATACTTTTTTTTTTTTTTTTGAAACACAGATTCAACTTTACTTCATACATTATTTTGGCAATAGTATTTTTTCACATTTTTAATAATTTCAAAGATTAACTCAATAATGATCAAAACACAAAACCTAAACAAAAATTATATTTGTTTCCTTTTTATAAGGCTAATTGTAGTATCAATATATTTCCAATATTTGCAAAAATATTTTATCAAAACTTCCATTTGATAATTATTTAATTTTTTGATAAAAATTGAATTTTTGGCAACTAATCTACATTTTCACAACAATATTAAGAAAGATATTTTACAAACTTTGTAGTCTTAAGAATGATAATTCAACTTTTAAATTTGAAGAGAAATTCAGATTTTTTTCCAAAATTCTGGGTTTTTTACTACTTCAAGGTGCATTTTTAATTGAATAGATCAACACATAGTTTTATTTTACTAATAGAATATTTAGAAACATGAAAAATCATAGTGAACTAATGATATTTTCACACAATAATAACACACATTGATCTTAGGCTTATCCCTAATAGACACTAATCCCTTAAGAGCAAAAAGAATAAAGAATAATTTCCCTTCTTATTGGTGATGGATCAAAAAAAACCTCTAAGCTCTAGTTGTATTTTCTAACCTAAAACCTGAAGAATTTAATCATCAAAGAAAACAAACAATAAATAAAAAGCCAATATAATTTTGATATCTTAAAGTTATACGATTAAAAAGCAAATGTTCTAATAAGAAAAGATAATATTTGATATTTTACTCTGGAAAAATATACTTAATTTCAAAAGACATTTGTATCTTAAAAAAAACAAAAAAAAAACAAAAATCTCAAAAAATTGATCAAAATTACTAAATATTGTTAACAAATTCAATTAATGTTTGAAAATTCTCTCAAAAAATATCAATGAGTTAACCTTCAAAATTGATTCAACCTTAGGTATACTATTGAATATTGAATCAGATATTATATTGGTACAAAATTAAAAATAATAAAAACTTGTTCTTTTTTATCCATTGATTTTATCATCTGAATATGAGTTTTTGTGAACATTCTAGATAGTTTTTAAATTGAAAAAATAAAAATATTGAAAGGATACAATAAGCATTTCTTTGGTTACTCTTTGGATTTTTTTTATCAATATTTTCTTCTTCCACAACCTGATCTTATTTAGCAGATATACTCGATTCTTCAATTTATAAATTAAAATTAAAACATTCAATATTTTGATAAAATACCAAATAAAATATATAATAAACTCCATTTCACTCAAAGGTGCCCAGCCAAAAATGAAAAAGTCACTTTTTTTTTAAGAATCAACCAAACTTAGATTGTTTAGAAATACGAGAAATAATAAACTTCATATAAGAGTCCATAATTATAAAAGAAACCCCTGAACAAACCATAAATTTCAAAAAAAAAAAAAATGTTAAAAAAAATTTTTTGGGCCCCATTCATTGGAACGTCTCGTGCAAAATTCTCAATTTCTTTAGGAAATTAAAATCGTTGATACTAAGATTTTTTACTTGTAAATGTATGAATTTTAAAAGAACATACAAAGCTTAACTTTTCTTAATGTTTATTTCGTTTTTCAAACATTTTTTTTTTCAAAGTAAATTTTAAAAAAAAAAAAAAAAAAAAAAAAAAAAAAAAAAAAAAAAAAAAAAAAAAAAAAAAAAACAAAAAAAAAAATTTTACAAAATGAGAAAAAATGATTTTGATCTAAAAATTGAAAATTTTAGTTTGATAAGAGTAATGAATTAAACTCATAGAATGTCTTCCATTTCTTCAATAAAACTGGGCCCCTTTGACTGAAAAAGAGTTTATTATTGAGAGGAATGTTTATTATTTAATATTTATAGTATACCCTTGAAAGATATTTGATGTTTTTTTATTAAAATTAATAACAAATACAAAAAAAGTAAAAAAAAAAAAAAATAAAAAAAAAATAAAAGTAGAAAAATCATAAAATATTATTAAAATTAAATTAAAAATAATATGAATAATAAAGCCCATTATTTTTTCATATAAGAAGTACTTTTCCTTCTGTTGTAAATTTTGACTCTCTGTGTAGAATCCAAAGTTGTAGTTGAGCTTTTCAATGTCAGCCCATTACCAGCAAGTATTTCTTCGTAAATTTTATCTATAACGTTTCTTTCTTCTTTTAAGGCGTTGCTCGTTTTTTCTTTTAACATTTTTTTATTTTTCATTTTCCTCTTTCGGATTTCTTCATTTTTCTTTTTTGAGAGGTATTTAGAATTTGTCTTGGTAATATCTTGATAAAAGGTTGTCAGTGTACCAAAGAATTCATTAAAATTTATTTTACTTTTATCCTCGCCAAAAATGTCTAAGGTATCTTTATAGCCATTAATAGTATTTGTAAATTTCAATTTCAGCTTCTGTAGCTTTTCAGAAGTTTTCTCGTTAAATTCGGACATTATTTTAAAAAACTTGTCATTTTTGTTCATCGGCTTTTTAAATTTGGTCAGGACATTTTCCAATTTCTTCAGATTCGTATTCAAGTCCTTGATTGTATCGTCAATAAATTTATAGGAAACGTTTTTTGCGAGGTTAAACAACTTATAGTTCTTTACTGTTTCCTCGATACACTTTGGAGAGTTGGTGTTTAATTGCTTGACGATGAAATACAGTAAGGTGATATCCTTATCAAGTGGGGATTTGATTGAGCCGATCTGTCTTAATATTTTCAATTCAAAGCCAGACACTTTATTCGATCCCGAGTTTTCGTTTAAAATGTTGCCAACGTCAAGGATCATTAAAAAGATTTTTTTCAAATTTTGATCAGATTTCATGATTTCGGTGGCCTTTGAGATAATTTTCATTTCAGAGCTGATGATATCTAATTTAGGCTCCACGGATACCTTCCATTCCCAAAATTGAATACGATCATTAAGATTGTTGATTTTAATAAGTTCCATAAATAATTTGTCGACATAATTTAGCTTTTGGTAGTCGCCTTTATAATTTTTTAATTTTATTTCCGTTGTTGTGTCCGGTAACAGTTTTTTAAAATCCTTAATGATACTAGGCTGGAATAACTTTTCATCAAAGGACAAAATCCCAGTGATAACTTGCTCGACTGATGGCTTGCTTTTCCCAAAAAATATTTCAATTGTTTTGGAGGTGTTCATATCTACTAATTGCTCGTTTTCGTTTTTTTTCGTATTTGTTGTAGTTTTTTTGATTTGCCCCTTTTTTTTTTTTAAAAACAAGCTTTGCAATTCCTTGGTATCCAATTTACCTGCTAAACTACTTTTTTCGTCATTGTCGTTATTTGAGTCATTCCAATATGGATTATTTTGTAATTTGTGCTTTGAAATTGGCTTCCATCTCAGGGGCACAAACTTTGAGACCTTTCTTTTATTTAGCATTGGTGGTGGTGGAAGTCCTCCTACTCCCCCCATCATTGGTGGCGGTGGTATTCCGCCCGTGCTGCCGGACATTGGTGGTGGTGGTGGTACCCCGCCCGTGCTACCGGACATTGGTGGTGGTGGTGGTATCCCGCCCGTGCTGCCAGACATTGGTGGTGGTGGTATACCGCCTTCAGTTCCTCCTGAATTTTTTGTTTCCTCTATTTTTTTCGATTCTTCGCCTTTTTCTTCTTTTGTGCCTACCGATTCAGTTGTAACAAGAGACGATTTTATCTTTTTATCCAAAAGGGCCTTTTTTGAGATGCCACCTGAAGATTGGTTCATGTGATATTTTAAATTTTTCTTATTGTACTTATGCTTTTTTTTTGACATTTTCCTATTTTTGTTTTTATTTGGTGATCGGGGGTTAATTGTCGAAAACCGTTTCATATTTTTTCGCGAAAGGGCTGTGTTCTTATCCTTTTTCAGAGATTTGACCATAATTGTCTGTGCCTGTTGCATTTCTTCGATAAGTGATGTAAATGATAAAATATTATTTTTATTTTCTTCGTAGTAATCAATAATCTCAAAGAGTCCGCCGAAAAGATCAGTCTTTTCAATTGTCGATTCATGTGATATTTTAATTAAATTCCTCATGAACTTATATAATTTCTTTTTTTCTGTTTCATCACACATGTTTAATAAATGGCCAAATATTTTCTCAGAATAAATATCTATTTTGGTAGAGCCAAAATGTTCAAATAATAATTTGGAATCTTCCTTTCTTTGGCGATGGAAAATCTCAATCTGTCTCTTGAGGTTACTATCAATGGTCAAATCAACGGTTTTTAAAAAATCATCTAGCCCTAATTCCAATAGCTCAAACCGAGTGGTAACCCGAAATGGTATATATTCATTTGAACAAAATGAATTAATTAACAACATCGTACTAGTTTTTAATTCATAATCTTTTTTTTTAATTAACGCCCGTGTAATTAAATATAAGTCAATAATGCCTCTTGATTTATGGACCTCAGTAATGGCATCTCTAACCCGATAGACCTGCCCTGGAACAAATGTTACAGGCGCTAAAATGTCAATTGCCGCTTTAATGACTTTTGTGTCGTTACTTGCTAATGAATGAACTAGATAAAGTAGAGATTTTTCTTCATTTAAAAATTCAGTCAGACCAATCTATTATCGATTATTGGTATTGGTATTGGTGTTTTTGTTTTTGTTTTTAGTTTTTGTTTTTGTTTTTATTTTTAGTTTTTGTTAGTTATTTTTGTTTGGTTGTTTTTGTTGGTTTTTTGTTTATTTTTATTGTTTTTGTTATTAATATATACATTAAAAGATTTTTGGTAAAAATAATTTTTTTGAGATTGTTATTATCTTTTTTAAAAATTAGTTTCTGAACATTACTTTTTACAAAATCAATTATTTGGATATTCCCTCAAAATGTTTTATATTTATCTTTTATCTCTTATGATTGTTAAAAATATTTAAAGAATAAGAAATAATTGTAAAAAAAAAAAAAATTAATTTTGAATAATTCATAAAACTGTTAATTGTAGAGTTGTTTGTTGATAATTCGTCTTGAATTTTTTTGAGATCTAAATGGGATTGTTCTAATTTCTCATTTAGAAATTAGTAATAAATTTATTGAAATAATGTTTCATTAAAGTAAATAAAATCAATTTTTTACTCAATTCATTAAAAGAATAAAATATTTACAAATTTATCGGTTCATGGAAAAACCAAAAGAAACTATTTAAAATAAAAACTTCAAAAAAAAAAAAAAGGGTGTTTTTTTTCTTCTTTTTAATAAAACCAAAATAATTATTGAATAAAAGAGTAAAGTAATTTTAATTGTATTTTATTTTTGAGAGTTCTTATTTGAGAGTTCTTATTTGAGAGTTGGTGTCAATATTTCAACACATGATGAGACAATATTCGAATACAAAATCAATTTTCTTATTTCCAATTTCTTTTTCTGAAAATTTTTAATTTATTATTCTTTTACTTATTTGAAATTATTATCATTTTTTTTCTTTTTCTTTTATTTTATTGATAAGAAAACGAGGGTAATTGAATTCATAAACTATTCATCAAAAACAATTTAAATAAGTTTTAGAAAAAAAAAAAATGTTTATGTACTATTTACAAGAACTTTTTCACCAAACAGCTTGTTTACATTTTTTTTTTTTGATCGAATTCCTCCCTTTCAAATCATAAGATAAAAATCTTCAACTTGATCGATTGTTTTTGATCAGTTGAAAATTCAACGTTAAATTGGTAAAATTGAAAAAGTCAAACGATTTTTTGGAATAGTAATTCAATTGTACAAAAAAAAAATTCAAAAGATCACAAAATATTATTTTTTAGTAGCCTTTAATGTGAAATAAAAATTTTTTCTAAATAGAAAATAAATTCTTCTAAAAATTTTCTTTTAAGAAGAAAAAATGAAAAATAATAAGTTACTAAAATCCTTATATTTGGGTTCTGAATAGTTGAAATTTCTTTTTTAAAATCGATTTTTTCATTTCAATAAATTAATTTTTTTTTCCCAAAAATCTCGTTATATAAAAAAAATACCAATTTTCACACTTTTTGAAAATTACTATAATAGAAAATCAATTGCTATATATTATAAAATTTTACTGTAGGTTTGTAATGTATGTGTCCCTTCTCTTTAAAAAATCTTTAAAAAAAGGGTTGGTTTGAATCAGAGCAGTGTTTAAAATACTTTTATAATGCGGTCAGCTGAATAAATCACTCAAAACTTGTGTGTTTTTTGTTTTAAAGTGATGTTCTATTCATTGTGTATGACTGCCTGTTTTGTAAGTGATCGAAAAAGTTTATTTTCTTTTGCAATATAGTGATTTGATGTTTTTTTTTATGTAATTTAAAAGCTAGAAGCTTTTTAGAATTCGATTTTAAATTCATGAGTACTTATATATCGGTGTAAAATAACCTTGAACAAAAGTTTATGTTTTGGAATTTAAATCAAATTTTCAATTACCGATAAATTATAATAAATTTATTAAAATTTTTTATTCAATTTCCATTTTTGTAATCATTAACCTCAACTTTTAAAATAACATAAGAAAAAGAATCTTTTCAAGCCAAACCCATTTTACAAAGTTTCTAAAAATTAAACTAATAAAATTCTTTACTCAAAGCTAAAGTAAAAAAAATTTCCAAAATTGAAAATGGAAGTAAAAATTTTCAGATATTTATTTGAATTTATCAGTAATCTCAAAAAAAAATTTTTTTTGTAAAGTACCTAATTATTAAGGACTATTCTAATTCCATGTTATCTGTGGGTTGAAATAGTTATATATAAAACCCATTTAAAAGTTAGTGGATTATAGAAAAGTAAAAATATTGCAAATTATCACTTTTTTAGTAATTTTAATGAAAATTAAAAAAAAAAAGATTTATTGATCCAAAAACTAATGAAAATGTATCAAGTAACAAAAGACAAATTTAAAATCAATATTGTTTACCTTCTAAGTTCACTTACTTTTCACTTTATCGGAAAATATATTTAAACAGTTTCAGTAAACTCTGTTATGTTTTAAGATTAAGTGGATCACAAGTGTACCAAGAGGGTTTTGGTTTTCACAAATTTTTCAAGGTAAATTCTGGAATTGGTGAAGAGAAAATGTTTTTACCATATTATTGAAAAATTTTCTAAAAAAAAAAGCTAAATTGTAAACAAAGCAAGATTTCTTGACTAAACATTCTTTGAAGCTAATGAATATGTTGTTAGTTATAAAAGTAATATCCACAGGGCATGGAATTAGGATATCCCGTGTGGTTATACAGGGTTTGTTTCAATTTAAAGAGATTTCTGCTGAAATAAAGGTAAAATTATTGAAAATGTTTTTATGAGAAAAAGTTTTGTCAATTTTGTTTTTTGTAAAATTCTTTGACAAAATTTGCGTATTTTTAAAGAAAAAAAAAAAAGAGACACTGAAGATTTTTATCGTTTTGATCTTCAATTTTGTTCAGGTAACAACCCAAAAGAAAGAATAAATTTTGATATTGTTTTACATTGTTATTAAATAAAAAGGATCATTTTAAAATCGAATTTTGTTTTTTACGAGTTATTTCGGTTCTTTGTGAAAACCTTTATTTTTTCCGTGTAATTATGAAGGGTATTATTAAATTTGTGAAAAAAGATGGCCAAAGAGTGTGTATGGTTTTAAAAGCACACACCAAATCCACAAAATCAAAAATTTATTTCTGAATTGGAGAAAATTCAGTAAAATAACATTGAAGCGAAAAAAGAAAAAATAAAAAATAAAAAGACTTTAAGAAAAAAAAAAAAAAGCCAAATAAATATACTTACACCATTATTAATAAGGCTATTGATTGTTAGCAAATATTTGAAATGCAGTTCAGAATCTATTTTCTTTTTGATCTTTTTTCCAAATTGAGAAAGGAGTTGACGACAACCACCTTTTTCGACAAATTCCTGGACCCACTGGATTGGGGTTCCCCTTAACGAAACTGCTAATTCTGTTAAAAGTGCAACATCAGGATTTTTTTTTAATTTTTCAAGAAAATAGCTTGGTTTTTTTGTCGATTTTTCTGGTATTTTTGTATAAGACTGAATGAGCGAGAGTTTGTTTTGACCCTTAAGTTTCCGCATTTGTTGTATTTGATTCTCTCCCAAGCCAAGGGTTTTCTTTTTTTTTTTTTTTTTTTTTTTGTTTTTTTTAGGTCAAAATTTAAGCAATAAAAAAGATTGGGGAAAATAAAGAAAAAAAAGAAACAGTTTTTTACAATTAATTTTTCGAATTGGTTATCAAATTCCTCAATTGTCATGTTGTTTTCAGAGAGCTTTTTTGTAAACACTTCCTTTTCTTCTTCTGAGCCTAGCTCATCAGGTGAGTTGTCTGATTCAGTATTTCCCATTCAAATTTTTAATAAAACAAGTAAAAAATTCAGAAACTGACAGAAAATGAAACCGTTTCAAAATCCTGACTATTTTGTTTTAGGAATAAAACTTTACTCAACAATACAGTTTTTGAGGGTACTGATTTTTTGTTTTTATTCTTATTTTTATTCTTGTTTTTTTTACAGTTCGGATCGTTAAATTGAAAAAAAAAGGTATTTTTAAAAATAAAAAAAAAATTTTGAAAATCTTTAAAAGATTGTGGTGTGATTAGGGAATTCTAAGTTTACCTTTCTAACTGTAAGATAAAATCTTTTTTTTCAAAAAATTTATTCGAGTTTGATTGTTTTATCTTGTTACCCTCGTTCGACTTATTAATCCCAAATTTCAAAGATGTTTTCAAACAATTATGTGATGAAAGTGATCCTATCGTAAAGTTTAATTTCAACCATATTTGAATTCCAATATTACATTTTTGATTAAAATACAGCAATAATCCTGAAAACCACCAGGAATATTTGTTGTTAACTATTTTTACTTGGTAATTTGTGAACCTCATTTATCTCATAAAACTTAAACCTTTAATAAAGTGGTGATTTTGTCATTCCAAATTGATTCTGTTGTTTTTGATTCAGTGAAAAATTATCACTGTTTTAATATTAAATCAGAGGAAAATCAATTGTAAAAATTAGTTTCGGGTTATCCTATTGCTGAAATAATACTTGCAGGCATATAAAAAGCGTCTTTAAAAATATAACCATTATGATTCCTCTTGTATTTAAAGGCTAGACCTTAAATGATCAACGAAACCAATAGTAAACCCTAACAAAATCTGGTATTGGTTTCTTAAAGTTCTACCATGAAAAAAGAAATTCGAAAAATTGGGAAAATAATAAAAAATATATCTCAAAAAATAGAGTAAATTTTGATCATCAAAAACAAAACAATTTCAAAAAATCTTTTTTTCGAATTTAAAAGTGTCTCAAAATAGCAAGATGTTTATCTTCAAAATATATTTTACTGTATATACACTATTGGATTTTTTAACGAGATAATGTATTAGAAAAGAAGAAGAAAGAGAGTACTTATTGAAGTTTTAGAACATTATTCATTTTAAACACTCAATAATGGCCTAAAGAAACGAATTTCATTTTTCTCATAATTCAGCATTTATTGAAATTTAGTATTAAAAAAAAAATGTAAATTTCTCATTTATATATTTTTATTTAATTATTTTATCATAAAATTAATAAGGGTTTTTCTATATTTATTATTAGTACAAAATTTACAGTGTTTTGAAATACTATTATCATTATAAAATAACTTTATTAAAATAATATAAAAACCAAAAAAAAAAACATTTTTTAAAAAAGTGAAAATGATCAAGAATTTTTTTATATCCATTACAACCAATTCCACTTTTAAGACACAAACTTTCAACAGAATTTAAGGTACAAAAAAATCTTAAATTAAGGCACAAAATTTGTAATTTTTTTTTTTTACAATTTATTTTACTAAAATCTGGATTTTATACCTTAATCTGAGATTTTTTTTGTGCCTTAAATTTTGTTGAAAGTTTGTACCTTAAAAGTGGAACTGATAGTATTAAAAAAATATAAATACATAATTACATCATCTTTGAAATGTTTTAACTTTTTATTATAATACGTTTCAAGATTAAAGACAAATAACAAAATAAATTTATTAGTAAATAGATATCATTTTTAATCTTTGCTTTTAAACTTGATGAAATTTAGGTCAACCAGTGGAATGGTGAGGGGTATATTGAATTTAAATGGAAAATTACGAAAATTGGTTTTACTATTGCAAAATACTTGTGATAATAACAATAATAATATATATATAGACAAATAGGTAAAATTTCAAAATTAGGCTCAATCTTTTTTGTTATTATTTTTTTCTTTTTTTCATTTTCCTTTCGATAAAGAAAATGATTGCACTGTATTCTTATTTATTAATCTATATTGGTTATTATTTCTAAAAACTTTAGTAAAATACATTATTATTCAAAAAATAAACAATTAAACAAATTTATTTCTGATGAAACCCGCATTTTTTGAAATTAGATTATGTATATATTAGAATTTTACACCTAGATGTGACAAATTACCTTTTTTATACTAATAAATACTTCATCACGATAAAGTACCTTTTTAACGAAAAAGTTGGGTTTTTAATGGAAAAATACCATTTTTCACCAATTAAACACATCCAATAATAAGGTTTGTTGAATTAATACTAAATCAATTTGAAAATCTTTTTATTTCAGTTCTTTCATTAAAAAAATTTTCTTATGAAATAATACCAAAATAAAAGATTTAAATCTTTTAATTATTCATTTATTTTATTGTGTTAAATAAAAAATAAAAGGGGGAAATAAAATATTTTTTTATACAATAATTAAACTTCCAAATTTAGTGACAAACAAACAATTAAAAACCAATTGGGATATATTATAGAATAATTTTTTTTTCAAAAGGGCATTTATACCTAAAAAAGTTAGATTCCCAAGAAGAAAAAGAAATCCCCATTAGATCTATACGATCGATTATAAAATACATACATTCAACTTTAGAGTTAAAATTTTCCAAAATGAAAAAGTATGAAAAGAAAAGAACAAATATAATATAACAAGTTTTTCAAATAAACATTCTGGATTTAAGACTGTATGGTATCTACCATTGAAAAGGAATTTAAAAATAAAACTCTTCCCTTTTATATTGAAGATTCTTTCAAAAATTGTTTCGTTGATGACAGCCAAATATAGAATTTTATTAGAGAGCTAACTGTATCCAAAGTATTTTATTTTCATAGCAACCTATGATCCAACAGATGATCGAGAAATGATGATTTACCTTAAATTGTTATTTGAGCCGATGAAAGAGAACAATAAATTTGCCTATAAAACCAAAACAAAATTCAATTATTTTTTTGATCTGATCTTGATGTATTTTTTTTTCTTCTTTTGTTCACTTTAAAAAATAATTTTGTTTTAAAAACATCTTTTTGTTGTTCAACAAAAATTACCAACTGGTATATTTCGTCTTAAATAAAGAACCTGATTAATATAATAACTTGGTAATTCTGAAAAATTCATCAAGATTAAAAAGAAAAATATTGTGTTTAAAAAATGATCAGTTTTTTTTCACAAAATATGTATTTTAAAATACTTTTTCTGGATAATTTACTTTTTTCATGAAAAAATATTTTATCCCCGAAAAAGTTAAATTATTCATAAAATAAATAGACACTCAAATGAAATAATTACAGTATCATGTATTCTATACTTTGAGATGAAAAATTCTATTATTATATTTTATTACAATCACAATAAAAAGGGAAAAACGCAATATTGAATTTATTTAGTTGATTATTATTAAATTGTATTTTTTTTTTTTTTTTAAATAAAAAATTCAAGTGAAATATCGTAAAAATTATTTCAATTTAAATTGAAATTTTAATCAGATTGTTCGGATGATTTTTCTGATAATTTTTCTGATAATTTTTCTGATGATTTTTTTGATAAATTTTCAGAGGAAGAAGAAGAGGAAGAGGAAGAGGATGTATTTGGGGAATTGACGGAAGAATGTTTATTCTTTATTTTAAGTTTTTCGTCATTAAGGCCCTTCTTTAGATTCAAACGCACCTGTGGGAGTAAATGGCGGCTTACAGTATTTGACAATATATTTGTGTAATTAGGAGAACGTTGGGCATTTTTGTTTTTGTTTTGAAAATGCTCTACAAATGATCTCAACTGGATGTTTTTTAAACGGTTACCTCTTCCTACTATGCTAGGCAAAACCTTAACATTCTTATCAAAGGAATGGGACGGCTCTCTAACCCTCGAGAAGTTCTTTTTGTGGGAGGTCTTATTTGCATAGTTACTTTGCAACCTATAAAAGAGGCCAGAATATGATTTGTCTGTTGTGCTGTTTTCGTGATCGATATTTTTTCTTTTCTTTGAAATCTTTTTATAACTGACCAATTCTGAATCAAAGTTTTCTTCAGAGGAAAACAAATCATCACTGGAGCTATTGCTTTTAACTCCGTGTGATAATTGGAGATCTTCGATTCTGCTTGAATCGTCCGTGTCCGTGCCCGAGGTCCCACTCTCTTTTGTAATATTTTTATTAAATTTGTTTGTATCAATCATTTTCTCGATCATATTTCGGAATGATTTACTAGGGTTTTCCTTTTTTTCATGGATAATTCTCTCAAGTGAAATATCTGGGTTTTTGACCATCACTTCCAATTTGGATTGATTTATTAATAGCCTTTGCTTTTCCTTTTCATTTAATTCTTCTTTCATTTCCGATTCTTTTAATTGCTCTAACAAGTCAAGAAATTCCTTTTCCTCTGCACGCAAATCTCTGACCATGATTTTTTTTATAAACTTATCGATGCCATGGAACTTGTGAGACCAAGAATAGGAATCGCCGTGCCCACCAATAATTGAGAAAATTGCATGTTGCAAATGATCAAAGGTTGATGTTAACATTTTGGATCCACATTTTTTTTTATTCTCTTTTTTCAAAAATTTCAAATGTAACCTTTTCATAATTGGCTTAATGGTGCCACCTTGAATGAACACAGTGAATAAGACAACGATTAGTGCTGTTGAAATAAAGGAATTTTTTGACTCGATGGAATCGGGCAATGCAAATGCCAAGGCAAATGCAATTGCGCCCCGCAAGCCAGAATACGACAAAACAAATTGCTCCTTCATTTTCACTTTGTGCATGCGCGATCTGTTTGCAATTCTCGTCAAGATGACAACAAGAAGAAATCGGAACAAAAAGATAAAGACCAAAGTCAGGATTGTAAACACGGCATCTAAATCGTGAGTGAAATTCAAATCGGAATCCTTGCTGGCAAACTGGAAGGTTGTTTCGGTTCCCAAATATAAAAAAATGATTGCCTCGTTCATTGACGCAAACGATTTCAAATCCCTTTTAAATGTTAAAGTAGATCGGTGTGTCATATTCATATCGGAATACCTTGAGAAAATGATCCCACAGAATAAGATCGAGACAATGCCCGAGAGTGACAGCACCTCTGCGATTTGGTAAGACAAAAACCCTAAGGACATCAAGAGGATCGGCTCAAATAATTGTAAGACCTTGGTAAACTTGGTCAGCCACGAGCCGAGTAAGCCCATAAAGACCCCAAAGATTAAGCCGCCGAAGGAGACCAACAGAAACCGGGCAATGGCTAAAAAGGGGATGCTTGCCGTGACGTGATCGACCTTCGTCAGGTTGACAAACAGCTGATACAAAACAATCGCGACAGAGTCATTTAAAATGGACTCCCCAGAAACCAAGATTTGCAATGTTTCATTGACGTGTGCCTCTTCAAAGATCGCCAGCACTGCAACGGGATCAACAGCGGAGATCAGCGCTCCAAACGACAAGTACTCGGTAAAGGAGCCCTGGATGTCGTAGGCCGATCGAAACAGATAGAGAGCTGCGCCCGTTAAAAAGCTATTCAGGAAGGTGCCAATCACGGCAAACAAGATGATCAGCCTCAGGTTGTTGAAAAAAAAGTCTTTGTGCAAAAAGTATCCTGCCTCCAAGATGATCGGCGGAATGAAGATCAAAAAAAATATCTCATAATTGAAATTTATCAGTTCGTGTTGCTCCACGTTTGCTAAATACGCAACCAACCCAACCACAATCCCTAAGATGATAATTAATGCAGACTCTGGTAAAAAGTTGATCTTGTATTTGGCTAATGCTAACCGAAAGAGGATTAAGGCAACAACTGCCCCAAAGATTAGCAAGACATACTCTGTTGTTGTTGTAAAGTGTACAAATGCAACTTGAAATTCCGAGCCTGTCATTTGTTTTTGTAAAGACAAAAAAAGTTATTCAGAAAAAAAATTAATTTACAAAAAATAATTACCAATTTGGAATTTTATAAGCTAAAGGGGATTTTGAGAATAATTTTTAAATTAACAGTTTTGGTGATATTTTTTAACTTTTGCAAAAATTTTTTTTTTCGTTTTTACCTCTTTTTCAGAAAAGTTGAAGGGTTTTTTTTCACTCCAATTCCAAGTTTGTGTTGGTTGTCAGAGTAACTTGCTTTTTTTTTATTTTTATTTTTAATTTTTTTTAGGTTTTTACCTGTTACGTGTATTTTTACTTTTTTTGTTTTTAGATACTTTTCTGAACAAGTTAATTTCATTTTTTTTGTTGACTCAGTGTACCACCAATAAACATTGTTAGTTTTACTCTTTGTTGCAAAATAAATGGAACAAAATTTTCATTCAACTTTCCACAAATATGATTTTAATAATAAATGTTGCCTTTCAAATTTTTCATTCTTAAAACTAGCGCAAATTATGAATTTGCCTTTTGTGAATTGAGGATTTCGATTTATTACTTTAGTTCTAGGTTGTTGATTGTTTTAGAAAGCTGAATGAAAATTTTGATCTTTTTATTGTTCATTTAACATTACTAAGTTCTTTTTTCAAAATTATTGTTGTTTATTAAGAATTTCTGAAAAATTGCTGGTTTTTGAATAAAAAATGAGAAAAAATTTTCACTTCTTCTTCCCCTTTTCCAACAAGAATAATAAAGAAGCATACTGTGTGTTTCAAAACATATAAAACAAAATTTTTATTTGTCCTTCCAAAAAAGGTTTGAAAAGTTTGAAGCAAAATAAATAAATAATACTGATAAATTCAAATAAAATTGAATAAAATTTTTAATTCCATTTCATTTTTGGAATCAATATACTCAACTAATAAAACAACTCAAGAGAAAGATTCTTTTGAAAGCCAAACCAATTGTACAAAGTTTCTTCACATTTAAATGCAAAGAGAATGCCTTATTGAAATCTTGTGTAAAAAAAGTTGTAAAATCGAAAATGAAGTAAAATCTGATCAGATATTTCTTTGAATTTATCAGGTATCAGAATTGTAGTCTATTTTTTCCTTTTTAGAATTGTAAGATTTAGTTCTTTATTTGAATTCTTTGATCTGTTTTTTTTAGTAAAGCTGAATGAAAATTTTGGTTCTTTTTAAGTTGAAATCAAGAGTACTGTATTTTGTATTTCGCAACATTATTTATTTTCTTCTTTTTTATTAGACATATTGAGAGATAACGGATGAACTTTGAACCCCAAATAAAACCAAGACTTCAATCTTGAGGAAATGATAATCAGTTGAAATTTTTTCGTATTTGAATTTCAAAGAACACTATTATAGTGTTTTTTTTTATTTGACTTAGAAATCAAAAAACCCTTGTTTTATGAAATTTAAAGGATTCAGTTTGAGTGTTTATTTGAAAAGGAAAAATGTATAAGAAGCAAAAATTTTGTTCTCTTTTTTCAGAAAGACTGATTTTAGGTTTTTTACTTTATATTTTATTTTTTGTTCAAAAAATTGTTTCTCTGTCTTAGTAATGTGATTTTTGGTTCTGGAATAGATAAAAGATTATTTATTTTACAAAACAAAAAAACACAATTGAAATTTTTTGGTATTTTGTCTCCTTAAAAACAAAAATACTATTTGTTACAAAATAAATGGAACTATATTTTCATTCAGTGTTCCAAAATAGATATTAAAATAATGCCAAATTTCAATTTTTTAATTCCTTAAATCAGCTTAAATAATTAATTTGAGCTCTTCAGTATTGGGGGTTTAGATTATTTTAATTTATTTCTTGGAATCTGATTTTATGGAAAGCTGACTGAAAATTTTGATCTTTTTACTTATCCAATTAATAGTAGATTTTTTTAACTAAAAGTATAAAAACAAAAATCTAAAAATAACTTTAAAATTTTTTTCTCTACTATTTATTTTGTATTTTTTTTTTTGTTAATATTAAAGGATACATTTTTAAATTAAATTGTAATTGTACATTCAAAATTTATATAATATGGTAATTATAATAATAAATCAGAACAAATAATAATAATCAGATAATTTTTAATTGTTTATTTTATATAAAAGCCACAATTGAAAAAAAATTGTTTCATTCAATTGTAGATATAGTTTTCCAAGTGAAAATTTTAATTTTAAAAGTTGTTACTTTTATAATCAACGAAATATATATATATATATATATATATATATATATATATATATATATATATATATATATATTATTCAATGATTTAATTTTGGAAATATTAGATTCCTTTGCCCATTACTTGTAATTTAGTTTAAAGACAGCTAAAAGAAATTTAACAATTTACTAACATTTTCTTTTAATCATTTTTTTTACAAATATCATTGATATTTATTAGCCACTGATATAAAATATTCTTAATTACCCCAGAAAAAATGCCATTAATTTCCATTTTAACAACACATACACATACATTTGTTTAAAATATTATTCTCTAAAAAATGAAAAAATAATAAATAAATAAATTATTAATTTATTTATTATGAGAAAGGAATAATTAAAGAAAATTCACTAAATAAAAAAGAGAGAATAAGAAAAATAATTAAAATATTAAAGCAAAAAAAATATTAAATCATTTATATGACCAAATTAAAAACTATCCACTGTCGTTAGGTTTCTTGAGTTTTCTGTTTATTTGGAAAATCGATAGATTTTCGTTAGGTTTTTTTGAGTTTTCTAATTTATTAGAAAATCAATGTATTTTCTAAATAAAATAAAAAACCTCAAAAAAACATAGAACACTTCAGAAAAAAAAAAACAAAAAAACAGTAAAACCCCAAGAAAACCGCCGTTAGATTTTCGATAATTTAAAAGAATTGAGTTAAATCTTTGATTTTACTTTATTCTTTTGAATTCTGGAAAACCTAGGCACTTGACCACACTTGGCGACAATTCTTCTGAAATAAGAGGTTAAAAAACACACTAGAATTATTATAAGTTATAAATAAAGATTTTACAAAATTTGATTAATATATTGGTATTCCACTGTCGTTAGGTTTTTTTTTTTTTTTTTAATTTTAAAAGAATGGAGTAAAATCTTTGATTTTTCTCATTTTTTTTTTTTTTTTTGAATTAAAATAAACCCCAGACACCACCTCCTAAGATTGTGACACCATGTATCAGTAAAAATAATAAATTACCTTTATTAAAACCCACGAACATTTTTTGTTTAATTTTGATTCTTAAAATGTCTGATTTTAGGCAATTTAAAATGGAATTTTTTTTTTTTTTATTGTATATAATATATATCTAATTTGGAATTTAAAAAAAACTGGACGACCGGATGGATTTATTAAATAAAATAAAAAAAAATATCAAAATTTGAGATCAATTATTACTTTCACAAAAAGAAATGATAATATAATGTTTTCTTTTTAATGAATATAATGAAAAATACTTTATCAACATTTGGTATATTTTTTTTATTTTTAAAGTCTGATATTTTAATTTAGTAAACTTGTATTAAGACTGACAAAAAATAATCATAACTATTATTATTTCTTCTTTTTAAACTTCTCCCAAATTTTCAAAAATTAAGTTTTGCACATCTTAATGATTCTCAAATTTATTTATTTATACCAATATTTATTTAATAAGATATTTTGTTGAATTTTGAAGAAAAGCGAATTAAAACCCCCTTTACAAATTTTAATGGTTTTGAATAGGATTTAAGATAACACGGTAAGAAAAAAAAAATGTATTTTTGGTATTTATTATTTTCCTATTTATACACAACCTCTGAAAATTTAACTCCTTAAGTTTTCCCATTTTATTTTTTACCCAGTCCCCTTTCAAAATTAAATTGCAATTTTCTATATTTTGTTTATTTAGGATTACCCAATTGGAAACTAAATTAAATAATTTTTATGTGGGATTCAATTTAAATTCTAGTATTAAAAAAACAATTTCTAAAACGAATAAGTATCATATTTAAAATTAATTCAGAGATGAAATAATTCTTCGAAATATTCATTCTTGACAAAATTAAAATTATGTTAGCTTTATTAAATACAGTAAAAAATATTTTAAAAATTCTTCTTGGTAGTGATGAGTTCTTTTTTTTTTTTTTTTTTTTTTTGATATCAACCCCCAAATACACATATGAAAAAATGATATCTTACTATTAAAAGTTTTAGTTAAAATTTGACAAATTGAGTAAAAAAACTTAAAAATTTTCCAATGCGTCCACCAGGAACTGATTTCTTGTAGAAAAAAAAAAACTAATTTAATAGCAAAAGAAAAAAAAAAAAAAACAAATTAATAAACAAATATAATCTTTGACGTTTTTTAGTTTTTTGATTTCTGAAAATTAATATCAATTTTTAAATATCTGTTTCAACCCCAAAAATTTTTATTCTTTTATTAAACCTTTTTTTTTTTTTTTGCTACTATTAGAAACATCAAATATTTTGCCAATAAACCTACACCCTTTGGACGCATTGGAAAACTTTTAGAGTTTTTGGAAAAATGGTAAATTTCCTAAAAAACTTAAAATATCACAACATGGATTTTTGTACTCATGTAATTCAAAATATTTAATTTTCAAAATCTGAATAAAAAAATTGTAATCCAAAAAAAAAGTGCAATTAATCTTTTTTTTTTACAAATTTGAATTTAGGTTAACAAAAAGTTTCAATTAGAGTTTAGATTAATATTATTTTTTTCATAAAATAATACTCAACTTTAAAATAATTCTTTTAATAATCCAATAATCATTTAACTTTTTTAATTATTAAATAAAATATAACATGTAAAAAAAATAAAACAAAACAAACAAAATTAAAAAAAAAGTTTTTATTGCAAATTGAAAAATAAAAAAAATTATATTTCAAAATAAAATAACAGCGTTTTTCAGAATAAGTGTTAATTCACTTCAAATTAAATCGAGAAAATTACAAAATCGATCTTTTACTTCGTTTTCTGATTTTAATTTCCATTTTCCAAAAATATCATTTTCTTGTTGATCTAATTCATTTTTTTAAAAATAGAATTTTTTTTTATCAAATTGTAAAAAACAAATCCAGAGTATTACCTTTTGAGAAAAAGTATGTTGTTCAAAAAAAAATGAATTTGACATTTTGTAAATAAAGTATTCACTTTAAGGAAGATTTGGTAACCCTAGATTCTTTCTAACCTAAAAATAAAAAAAAAAAAAAAAAAAAAAGTTTTTTTGATTGAATAAATATATCAATTTTCTTGAAATTAACTTTTGTGAATGAAACGAGCTTCGAATTTGAAATTGCTGCAATGATAAAAATCAAATTAATACAAATTTTGATCTCTTCTTTGGCAAGGGGAAATTAATATGTTTGGATCAAAATAGATACACATTTTGCCAAATATTAAAGTTACCAACCTAAAAAGTGTGTGATTTCCTTTCTGTTAATATCTGAATTGATGATGACACTTTCAATCATCAGTTGGTGTACCTTAGAATCAGAAATTTTGGAAATTAAAAAGTCTATTTTGCGTTTCAATATTTTGAGCAAATCCTCATCGTTTTTTTGTTCGGGGTAATTTTCTACAATTAAGTACACAACTGAATTGGCTAAATATTCGACACTTTGATAAGAATGGAAAAATTCTTCAATAATATTCTCGACGTTTTTAATTTGCAATTGCTTCTCTGATACTATTTGCTTGATTGATTTCTTTCTTTTTGACTTTAAACTATTCTTGGGTGTTGATTTGTTATCTTTGCTATTGGACCGGAAATTAATAAACATTCGATCAACCAAATTGCAAACCCAATTTTCAATAAAGTCCTTTATCGAGCTTTCAATCTTGCTTATTGTTGGGTGCAATATCAATAATTTTGCCATCCCAACAGCTGTATTCCATTGAATGTCAGAATTACCAATGAACAAAAATTGCGGTATGATTGTTAAAAAATTGTGAGCTTCCGAGTCTTCATGTGATACGATGGGGATCGTTAATAAGTGTGGGTTTATTAAAAAGCAGTCAAAGAGTATTTGTAGGCAAAGGCTTCTTAAATTGAATTCTTCAAAGAAGAGCATCCTTTCCAAGATCGGCAAAAAGCGAGGACCCAGCTGGCAATTTGGAACCTTTAAAAAATGGCCAAAGAGAGTTGCAGCCAAGGTACGATCGGTTATTTGGGTGGACTGCAATAGTGCCATTAACAGTTTGACTAATGTTGATTCCATCGACAAGCTTCCTTGAAACAGATCTGTAATTTGTTCGATTTTATACCCTTCTTTTAAATTCAAGATTTGCGAATCCTTTAATGTTACAACCCTTTCACTGCTTGAAAAATCCTTTGTAATTAACCACAAAATTGCTCTTTCATCATGGATGTTTTCTAAAACATACCGAAACAGAATTCGTAAATCACTTTGGGAACGAAAAACTCGTGGCTTTTCTTTTTTGATGCTTTCAAACATTTTTGTTAAGGAATTATCATTTTGAAATTGATACGCCTTTAACGCTTCGTCACCAAGCTCTCGATCACTTGAAAAACCATACCGCAATAAACATGGTATCGGCTTGCTGTATGGTAAGATCTGACAGATTTTGAAAACTGACTCCAAGACAGTTTTTTTGTTCCCAAACTCCTTTGAGATCGTCTCTAATTCATCAGGTTTAGGGATCACCTCTTCATCAACAAGCACAGATGGTGTTCCTTCTAAAGACAATTCTTCTAAGTAGAGCCGGAAAAGGCATACATAGGCATCAACCATAAATGTTGTTTTACTTTAACAATTGTTTTTGAGAGTTTTGTGGGAAAAATAAAAAAAGAAAACTGAAAAAAAATAAATTTTAATAATTTTATTTTTTATAAATACTGATTATTTTAGAAAATTGCAACTGAATACTTTAACTTTTAGTGTGGAAGTTTTTAGAGAAAAACTAATCTGTGATAACTTTACAGAAAAAAAAATATTTTCAAAACCGAAAAGTTGTTTTCCAAAAGCGAAAAAGAAAAAATACACAGCAATTTTTTCTTTTTTTAAAGGACTTAAACACATTCAGAGAATTCACAAAAGAAGTCTCTCTACAATGAAGTTTTAGATAACAGATATCCAGACTGTGAATAATGTATTTCCTCAAGGTATTGTATACCCATAACACCGACTATAATTTAAAAAATAAAAAAGTTTATTAAAAATTATATTAGTGTTCTTCATTTCTGGTCACTCCTAAAAAAATTCAAAGAATAAATTAACAAAAAATTTCAATTTTCAGAATCTCAACAATTAAAATTTCAGAGAAAGTATTCTCAAGATTAATAAAACAAAATTAAAAATAATTTTAGTAAATTTAGTTTATTTTTTTTAAGGGGATCATTTTTTTGCGATCCAATACCAAATCCATTTGGTTTATATTTTCTGATTTTTTACATCATTTTGAATTTATTTGAAAGCAAAGTTCTCCACAAATGTTTTTTAATAAAACTATTTGAGAGAATCTCAAAAAAAAATATCTAAAGAGATTTATTATAAAATTTCAACTTGAGAAAAGAGATTATAAGTTTTCATTATATTGATTATATCTATTTAATTCGATATCATATTTTTAAATATAATATCATTCTATTTCCTGATATTATATCAATCTTATTAACAAGTTTTTTTTTTTCAAATAAAAAATTCTTTTCTAAAATTTTGAATATTAATAAAATTATAAAATCAATTTTGTTTTTATCTTAGTATATTATCTTCTATCCTTTTCAGATAATTCTTATAATTTTTCTTTAATAAGGAAATTTTATTTTTTCGAAATATAAACTTTTACTTGAATTTAGTAAAACTTTTGGAAAATAAGATAACCTGAATAGGCTAAAAAATATTAAAAAATCTATTAAAATCATTAAATAAAAAATTAACTTATTTAAATCGTTTATTAATCTTTGAAATTCATTATTTTGTTAATTGTTGTAAAAATCCTGGATTTCATAATAATTATTCTACTCATATCATCTTTATTTCAATTCCTAATTAATTTTTTTAAAAAAACAAAAATCCATTAATTATTTAAAATTTAGATATTTTATAAATAGGAAATTCAATACCAAAGACTATATTTAACTACATATTAGTTTTAAATTTTACACTAGATTTAATACTTAAAAAAATCAGCTTTTTTAAAAAATATTATCAATTCGAAAAATAATAAGTCGATCAAAGAAAATCTTAATTAAAATGATTAATTTTGAAAAAAAAAAAACTAAATAAAAAATAATTAAAACAATGATCAAAGTTTAGTATAATTCTAATTCAATTTCAATTTGATTGAAGGAATTATCAAAGATTTATATATACCGAATAACAAATTAAGGCATAATTGTTTATTTTCAACCCCGAACAACTTTAGAAACAACTAACAATAAACAACCACAATCATTATGAACCCTTTACTGTTTTCATATTTTTAATTCTCTTTGGTTAAATCATTTTCTGGACCTAATTATTGCTTAAAGTTGGCTTTTCCATATAAATAAGCTATCACAATAAGTTTTAACCTAAATAAATGTAATAACTTGGTTTAAAATCCCCCCCTCTCCTTTTTGATCAAAACAAAGCTAAAATTACAAAAATTTTCGGCACATTAAAATGGTCTAATCAATCAAAGCAATATAATAAACTTCAAATTGGAGATAATTTTGATTTTTGAAAAATATGAAAATCATTTTTCTATCTTGTTTTGTTTTTTTTCAATTCCTTTCATTTTTTTGAATTACTTAACTTGTTTTTTTGATAATTTTTTTCCAACAATTGATATTAGGTTAAAGTTGAGTTGTTCAAAATAGAAGAACCCAAATAAAATTAATTGATGATATCTAAATATTTAATTGATCAATATCCCTAATAGAATTTAAATAAATTTAACAATACCTTTTTTTGTTTTGTCCATCTCCAAAATTTTTAAAACATTTTTGATTTATTTGTATTAATAATTATTTATTTTTTTGTTTTGTAGGTATTGTAATATATAAAAAATTGTTAGCATTTCAATTAGTGGAATGGTTCTAATTTTGTATTTCTTCTGAGAATTGATTAAATATAATTTTTTTTTTCAAAAATTGAATTTTAGTGTGTTAAAAATTTTGAATTAGGGTTTTTATTTATAATCAGTTTCAAATTTAAGACAAAAATTTAACTAAAATCAAGGCGCAATAAAAATCGAAAATTAAGGTACAAAATTCCGATTCTAGGTAAATATATTGTCAAAAAAAAAAATTCCAAATTTTATGCCTTAATTTGTGTTTTTTTTGTAACTTAAATTTAAATGGAAAGTTTGTGCCTTAAATTTAAAACTGACTCTATAACCTTTAAATTTTAGAAGAATAAATTTTTAGAGTAAGAGAGTGATATAAAATCTTTTTTAGTTAGAGGGGCCCAGTTTTATTAAATAAATAGAACAGATTCTAGGAGTTTAATTCATTATTCTTCTCAAAAAAATTTTTTTCAAGTTTTGTAGATCCAATCATTTTTTCTTATTTTGTTAATTTTTTTTTATTGTTTTATACTTTTTCTTTTCTTTTTTCTTTCTTTTATTTATTTATCTCAATTAAAATTTCAATTTTTAAATCAAAATCATTTTTTCTCATTTTTTAAAATTTTTTTATTTTTGTATTTTTTTATTTTTGTATTTTGCTTTTTTTTTTTTTAAAATTAAAAACAAAATAATTTTTGAAACTCCAAATTAACACACATAAAATTGAGGTGTTGTATTTTCTATTTAAATATTTATATTCACAATTAAAATAATCTTATTTTCATTAATTATAATTTTCCTAAAGCAATTGAGAAATTTTGACAAAAAAACTCCAATGAAATGTGCCAAATTTCTTTTTTAATATATTTTTTTTTTTTGAAATTTAAGGTTTGGTTGAGTATTTCTATCATGAACCTAAACTCTAATCTATAGTTTATTATTTGTGTTATGTCTAAATAACCCGGGTTTAGTTTATTCGTAACAATAAAAAAAGTGAATTATACATTTTTGGCTGTAGCCCATTAGGTCTAATTGATTTTATTATTATTATTATTATTATTATTTTTTTTGGAATAAAAAACAAGAAAATGATACAAAAAAAAAAACTTAGAAGAATTATTTCTCTGAGTCGAATCAACATGTACTGTCAAATTATTGTTACTAAATAGAAAAACCACGTAAATGATGGGATTTAAAACTTAACAGAAAGTAAAAAATGAATAGAATAAAAATTTAATTCCAGAAAATAATTTTATCATATTATATAAAAAACCCAATTTAGATAGTTTTGAAATTATTTTTTTAATTTTTTGAATATATTATAAGAAATAAATAAAAACTTTTTATATTTTTTTTTATTTTTCATTTTTTACTTTTGTTTTGAATTATTCAAAAATAATTTTTAAAATTTTGGGAATTTTTTTTATTGCTTCGATAAAAATTTAAGTAGGTTTGTATAAAAAAATATTCTTCTCTTAAAAAAAATAAAGAAAATACTGTTTTCATTCTAATAAGATCAAAATGCTTAATATATAATTTATTGTCGCAAAAATAAATTTTTAATTATTTTGTCGGTTTTCTTCCTTTTTTTATTAGAATAAACTAAATTCCAAAAATTTGGGACATTTTAAACTGTTGAAAGAATAAAAATACCACATTTTAAATTCAATTTGGAAATAATTTTGATTTCTACAAACTATTTCATTTTTTGTCTTTTTTGTTTTGTTTTTTTTTCCTTTTTTCTCTCGTGACATAATATGTTTAGTTCGATCTGTAATTTTTTTTAGGTGGTTGATCGAAGGCTAGTGTTGAGTTTGTTAAATTGAAAAATCCGATAAAATTGACGATTTTATCTTAGCATTATACCGATCCACAATTGTTGGTGAAATTTCAACAACAAATTCACCAATACATTGTATGTTCAGCTCGTTTCATTATTTTGGGCACACAGATTTTTTTTTTCGTTTTATATTTTTTTCTTTTATTTGGATGAAAATGAATACTTATAAAAACATTAATAATCAGTAACTTAAATGTGGTTTTATATTACGTTTGTAAAAATATAATAAACTGAGGTTTTTTTGAGCCAATTTTTGATTTTGGGTGTGTCCAAATTTTTGCAAAGGGGTTTATTTTTTCACCTTTTAGTACAAAGTGATTTTATAGTCTCAAGACTGACGTATAATTACAAGATAAAGAAACCATCGTTTTTTAGATTTAAGATCAAACCCTTCAAACTTGATTGAAATAATCAACAAAAACTCATTTCTTCTCCCAAATAATCTCCACGGTTCATAAGGTTTTGTTTTTGGGATGGTGAGAACATATTTAACAATTTAATAACCAACATTTGAAAATCATTTTTTGATTTCTTTGTGTTAATTAATGAACAAGTATTTTTCTTTTTTATTATTAATATGCCTAATTCTTATCCAAGCCCAATGTCATGAAGGAAAAATTTCCAACTTAAATTTGTTGCTTCCTGTTCATTCTACACAATCTGTAGAATACCAACTGAATACTACAAATGGATGTTTTACTTTTGAAAGTAGTAATCCTGAGATCGTCAAAGTTGAGACAATTTTGAAGCATTCAAAAAAATGTTCAATGTCTTGCTTGCTAACAGTGTTGCACAAATCTTCTGAAAGGAAATTCATTCAAATTTTTGCAAAAGACAAAAGTAAGTAAAAACAAAAAAAAAAAAAAAAAACAATTCAGATCCATAAGCCAAGCAACAAATGTTACGTCAGAATTTTAAATTCATTTGAAAGATTTTTTTTTCTTTCTTCAAAACAAAAAGATCTCTCAAAAATTGAAAATCAATTACTTCAATATTCCACTCATTTAATTACCTTGAAATCAATTTACAAAAAAAAAACAAATTACTTTTGATGGGGATAATTAAAACGTTAAAAAAAAAAAACCCAAAATTCCTTCTTTTTGATTTTTTTTTTTTCCTTTTTCTTTGTTGTTTGTGTTCTGGACTCAACAAAAAAAACCAAGAAATTTATTAATAAAAAACCCTCTACCGACCAACAAACAAACAAACAAACAAATCCAAAAATATCCAAATAATAGAGAGTGACAGGATAATTACTGTTGATGTGTTTGTGGATCAAATCAGCCGCTTAGAAATTTTAACAACATCACGTACCATTTCCCTCAATTCAAGGTATGAGATTTTCAATGTCCAAGGGTACGACTCCAAGGGGAATGTATTTACAACATTAAAAAGTTTACCGTTCCAGTGGGGGTATGAGACTCAACAGGAAGATCTGATCCAGATTGTTGAGGAACCTGAAAAATTTATCAACAACTTCCCAAACGATCCGTCAATCTTCATTATCAAGGTGTTAAATACCGGGAAAATGAATGTTACCATTTCACTAACCAAGGCACTGACACCACATTTATTAAAGGACAAAGTGTCTTTAATTATTCGATCAGAATTAATAATAAAACCAAATTTACCAATTTATTTGCTACGTGGAACAACTTTCAAATATTCGCTCTTTTTGATGAAATATCAAAATGCGGATCAAATTGCTTTGCCTGACAAGAAATATTCTTGGAAGTCGACAAACAATCAAGTTGCGATCGTAAATGATGTTGGGATGGTAACTGCGCTATTGCAAGGCAAGACGAGCATTATTATTCAAGACAAGTCTTTGAAAGAAATGCAAATTCAAACACAATTGAATGTTGTCAAACCAAAAGGTTTTAAATTATCAATTTATCCAGCGAATGTTACTGGATATGAACAACTAATGGAATCAAAGGAAGCAATCTGTAAAAAAAGTTTACCTCTTCAAGGCGGTGTTATACTAATGAATTCATTCAAAACATATATTTTAAATTTACAACTAATTGATGGCAATGATAATGCAATTCAATTAAACGAAAATCTAATTAATTTAATTGAAATCAAGATGGAGTTTTATTCTCCATATAACCAAAAATTGATAATCTTGAAAGATTTATTTCAAAAATCCAGCTTTATTCCAAATACCCGCGATCTTTATTATCAATTGGAGACCAAAATGGTTGGCAATGTTACAATTGATATAAAAATGAATCATAACAAGATTAGTAATAATATTCAAATTGATGAATTTTCAGATTTCCAAAACTTGACAAAAAATTTGATTATTTCGAAAAAAGTTTATTTAACACCATCAAAAATACATTTACCTTATATTTTACCAAATCAAAATGTTATTAACGAAGAACAACAACAAAATGAAGACGAAAACGAAAACGGAAACGAAAACAAAAACGAAAATGACAACAACGACAACAATAACAACAAAAACGAAGAGAGCAACAACAATAGAAAAAAAGAATATGATATCTTGACGGTAACAGGAGGAAGTGGCTATTATAAATTTTTTTCAATGGACCCAAATATTGTTAATGTCACGCAAGATGGGAAATTAATAATAAATAACATTGGTAAGGCAATTATTAAAGTTTATGATATAAAGATGACTGAAGAGGAATTAAAAGATGAAAGTAATTATGCAACTTCTGAAATAGTTGTCTCAATCCCAACTTTTATCAAGTTAAAAACCATTAAAACACAGGTCTTATTAAATGAATTAATTGAAATGCAAGTATTTTTAAAAAATAAAAAAGGCAAATATTTTGATAATTTAATGACTCTTGATTTAGAATGGAGTATTTCAGATCTGACCATTTTCAAATTTCTAGAAGAAAAAACGACAAAGAATAATAAAAATAATTTAAAGACTTTAATATCAAAAGGCACGGGTGTTACTGATATTACCGTCATGCTAAAATTAGGAAATTCCCTGCCACCATTAATAGACCACGCCAAATTAGCTGTGTATCAGCCACTCGAAATACTTGATCCGGTTACATTAAAAAGGAATAATTTGAATACTGGTACCAAAAGCACTCATATACATATGGCTACTTTAGGTTCAATTATTAAGATTTATTTCTATGGCGGACCAATTGCTTGGCCTCATAATCCTGAATATCATGAAAAGAGTATCAAATTTGAAATCCTGGAAGACATCGAAATAATTGACAATGAAAATTTCATTAGAAAAAATAATAAATTTGTTTCCAAAAAAATAAATAGAAATTATTTCTCTTTTAGATGCCTATCTTTAACTGAACAAGAAATTGAAATAATAATTAAAAATTTAAAATCCGATAATGATCAATATCCCTCAAAGGATTGGATCAAGTTGAAAATATCGTGTTCCGTACCTTCAAAATTGTTAGTTTTCCCATCAAAGAACAATTTATTAATTAATAATAATAATAATAATAATAATAATAACAATAATAATAATAATAATAATAATAATAATATTAATAATATAAAAATGAATAATCACAATCATGAATTATGTTCAAACAAGGTAAATAATTTCTTGAATAATATGAACAATAATAATGGTTTTGATGATAATTTGCAATGCTCAAATTTATATTCGAATAAATTTCCAAAAATTAATCAGATAATCAATAATCAAAATTATAATTTACCTAAGGCATATCGTATTCAAAATGATCGAAATATTAAAATAAATGTTTTAATAATTGATAATAAAAATAGAATTTTTACTAACGTTGACTCTCTTTTACTTGAATTTAAGAGCAACAATTCTAAATTAATCAATATTTTTGATCAAGACGATTTGGAAATTCATAATCGTGATCCTCATAGTAATAATAATATCATTAATAATAATAATAATAATAATAACAATAAATATTATCAAAATAATGAAAATCAAATTAATGGCTTGATTTACAAAAATTTAAAAATCCAAAATCAAATTGATATAGCCAAAATTGATATCAGAATTTTGGGATTAAATGAAGAAAAATTAAAAAAATTAAAGATTTTTAAGAAATTAAACATTAAAGACTTGAGGACATATTTAAACTTAAATTCAACAATAATCAATTCAAATGTTGTATTTAGTCTTGATACCTATCCGAAAATTGAACCCAAATACGCAACTTTGTTTAATCACGCCATTAATTCATTACAATTAATTACAACCCCTTTTAATAAATATTACCAATTTATTGCCAATAATAGTGGTATCGTTAAAATTGAAAAAAAAAAAAACTTTTTTAATAAATTAATAAACAACAACAAAAAAAAAATTTATAATCATGTCGTAAACATAATTCCAATGAAACCCGGAATAACTGAAATTTGTGTATTTGATCCATGCCTAGAAGGTTCAATACCAGCACATTCCGTGGTTAGGGTCTCCGAAATAGTCAAAATTGAAATTTCAATTCGAAACCAAATTGAAATAGGCAATTATACCTTTTTAAAAATTAAAGTATACGATCAATTATATAAATTATTTTCTGATGAGCAATTAAGATTTATGGATCTTGAAGTAATCACCGATAACAAGATTCTTCATATCCCCGGTGGTTCATATTTCCATGCACCCGTTTTAAAAATCCAGGCATTTTCCTTAGGCAAAACAAGGCTCTATGTCCAAGCAAGGACGAGAAGCGGCAAAATTGTTAAAAGCAATACAATGACGATCAACATATTTCGAAAATTCGAAATCATTCCCAGTGATATCATAATGTTCCCTAGCTCTCAATTATTATTACAATATAAAGGCGGCATCAACAACCAATTTATTAATATCCAATATCATGTCGAAAATGAAAATATTTTGTCAATAAATTCACAAGGGATAGTTACGGCACATAATGTAGGTATAACAAATATTACTGCACTTTTCAAAGAAAAAGATCAATTTTTAGCAAAAAATCATTTCCAAATCAAGGTTAAATATTTAAATTTAATCAAAATTCAAAATAATTTAAAAAAATCCTCATTATTGCTTAATAACAAAATCCCAATAACATTATTGGGCTTAATTGAAAATAAAAATATTTATTTTGATAAGATTTATAATTTGAATAAAATAATTAATTTCTATTGGAAAGTTGAAAATAATTCAATAATAGACTTACAATTTAATTGTAACTCCAGACCTTTATATTCACCTTTATTAATTGGGAAAAACATTGGTGAGACAATGGTTAATATCGAAACCCATTTACTAAATTCAGATATCATTTTAAAAACCGATTTTAAAATCAAAATTATTGATCCTTTATTATCATTAATGCCAAAGAAAATATTTTTAACTTATAACAATCGAATAAGGGTATTAACAAATTATCAAGAATTGAATTATTATAAATTATTAAATAATCAATTAATAACGATCGATTCTTTAAAAAATGAAATAATAGTACTAAGCGATCACCAACGACAGCAGCAGCAGCAGCAGCAGCAGCAACAACAAAAACAACAACAAAAACAACAACAACAACAGCCGGAACACTTACAACTACAGCAACCAGTAAAATATAATAAAGATAATATAAGTTCAAGCATTTCCAATATTCTAATTGAAAGTAAGACAAATTTTAATAGTAATGATGAATTTGATAATAATTTAATTTTGCAAATTATAATCAAACCAATAACAAAATTACAATTATATCCAAAAAATGTTTGTAATTCAACAACCCTCTCTAATATTGATAATTCTTCAAAATTAATTTACACAATTAAATTATTTGATGAAATGGGTAACCAATTTTATTCTTGCTCTGGGTTAACAATATTATATAAAGCTGACAACCCACATATGATCGATGTTGAACAAAATAATTGCACCTTTATTATAACTGGCAAACAAATAGGTAACACGAAATTTATTGTTTGGTTACAAAATCAACCAGAGGTTAATGATCAGATTTATATTAGTGTAGAAAATAAATATTTTTATTCTAATCAATTAATTCATTTGGGTGGAATAATAAATTTTTTTAATAACCGTTTTATTTCTTCAAATTCAACTATTTTTAATATTGAACAAAAAAATAATTATGATGATGATAATGATTACAATAATGAAAACAGTAATAAAAATAATATTTTATATAAAGGTATTGCTTTAAAAACTGGAAATATATTTATAAAGCAAAATTTACACTTAGATTCTGAAATTAATGTTAATATTAATCAGATCAATAATATCCAAATAGATACTTCCTCTTATTCAATACAAAAAATAAAAAATTTTTTAGATTCAAATGAACAATTTGAATTGCAATTCCCAATCAATTTTTATCATAATAATCAAATTTTTCATCAAAAGTCTAAAATTATTGATCAAAATATTAAATTTACTTGTAAAACCCCAAACATTAGGTTTATTAAATCTTGGAATAGTTATGATAAATTAAATAATCAATATTATTGTTTATTAAGATTTATTCCACTAAATTCGATACCAAATAATGATAATAATGATAATTATAATAATTATAATTATAATAATAAACCGATATTTCAGGGCTTTAATCATTATGATGATTATAATTATATTAATTTAAAAGTCACAGCCTTTGATCAGTTCGAATCTTATAAATATACCCAAATGAAATATTTGCCCTTGAATGACAATTTTATCATTTTATTTCCAGATAATCAGTTCACATTTTATAAAGATCGTCAGTCATTTATAATAAATATTGTTAATATTCAGCCACAAAACGATATTATTATTTCAACTTCAGATAATTCCAAAATTTTAATCAAAACATTAACTCAGAAGGATAATGATATTGGCTCTGATTTAAATCATTTTCCAAATACTCAAAATTTGAAAATCCTAGTAAGTGTAAAAAATGATCAAATGGATTGGAATGATGTAATTGTTTCTTTTTATGATAAATTAACAGATCAACATAACCAAATCACAATTAATTATATCAATAAAAATTTTAATTATTTTAACCTAAATACTTTATTCAATTCTATTCTTTCAAAATTCCTTTTAATAATTTTATTATTATTACTTTTACTATTGTTTATAATCAATTTTAATTCTATAAAAAATATTTTTTAATTAATTGAATAGAAATTTATTATTCAAAGAAAAATAAACGAATTAATTATTTTTTAAGATAGAAATAGTTTTGATTTTATTCTTGTTTTTTTTTTGACAATTGTTTTTTATTCATTCATTTATCAAGTAAAGAATGATCACGATATCCATATTGAATAATTTATCATTCTCTTTATTATAAATATAAATAATTTTTGTTTCTCTTGACAAAAGTGGGGAAAACTATTAGGTTTGTTGAGAATATTCTTTGGAAAGGTGATATTTATGAATATATCCTTTGATAAATTGAATTTTAAAAGAAATTGGATTAAATTATAATTTAAAAGTCCACAATTTTGTTAAAAAATACAATATTTTATTTATAAAGAATTGAATCATAGCTCCTTTTCAATTGTAAAGAAAAATAGAGTGCTGTTCATTTTTTTTTTGTTTTTTTTTGATTTTTAAAGTTTTAAAGCCCTAGTCCAATTATAAAAACAAAAAAAGTCTATTTTTTTTTCAATCTCCATTTTCAATTACCCCCGAACAAAAGGTTACTTGAAATATAAAAATGATTATTATTCAACCTAGCCAAATAGTCGATTCAAAACTATAACTTTAAGAAATTCCAAAAAAGTTAATTTAAAAATACGGATAAAAATATTCCATTTTTTTACTTTTCTACTGGGACGAGAGCTTTAATATCATGATTAACACATTGCTGATGTTAAACATTTGAAAGCAAAAACTCAGGTGAAATATGTAATTTTTTCAAATAAATAAAGGAATATTATTTTAAAAAATTTAAAGATTTATAACTGATGAATACGAAAGATATTTCTTTTACAAGATATTTATGATTTAATATAATTCCAAAAAAATAACCCTGTTAAAGATTTTCATGTAATACAAGTTTACAAATTGGACCCTAAAAAAAAGAATGAAAAAGAATATTTTTTTTGTTTAAATAAGATCAAAAATATTTTTACACAGTGGATTAATAACCCAAGACAAGAAATAATAAATTTTAAGAAAAAAAAAATGTTTTATCCATAATGCACAAGATAAAGTAATTTCTTTCTTTTATAGACCCACCCCAATTCAAAAAAAATTTAACAATATTTCCTCTAAAACATTTTTATACAGGGATAGAATATTCTTGGAATCTAGTAGCAGATTATAAATTTGGTTACAATATATATATATATATATATAAATGAATAGCCATACTGAATTTATTATTTGAACTAAAAAATTCAAAAATAAATATAAAAATTAAATATTTTTTTTATAATTGCAATTAATATTAAAAAATGTAATGATACTACTTAAAACATTTTTAGTTCACTACAGCCTTGATAAAAATATTTGAAATGATAAAAATAAAATTTGGTTAAAAAATTATTATTTACAAAGGTGTACTAGGGTTTTATCAAGGAGTTCTTTATCCCCATTTATTTTTAGGTTATAATATTTACTTCTACATTGAGATAAACGAGCTATGTTAGAAAATTATTATCAAAAAAAAAAAAAAGAGAAGAATAGAAATAATTAAAAAATTCAACAATTATGAAAAATAATACAGTCAGTTCCACTTTTAAGACACAAATTTTCAACATAATTTAACAGATAAAAATAATTCCAAATTAAGTTATTACAAAATAGAAATAATAGTAAAATAATATTTGTAAGAAAAATTCCCAAAATATTACTATAATTTGAGATTTTTTTTATACCTTAAATTTCAGCAAATTTTGTGTCTTAAAAGTGTTTCTGACTCTAATGACTGTAGTTCTGTATATGAAAGAAAAAAAATATTTGAAAAATATCAAAGATAATAATAATTAAAATAAACAGAAAATTTGTTGGTATGTGCCACAAAGTTTCGTAACAGTGCCGTGAAGTTTTCTGTTTTATTATTTAAATCTATTGATTTTTCAAATAAACAAAAACTCAAGAAAACCATCCTAAATATTTTTTTTTAATTACAGAGATTAAAAGAAAACTTCTTCTATTTTCTCTTTATTTTTTTTAATTAGACTAAGCTTATTGTACTTTTTTTAATTCAAAGAAATTAAGTAATATTTTTAATTTCACCCAATTTGTTTAAATTCTGGTAGAGTTAAAGACATTGAATATGTGTTATTTATTATACAAGAAAATTGATTAAATTCTTGTTTTTTACCATTTTATTTTAAATTCTGAAAAAGCGAAAGGTTTTTTTTTTAATTTGAGAAAAACAAAAAATATTTTTTTAAAAATTTCTATTTATATCTCAAATTCATAAAAAAATCTATTGCAAACAATATTGATAATTAAAGTTTTAGATTCTATTGAACGATAATTTAACAAATAACTTGGTTATAAAGTCTTATGTTTATTTTTAGAATAAAATAATAAAAAAAATCTTGCAATTTATGCAATAAAAATTCAAATTTTGAAATATTAAAGCTATTTAACCATTTTTTATGAAACTGCTCATTCTATAAAAAAAGTGGAATAATTTAGATTTAAGAATTAATTCAAATTAGTAATAAAAAAAAAAAAAGAATAATATCAAAGATATTATCCATAATAAAGACTAATTATTCATTCTATCGTTTTTTAATTTTTAAGATTATTATGATTCTTTATTAAAATTTTTAAACATAAATTTAGAAATGAGGGGTGCTGTTTATGACCTTAGAGTGTAGTAGAGTAAATAGTTTTTTTTTTTAAATTCCTTTTTTTTCTTAAAAAAATCAATCGATTTTCGTAACAGAACAAGAATTCAAAACAAACTCACAGTTACAACAGAAAATTAAGTTATTTTTAGATAAAAAAAGAAAATAAAAAAGGAAATTTTAGAATAATAAAAATTTGAGGTAATAAAATATCTTTTTTTTTTTTTTAATCTGGAAAAAGAAAAAAAATATAATCCTGCAAATTTTTCAGATTGATATATAAAGATTATTTATATTTACAGACCATTGTATTTGTCATTAAAATTGCATTTATAAATTTAATTATTGTGAGTTTTTGGAGAATTTTGCAAGGTATTTGAATTTGGTTGAGAACTTTGATACCTCACTGTTGAATCTGAGTCCTCGCAACTGGTAAGACTGGAAAGTTGGGGAAAATTTGGAAGAATATTTTGTTCATCAAAATTTGAGAGATTCAAATTATCAAAAGTTGACATTATAAAATCCATTCTAAGCTCGTTTGGAATCTTAATTGAAATGAGTATTGGTTTGCCTTCAAAGTCGAAAAAAATATTAACTGGTTGATGTACATAGTCACAAAAATTTAATATCGCTCTGAATTCTTTCAAAACAAAAGTTAATTCACAGTTTACAAAATTCTCGTTTAAAAGATAAAGTTCTAAACTTGATAATTTGACGACAATTTCTGTTTGGAGTTTTTTCTTTCTGATCGATGGTTTCTCATCAACCTCATGACTTTTAATGTTGAACGACTGTTTGGTGAATTCAAATGTTATTTCGCCTGTATTGCTTTGAAATTTGTTTAAAGCATTTATTAGCAATTTTGATCGGCACACTGTTTGGTTTGGGAATGCCTCGTGGCTATATATAGCATTTACAAGATCACATTCAAGAAAGGGTAAAGATATAATTTTCTTCATTTGCAATCGAAGTCCAATTGTGATCTCAAGAATATTACCAGCAACAAAGGTTTCAAAACTTACTCTTTCGTATGAGTGACTTTTTTTGAAAATGGCAATTAACGATTTTAGATTGATCTGAAAGATCACATTCTCTGAATAATCATTTTCGATATCAGTTTCTGTTTCAGTTTCAGTTTCGGTTTCATTTTCAGTTTCAGTCTCAGTTTCGGTTTCACTATTAATTCCAATATTCCCGCTATTTCTGGTATATGTAGTGCTAATTTGTTTATCAATACGTACATTTACTTTAGCACCAGACTGCAAATTCAAAGTATTGGGATATTTATCCTTTTTCTTTTTACGGACTTTGACTTTCTTTTTTTGTTTTTCGTTTTTTACTTGAAAATGTTCAAAAAATTGTGTACCAAGGTAAAAAACAACAAATGCACATTTGGTAGAATCAAAAGTACGAAGTATAAGTGCATCATCTATTATTTCAAATAATAAACTGTCACCAATATTAGAACAACAAACTAATAACTTGTGGAATATTTTTATTGATTTTGTTGATAAGAGTGCATTCATAATGTAAAAAATAAAATTGTTTCCTCTTTAAGATCTTCAAAAAATACTTTACACTCAAAAAATCATTTTCAAAAGAGTCTGTTTGAATTGTGACATAGTATAAATTCTTTTTTCAGAATTTTTTATTTTTTATCTCCAATTTGCAAGAATTTTTAAATTGATTTTCTATGGTAACAAATTTCACATCAAGGAAATTTATCTTTGATTTGAAATTATTTCTATTATAGGTGTTATCGTATACCAAAGGATATATCCCTTAGCACCCCAAATAACCTAAAAACATTTCAAACAAAAATTTAAATTTGAAATGTTATCAAAGGATAATAAGATATAGAATTAATAAACAATTATTTTAGAAAGAAAATTTTATAATTAAAAATTGTATAGTTACTTAAAATAAAAAAATAACTTGAAAAAAAATTATCATCATTTGAAATTTTTTTTTTGTTAATTGTGATTTTATTATTTTTCCACATTTTGTCAAAATAAATTTTTTTTTTTTTTTTGAAAAGTTTGTCTAGACATCAAAAACCTCTTATTTTTAACATTTAAAACACATCATACTTTACTGGAAATTTTTTTGGGGCCCTTTGCACCCCAAAATTGCCTAAAATGCTTGATTAAGTAATTTATTCATTGTAAAAGTTATTATAACATCACATAGAAAATTTGTTTTATCTATTGATTAAGATTCAATATCAATATCTATATTAGATTCTAAATAATTTAAAAATAAAAAAAAATATAAATTAAATTAGAAAAAAAAAATCAAATTTTTTTTCATTGTAAAATTTTACATTTTTTTCAACAAGATTTTTTTTCAATTTTAAATAATTTGGCTAATAGTTCGAGTCAGATTAATAATTGATTTTTTTTTTTATTTTTTTACAATTTTTTAATTTTTGAATTTTTAAAATCTAGACATAAAATAAACAATTTTGTTGAATTAGAGACCATATATCAGAACTTATTTAACAAGATCTAGATTAATTTATTAAGGAAAAATCCAAATATCGCAAATATATTATTCAAATTTTTACTAATAACAAAATGCAATAAAAAAAAATTGGTTTTGGAGATTATTTTATTATATTGGAATAATATTTAAGAGTTATTTTTTATTTTATTTTAAATTTAGGTAAAAATATTTTGTCGACTAAAAAGTAATTTATATTTGTTTTATTCCAATTTAATAAATTGAAATTCTTTTTACAATTGTTTTTTTTTTTTTTTGATTTTCAATTAATTTTCTATTGCTTAAATAAAAGTTTTAGAATATTAATCATATTAAAAATTTAATTTTGGCCTAAAGAAATAAATTTCATTTTTCTCTTAATTGGATATTTATTGAAATTTTTTCTAAAAAAAAAAATTAAATTTCAAAGTAATTTATTTTTTTATTTATTTTTTTATCATAAAATTAGCAAAATTGTTTGGTGGTTATTATTAAACAATCAATGTATTGAGTTTTTGAATTACTATTAATGTAATAAAATTTCTGATTTAAAAAAATAAAATAAAAATAAAAATCTTTAAAAAAATGTAAAAATGAATAATTATTATTTTTTTTTTCAATTTCAAAAAAAAAAAATCAATAACTTAACTACTTTATCTTTGAACTATTTTGACTTTTTATTATAATTCAAATCTGGATTAAAGACAAAAAAAGAAAATTAATATATTAGTAGATCAATATCATTTTAAATCTAATTTAAAAAAACTTGATGAAATTTAGGCAAATCCGGGGTGCTAAGGGATATATATATATATATATATATATATATATAAATTCAATTTATTATTTCAGGTGAGTAACAATTTTCGAATTAGTGTTTATTTTAAAAAATTTGATTAATAAAGGGATTAGAGTTACAATAGAATTGTCTATAATTAAAATAAGTTGTTATTGGGTGTAAATTACTTTAGTGGGCCATGGTTCTAATGTCTCTAAAAAAGTGATTAGTCAAGTGTAATATTTGTTGATCTCATCAATTAAAAATGATTTCTTGCATTAGTAAAAAACCCAGCAAATTCAGAATAAAATTTGCATTTCCCAATAAATTTTATGATTGAGTTATCAATATTCAGACTACAAAGTCGAAAAATATCTATCTTAAATTTATGGCGAAATGTAGATTAGTTACTAAAATATTTATTTTTTTAAAAAAAAATTAAATAATTAAACGAATAAAGTTTTTTGTCCAATTATTTAATAAATATTGGAAATATATTGATGCTACAATTAACTTCATAAGTGGAACAAATCAATCAGTATTTGGGTTTTTATTTTGATTATTATTAAGTTCATCTTCGAAATTAAAAAATTATTCATAAAATAGTTACTTTTGGAAGTTCTAAATATGAATTATTAATTACTGTCATACTGTTATTTGGATTTCTATTTTTTGATTTGGATAAGGTGTTAAAAAAAAAATATGAAAATCAAAATTTTTAACTCTGATCCTTAGTAAAAAATGTAATAATTTATTTTTCATTAAGATTCATAATAGATTTTTTAGAGCTATTTGAGTCATGGCGTACTTATAATATTTACTTCCAAATACAGCATACTTTGATTATAGACAAATCTATTGTAACTCTAATCCCTTTAGCAACTATAAATGTTTTTAAATAAACCCCATTTCACAAATTGTTACTCCCCCGAAATAATAAATTGAATATTTATATATATATATATATATATATATATATATATATCATTTAGTATTCAAGAACAATTAATAACTAAACCTGACTTGTAATTCACTTTTAAATCATTCTAAATATAAGAAATTCCAGTGATGTAAATCCTAGAATAAATTAAACAAAAAGAGTCCAAATAATTAAAAACTCACTTATTTGAAAAAAAAAAAAAAGGTAATTTTTTTTTTATTTATGGATTACAGAATAATTTACTATTAAAATCAAAGTTTAACTTTTAAAATAACCTACAAAATTTCATTCTCTAAATTATTTTAATTGTGATTTATGATGACCATTCAACTCTTGATAATTATCATGCTATTATTATTTTTATATTCAAACTGTATTATTGGGACTAAAATATTTATTAAATTTGTGGAAAAAAAATTATAATTTAAATTGATAATTCCACTTTAAAAGTTAACAAAAAATACAAAATAAATCACAATGTTTTTATTTTAGATTTGTTTTATGATAATTATTTTTTTCTTATCATTGAAAAACCGTTTAAAGGGGGCATAACAAATAGGGAAGGAATATTTATTTGATTTCAGCTAAAAAATCACCATTAGAAATGTAATCTCCATTAATTTGTTGAAATTTAACCGATTGAAGTTCATTTTGACAACAATTATAGATACACATATCATTTAACCCCCCTGAAGAATCAATTCCCGTCAGATTGGAATTTTTTATAAAGTTCGATCTCGGTGAGCTATCAATAAATTCTGGTTGTATTGTGATGTAATTAACTTTATGGCTATGAAATATTTTTAAAATTTTCAACATAACCTGATTATAATCAATATTTTTTGTAATAACTATATGAATAGTACCAACAATCAGATCGCCACTATACTGCCATAGATGAAGGTTATGAAAGGATACCAATTCATCAATTTTTTGAATTTTATCCAGTATGGAAACAATATCTATTTTATCAGGTGTGGCTTGCATTATAATCTTTAAATTCTTTTTTATAGAAGGCATTTGGAAAAGAAAAATGATAAGTGCAATGAATAAAGAAATTGATGTATCAATATATAAAAGCCATTTTTCATCAGTTTTTTTATATTTTTTCATATAAAAGAAAATTAAACCATCAGTCAATACTGCAGCGGAAATAAATAATAAACAGGTTAAATGAAAAGAAAATTTGTTTGTATTTTGATTCCTTTTACTTTTCTTTTTTTGATCACAAATTTTTGAATGTTTATCCTCATCCCCTTTTTGCTTACATATCTGTTGTTGAGAACAAGAAACTGAAGTTTTTGCTGTACTGTGTTCTTGTTTTTGAGTTTTTTTTGGTTTTTTATTTTTTATTTGCTTATTCTTCTGCTTCTGTTTATTACCCCCTATCTCTATAAAAACATTAGATTTCCTATCTATTTGTTTTAAATATTTATTTAATGAAGTATAAATAATAATAAAATAAAAAATTAATATTTGGAATTGTTTTTAAATTATTTAATTGTATATTTATTTATCTTTTTTATAATATTTTTTAATTTTTATAAGAACAAATATATCAAAATTTAAATAAAGTTTTTATTTGTAAAAAATGTTTAAAAAAAACTAAAATTTAAAATAATTAATTCTAAATCTGTTTGAAACCAAAAATGTTTATAATAAACATTTTTACAATTGAAACCTTTTTCTGCTTCTTCTTTTTCAATGAAGAGCCAATTTTTAAAAGATGTGTTATTTAATGTCTTTATTGTACTATTCTTTTTTTTTCTTCAAAAATCATAATATGTCTTTCGCGACAATTTCGGTATTTTTTATTTTTTCTAATTTCCAGTAATGGGTCCCAAAAATAATATTCTCTCTTATATTATTATTCAAAATTGAATGGGAATTGTTGATCAATAAACTAATAAAGAAAAAAATTCAAAGAGAAAAAAACTGAAACATTTTTTTGTTATTTTGGAAACATAATTAAAAAATCTATTAATTTGGAATTGAATGAAGAGTTACTTATTGAAAGGTGAATTTAAAATGGTTAAAAAAGTTTAGATACTCAGTTTTTTTGATCATAAGAGATTGATACAAAATAGATTTGTAATAAAAAACTAAATGTCTTGAAATACTACAATTTTTCGAAAAATAAGAAGGTATTTTATTTTTTTGGAATAATTTTTTGGAAAACAACCATTTCAATTTCGAATTCTAAAGTATAAAATGGAATTCAGGGAAGAGTAAGACTGGAAAGTCGTGTTTAATTCCTTTTTTTGAAATGAAATTTTTTATTCAAAAATTAAATCCATAATAGACATCGGGGATTTGGTACTCATTTTCATTCATGAGATTTACTTTTTGAGATTATTTATTACAAAATGGAGTTTCAAAAATTACAAATACACATCAGAAATAAAACTGGTTGTAGCTTGAATGTTTGGTAGTAATTATATTTTATCTTTTTTTAGTTGAAGAAAAGATCAAAAAAGAGCAATTTATTTTCTCAACACATGGAAAGAATAGTTTAATTTCAATTTTGGTTTAAAAATTGTTTTGTTTTGGTGGAGTGTTTTTCACTCGGTACAAAAAAACAGGAGTTGTATTTTTTCAAGAAAAAATTTTTAATGAAATTTCAATTTTTAAAAAGAAATAAAATTGTTTGAGTTATTTATTCAAATTTTGGAAGAAAAACCAGCAAACTCAAACCCTTATTGACAGGTCTTGAAATTGTTTTGATTTTAGTAACTACAAAATAATAAAAGGTTGAAAATTTTTTTATTTTTTTTCGATTTTAAGTAAAAGATTATGGGGGTTTGTCGAAATCAAATAGTGAACCCGGGTTGGTTTTAACAATATTCTAATCGAATTTAGCTGTCTATATTCATTAAAACAAATTTTTTAAAAAAAACATTGTCCCCGTATACTAAGACATATAACTAGTTTTTAAAGTTTATAATAGTTTATATTGTTTTTTATTTGTCAGGGTTAGGCTATTTATAATCTGAGTTTGATCTGAAAAAATGGAAAAAAAAATGATATTGATTGAAGTGATATAAGATGATATTAAGGGTTTTGAAGAAGATTATTAAATATCACCTTATACTATGTCTGAAACAATTTCATTATTTGGAGTTTGGAAGGGGATCCAAAACAAGGAATTATAAATAGTGATTGTTGACAAATGCAACAATATGAAATTTTATTTGTTGAACTCGAGATCTAACTCTACACAACAAGACAATAAAAAACAAAAAAAATTAATTTGTTATTTTTTAATGGTACTTTGAATAACTTGTTCTTCAAAGGATCTTTTTCTCCCAACTGAGTTATTGAAAGTATTGAAATTAAATTTTATATATTCTCAATTGGAGTCAAAAATTGGTTTAAAAACCTACAGGGATAAACAAGATCACCCAACTTTTCAATCAGTCTCTATTTTCCCCTTTTATTTCATGTTTGTTTAGAAACAACCAAAGGCAAGCAAACTTGTAGATCCCACATTTATAAAGTGTTCTCAACAATTACTAATTTTTAACCATTCCTCGATAATTGATTTGACTTTAAATCTCATAAAAAAAAATAAAATTTAATTTAATTTTTTCTTAAATTTGCCAATTTTGTTATTTTTTTCACCTTTTGAAATCCTTCTAAAAAATGTTCTTTTTTCTCCTATTTTCAAAGAAAAAAGAGAACCAAATATTTTTTTTTTTAAAAAATGAAATTGAAATCAATCGAAATGAGAAAAAAAAAACTTTTGTTTTTTTATTTTTTTTATTGAGGAGGAAGTGTAGATTACACTCTAAGTGCCCTTTTACTTAAATTCCCTTTCAGAAATTTAAGCGTAAAATCATAGATTTCACGATTATTAATTAACAAAAATAATTTAAAGCTATCATAATTTAAAATTATTTCATTAAAATTTAATTCTTTTAACTTTTTCAGAAAAATTAATCTATCTTTTTTATAGGAAGGACATACCCATAAAAAGTGATCAATATTTTCTATTATTCCCTTATGTTCATATTTTAAACATAAAGGACAAAATTTATTTGAATTGTTATTTATTACATAATAATATCTATTTAAGCAGTTGGTAAATGTTCTGAATTTTAGAATTGTTGAAATTGATGGATAACTTAAATATCTTTGATTAATAATTAAATTTTTTTGGTTTTTAATTATTGCGAAATATTTTTGTACCTTCCAACTGGTAGAATTCAACAACTCATTATAATTATAATTATAAATTTCCTTTTTAAGAAGGTTTAAACTCTCAGACTTCCAGTTAATTTTATTGTTTATTCTTTGATTAAATTTTATTAATTTTTTCAGATAGGGTAGAGATAATTCTTTTAATTTATTTTTGAATTTGAATTTCTTTTTATTGATATTACCAAATTTTCGAATTTAAATTCTGTTTTATAAATAAGAACTGGTGTTTTTCTGTTTATTTTGCAGATTTCAGTAATACATGTATTAATCCAGAAAAAAAACTTTTGTTTGATTTAGACATTATTTTTAAACAAAGAAATGGAATTTATCGATTTTCAAACCTTTTACGAAAAAAGGTGAACTTTTTAATACTTGTTGTCGATTTAACAAATAGGAGGGTACCCTGGACCAAAATACTTGTTAAAATTTTCATCATTTTGATGAGCAATCTTTTGGGATTTATAAGATTGACAACGACACGTAAAAATTGGTTAAAGTATTCTATAATAATTTAAATATCATTTTTGAAGTCAGGTTTTATTAGAAAAATACAAATAATTTCACTTAATTAGAATTAGAAATAAGAAGATCAGAAAATTTTCAAACTTTATCTAATAACCTTATAATTTTCCAAAATATTTCCATCGTAAATAAACTCTTTTTCAGTCAAAGGGGGACAGTTTTATTGAAAAAATAGAACAGCTTTTATATGAGTTTAACCAATATTCTTCTCAAAATAAATTTTCAATTTGGAGATCAAAATCATTTTTTCTTTGTATGCTCAATTTTTTGATCAGGATCATTTTTTCTAATTTCGTCAATTTTTTTTTTTTGTTTTTTTCTTTTTTTATTTTTTTAAAAAAGTCTATTTTTAAATAAAAAATGTTTTAAACTCAAAATAGTCTTAAGAAAATTGATATTTTATAATTTCTTACAAAATGGATATATTTACTCTTAAAATATATGATTGCCAACAATTTTAATTTTTTAAAGAAATTGAGAAATTTTGCACAAGATCTTGCAATGATAATTCCCAAAAAAATTGTTTTCATTTTATTTTTTTCAACATTTTATTATTTTGTTCAAGGTATTTCTTTTAAGAATATCAACTCTACTCTAAAGTTTATTATTTTTTTATTTCTAAACAATCATATATTGGTTGATTCTTAAAAAAAAAGAAAATTTTCATTTTTGGCTTGGCACCTTTGACTAAAATGGGGTTTACAATGCTCTAGTAAAATATTTTTGAGAGAATTTCACTTTCTTCTCTGAATTTTTCGAAAATTATTTACTTAAAATTTCACAAATAAAAAGTTTGGGGGTTGTAAAAAAAAAAAAATTAATAGCCGATATAGAACACTTTACAATTTTTTTTCACACTAAAAAAAAATCTATTAAATTTTATTGATTTTTTTTAACATTTTACAAAGGTTGTTATTCATATTTTAAGGGGTTTCTATCAAAAATTATAATACCTATATAATATATTTATCACATGTTATATAAATATTTTTTTTTTTTTTTTTTGGGTTATTGGGTAAGTATATAAATTAAACTCTAGTTACCGTTAGGTTTTTTTAATTTGAGCACTAAAAAGAAAATTTCTTAAATGTTTACTATTTTAAAAATTTTAAAAGTAAGAACCTTACTGAAAAAAATTTTTTGAGTCTCACAAGATATTGAAACTTTGGAATCGAAATATAGTATCATTTATTATTACTCAGTTTGTGAAAAGAATTAGAGTTAATTAGTGCTGAATCTTTAAATTTTTTATTTTTTTAATATATATACTTCATTAAATTTTTCGTTTAATTAAGTTGTATTTTGAATTGGAAATAGAAAGGTAACTCACTGTCAAGAACAAGTTAATAAAACAAACATGCGAAGGTGTATATTTTAAAAAATTCTTTTCTTTCTTAATACCAAACAAGAAAGATCACCTTTCCAAATATCTATATTGAATTGGTAAAAAAAAAAAAAATTGAACCAAAGTAGTTTTGAAGATATTCCCTCTTTATCTTCTTAATTTGGCAGAGAAAAAATAAGAAATTACCTTTTGATTTTTGTCCCTTCATTAATAATTATTATATTTTTGACAAAAACCATTTTTGTAACAAATCTTTATTCAAAATTCTTTTTTAAAATATTGTTATCAAACAAAACATAAACAAAGAATACTAATCCAAAAATTCAAGCAAAATGATCTAAATGAAAAAACAACAACAAAAAATTTATCTATGAGAAAATTGAAATATTGTTGTAAAAAATTTGGCAACATTCAAGGTATTTTAAACTTTAGAATTTTGATGTGGAAATATTTATTCTATTAAATCAAATAAATTCATCAAATAAATATATTTTTTTCTTAAATTAATTCATAGTTTCATGAATTAAACAAAAATTGGAATTAAAATTCATTTAAGGAACTCTTTAAGAATAGGAAGTAATTTGTTTATCAATAATTTGCCAAATAAAAATTTTTCCCTTAAGAATCAAAAAAAAAAAAAAAATAAGTAAAGAAGAAGTAATTGTATCAAATATTAAACATGAGATTTATTAATACATTTATGATTTTTTATTTTATTTTTTCTTGATCAATTTTTTCATTTTTTTGATTTCTATTTTTTTGATTATTATGCAAATATATTATATTAGAATATCTTTCACTCATCTATTTATATGATTAATAATCTATTTAGTTCAAGAAATGATTTTTAACAATTCAATTTTTTAGATAACTTGGTACTAGAAAATGGTAAAATGTAGATACCACGATAATACCAACATATATTCAATAGCTTTTTTTCTTTTACTTGAGTTTTTTTGTTTATATAGTAAAATCAATTGAATTTTTTAATAAAATAGAAAATTCCGTGAAAAGTATTGTTAGCTTTATTTTTAATTTAAATTTATTTAATTAAATTTAAGATTTAATTAATTAATAATCGTGAAATCAATGATTTTAACATTTAAATTTATGAAAGGAAATATGGGTATATAGTAACTATTGTATAGTTTGATAGATCACCTATTTTTTTTTTTTTTTTTTTCATTCAGAAATTTTCTTTTTATTTCTCAAATCAAAAAACATAATTACTCTCTTCCAAAACCAAAATTTATTTCATTGAAATGATTTCAAATTACATTGGTTTCAAATTCAATCATTAAGATTTATTTCTTTTAATTTATTTTGAAATATTAATTTATCCTTTCTATAGGAATGGTAAACCCATAATTACAAGTTTTTTTTATTCGGCTCTTCTTTTAATAAGTTATAAAACCGATTAAACTCAAAACCAAGTGTGTTGAGTAATTGTAAAAAAATAAATTGAAAAATAATTAATCTTACTTTTTTTTAATATTATTCTTATCACATTAACAAAAAAGCCAGATATAGCAACAATGATCAATAAGAGAAGATCTTTGTTTTGGTGAGGATCTAGAAATCTTTTTATCCCTTCAATTATAATAAATAGGTAAATACCAATAAGAAAAATTGAATTAATTGTACTGCCAACAATAGTTATACGATTCATCCCATACGTCATTTTTTCGTTTGGGAATTTATGTGAACCCTAAAAAATGATATTTTAGTTACATAAAGAAAAGAAAAAAAAAAGTTAAATGAATTTACTTTGGATAACAACAAAGTTATGATAATTATTATATTTATAAAATAAAATAAAAAATCATTGGAAAATATTTATTATGTTCTTGTGCTTAATATTTATTACGATATTCTTAATTGTAACAGTGGGTGTGTTGATGTTTAGAGCAAAATTAAATTGGTTATTTTTACGAGAAGATTGCGAATTGAAAATCGTTTCTATTCTCATATAAATAATCATCAGTAATATACCCCATAATATAAAAGCAATCTAAAGTGCAAAGAACAAGATCGCTTCTAAATAAAATCATCTTTTATATTTTTAATTTTATTTCAAATAAGAACTATTTACAAAAATAATTTCAAGATCAAAGTCTATAGTGATTTTCTTGTGAAAGGTTAATTTTAAATGTAGAAGAAATCGAAGTAAACAGAGGTAATTATACAACTGCATGCTATAGTTTTTTGTAAAATTCATAAAAAAATTAAAACAAATACAATTTCTTAAAAAATGTAAAAAGCCCGAGGGCACAATCATACTTTTTTGGTTTCAATTTTAAATGAATAATTCTTGTATTTAAACCAGATATAAATAAAAATTTAACCATTCTTTTATTTATTCTATGATATTTTTTTGTTTTAATATTAATTTATCTGAAATTAACAAAAAAGTAGGAAAAAGTTGATTATTTTTTTTTACAAAATACTTGGGATTATTGTATAATATTTGAAAATTATGTACTATAATCATCAAATTTGATATTTATTTGATTTTCAAAAAGAGTATCTTAACTCTTTGAATCAAAGAATTAGTAAGTCTAAAATCAAAAGTTGAGGATTAAAAATTGAATTATCGTGATAAAAAATATTTCTTTTGAGGGTTAATCTTTCAACCAACCGATCGTAACCAGAAAAAAAGTTCTTATTTATGAAAAGATCATTTCTATTTAAATTACAAAAGAAAAAGACAACAAAATAATAATTAATAAATAACTTTTATAAAAAGATCTTCTTTGTTTAATTTACTTTATCCTTTCGGTATGATCTTGGTTCTACACACCATAATAATAATAATAATAACAATAACAAAAATAAACTATAAAAAGAAATGAATCTTCCCAAATACTTTCCTGATCAAATATTCTCTGTTTTAATGGAGATTATCAGACAGCCAAACCGTACCTATGTTATTGTTCAGATTTGGAAAAAATCTCCTTGTTATGTTTTGAGTTTGACCTGGAAGAACGGAAAAAATGATATTATTCGAAGTAATATAAGATGATATTGAGGAGTTTTAACAACGGCAATTATAATAATCTTAGTACCAGAACAATTCAATTATTTTGAGTCTGGAAGGAAATCCAAAACAAGGAATTCTAAAAGGTGATTATTGAACAAATGAAACAATAAGAGTTGCTGTTTATTTTTTCAACTCGGGATCTAACTCGTCAAAACAAAAAACAAACAAATAAATTTAACCGAAACAAGTAATTTGTTATTTTTGATGGTGCTTTGAATTTATTTGTTCTTCAAAGGATCTTAATCTCCCAATGTAGTTAGCGAAAACATTGAAGTTAAATTTTGCTTTTTCTCAATTGGTGACAAAACTTTGTATAAATTTTACAGAGATAAACTAGATTGTCCATCCTTTCAATGAGATCTATTCCCTCTTTTATTTTTCCCGTTTGTCAGCCAATTCTCAAAAACGATCAAACTTAAAAACCTGCATTTATCTATTATGTATTCTTAACAATGGATGATTTTGAACATTCCTCTAAAATTTCTTGACTTTATATATTAAAAAAAATGCTTTTATTTTTTCCTAAAATTAGAATTTTTTTTTTTCTTTGCTCAAAATCTTTTATTAATGGTTTCTTCTCTCTTTTTTTGAAGAAGAAAGAGAACAAATAAAAATTTTTTTGTAAAAAATGATATAGCTTTTTTTACGTAATGAGAAAAAAAACAATGTTTGTATTTAGAAATAGTTTTTAATAAAAAAATGGAATTTATTCAATTTATAAACCTTTCCCCATAGTATCAAGAACTTTTTTTGAGTTTTTCTTGATAAAGTATTTTGGTTATTTGGACCAAAATATTTATTGAATTAGTTTGAAATTGAGACATTCGCACATCTCACTGTTATCAATTAAACAAGGTCGAAAAAAAAAATTTTTTTTAAAGCACTGTTAAATAACTTTTAGATAGTATGTTAGTTGTTGTGTAAAGATTTTGAGTATTCCTTGTATTATTAGGCAAGGTTTGAAAATTTTCTGTTCTATTTTCCAATTCTAACAAAACAAAATAAGAAGTATTTTACTCAAAAAGTTGTCCTTTGAAATGATATTTAAACTTTTAAGAGTTCTAATCTCTTTCTTATCTGTAGTTATCAAAAAATTAGTTACTTAAAATTTTCACAAAGAAAAAAAAAAATATAAAAAAATTGGGTCATTTATTATGAAATTTAGTTTCCAAAGATCTTGAAAGAAAGCAATCAATTTTGAAAAATAAACTAAAAGAAACAAATTATATTAGTGATCAGATCAAAAGATATTTTTCTTGTGGTTTTATACCTGGTTGGTGGGTTGATTGAACATAAACATCGACAATACTTATTATTGAAGGAATAATCCTTGGATCTCAAATTATTATCATATTGGATTCACTAACAATAAAAATACCCAAGATAATAGAAATAATTAAGTGTATTCTATATTTTTAATTCTCTTTAGTTAAAAAAATTGTTTGACTGAATCATTTTTTAAAAAACAACAGTTTAAATACAAAATATTTCACAAAAAAATTTAATATAAAATGATAGATCTTGGGATTGTTTGCCATTTGTTTTTTTTTTTATTAATCAAAGTACATATTGTTCCTTTTAAAATTTTAGAGAAAGTTCAATTAAAATAAGAGTCTTAACCAGAAGTCTACAAGTTCACTTTTTTTTAATTTACAATTGGATCTGAAAACTCAATTGTTTATTTATTTGTGTTTTTGTTTGATTTTGAGTATTTAAAATGCTTGGTTAAAAAATAATTTACCATTGTGGAAAAAAAGTGAAACAGGAAAAAAAGTGAAACACAGTTTTTAATTGGGAACCTTACTGAAAATGAAAAGTAAAATCAATAAAAAGAAGAAACCAAGAATCTTTTAAAAAATAATCCATTATATTATTTATAGTCAACCCAACAAATACAATTTAAATCTACTTGATTTATCGAAATTATGGGTGGGGATTTGGATATCTCGAAAATAGTCAATTTTTTGAACAAATTTTTAATAATTGAGCAATCAAAGAAAAGCCCATACCAAAAGATAGTATTAAAAAAACTTTTATTGTGGCGAATCCTTCATTTTGTCTTTATTTATTTATTTATTTATTCTTTTTTTCATTGATCTTACTTTGAATTTTCAGTAAGGTTCCCAATTAAAAACTGTGTTTCACTTTTTTTCCTGTTTCACTTTTTTTCCTGTTTCAATTTTTTTCCACAATGGTTATTAGATTTTTTTCCAACATAAAATTAAATGTCACAATAGAATGTTGAGATAAGAATAAAAGTTAAACAATTTAACATTCCCCAAAGTAGATTAAACAAATCAACTCAACATTCTGTTTTGGTATTTAATTTTGCCTTTGAAATTAAAATTGATAAATTGTTTTTCAACTAGTACTTTAAATCCCAAAAAAAACAACTAGACACATCCAGAGTAAAAAATGTTTTTTTCTCATCTTCTTTAAAAATATTAAAAAGTGTAAATTTTGACTTTATGGTAGATACTCCCTTAAATTCTTCATTTTTTTTGTCTCGTATATTTCTTCAAAGTCTCTGACTTAAAAGTGTTTGTGGCTTTATCCAAAGATTGACAAAAATCAAACAGGAACCAAGAATTGATCAAAACAAGTACTCCAATTGAAATTTTGTGTATGTTCCGATTATAAAAAGCTTTTGATTATTAAGTCTCTGTTTGTGTTCTACTTACAGCTATTTCAATTTTCTAACAACAACTTTTTAAATTTGGAACTCCCTTATTTTCATTTTCAGAAACAGTCTTTGTTAAAACTATCTTCCAAAATATTGTCATTCGTTTTTTGAGAAGCAGAAAATTCCAGAACAAAAACATTTAATTTCCTCAAGAATGAGAATAAAACAATAATCTGAAATATTTTTCCAATAAAATATCTCAAAAGAAAAAAAACTCGTGATTTCTGCTTGAATAGACAATCATGGTAAAATCATGAGTGTCCTTTGGTACAAACCAAAAAAAGAAAGGGGTAAGGTTACCTGAATTAGATAAACTTTAATCATGAGCAAGAAAAGATCAGAAAAGATTTGGAATGAGTCTGCCATCAAAACTAAGGATCGAGTTCTTATTGCTGATCCAAGCTCTGCAAGATATAAGATTGCCAAAAATATGATCAGAAGTTGCAATTTGCCTGTTTTTGCTTTAGTCAAAGGAGGTGGAGTAAATGTATGTTTCAACATGGTATCCTTTTCAGATTTGTCTTGATTGGAAAATAAAAAATAATCAGAAAAAAAATTATTTTGAGTTGTGTCTTTCCAAAACTTTTATAATTCCTGCATTGATCAAATTACACTTTGTGTAAAAGTTCACAAAACTCCAACTTGATCACAATTTGAAGTAACCAAAAGAATTTTTGAAAAAGAGAGCAACAGGAAGATATCAAAGCAAAGCAAATAAAAAAAGATTGTGTTTCTCAAGAGAAATTCTCAATGTCTTTTTTTATCAATTACATGCTCTTAAGTCAGGAATATTCCAGTTACTACTTTCTTTATGGGTTGTGTTGTAAAAGGAAAGAATTGTCAAAAAAAAGAAGCAAGTTAATACCTTGATTTTCATCATACTGCCCCATAATTTCAAGGTCTAGTTCATTTTTTTCACTTTTTAGCATTGGTTTGATCAAATTAAAAGAAAATCACAAGCCAAAAACAATTAGATAAAAGTACAAAAATAAATTACCCGAAGAAACTTTCACCACATAAATCCTCATGATTTTAACAATTTATCACCCTTTCCAAACTTTCAAACACTTTTAAAGGTGAAATACGTTGAAAAATTGAAAAGTATTGTCAAATTCACTAGATTTTTTGGAGTGATTCTGATCATTTTTGTTGATTTGTTTTAAGTTTTTGGGGGTATTGCTCAAATAAGATCAAGAAGAAACATAAATTTAAATTTTGTCACTTTCATAATCATTCAAGTAATAGTGGCTGAAATCAAAATGTATTGCTAAACAGTTTGTTTTTTGAAATTTAAAAGGTTCTTTTGCGTTATTTTAGTGTCTAATTTTATCAAAAGTGTATTAATATTTTTTTCTCTTAAAGAACACACATTTTGATGAGTACTTTGTTTTGTGGGCTCATTCAGTTACCTGAAAGATTAATTTTTTTTTTCATATAAAGGAGCAAACACATTATTTACCATTTTTAAAAAACTTAATTTAAGGAACAAAGATACTGAAATTAGATTATTTGAGTTTCACTCGATATTAAAACTTTGATACAAAAGTCAAGTTTTATACTCTATTCCAAAGAAATCCAAACTACAGTAATTCAGAGTTGAATCTTCCAAATTTCCTTTTTTTGAACATTTGTTTTTCCGAATAACTGTCAAATCTAAAACCACGGAAATTTCTGAAACCTGGTAATTCCATTTTTCTGATCAATTGTAAATATTAGTAAAAAGTCAAAAATATACTCCCATTTTGACAAATAACCCAATTACCCAGCAACTTATAACCTTTCCAATTGGGGTATTGGTTAAATATTCTGAATCCATTATTTTTAACTCTTTGGTGAATTCAGAAATCAAAAAAATCCAAAATTTGTAAAATTAATTGAGAACCTGACTGAAAATGAAAATCAACTTTTGATTTTAAATTTTGAAATAAAAAACATTTTCATACTTTTAAAATATTTGAAAGAATTTGAATTTGAGAGAGGTATTTGATTATTGTAAATTTTCATAAAATTATGAAAACCACTTTGTCAAAAAATAAATCCTCAAAGGTTCCCAATAGAAATTTAAAATTTTGAAAAAATTATTAAAAGAAAGATATAAAGTAAATAAAACTCTTATTTCAGAAATGATGTAACAAAATAATTCTTATAAAGATGATTCCTAATAAATTTAGAATTTATCTAAAGGGAAAATCGCAATAAATTTAATTTTCAATTTTCACTAATGTTCTGTATTAATTTTACAAATTTTGGATTGGTTAAATATTCTGAATTTACCAAAGAGTTAAAAATAATGGATTCAGAATATTTAACCAATACCCCAATTGGAAAGGTTATAAGTTGCTGGGTAATTGGGTTATTTGTCTGTAAAATGGGAGTATATTTTTGACTTTTTACTAATATTTTCAATTGATCAGAAAAATGGAATTACCAGCTTTCAGAAATTTACTGGTTTTAGATTTGACAGTAAATTTGTAGTTTTATTAAATTAAGTTTTGGAATTGATAAACTTGTTTTGGTGAGTGAGTTTAAAGGAATCTATGTCAACGATTAAAGTAAAGGAATTGAATTCTTAAAACCAAAAAACAGTTAGGAAAGATTCAACTCAAAATTAACGGAAAGGGATTAAACTACTTGTATTTGAATTATAAAAGGGAAAAAATTTTTACTTTCTTTTGTAGATTTTTTATTCGACTAAATCAAGTTTTCAAAGATGTAATTGGTTTGTTAGTTTGAAAAAGGAAATTGAAAATGAAGTGAACAGTATTCCCATTTAAAATTTACTGTTATCAAAATAACCCGTGCAAAAAAATATAATACGTCGTTCAAAATAAAAAGCGTGTTTTTTTGTTATAGAAGACCAATACATTAACCAATGAAAGAAACCAATAATAAACCCTAAAAAAATATGGTATTGGTTTCTTAACGTTCTATTATTTAAAAAGAAATTCTAAAAATGAAGAATCAAATTGCAAAATTTATCTCAAAAAATAGAGTTAATTTTTAAGAAATTTTTTATCATAAAAAAAACAAAAAATTTCAAAAAAATTGAGAATATTATGGAAAATTTTCAACAAATTTAATGAATAATTTAAATTTAATTCCTTGAAATAACCAGTACTTTACCTTCAAAATTGATTTGAACTTAGGTATACTATTTGTTAGTAGATTGGATGTTGCCTTGGTACAAGAATAAAAAAAAGCACGGATAATATTTTGAAACACGGATTATAGTCGTTGTGCACGCTTTATTTTGATCACTGTAAATACCAGTATTGAAATCAAAAAATAACTATTGTTGTGCAATAAAATCAGTTGGCTTTTTTAGCTTATGTTCACAAATAAAAGCTGTATATATTTTTTTAGATAAACTTACTTTTTTCCTTCATCGAAATACTCCTTGCAGACTTGTTTAACAAGAGCTCAAAATTAAAAAACTCTGTTTCTTTTTACAAAAGGTTTACACATAAAAAGATCAAAAACACTCATAATAAACAATAAGTAAATAGGATATTTGATTCTTCAAGATCTTTTATAAAAATTATAATCGTGAAAAAAATACAGACACAAAAAAAATCCCAAAAAAGATTATTAATTGTGATTCTATTAAAAATTTTTATCTAATCGCTAAAAAAATTAAAATCAAATCCCTTTTTTTAAGAAGCAAACTTTTAAAATTATAACCCACCCACTTATTAGAATGATGACTAATAAAATTACACTTATTCAAAACATTATTCATTCAATCAAAAAACAAGAATAAAAATTATAATTTTCCAAATCTAGTGAAACTCGAGAAAACTCTATTGTTTTTTGAAAAAAGTTGATCAACATTAGGCTATCAAACAATAACTTGAGTATTCTATATACGCCTTACTTTAATGAACTTTCAGTGGGTTTATTACTTGGCACATAAAAAATTTGGTTATTTATAAAACGGATTTAATTGAAAATATATGAAATTAGACAACAAATTTCCAATATTCACAATTAAAAATCTTTTCCAGGCATTTTTTTCTTTTACGGTATTTTTTTCAATCCAATACTTTTTTTCTTTTTTTTAAAAATAATCTGATATTGTGAATTTTGATTAAAACATGTCTCAAAATAAAAACAGTGTGTTTTAAGTTATCGTCAACGGAAACATTAACCAATCAGAGAAACTAACAATTAACCCAATTAAAGATGATATTGATTTCATAAAGTTCTATTATTTAAAAAGATATTCTGAAAAGGAAGGACCAAATTTGAAAATTTATCTCTAAAAATAAAATTAAGTTTTTATTGTTCAGGGTAAAGTGATAAAAGTTGTAAAGCATGTAATCTGCTAAAAAGAGATTTTTTAGGAGACTAAAATTGTTATTTCAGCTTCAGACAGTGACTATACTTGACATGACCAATAAACGTAATTTAAACCTAATTTAGTTTTCTAAAAAAGAAAAAAACAAAATCATAATAGAAAAAGGGAGAAACAAAAAGAAAACAATAAATTTAAGGACTACCATTTCGGGTGAAAACAATGAAATAATGTATAAAAAAATCTGTAAAGAGTTTTATAATCTTGGTACTATTTAACACACTGAGAAATTCTTCTGGAAAAAATGAGAAAATTTCACAATTTTCAGAATTTTTACCTTGAAAGATCATGCCAAAATCTAATTTTATTATTTAAGAATTTCATTCCAATTTTCTGTACTCATAGTAATTCCTCTGGCTGTTCTACATATTTTTTACATTTGCTTTTACAAGTTTGAAATGTTCTCAAATTTGAAAATACACTTTAAAATCCTCAAAGTCAATTTTTTGGAAATTATTTTTTTTGTTATTTTCAATTTCCTTTTCATTGAAAAAGAAAGAAAAAAGTATATCTGAGAAGGTAAAGATGACAAAAAAAAATTTTTTTTTTATCCAATTTCTTCAGAATGAAAATTCTTTTTAAGAAGTTAAAGTGAAAAAACACAATAATCCAACACCCCCAAGGGTGGTAACACGTCCTTAAAAAATAGAGTTAATTATTAAGAATATTTTAACTATCAAAAAAATTTCAAAAAAATTGAGACTATTACTCCAAATATTGAACAAATTTCAATTCCTAAGTAAATATTTTGTCAAAATATAAAATGGTTTTACTTTAAAATTGATTTTACCTTAGAATTACAGTCAGTTTCACTTTTAAGACACAAACTTTCAACGAAATTTAAGGTACAAAAAAAATCTCAAATTAAAGCACAAAATTCAAATTCTAGAAAAATAAATTGTAAAAAAAAAAATTCCGAATTTTGTGCCTTAATTTGAGATTTTTTTGTGCCTTAAATTTTGTTGAAAGTTTGTGCCTTAAAAGTGGAACTGACTGTATAATATATGGGGATCTTTAGATGTTATATTGAAACGAGAAAAAAAAGTTAGGTTTGTATTTCGAAGCCTTTTTTATATTTTTGACATGTTTTTTTGTTTTTTTTCACCACTGTTCCAAAAATCAAATTGTAGGATAAAGATATGGTTAAAATGTTAAAACAATGTTCATAATTATTTTTTGTTTTCTATTGAATTGATAAATAAATAATTTTCAAATCCATACAATCCATCCAATAAATTGATTTTTCTCAGTAGAGGTGTTCAAAAAAATATACTCTATTAGTTATATAAAATTATAATTCAATGAATCAAATAAAAAAAATGATTTTTAAATTTATTTTGAGAATTCTTTAGAAAAAAAAAGTAATTTTTTTTTTATCAAACATTTTCCAAACAAAAGTATTTCTCGAAAGAATTAAATATAAAAAAAAAAATTAAAGAAGAAGTAATTGTATTCAAAAGTTATAGATAAGATCAAAAAATATTTGATTTTTTTTATTTTTTCTTGAGATCAATTTTTTATTATAATTTTGATTTTTATTTTTTTTTAATTGTGTGTAAAAAAGTTATTCTAGTATATATTAAACTCTGCATTTATTAAAATATCGATATTTTTGGTTAAAGAAATGATTTTTAAAAATCAGTTTCTAATAACCCTTCAAATTTAAAAATGGTAAAATGTAAGCATGATCACATTATGTGAATTATTATATACCCTTGAAAAATAATCATCACTGTATCCTTATTCTTTATTTTCAAATAATCCAATTAAAAGTGATTTTTTTTTTTTTTTATTTTTTTAAAAATTTTTGAAGGGTTATATATATATATATATATATAATGTATTTGTATTTTTTTACTTGGTGAATAACAGCCAATTCATAATCTTTAAAGAATATCAATTTTATAACTCTAGTTTTTTTCTTAAATTTAATTATTTTTAAATCTTAAATAAACAAATTTAACCTTTTCGGTAATTTAATCAGAAATTTCTATTTGGCTTATATATAAAAATTTGATATAAACTCCTTTTCAAAAATTGTGACTCACCTGAAATAATACATTGAAATATATATATATATATATATATATATCCTTTTATATCCAATAACAATTAATAACTAAATATGATTTTTAATTCACTTTTCAGTCATTGTAACTCTATAAAAGCATGATATATTAAAAATTAAAAAAAAATAAAACCAAAAACTAAAAAAAAGTGAGTCACAATTTTTGAAATGAACACTACAGATTTTTTATTACTGAACTTTCAATGAAAAAAAGTTGAACAACAAGATTTTTTATGAATAATTAAATTCATTTTCCAAGACATTACAGAGTATCAATTTTCTTAGTGATTATTTGTCTATTGAAAGATCTCTTTTTTTTTCCACATGAACTTTTAAAAAAAAAGAAAAAGAAAAAAAGAGAAAGAAAAAGAAAAAGAAAAACAAAAATTTGAAAAAGGAAAACGACAATTTGCAAAATTAGAAAAAATGATTCTGATCCAAAAATTGAAAAATGTATTTTGATATAAATACTGGAATAAACCCTCAAAACAACTTCCATTAACATTATAAAGTGGGTCAAACTTTTTGAAAAATGGTTTAGTATTGTGGGACCTTATATCTCAAATACTTATAATAAGATAAAATCAAACAATGAAAATAAAAATGATTAAAATATATTATAATAATTAAATCACCATAATCATTTGATTTAATTAGTTTAATATTTATTAGATAAAAAAAATCAAAAAATTTATATAAAATGAAATTTATAAAAAAATTTTTATGAAAATCTGATTAAAGTAAAGCTTTAATTATCAAAAGGGGGTATTTTATCACCCATTATTTTTACTTTAATTTTGTATTTTTTTTATTGAAAAACAATATCATTATATAGTCTTTCTTAAATATTTTTAATATATATAATCTTCATTAAAAAATCAAATAAATATTTTTTAAATTATATATTAAATTTATTCTACTAATTTATTCTTCAATTTGGATTAAAACATAATAAAGAAAAAACAGTTGTATTTAGAGATTTTTTTTAAAAAAAAAAAAAGATGGGAGTAACTATTGTTTATTTATTTATACGAAATTTCACATTTAGTAAACAATATAATAAAACAGAAAGAAATATATAATAACTAAAACATTTTATAATCAAGTATTTGAAGTTGGTAAGCTTTAATTACAAACTTTTAAAGGTTTTGTAATTATATTTGAAGAGTGATGTATTTTGGAAAATTTTTCAAGGCAGAAAAAAAATCTCAAATAAAGGAACAAAATTCAAATCCCCGTAAAATATTTTTGTGTAAAAAAAATTCCAAAAAATGCTCATTAATTTGCGATTTTTTTTGTACCTTAAATTTCGTTAAAAGTTTATGTCTTAAAAGTGGAACTGACTTTAGATGAAACTTTAAAAATCGAATTTATGGCTCTGGTCACTTACTGTGGATTTACTCCATGCTCAAGTGATAATTTGTATTCTCAATTACTGATGTGAAATTACCCTTCTTTTGATTGAAAAAAATACAACTGACAAAACAAAAATCTTCTGAGGATCTCATTCTTCAAAAAATTCAATTAAGGGACTAATCTCTATTAATTTTTTTTCCCCAAAATTAAGGATTATTCGAATTTTATTCCCAGTGGCTATTACTTTTATACCCACAATACGAATCATGAACTCAAAAGTATGTTGAGTTAATAGATCTTGTTAAAATGTAAAATTTAGGTTTTTTTGAGGATGGAAAAAAAAATTTACTTTCCAAATCCAATCTTTTTCACTCAAAATTTTCGATTTCAAAAATGATATTAGGAAAATGTCACTCCACTTTCGGTTCAAATGGGTGGCTACACTCACCACCAACTCTAAAATACTTCAATATAAAGTGGAGTGACATTTCCCAATATCAAAAAAAATAGCTTTTTGTTTTTGCCTTGCTTTGTTGGGATTTTTCGAAAAGTTTTTGGATCAATAAATGATTTTAGTCAAAATCTTAAATTGCTAAAAATAGGCAATAAATTGAATTTCCCTCAATTCACTATATTTTAAAGGTCTTAATCTATTTACTGCTTTGTATTTCAATGCTCACAGAGCATAAAATTCAGATAGCCCTTTAGAGAGATTGAGAATATTTTTTGACAATTACTTTGATTTGAAAACTCCCTGTTGATTTTCAATATTCAACACATTTCTTGAGAATAAATCCTTATTTAAAGTTTGGTCAAAATAAAAAGAATAGAGATTAACCCCTTAAAAATAAAAATCAAAAAAGAAATCTCAAACCCAAAAATTCAAACCTTGAAAAATCAATCCAATCTCGTTCTTATTTTTTAAACTTTCCAAAATTTAAATTTCTTAAGTGTTGATTTTCTTCGATTTAAAGCAAATTGATTTCTTGAAAAGAACACAACCAATTTAATTCGATTTAGTCTCAGTCTGTTGTTATTTTATAACCCTCTAAATTTGACAAAGTAAGAATTTTGTAATATTCTTTCAATAAAAATAACTCATTTGAGAATTGAAAAAAAATGAAAGATAAATATTCCAGAATCTTAAAAATTACCAAAGAATTCATAATAGGCATAGTTATTTTGAAAATTAAATACCATAACCATTCTAATTGGAAATTTAGTGTCTCTCTTGTAAGATTTTTTCGAAAAATGATCTCTTTTTTCATTGTTGATTTTTTGGGAACGAACGTTGAACATCGTTTGATTGGTTCTTTTTGAATTGATAGTAGTAAATCATAAAAATTACAAAAAAGTTTTTTAATCCATTTCTTAAAATTATTTTCCACCGTATTTACTCGACCCTTCTCTTAAAAGTATTATAATTTGAAGTATTTCCCAAAAATATTGTTATCAAATAATGACAAAATTCAATTTTTACCAATTTGTCATTGGTGAGTTGTAAACTTTTTTTGTTTGTTTTGTAAAAAAAATTTGCCACAACCTAATCTCTCAGGAGATCTATTTTTGGTTCTGTAATCTATAACAACTCCAAATTTGAAAGACAAATAATTTCGTTCTTTTTGGAAATTACTTTAAAAATTTTTTGTAAAATTAAATTGAAAGTTTTGTTTTTCATTATTCGGGTTTGTGGTTGTTTTGCCCGATGTATCAAAAAACAATAAAATTACAAAATAAGAAAAAGTTTGGAAAAGAAAATATTTATATTGTTTGACCTTTTCAATCAATTTTATGATGAGACACATTATTACAAGATGAAACCTCAAAAAAGGTAATAATTAATTACAAAAATTTAAAAACAAAAAAGATTTCCAAAAATATAATAAATGACATCTCTACACTTATAAGACGAACATTTCAGGTATAATATTTGCCACATATACTATAAATGGAATAAGTGTGAATTAAAATTAATCTTGGTGCAATTCACATTAGAGAAAATATCACACTTTTTTACAAAAAACAGATTTGTAAAATTAAAAAAGGCTAAATAAAGACTATTTTTCAAGACTAACCAAAATCAATTCCACCCCAAGTTAAAAAGTATTTTTTATTTTTTTCAACTCTTTTTGTATCCATCAGAAATTTTAGATTTGTTAATACTCAATTACACAAAATAGCCACCAAAACAAAAATCAATTATGGGTAATTTAGAACAAACAGTTTCCAAGAAACAAAACTTTTTTAATGAAAAAGCCTTACAAAAAAGGCTCCAAACACCAAAACCACTTTTAGTTGTAAACTCCCATTTTCAAATTATTCGCTTTTCAGAGGGTGCCCTTTCGGTCTTTGGGATCGATGATCAGAAAACAAATAAATACTCCATTTTGGATTTGTCACAACCAGTACAAAGGCTTTATTCGAGCAAGTCACGGGCTTGTATTGAGATTGTCATGAAAGATCTTGAAGAGTAAGGAATTAATTTTGTTTTTGTTTTGTTCTAAAGCTTTGGGATTGTTTTTGTAATTTTTTTTTTGTATTTTTTGACAAAAAAAGGAAATTTGTAGTTTTTTTACCAATACCAAAAACAAAGGAAAGAAGGGGTTTTTTTTTTTCAAAATTTTTGTTATTTTGGTTTTCTTTTGATTTTACCCCAAAACAAACAACTATTTCGAATACCTTCTTGATTTTTCAAACAACCACTTACCATCAAACTGTTATAATTACGCAAAAACATAAAAATCATCTCTTCTTGAAAATAAAAACTTTGTAATGCATGAACCCCAAAAGAAACCCAACTGATGACTTCATTTGGGAAGCAAAATCAAAGGAAGAACAAGTCTTATGGTATTCTGTGAAAATCCAACCTGCATGGTCTGAACTGCAGCAGTGTATCTTTATTTTGGATCTTTTACCAATCCAAGAGCCTGCCGAGTTATTAAAGTCCCTAACCGAAATTGAGAATTTAAATAATGCGATCACATTTTTTTCTGATAAAAAGAACTCTACTGACGTTGATACGCTTTCTTTACAAATTTCAAACCTGGAGTCGCTTTTAGAAGAAAAAACAGACAAGAATCTCAAATTAAAAAAAGAACAGATCAACATGAAAAAAGAGATCACAAGACTCAAAAAAGAGGCAAAATTGAACAAAAAAAAAAAAAAATTGGATGAAAAGAACAAAAATAAGAACAAGAACAAAAAGAACAACGATAATACCAACAATAGCAATACGGAAGACAAAAAAAAAGAGCAAAAGAACGATAAAGGCGAAAAAATCCTCAAGCAATTGAAACACGAAATCAAGAAATTGAAATTCAAAATTGATCAAGTAGAAAAGCAAGACGATTCTCAGACATATGTAAGGAATTTGAATATCTTAAAAAGTAAACAAAAACTGCAGGCTAAAGACAAAAAAGAATTGCACCTCGAAATTGAAGAAGTGGAATTGAAAATTAAAAAGACACAAAAAAAAATTCGGAAAAGGGAAAAAGAAATCGAAGAAATTGGCAATTCTGAGGAATATGAAGAACAAAACAAAAAAATTGAAAAAATGAAAAAGAAATTGCACAAAATTAAAGAGAACTATGACAAAGTAAAAGAAAAAATTAAGAGTGTACATGTTGACCAAGACTTGAAGAAAGAATTAGATACTGTTACCATCGAACTACAAAAAACAAAACAAAAAAATAATCAATTGAGATTGAATATTGCTAATTTACAAAATAACCCACAGAACCAATCAGAAGGATCACATTCTGAACAGTCTGAACTTGAAGTAATACATTTCTTTTCATTACCTTTTCTTCTTTTTGTTCTTCTTCTTTTTGTTATTCTTCTTCTTTTTGTTCTTTTATTACCATACCATTATCAAAAGTTTTCACTTTTTTTAGTTGCAATGGGTATAGCCACATACCACAAAAAATTATGTCTTGGAATTATACTTCTTGTAATTGACAAAACTCAAATAATAATAACAAAAAAAATTGAGAGGATCTAATTGACAAAAAATTCAATCTTGAAAAAAAAAGTTTAAGGGACTCGTCTCTATTATTTTTTTTTGACCAATTTCTAAATAAGGATTCCTTTTCAAGAAATAAGTATAAAATGAAAATAAACAGGGGTTTTCAAATCTAAAATAATTGGCAAAAAATTTTCTCAATCTCTTTTAAATTTATGGTAAAAAATTTTAATAGAGATAAGTACCTTAAAATGATTATAATTCCTAAAAATTAAATTAGCTAAAAAAATTACTTTTTAAATTTTTGTAAATTTCCAAATACCCAAATTTCTTCAATTCGAAACAAATCATATTTCTTAAAATGCAAAATTAATTTAAACCGATTTAATCCAATTTGTGGCTGTTTTATAACCCTCTATATTTGACAAAGTAAGGATTTTGAAATATTCTTTCGAGAAAAAAATAAATCATTTGCAAACTGAAAAAAAATGAAAAAATAAATATCACCCAGAATCTCAAAAAGTACCCAAGATCAACACCTCTAAAACTGACACAGTTGTTTTGAAAATTATAATCTAACAAGGATTTAAATTGGAAATTTGAGTGTCTCTCTTTGACATTTTTTTCTAAAAACAAACTTGTTTTTCTTTACTGATTTTTAGGAGCTCTGATCTGTACTTCGCTTGGTTGATTGGTTTGTAATTGTTCTTAGTTATCCATAAAAATTTCGATATTTTTTTTTTCCATTTCAAAAAAATATTTTCCACTATAATAATTATACCCCTAAGGACGTGTGTTCCTAATAAAAATTGAGCATACATTCGAAAAACCTTTCTTTTATATTGGTTAAGGTATATACGATCTTCTCTCCACATATTAAAAATGAATTTTTTTTTTTGTAAAAAAGGGAGCTTTTTTGGAGTTTTTTTCCATTTTATTTTCCGTTCTACTTTAAAACATCACCCACCAAGTCCTTAAAAATATACCAAAAAATATATGTATTCAATTACCTTTTCATTTCAACAGGTCAGCTATCAGTACAAAAAACCCATGATAATTTAAATAATTCCTCCATTAAAGTCAATACCACTCATAATTACTACTTTGTTGAAAGTTAGTATTTTACAAAGAACAAAATAAAAAAACAAAAAAAAAACATTTTTAATATGTGGATCAAAGATCGTTAACACTTTAACCAAATCTGAAAGGATGGCATTTGTAAGTTATATGAAGAATTCATTTGGAATATACCCTCTGAATCGAAAAAAAAATTCTCAAAATAAAGATAAAAATCTCCTATATAAAAAAAAAATTTCAGAAATGATTTAAATTAATAAAAATACAAAATTTATGTACAGCCTAATATACAGTATTCCATTATTCGATAGATTTATTAGATTTAATCCAACCCAAAAAGAATTCAACTCCATTCATTACTTCGATAAATCAAAAATATAACAAAATTTTTAAAAAATAATCCACATTCTCCATGAATTATTTATAAAACTTAAGCAAAAATCGATCAAGCAAAAATTTCAATCTATTAAAGAAGATATAAACTTAAAAAAAAAAAGAAATTAGAAATTCTGGGTTTGAACATATCTCAGACAAATTAAAATTTTCAAAAAAAAAGAAAAGAAAATATTAATTGGGAAATAGAAAAATGTAAAAGTTATTAAATGCTAATCTAAATACTTTGAGATAAAATTTAATAATTAATAGTTCAAAGTTGAAAATCCAAATTGTTGACATATTTTAAAAATTTGATTTCTAATTGATTTTTGAAAAGGTCTTGTATGGTTTCTGTTTTCTTATAAAATTTCAAAAATGGCCAAATTTTAAAAATTGATCAAATTATATTTTTTCGTATTTTTGAAGAGTTCCTTGATTATTTTCATTGGTCTAGAAAGTTTTTAAGATTTTTTCATCACTAAAATTTAAAATATTATTTTATTGCTAGTAGTATTCAATATCTTCAAACTGTCTAAAGTCCAAAATTGTTGAAGCCATCAAAACGAAATACTTTTAAAAATTTGTTCGAAACCAAATTTTAAACAACAAAGTTGGAAGTGAAAACAAATTGTCCTTTACACAAGAGTTGCACAGGCTCAATTTCTGTCTTAATTCTTTTTTTTTTTTTTAAAAATCCCAACCTTAAGCCTCCTAACATGTCATACCACCCAAACCACACTTTTATGAACATTCCTGAAAAGGGGTTTTAAGAACACCAACGCAAATAAATCTTAATAGAATTGACAATTTTTGAAAAAATTGAGGATTTGACCAATTTTTTCATTTGGCCATTTTTGACAATTTTATAATTTTCCCATATTTTTTTCACTATTAAAAATTCATGATTGAACATATCTTGTAATAACGAATTTAATTTTTAGAATACAACACAATTTTTATATATTTCAAATCAATTTCTATAATTGTACATACATTCCAAATTTACACAGTAGTATCTGAACTGCTGTTCCAAAAAGGATAAAAAAAAAAAAAAAAAAAAACAATCAGCACAAAAACAACATATTGCTTTAATTTCAAGAATCATATCATTTTTTGATCAAACAAAATATTTATTCTTTTTTTTATTCCAAAATTAAAATTTATGATTAACAAAAATATTTCCGTTTCTAAAAATCATACTTAAAAATAAAAAAAAACAATAAATAACCAAACTATAGTTTTTATCTGATTTTGTTAGTGAAGATGAATCCATTAAATCAAAAATTGATCAAATTTCAGATGGAGATCTTAGCAGTGGAAGCAAGAGTACGAACCAGTCCAGAATTGTAAAAGAAACAATAAACAAGAAAGAAAAATCGAAACAAGCAAATGTACCAGAATGGATTACTAATAAAACAATGCCAACATTTGAACAAATCTTTTCACATCCTGTTGCATTTGAATATTATAAAGAATTTTTAGCTTATCAATTTAATGTGGGGCCATTATTGTTTTATTTAGAAGTAGCAAATTTTAAGGAATATTATTTACGGACCATTCATCAATTAAATTCTGCGCAAACTCGTCGGAGGAACGAAAGCGGCAATAACTCTTGTTCAGATTCTACTACTGATCCTGAAATCGACGAACAAAAATTTAATTCCAAATATAGATTCCGGTATTTGAATACATGGATTTTTGATATCATTAAAATGTTTATTAAGCCGGATTCCACATTTGAATTGGATATAGATATCGAATTGCGATCAGAGGTTATCAAATCTGCAATTGCAGAAGATAATGTAAACATTTTTGATGAAATCCATGAAATAATTTATCAGGATCTCTCTGGGAGCGGGTTTGAGTTATTTAAAAATTCGCAATTATTCAACGAGTTAAAAAACCATCTATCCAATCCAAAAAAGGCAAAGCATTTAAATATCCGGAAGGGCGCGTTCATCTACAATGAAAAAATAATGAAAACGCTGAACTCATCAATTAATTACGAAGGCAAACCGATCAAAAACCCGTGCAGATATGCCGAATCGTTAATGGAATCTTTAATTGACATGATCAATGGATCATATTCGATTAGCAATGAACAAATCGATTGCGAAAAGCTGAAGCAGTCCGTGTCCTTCAGAAGATTTGAATTTTCGACTTGTAAATTGCAAACGATCGATATCGGCAAGATCCAAGAATTAAACAATCAACAAAAGATCTCATTTTTAATAAATTTGTATAACACATTGGCCTTATATTCAATCATCGTGAACGGGCCGCCCTCGGATGCCACCTCTTACAAATTCTTTTTAAATAATTCCATGTTCGACATCAGTGGCAGCATACACTCGTTATCAGATATCATGAAGATGCTAATGCCCTCATCATCTTCAATTAATCAGAACAAGAATAATACCAACTGGAATGTAATTGCAATAACCACAAAGGACCCCAGAATACATTTCTCTTTGATTAACCTCGAAGGCTTGACACCCTTTATAAAAGTTTTTTATTCGGAAAAAATAAACCACCAGCTGAAATTATCCTCTCTTGCCTTTATTAAAAGAAATATTTTGTTCGATGAAAAATCCAAAATTGTTTTAATACCTCGCCTCTTTAAAATTTTTTCTACAGACTTTGGCAATTCAATAAAACAATTGAAAGCTTGGATTTGGAAACATGGCGATATTAAATCTAATCCAAAAAAATTCACATTGAAGGTTGTAAAAGACCCTAAATTTACTGGTAAAATTTCTTTTACACCAGAATATGAACTTCTTGATTAAAAATGCTTTATTGTTTGTGATTATTATTATTATTATTATTAGTATTATTATTATTATTATTTCCATTTTTTTCTTTTTTATTTTCTTTGATACTTTCCTTGATTAAAGTACCAAATATATTATATATTTTATTTTATTACTCTACATTATACAATATATGATTATTTTATATATAATACATTTTGCTATTTTATTATATATATATATATATATATATATATATATATATATTGAATTTTGTTGGTAATTTGATATTTTTTGATTTGAAAAACAACTAAACTTTTTTTCAAAAATTGTGACCCCACCTGAAATAATAAATTTAAAAAAAAATAAATTCATTCTTTTGTCTGAAACAGAAATCAATAATTAAATCTTATTAGTAATTCACTTTTAAATAATTATTCCAAATATATAAAAGCACCTCATAATTTAAAAATAAAAAAAATAAAATCCAAAAACTAAAAAAAAAGTGAATCATAATTGTTGAAAGGGATTTACGAATTCTTTATCACTGAGTTTTTAATGAAAAAGGAAAAAACACATTATTTTTTTACTAATAATAAATAATTTATTCTTTAAAAGACATTATATAATCACTATTGTCTGAGTGATTATTTGTCTTTTTGAAGATCTTTTTTTTTTTTTCCATGATCTAAATAAAAAAAAAGTCGATAAAAAAGAAATAAACTTGGTTATCGTAAAAAAAAGGATCAAAAAAAAAGAAATCGAAAAAAAAAGAAAAAGAAAAATTTTTCAAAAAAAAAAAGAAAAAGAAAACAAAACAAAAACAAAAATTTGAAGAAATTAGAAAAAACGATTCTTGATCTAAAAATTTGAGAATAATGCCCTCAAAATCCATTCCAATAACATTATAAAGTGAGTCGAAATTGTTGAAATACAGTTTAGTTGTTTTTCAAGATAATTTTATTACTAGTATTGATATCCTGATATTTAAACTTTAGAAACCCAAACAGCCTAATTACTTATAAAATAATTTTTTTCATTTGAATTGTTATAAAAAGATTTCAAGACATAAAATTAATAAATAATTAACTTAGAAAATTTTATAATTAAAAATTGAATAGCTACATACTATAAGAAATTACTTATAATAAAATTTTCAACATTTGAAAAATTGCCTTATTTTTTTTGATTGTATTATTATTTTTCCAACCAAATTTTGTCAAAACAAACAATTTTTTCTTCTTTTTGTTCATTGATTTTTGTTATTTTGAATGCTTTTAAACTTCTATTTTATTAATTAAATGTAATTGACAATTAAAAACCAATAATTATTTTTTTTAATTTATTTATTTGAATTTTTTCAGGGAACAGAACTTTATTTATATAATATATTTTATGATTACTTGTCATCCCTTTAATTAAAATGAATTCTGGTAAATAAATCGGCACTTAAACACCCTTTTTAATAAAACGAAAAAAAATTGGTATAAAAAATCATCAGATTTTTAACTCATTCAAAGTATGATAAAGAATAAATATTGTTCCATTTTTTTCTCAACGGTGTTTTGATAAGATTTTTTTCTCAGCAATACAATAAATATTTTGATAATTTCCTTTCATTCATAGGAAGTTATTGTAATAACATGATGTAATTATCAATTTGAAGAGAAAAAAAAAACCACAAATACTAGCATTGTACTATAAGTATATTGTTAAAAATATCTTCAAAGTAACTTGAAATTAGTGTATTATCTAAGGTCTGGAAGAGAAACTTAAATTCAAATAATACACTGTCTTATCAGTCAAGTTAAAGTTTGTTTGAAAAAAATTAGGTTGAATGTAAGGTAAAAATAACTATTCATTTTTGTGCAAAAATTTTATCGACAATAAATTTCAATTTGAAGGATTTTTTTCATAAGATTTGTTCCAATTAAGTTAGAAATAGTTAACTTGTTTGAAGTTCTACAAAAAAAAATAAATAGGAAAATAGAAAATTACTGAATCCATGATTTTTTTTTTAACAAAAATGAATTATTTCATTGAGCTGGGCTGTCTTCTCAACTCAAGTACTCAATAAAACCATTATCCGTTTACAATTAATAAAGAAATAAAGTCAACTTATAGGTTCCATTGATAAGAAAAACACACTTCATAAGTATAAACTTATTTAAAGATAAGTACGATTAGTTTAGTAAAGTTTCTTCAAATTGTTTAATTAACCAGTTTTAAGCAGTTCGTTTAACAACTTTTCATCTTTTATTTAGCACATATAAAGGTTTACAAACATGAAAATGGGAAAAAAGATTATCTTGTGTCTGGTGTAGAGGCTTGATAATTTGGTTCTGATCAGATCGATCTTCAGCGTGTTGTGGGATTTAATAGTAGCTAAAAAATGAATCTAATTATTTTCTTCGAAATCTTAATTGAAGAGTGAAAGATTAATAGATTGGTAAAATCTTGAATAAAGAATTTTCATTTTTGATGAAAATTTTCATTTTACTTTTGGCTCAATAAACTAAAAGAATGATAATAATTCTTTTCAAAGTTGAAATAAACCCAAAGGTGAAATAAAAATATCAATTGAAAAGCTTAAAATTGTATAATTTTTTTAAATCTACCAGCCTTATTGGCCTTACATTCTTCAATTTGAATTTAGGATTGAAATAAAAATAAAATAATAAAATTGCTAAAAAAAGCCTATTAAACCACTATTAAATCCCACAACACGCTGAAGATCGATCTGATCAGAACCAAATTATCAAGCCTCCCCACCAGACACAAGATAATCTTTTTTCAAATTTCAGGGATTGTCAACCTTAAAACAACTGGAAAAAATTTGCAAACTTTTCGAAATCAGTAAAAATTTTTCAAAGAACAACAAATCATTTTTTTTAACTAAATTTCCCACTGCAAAATTTAGTAATTATTATTTGATTTTCCTTTTGACCCTTAATTACAGAAAGAAAAAAATGACTACCTACCATCCAATTGAATCAAAAGAAGAAAAAAACTCCAAAGACGAAATAATTTGGTGTGATTATTGTTTCAAAAAGAAAAATCAGACGGTTGCAGCAATAAGTTATTGCCAAGATTGTAATGAAAACCAATGTGAAGAATGTGATTCAATCCATCGATCACCAAGATTTAGTGACCATGTTCGAACAAATCTTAATCAGAGTTTGCTCTTTTTACTCTTTTTTTTTTTTTCGTTTTTTTCTTTTGGCTCTTTGGTTTTTCTTTGTTTTCTTTCTTTTAAGGGATCAGTTCTTGACAACAACTGGCAAAACTTTAAAATATTTTATAGTGAGATTCTTTACTTACAAATTTTGTATATACCAAATATCAAAAAATTCTGATCTGCCTCAAGAAACAAAGAAAAGAAAATTAGTTTTGTGAGATCAATTTTTTTTTTCTCATTTTTTTATGAAAAAGAAAAACTATTAAATTCATTTTATTTCTTATCTTATCAAGCAAAAGTTTTTACCTTTTTTATTCCCGCTTCCAATCATTACTATACTATACCAAGTCTTTGTTGCCAGAAATATTAATAAAAGAATTTTATTACTTTTTTGAGATAATTCTTTTGGTTAACCAAAAAAAATGATTTATTCAACAAATTGAACTGATCGAAAAATAATTGTATTTATATTGCTTCAGAACGATAGTTATAAATATTAAATTTTTAAAAGTAATTTACAAATTTTACTCAGAAACAGTGCTTTTGTTCTAAGATGAAATTTGATTTTTCAAAAGAAAATTTTTCTTGAAGATATTTGGGAATTAGATATTTTATCCTCAAAATTCAAAATCAATTTTTTTCTGCCAAAAATGATTTGAATTGTTATAAATATTCTTGTAAATAAGACCAAACAGATTTTTTAAAAAAAATTTTAAAAATTCAAAAATTCTTCAAATTTTAATATTTTTTTTTCAAATATAAAAATTACTTTTTTCAAAATCTTAAAGAAAAAAATTTTTTTATTTGATTAGATCTGAATTTCATTTATAAAATTTTGATAAACTTCTATCAAATTTTCATTAGTTTATTGAATCACCTTCACCCCAATTAGTTTTATTGGTTGAGATTTTAATTGAAATATACTTTATTAAAAATACTAATAAAATAATTACTTCTTTCAATACTGGTAGTTGAATTATAAATGGGAAAAAATTTTCACTTCATTTTCCATATTTTTCTTTTATAATTGGAATTTTCAAAGAAATAGACTGCAATTTGTGCCTTTGACTTGAAAAAGGAAATTGAAAATCAAGTGAAATTTTTTCCCATTTATAATTCAAATACCCATAATATAGACTTTCCAACATAACACTAAAAATATTTTAAACACCTTTTTCAAGAATTAACTTGACTGTTTAATAAAAAAAATAGTGTTACTTTTTTTGGGTTTTATATTGTAAATATGTAAAATTTTGATTTCAAAAAAATAGACCTAAATTACTAAATTGTTTAGATGATGATAACTCATCCATTTCATCAACCAAAACACAAGTTCACAAATTATAAAAAAAAAATTTTAAGATCTCGACAAGGTTTCATTTTATTTTTAAAAAATACTACCCCCTTAATGATTATTTTTATTTCTTTTTCAAGTATTTTCAATTCCTTTCTTTTTCATTTTGTTTTCTTTAATATTTAAATTCAGAACCTACCCCAAAAAAGAGAACCAATTTTTAGTTAATTTAGTTTGATATTTTTTTGAACAAAAAAACGTACTTCTTTCTTTTCTTGTAATTTCAACTTTTTAATTTATTTATTTTTTGTTTTCCTCTTTTTTTTTTTTTTTTTTTTTTTTAATATTTTACCAACTTCTTGTTGGTGAAAAAAATAATTGAAGAAAAAGTCGAAAAAATTCGCTGAGTAAAACTTTTTTTTTCAATATCTCAATTTAATTGGATTTGTGAATATTCTTGCTAAAAAAGTGTGAAAATTATTGTTAATTAGGAGATATGGTTCAACAAAATTACTCCTACTCAACGTTAGGTTTTTTTTTAATTTAATAAATTTAAAGAAAATTTCATAAATTTTCGTTTTATTTCAAAAATTAAAAAAATGTTGCCTTTAGCTTTTCCAGAATTTAAAAGAATTGAGTAAAATCTTTGATTTCTCTCCATTCTTTTGAATTATGGTAAAGATGGGCACTCTACGGCACTCTACGGCACGCCATGGTACTTTCAGTAACTCTAAATTAAAATTTAGACTTTTTTTATTATAGCTATATATGGCAAGATTATAACACATCAGATACATTTTCATTCAAAAATAAAAAGAAATAATTTTATTTTTAAACAAATACAAGAAAAAGAGAAAAAAAATTAAAATATAATATACATGATTAGAAAAAAAAAAAAGAAAAAAAAAGGTAAAAACTTCATATGAAAAGTTTTTTTTTTTTTGAACCCCAAGAGTTTTGAATGGGTTAGTGGTTGTTTCCCTTTAAGGTGACAAATTTTGCATCGCCACCATAATTTGTTTTAATAAAGAGTTCTAAACATTTGAACAACTATAGAAGGAATGATTAGGTTACTTGATTTAGTTTTAAATTAGATATTTATCGATCAGGGTTGAATCTATAAAGTTCTGTTTTTTAAGAATAAGAATTGGTTTTTGAAATTATTGTTTTTTTTTTTTTATTAGTCTTTATTGATTTTTTTTTATAAGTTTACCAAATCTTGTTTTCTTATAATCCCAGTACAATATACTGACCCTGACAGTCTAAACTGAGTTCAAATACCGACTAGAAAAATTGTACTAAAATAAAGATTCAGCTCACTTCAGTTCGGTTTCAAATTACTTAGGTTTGCTCCTTTCACTTCAGTTACTTTAGTTCAGTTTAGTTTGCTTAAGATCTAATCAGAATAAGTTCTTCCGGAGGTGTAAATCGTTAATCAGTAGAAAAATTTTTAAAATGAATTTTTTATTCCTTTTACCTTCACCAAACTCTTTCTGATAAAAAAACAATATGAGGAACTGAAGGAACCAAACAACATAAAAAAAGGAATTTGAAAAAAGTAAAAAGTCTAAAAAATCCAAAAATTGTGCCTTAATTTTGAATTTTTTTGTTCTTAAAATTTCATTCAAAATTTGTGACTTAAAAGTAGTACTGACTGAAAATTAAATGTATACACCAACACTTTTCATTTTTTTTTCTTTCTACAAATCACTTCCTTTTTTATTATCAATTAACAAAAAGAGAGATCAATTGAAAAAAATAAATTTTATTTTTATTATTGGAGAAGAAGTGTAAATTTCACTCTAAATGTACTTTAACTTAAATTTCCGAAATTTAAAAATAAAATCATATATTTTACTGTTATTCATGGGAAAGGACATACCAAAATTATCATTATGTTTTAAAAGCAAAAGCAAAAAATCGAAGATAAAAAAAAAAAAAAAAAAAAAAAGGAAAAGTAAATTTTAAAAGAAGTTTATAATAAGCAATAGGTAAAAATAAAATAAAAACCAAATGCTATATTGTAATTACGAATGTCCAAAATTACAGGCACAGTACTTTTGGTTAATTTTACTTTAGTTTTATAGTTGATCGAAGTTTTTTATTTGTGAGGAAGTTTTTTAAGTGCTGTCATTTTCTTTTTTCTTTTTGATCTAGTATTTTTTTAACCCTTGGTATATTTACCTTTACCTTTTCTTTTTTATTTTCAAGTTATCCATACATGTTTTAGTATATCCAAGTATTAGCAAGTAACCACTCTGATCTTTTTACATTTGTAACTATTCTTCCCAATATAAAAAAATTCGTCCTTTGAAAAAAATGTAAAAAAAATTTAAAAAAAATAAATTTTATAAAAATATTCAGAAAATATCTTGAAATTAATCAATCAAAAAATTTCTAATTAAAACTCTGTTTCATCACCTTTGATAAATCAAAAAAACTTTCATTTTCTATTCAGGGTATTTATGTTTTTTATCAATAATTTTTTTGTTTTAAAAAGTATACTTTCAGAGAAGTTCATCATAATGAAACCAATTGTTATTTAACCATGTATATTTTTACAATACTTGTAAAGAATAAAAAAAAAAATAATTTGCAAAAAATTGAAAATAAATCTCATTCCTTCCTGAAATTAACTCCAATTTCATTATCGTTTTTTTTAAGAAGTTTCTCCTTTTATATCTTTTTAATAAATCACTTTTCTTTATACATACAAATATTCATTTCTCTTTCTTTTTTTTGAAAAAAACAAAAATAAATGTAGATAATAATTCAGCTGATAAATGTCTAATTCATCAAAATAGCAAACTAACGAGATATTGTAAGAATTGTCAAAAATTAATTTGTGACAAATGTGTCTTTGGCCATTCAAATCATGAAACAATTTCGTTTGATCAACCAATTGATTTTTATAAGGAATTAATCAGAGAACAAAAAAACTGCACTCAAAATCATTTCCAAAGAATCAATGAAAACTTTGAACAATTAAAGAATTCAGAAAAGCAGATGAATAAGAAAAAAGAAGATATTTTAAACGAAATATCCTAATTTTATTTGGAGCAAAAAAAGCTATTACATTTACTTGAGTACAACGAAAAAAAATTAACCAATGATTTTTTTAAACAAATTTCAAAAATTATGAAAAAAGAAAAACAAACAATGAGTGATTCAAAATCTTCAACTAAAACACTTTTGAACCAATATAAAGAGCTCGAAACCAAAATTAATCAATCAAATTCATTTGAATTTTTTAAATTATTCTCTCAAATTGAATTAGCCAAAAGTTTGTGTTTTCCTTTTGAATTTTCCTATTTTTTTTTCTTCAATTTTTGTATTTATTTTTTATTTATTTAAAATTCAATCTTTTTATTGTATTATTTATGTTTACTTGATTTATTACAAACTTTTTTTAAATATTTTTTTATTGATAAAAATCCAAAATAGATGAAGAAAATCAAAATTTACAATTCCCAAGATTATGTAATGAACACCAAAATCAACCTTTGAAATATTTTTGTGTTGATCATGACAAATATTATGTGTTGATTGCTTAACTCTAAATCATAGAAAATGCAATGAAGTTGTAAATCTCAAAGAAGGATATGAGAAAATGCAAAATGAAATTGATAATTTGATAAAGAAAATAAAAACAATAAATGAAAATAAAAAAGAGTTTGTTAAACAAATTCAAAATGAAAAATTCAATTGCTTGAAAGAAAAAAAAAAAATTCTGAATTTTATCAAACAAAATTATCGAAAATTAATTACTTTAACCCAACAACAATTCAAAAATATGAATGAAGAAATATCAATTCATCAAAATGAAAAATATTTACAATTAAACAATCAATCAAATGAAATCCAAAAAGAAATTGATAATTTTCAAAAATCTGAAATGATAATCAAAGAAATTGAAAGTTGCAAAAATAATAATGATTATCAACAAATATTGATCAATTTTTTCAAATTAAAAAAATTACTACCAATTAACAATAATAAAAATAATAACAATCAATTAATTTGTAATTCAAAATTTATTAAAATAAATTTCTTTTCAAATGATTTAAAAAATGATTTGCAAAATTGGAAATTAAATTTGCCATTTAATCTCAATAAAAGCCAAATCAATCTTCCATCTCATATCCATCTGCAAAACAAATACCGATTTTCAATTGTTCTTAAAAATCAATTTAATGAAACTATAAATGCTGAAGAATTCAATCAAAAAGTCCAAATTGTGAAAGCAAATACAAATGAAATTATCACAGAAATAACGAAATTTAAAACAAGAAACAATCAAGAATTGATTGGAGAATATTTGTTCAAAAAAGAAGGAGAATATCAAATTAATTTCTCAATAAATGGACAAAAATTCCAAAAATCACCATTTAATTTGAAAGTAATTGATAATTATTTTTTAAAAGAATCAGAAATCCTTCAAAAAGAAAACAACATAAAATTCAACCAAATTCTTAATAAATGGATCAAGGGATCTGGGTGTGATTCAGATTTCCAAAGAAGATTCAATTCAAGAACTGATGGATGGAAATATCAAACCTTCCATCAAAACTGTGATAATAAAGGCAAAACAGTAATCCTTATCAAATTAAAAAATAATTCCTTATTTGGAGGATTTGCAGCAGTTGACTGGGATACAAATGACCATTCTAAACAATCAATAGGAAATAAATCATTTCTGTTTTCCTTAATCAGTCTTGATCCAAACTTTAAAGAACCATTGAAAATGCCTATTTATCATAATAAAAATTCGGAAATATATTGCGGTTCAAATTATGGAATAGTATTTGGGGGAAATGATTTGTGTTTAGGACATGACAAATATAATATGAATAATAATGAATGGACATATTCAAACCTTGGCAACGTATATAAACCCCCATTCGGGTATGGATCTGAATCAACACAATCCAAGAATTTTTTAGCAGGTTCCAAAATAAATTGGGATATTTCTCAAATTGAAATTTTTTGTGAAAAATAAAAAATAATTTTTTTTTCAATTTTTTTATTTTTTTATTTTAAAGGGGTAAAATTAATTTTCCTCTTACAGTCATTAGCTTTTCTTGAGTTTTCTGTTTATTTGTGAAGTGTTCTAGGTTTTTTTGAGGTTTTCTATTTTATTTCGAAAATCTATTGATTTTCGTTAGGTTTTTTTTACTTTTCGAAATAAACCTAAAATTTATTAAAATTTTCTGTTTATTTCAAAAAGTAAAAAAAACCTAGAACAATTCACAAATAAATAGAAAACTCAAAAAAACCTAACGAAAAATAATAGATTTGTAGATAAAACAGAAAACCTCAAGAAAACCTAGGCACTTGATGGTACTCCACGTATTTGCAGGCACTTCTGTTTATTGATATTATTTTTATATATAATAATTTTTAAATATAAATTTACCTTTCGACCCTGAATTATTTATTATCAACTTTTGTCAATAATTATTAAGATTTCCATTTAATAATTAAAAGTTTTTCTATTTCCCAATTGATATTTTCAGTCTTTTTTTAGAAAATTTTAATTTTTCTGAAATGTATTCATAACCCCAAAAGTTCAAATTTTCTTTGAGTTTATATCTTCTTATGTAAATGGAGATTCCCACTTCGTTAATTTTTGCTTCAGTATTAGAAATTATACTTGGAAAATGTGATTAATTTTTTATAAATTTTATTACTTTTTATTTATCCAAACTTCTATCGAGAAAAATTCTCTTTGAGTTGATTTCAAAACAACTAGTCCACATAATTATTGGATAATGTATATTGATTTCAGGACTTGTTATTTTACTCCTTGAGATAAGTTTTTTTAGCGAATTTAATTTTTATTTTTTTAAAACTATCTTTTATTTTGTAAGTGAAAATAAAATTTGTGATTCTTTAACAAAATTTCTAAAGTAAGTGAAAATAAAATTTGTGATTCTTTAACAAAATTTCTAAAAAAAAGTTAAGAAATTAGGGCACACAGGAGAAAAGCAATTTTCTCTCTTCAAAAATAAAAAAAAAAAAAAAAAAAAAACTATCTTTTATTTTTTAAGAAGTTTTTTTATAAGTGTTTTTCTTTTTCAAGCCAAATTCCTAAATATTTAATTTCTGATATTTTTTTTTTGATTTTAGTGTTTTGTTGGTATTTGGATTTATTACTAATTCTTGTATAATTTTATAGATTTTTATTATATTTTTATTAATTTCATATATTGTACTTCTATTCTTAAAATAAAATCATCTGCAAACATTTGAAAATGTTTAACAATATGTTTTTCAATTGAAAAATGACAAAATAATACAAATAATAAAGATGATTAGAGTGTTTAGTTGATAAATCAAAGATCCTACTTTTTTTAATTATTTTTTCAACAAATTTTTCTTTTTCTTTTTCTCATTCCTTATAAATTTATCAAGAGGGTAGTGCACTAAAAAGTCACTAATTGTATTAAAATGGTTTTTAATATGAATACTAATAACAATGAATTCTTTAATTTAATATAAGTACAGTGCTAAGTTTTTCTAATTCAAAAAGTAAATTTTATATAAATATTCTTGGATGGAATTTTTTTTTCTTTGAAACCAAAGTAAGAATCTGATACTAAATTCCAAGAGTTTTTGATTAATTTATATATCAGTTTGAGAAAAACTCTTGACTATGTTTTATTGACTAATATTGTTCAATAATTTACGGGGTTCATTCGGGCCCAGTTTTGTGAACAAATATCATCATTTCTTTCGTTAAAAATTTTTTATATTTCTTTATTGTTTATATCAGTTCTATAAAAAAGGTTTGTTGAATTCTTGTGAGAAATTAAAATTTTCTTTTCTCTTTTTTGGGTCAATTTTTTAAAAATAGTTTTTTTATTAAAATCTTTTTATGATTTATTATTGTAATATTTTCTTAAATCATAATTTTTTTCAAAATGGATAAACATCTTTTGTTTCAATCAAAATTATTATATCAACTTTTTTCAAATAGTATTATTTTATTAATTTGATAATTTTTATTTTTTGCTTTTTACTAATCTCTTGGAAAATTATCACTTTTTGTAAACTTTTTTTTTAAGAGTCAATTTTTCTTACATTTAAATTTGATCATTTTGAAAAAACGAATAAAATATCACAATTTTCTTGGTTATTGTTGGAAATTTCAACCAAAGAGTTTCAAAAACCAACCAAAAGATATAGATCACCAAATTCAACAAGACTTTTGTAATACAAAAAAAAAAAAAAATTGTAACAAATATAAGATACACAATATCATCAAATATATGTAGTAAAAATAATACATTTTTTGATTCAATGCTAAAAGAATTTCTATCTTATCCAAACCTATTTTTTGATGAAATTTCTTGCTGACACCATTTTATTTTTTTCTTTTTAGGTTATTTTTTGTTTCAACTATCCACAAATTGTTCAAATAAAAAAATGAAATTCCTTTTTTAATTCCGAATATAAGTATCTTTGCAAAAAATTGCCATTTTTTTGTCATTTTTTTAAATTCCAATCAGTTCCGCTTTTAAGGCACAAACTTTCAACGAAATTTAAGGCAAAGAAAAATTTCAAATTAAGGCACAAAAATCAGATTCTTGTAAAATAAATTGTAAAAAAAAAAAATTACAAATTTTGTACCTTAATTTGAGATTTTTCTTTGCCTTAAATTTCGTTGAAAGTTTGTGCCTTAAAAGTTGAACTGACTATAACTTTTTTGGAATATCTATAAGTAATAGGTTTAAACCAAATATTTGGCAAAGTTTGAATAGACATCTTTTTTGCATTTCAAAAAACCTTTTGTTTATAGGGTTTTTGAAAAAGGAGATTGAAAAAACATGGACAATAAAAAAAAGGACATTTTTTACTTTTATATAGGTACACGGGTTTAAAATTTGATAATGTACTTTTCTTTTAAATTTATTGGTAACTTTTATTTGAATTTTTTGTTGATTTAAAGCATTAATTCATGTTAAAACACACACTAAATAATAATTTTTATCAGAATATGGTTAGTTTATAATCGACATATTCGAAGAAAAATGGTCAATTTATTTTGAATTTTAGTTATTATTTTCATTAGAATCCATTAATTATTTCTCAAAATAGTATTAAATTTTCTTTTCTCATCAGACGAGGTGAGATTTTTAATTAAATATTTTAAATAAAAAAAGAATTCTTTTTTCACTCAAAATCCATTTTTTTAAAAAAATATTTGACAAATATCAGTTTCTATTTTTGAATTCAGTTGGCTCAATATTGTAAGAATTAGAAAATAGAGTGACACCAAAACGTAATTTCATAAAAATTCTGATAGTTATTGTCTCACAATGCAATTAGCCTTTCTAAAAAGCTTTTTCAAATGTGAACAAAATATGAAAATAAAATTTTCCTTTTAAAAAAAACTTTGCAAAAAGGCGAACAATCATTTATAAAACCAAAAGTAGTAACCAAGAGATCACGAAAATCGAGTAATTTTAGTCAAATTATTTGAAGTGAAAACAAATTTGCAAAAAGTTATTTTTTGTATTTTTATTTTGAATAATTCTGTTGTTTGTTGTAAATCCTTAAAAAATGACAAATAATGTTATATATATTTGTGGAATAGATTTTGGATCAGACAAGACTGGTTTTGGCTTTAGCTATATCGAAAACAACTGTAAACAACAAAAATCATCACAACAACAACAACAACAAAAACAACAAGAACAAGAACAAGAACATAATTATTTCATTATACCACGATCAGAACGAATTAAAACAAATTCATCAATACTTTTTTCAATTAATAAGGAAGGGCAATTAATAAAACCAATTGAATGGGGATCTGTAGCAAATAGGAAATATCTACAAGCAGAGAACATAAGTGAAAATTTGGGTGTCGAATTATTTACTGATTTAAAAGGATCACTTTTAAAGGAAAGGCTAACAATAAGATCTGTTAGTGGTAAGGAGTTTGATCTGTTTGAAGTTTTGGTTGGCTTTTTTAAGTTAATAAGAAAGGACTGTTTAAAAATGATGAATAAAAATTATCAAACAATTGTATCCAAGTCGAAAAAAAAAAAAAAAGAAAAAGAAAAAGGAAAAGGAAAAAAACAACAAAAAAACAAATCTTTAACAATCTCAAAAATACGTTTTGTTTTTAGTATTCCAAAGAGCTTTAATTCTTTAACAATAAGAAAGTTAAGGTTGGTCTTCAAACAGGCTGGATTTATTAAAAATCTTGACAATCGCCAACATTTATTATTTGTTCATGAATCAGTTGCTAGCGCAATTTGGGTAACAAACCAAAAAATAAAAGAAATTTCACAAGAACAAAATGATAATCAAAACAAAAATACAAACAGCAACAACATTAATCATACAAACAACAACAACAATAATAACAAAGAGAATTTGAATTCCTTAGTGATAATTTCAGTCGGCGCTCGGACAACTAATTGCATTAAAGTAAAACAAATAAAAAAAATCCCCATTAGTGGTGAATTGAAAAACAAGTATTTGTCGTACAATAAAATAATTTTACAACCTGAAAGCATTCAAATTGAAAGCCCGCCACAAAATAAACTAATTGGTGTTTATGATTGTGATCTTAATTTTCGAAGATTTTTTGAAAGGTTATTTCAAATGAAAAAGCCCTTTAATCAATATTGTAAATATTACAATAATATATCAAAGCAATGGGAGGAAATTAAAAAAAAAATAAGGCCTGAATGGCGTTTTCAAAACAACTTTGAAATTTTAAATATCCCAATTGGAATAATTTCAAAAGAAGACTTAGTCTCTAAAATTCAAGAGTTTTATCAAACAAAAAACAATAAGAATGGAATGAATTTTGAAAATTCCATTTTATTTCAGAAGAAATTTAAAAGATCAAATTTTATGAATCACAAGAAAAGTCAAAGCAAAAAAAACAAAAATTTGAAAGAAACAGAAACAAAAACAAAAACAGAAACAAAAATAGAAATAAAAACGGAAATGGAAACAAAAACAGAAACAAAAACGGAAATGGAAATAAAAACGGAAACGGAAATAGAAATGAAAATGAAAAAGGGAAAATTGCGAGTTGGGGAATTAATTGTGAACAAAAAAGATAGACAAATTTCGACTGTTGAATTATTTGTATCAAGAAAAATATTGTATTCTTTTCTGTCTAATTTACAAGAAGAAATCTCAAATTTTGTTGGAGAGTTTACAAATGAAAACAAGGAAATGCTAGTGAATGATACTGAAATTGTTTGTATTAGTGGCTTTTCAAATTCAAATTTGTTAAAGCATCTAATGAATTGCCAATTTCGTTTTACACCAAAAGATCAAAAAAAACCAACTTTAAATTTTGATGAATATTATTCAAATGGCGCCGTTATTAAAGGATCAATTATTTTTGGATTATATCAAGATATAATTACTAATCAAAAAATTTGTAAAACTGTTGGATTTACAAATTTAAAATCAATTTCTACAAAGACAAACCAAAATAAAGAATCTAATTCTTTCAAAAATCTTTCAAATAATCAAATCCCTGAAGAATCTTTTCAGGTGATAATTAATAAAAATCAAAGTTATCCCATCAACAAAATATTTAAATTTGAAATCGAAATAGATATTCCGAAATTTCCAGAGTTAATATGTTTAATTTCTACATCCCAATCTTCCTTTAATACACATTTAATTTATGATACCAAATGTAACGGGCAATTATCCTTAGAACATCAAATGAAAATATTTTTAGATATAAAGAAATCATTCAAAAATTTAAATAAAAAAAAGCAAAATACTCATCTAATAAAACTTCAATTTGAGTTCTCATTCCTTGGTGCTGAAATGATAATTAAATTAATAAATTTGAAAAATAATAAGGCTTTACCAGTTTTGGTTGAATATAATTATGCGGGATTATGGAATACCAGTGTAAATCTTGATTATCATTTAATCAAAAAGAAATATAAACCCTTTTTGAGCCATGAGTTGAATAATTATTATCATAATAAAATTAAAAATCAACTCAAGTCAAATAATAAAAATCAAAACCGGGGTGGAACGAAGGAGAAAATTAAGGAGAAACACAAGAATAAAAAAAATCATACAAATAACAATAAACATCAGAAAAAACATAAAAACAAAAAAAAAACAAAAAATAAAAAAAAACAAAAACGGAAAAGTAACAGAAAATCCCCAAATAATGAGAAAAAAGGAAGACGGGTGGAAAATGACATTGGAGAGCGTGGAAATAAAGAGAAAGGGGAGAAGCAATCACAAAAACATACAGAACGAATAGAGAAAGACGGATTTATTAATAATAGAAATGGTGATGATATGAAGAATAAAAATGAAGGTGATGATATCAAGAATAAAAACGAAGATGACGAAAAAAATTAGAAGCAAGATTTGAAAAATATCTAATAAAAAATAGAGTAATAAAAATGTTTTAATATGATAAATTAAAAATAATTGTAACCACAAAAATCAGTTATTTAAACACGATAGCAATCATATATTTGCTCTGAATAGTTCAACAAAATAAAATTACTTGAAATATTTATAATGTTAGTTAGTAGCTCAATTTTTTTAAAAAATAATAATTTTCACCAAATATAAGAAAATAAATTGTCTAAAAATAATGAAAATTATCTGTTTTTAAAAATATATTATTATAATAAATGTTTTATTCTTTGAATATGTGTTTTTATTAAATTTCTTTTTTAGTTTTTTGAAAAATAAAATCATTCTTTAATTCTGATAAAAAATCTTTTCTTATTTGGGTAATACAAAAAAAAAAAAAAAAAAAAAAAATTTTAGTGATAACAAATTAATAGGTTTGTAGAATTATATAAGAAAATTTTATTGCATTTATCTGAATTTAAATTATAAGCTATTTTAAGTGTGATCAAGAGATATTGTTTCAATAGGTGTTTAAAAGTAAAAAAAAAATAGTTTTTATTTTATCTTATAAAACGAAACTATCCAGGATAAGTAAATTTTTTGGATTAGGTCTCGAAAATTAATTTAAATAAATACTGTAAAAGTAAGAAACAGTTTATTGACTAATTTTTCAGAATTCTAGACATATCAATATTTTAATTGAGTAAATATATTTCCAAATTAAGATTGTATCTGTCAAAGTTTCTGAATTTTTTTTTTCAAATATCATTTATTTTTTATAAAATCATTCTAAACCTACCATGAAATTTGACAGACATAGAAATTTACTTTTTGTCTCTGTTAAATACAAAAAAAAATCTTTGGTTAGATACTTTTATATAATATTATCGTTTGACATATAAAGTTTTGAGATAGGTTTTTTAATAAAATTTCTTATTTGAATGCCAAAAAAAAAAAATTTGCTATTTATGAAACACAATAAAAAATTCAAAACCAAGTATATAAATATTGGAGATATAATTTAATCATAATTTTGAATTGGTCTTGCCTTTTGATTTTTAAAGTGTTTATAAATTGAAGATTTACAAAAAATCTAAAAAATAAATTTTTAGAAATTGTTGATCATTTATAATAGGTTTGAAACAAAAAATTCAAATTTTTAATATTTTATCATTAAGAAATTTTTGGTCTATTATAAAATTTCTTGGTTTATAAAACGCTATCGTATAAGAATAAAAACCTGCCATAAAAAGGAAAATGTGAGATAAAATATGAATTTTATGTTTATCAGAGATTTTACAATAGACTTGGAATCCCTGTAATTAGTCTTTAAGGAATACAATCGAAAAAAGTAGAATAAACTAACCAGTGAATAGTGTGGGTGAGAGGGTGTTATAATGTTTATTTTTGTATTTTAGTTTGCATTTTTGCCAGTAATTCTATTACGAAATATATATATATATATAAATATAATTTTATTTGAACAATTATAAAAAAAATATATTTTAACCAAAAAAAAAAAAAGATTTTAAAAAAATTCACACAATGTATTTTTCAAAAATTAACAATTTAAATGCATTTAATTTATTCCTTTCATTTCTCATTTTTTAATGAAATTCCTTCTATTAAATCTAATCTAGGCCAAGGTGCATTCTCAATTAAGAAGAAAATAGAAAGTTACACTAGTTTTATAAACAAATATTTTTTCAAAAGTATAGGTTTCTTTAAAGATTCTTATTTGAATTATTATCAAATCTATATAACGAACTCCAAATATTCTGATCTACAATAAAATCTGAAAATTTGAATATGGGTGGTTAACATAAGTACGAACTGAAATTAAATAAAAAAAAATGAAAAAAGATGTCTAATTTTTTTTGATCAGTTAAAAAAAGAAAAAATAAAAGTAGAAAAAAAAAAGAAAATTTTTTTTTTAATTTTCACTAAAAATTCAATTTGAGAAATATCCCAATTATTATACAAACACGCCAAAAAATTATTGATTTTATTTGATCTATATGTATATTATATATTTCTTATTTACATAACCAGATTTGAGTATTTATATTAATTATTTATTCATTAAAATTATAAAGGCTCTTAAAACTACATCTAAATGTTGTTCCATATTCTGAATAGAAATATATTGAAATATTTTTATTTTTATAAACATACATTTCCAAGGTTCTTTAAATTTTGGATCTTGAGTAATTATGGAAAAAATAAATGATTTTGCCCCCTTTTGTTTTTTCAAATGGTTATTTGTATCTCAGTCAACTTCTGCAAATCCTCCAAATAAGGAATTAATTTTTTTATTTGATACGGATTACTGATTTACCTTTAGTATGGCATGTTTTATGGAAAGTTTGATATTTCCATCCATCATTTCTTGAATTGAATCTTCTTTGGAAATCTGAATCACACCCAGATCCCTTGATCCATTTATCAAGAATTTGGTTGAATTTTATGTTGTTTTCTTTTTGAAGGATTTCTGATTCTTTAAAAAAATAATTATCAATTACTTTCAAATTCAATGATGATTTTGGGAATTTTTATACTTTTATTGAGAAATTAATTTGATATTATCATTCCTTTTTAGAACCAATATATAACAATAATTTCTTGATTGTTTCCATTTTTAAATTTCGTTATTTCTGTGATAATTTCATTTGTATTTGCTTTCACAATTTGGACTTTTTGATTGAATTCTTCAGCATTTATAGTTTCATTAAATTGATTTTTAAGAACAATTGAAAATCAAAATTTATTTTCTATTAAAACCCATTTAGAAGTTTGATCAGATTTTAAGAGATCAAAATAGCAAAAATTATTTCCAATTTTTCAACTTTTGTTTAAATCATTTGAAAAGTAATTTATTTTATTAAATTTTGAATTGTAAACTTATTCCTTAAAAAGAAAGAAAAACAAAATAATAACCATATAAAAAGTTGAAATTCTAAAAAAAAAGTATGAAGGAAGGATTTTTTTCAAAACAGTCAAATCAAATTAACCCAAAAATAATTTTTATTGTTGGGGGGTAGGTAAGGAATTTAAAACATAAACAAGCAAAAAATAATAAAACTAAAAAAAAAAAATGAAAAAAAAAAAGTGTAAAAAGAGCAAACTCTGATTATTATTTTTCTGAAAATGGTTCCTAAATTTTTTATATTTGATAATTGAATCAAATCTACATATTGGTTTTCTTTGCAATCTTGGTAATACATTATATCCGTAAAATTTTACTATTCATCAAGGTAAAAATCACACCAAATTTTTTATTCTTTTTGGATTTCTTCTTTATTTAATTTAATTGGTTCATTAGAAGTCAATTTTATTTATAATTTAAATAAGGATAAAGATTGTAAATTGATAAATACTAAATTTTTAATAAACTGTAAAAAAATTTAATTTGTATTTTAAATGAAAAAAATATAGATAATTTTAAAAAATATTTTAGCAATTGAAAACCTAATGTATAACGTGTTTATGAAAGGGTTTGATAATGGGAAAATCTTGAAAATATTTAATCAGTTAGATTTCTGAAGGAAAAAATGATTTATTTTCCCATCAATCATTTTTCTCCTTTCAAAAAATGAAAACTATGATTAACGAAAATCAACTTTTTATGATAATTTCTTTATAAATGAAAAATAAAAACCCTTTTTAATTTTTGAAAATTACCTAGGTTTATTTTTTGATTTTTGAGTTAAGTTTATTTGATTTTCAATTGTGACTTAACAAATAAAATTGATAAAAATTGAAAGTTTATAGACGATTTTTCTTTGTTATATCCAAACATAGACAAATTTAATCAAAAAAATAATTATTTGGTATTGGAACAAATTCGTTTACAGTCAGTTTCACTTTTAAGGCACAAACTTTCAACGAAATTTAAAGCACAATAAAAATCTCAAATTAAGGCACAAAATTTTGGATTCTAACAAAATAATTTGTAAAAAAAAAAAAACACAAATTTTTTTCCTTAATTTGAGTTTTTTTTGTGCTTTAAATTTCGTTGAAAGTTTGTGCCTTAAAAGTGAAACTGACTGTAATGTACAATTTCAAAAACAAAGGAATCTTTTTTCATATCCAACTTCACTTTTAAATTTAAAAAAAGAATGTTATTTTATAAATTTAATTTTGATTTAGATCTTTGAATACAAAACTCCACAAAAACCCTACAGTAAAAAACCAACCAAATTTATTTTCAAACAATTAATTCAGTGTTTTGAGATAAAAAAAATTAAGAAACAAAACAAATTAAAAAAAAATAAACCGATAAAAATAAAAAAACTGTTAACTGTATTAGGTGATACTGGTTCAATTCAAGATACCACATCGATTACATACTATCTCTCAAAAGCATTTTTAGGAACTTCAATTCAAGGCAAAACTAAAAGAAGCAAAATCAAAATAAAAAACAAAAATAAGAAACCAAAGGAACCTAAAAAACAAAAACAGCAATTCCTTTTTATGGATTGTTTTGTTTTGTGGATTCAAGGTACAATTCAATGTAACCTAATGGTCGAAAGTCATAGACAGACGATCTTGAAAAGTTAGAGATATTTATTGAGAATCCTTGAAATATCGTCAGTTTTAACGTCAGAAAATCATGATTATTTTTCTTTTTAATTTTTATGTTTCGTAATAAATGTATTGGAATTTACCTATCTATTTTTTTTTTCTGAATTTTTTATTAAAAAAATGGATTTTTAATATAAATAGGATATTATTTTCATTAATAACACTTTACAAGTTATAATAAGATTGTCCTAAAAAGCTTTTGAGAGAATTTGGAAAATTGCCAACTGAGTCCTTAAACAATTTATTTTGTCATTTTTTGTAATTGCTGTATTTCAATTAATTAATCATCTAATTTGTAAATTCCATTCAAATGTCAGTTAAAGAACTTCAAACTAATTTAGAGCAATTACTCCAAACAAAAAATCAACAAGATCAACAAATTAATAAATTAGAAGGTGAAATATCTCGCTATGATAAAGAAATTGAAGAAATAAACAAAATTCTGTCTAATAATGAAAAACTGTTTAATGCTTTTAAAAATACAACTGGGCTATTTCCTCAGGTAAACCGTAAGAAAAATACAGAAGAATCTGATAGTTCAGATGGTTGGCAAGATGTTGAGAAAAAACATAAACGTAATGAAATGAATGAAAAATTCAATTTACTTTTCAAAAGGTTCAATACAAACTTTTTTTTTCTTTTTCCCTTTCCTTTCTTCTTTTATTTTTTTTTTTTTTTTTTCTTTCAAGATTCGAAAACAAAACAATTAACCTTATTTCCCATTTGTTCTCAAAACAAACTCCTTCATGATAAACAAAAAAAAAAAAAAAAAAAAAAAAATTATGGCAAATTTGTAAAGTTCAATCTTAATATCAACAAACCTTCGAAAGATTATCAGTCAAAAAGGAAAAGAGGCCGTTTTAGATGAGGAAAAAAAAGATGATCAAAGTGAAAAAAAAATCAAAACAACAAATTCTTCATCGATCAAAAAAAGTATGAAGGAATCAAAAACACGGGAAAAAGAAAAAGAGAAAGGAAAAAGAAAAGGAAGGGGAAAAGGTAAAGGAATAGAAAAAGGAAAAGAAAGGCAAAAAGAAAAAGAGAAAGTCAAAGAGAAAGAGAAAGAAAAAGAAAAATCAAAACACAAAGAAAAACACAAACAGAAAGAAAAAAACAAAGATCAAGAAAAACACAAAGATCAAACACAAACACCAACACTATCGGCTGACCTAATTTCAATCTTAAAATTCACAGAAAGAGTAGAAAATATTAAACAACAAAACGAAGATGAAGAAATTATTTTAAAATATGACGAATATGGATATTTGGCATTAGATTCGATTTTAGAATATTTCATCAAACATTTCATTAATTTTTGTATCGAAAATAAGTTGGAAAAAGAAGTCTTATTTATTATGCACTTAAAAAAGTTTAAAGAAAATATTCAAAGAGGAAGGGCCAAAAGCGCTAAGAGGAGTGCAGAATTTATTTTTGAAACATTCATAGTCAAATCGTCTTTAAAAATTTCCATTAAAGATCGTAAAGTAATTATTCAACGATTTTCAAATTTAAATAAAGGTGAAACCCCAAAAAAAAAGATATTTAAAGAAGCAGAAGAAGGAGTTATCCTATTTTTAAATAAAAAATTAAGAAAAACTTTTTACACAAGCAAGGAATATCCAGAAATTTTGAAAGAAATTGAAAACTTAAAAAAGCAAGGCAAAATTAAGGATTTGGATATTGACATTGATGAAGACGAAGACGAAGATTGGGAAGAAAATATTAAGAATTAATCTTCATTAAAATCAAGATTATAAAAGAAAAAAAAAATAAATACTTTTATAAATAGAGGAGAGAATCGGGGAATTTAAATATTAATATAATTACTGAAATATTATATTGTATTAACTTTTTTTTTTTTTTTTTTTTTTAATATTTAAGAATTTTAAAATTAATTAGGAACACAAGGAACGTTCCAATTTCATTAATATGATAAATTTTATTGAATAATCTGTTTTTGAAGATATAAAATCGATAATTTTCCATTTCTTTGGAACGTATCGTCTTGATTCAAAATATAGAAATTTTTAATTTTATCAAACTTAATTTAGTTATCAAGTTGAAAATTTACCAAAATATTAGATGTTTTGATTATAACACAAAACATCACGATATGGGGTAGATATTGCAACAACCTCTATTAATTTTAATTTCAAACTCCAATTATCTTTTATAAGAAATAATCCACAAGCAAAAAAATATATAATCTTGTTGCTAAAATATTATAAAATTCAGAATTCAAAATCTGAAATAATACAAACTATTTTCTAGTCAAAGGGGCCCAGTTGTAATGGGTGAAATATGTGTTTTTAAAGGGTTGAATGAATTTTAGAAAAATTTATTTATGAAATATCAAAATTGAAATCTTTTTTTCATATTTTCTTTTTTTCCATTTTTCATTTTTTTCAATTTAATTGTAAAAAATTTGAAAAATATTTTCTTTACAGATAAGAAGTTATTTCATTATATTTTATAGTATTTTGAATATGATGAATATCTTTCAAATAGAGTATCAATTATTTGGATTATGAAAGAATTATTTGTTCTTTTAATTTGGAAAAAGTAATTCTTTTGTTAATTTTTTTTTTTAAAGATCTATATTAACTAAGTAAAAAAATATTATTCTTTTTTTTTTATTTTGAAGGGGAAAGTATTTGCCTCTTACAGTCGATAGGTTTTAAATTTTTAAGAAATAAACCGGATGAATATTTAATTTTATGTTCATTTCTTGGATTAAAAAAAAACCTAGTCACTCCATGACCCTTCACCATTAGTTTTACGTTAGGTTTTTTTTTTAATTTTTGTTTTGATTTGAAAATTAATAGATTCTCAAAATAAAAACAAGATAAAAAAAAAAAATTTAACTTTTTGAGAATTTAAAAGAATTGAGTAGTATTTAACATTTTTATCGATTCTTTTGAATTCTTGAAAACCTAGGCACTCCATGAAACAATAAATATATTTTGATATTTCAATAACAAATCATAATTTGCTTTAACGTTCACCAATTACTGGATAAATAATGAACCTTTATTTTGAATAAAATTTAAGATATTATTCTTAATTTTTATTTTATTTTTTTGTTTATTGTCGTATCTTTCTGAATTTTTTTAATTATTTCTTATAGTATAAATATTATGAGTTTTGATACAATCAATATTTCCATTTATTATTAAAATAAAATCTTCTGTAAACATTTCAGTATGTTCACTTATATAATCAATCTTTTTTTTTTTTACAAATAAGAAATGTCTTATATTACTATATAAAAGGTGATATCGAATCTAATTGTTATAAACCTGAGTAATATACTGAGATAATTATTTTAACAAATTTGTTTTTAATAAATATTTTAACAGTAAGTCGAAAAAGTTTGTGTTCAAACCAAGCCCAAACATATGGAAATATAATGACTTGATAAAAAATATCATTCTTTTGGATTTTTTTACTGAAATTTTTTAAATTTATCAAAAGGGATATATGACAATAATAGTTATTTCATTTTTTTTTTTCTCAAAATAATTTTCTTTATAATCTATCAGGTACTGTGTAGTTAAGATTGGGTGGTAATTCAATTTTTGAAAGAATTGAGATAATATTTGATTTTATAGCTTTTATTTCAAATTAAGTATATTTCAATCCTCTTCATATTTATGAATAAATATATAATTTCATTGGTAAAAGAAAGTCTAAATTTTGTATAGAATGATTAAAAAAATTATTTTAAATCAATAGAAAAAAGGTTTATTATTTTTATAATTTATTAATGAGTAATATTAAAGAGAAATTTGAAATAAAAAAGAAAATGACAAAAATTAATAAAATTAATATCAATAATAAGAATAAAAAAAAAATGAAAGAATAAAAGAGAACTGATTAATCCTATTTTGAACTGATTAAATGGTTGCTTTTTTTTTTAAAAAAAAAAATAATAATAAATGAAAATTTTGATTTAAAAAATAAATAAAAAAATAATAACAAAAATCAAATTCATTAGATAAATTCTTGTGCTTGTTTTCTAACTTCTGTTCTTGCTTCGTCCTTTGCTTGTTCTGTTGTTAAACCGGAAGATTTATAATATTTATTAACTCTAACAATAACCCAAACATATAGCAAGACACAACATATCCATATACAAAAATTTATTATACAAAATACACCAACTACTTTATTTTGATCATAAATATCAATCAAATTGATTAGACCAGCAGCACCAGTTCCTTTAATTCCAATACATATAAACACAGAGTATAACATCCACACTGAAAATGTTGAGAAAAAAAGGATAAATCTTTTTTTATCATAATATTTATTTTTAATAGAATCACAAAAGAAAATATTAATATTAATATTTAATTAATGAAAAAAACAATTAAAGTTTAATAATAAAAAAAAATGAGAAATATGATTTACTTGGAAGATTTTTTTTTACGCTATGAATGGGTGAAAATAGGTTGTTGTTTAGAATTTTATTAAAATAAATTGTTAAAAAATGAAAATAAAAAATTCAAATGAAATAATAAAAAAAAAAATGTCACTTACAGCTGCATTATATAATAATCTATACCAAAATATCCATGCAAATGGGACCCCAAAAACTACAAAAAGAATAGAAATAACAAGATCATTTCCTTTACCATCCACTTCTTTTACAAAAAGTTTTGAAATTAAACAAAAAGCGTTCCAAATTAAACAAGCTGTACCAACTATAATATTTATAAATTTGGAAATTTATTTAATAAATAGGAAAATAAAAAACAAGAATAATAAAATAAAAAAAATCGTCAAAAAATAAATTCTGTGTAATTGCACATGTGCAAAAATCTACATCTTAATTCTTTATTGTTTTCCAAATACTTTTCTTTTTTACCAAATAAACCCATTTATTTTAGAGATTATTTGATTATTAAAACCCAAACTAAAAAGGTTGGTATATTGATATTTTTTTTATCACTATCGGAAAGGGAGTTAATTTTTTAAATTGTAAATTTTTAATAGTTATAACATCACTGAAATAAATTTTTTTGTTTAATTTTTGATATTTAAAAAAAAAAATAAAGTTGAAGATATTTAACTATTATCGAAGAGGAGTAAATGAAAAGAGTCTACTGATGAAACAGAAAATCTCAATAAAAACTAGGCACTTCACAAATAAAACAAAAACCCTCAAAAAACATAGACACTCTAGGCACTCCAAGACTCTGTATAAAACTCCCCAAAACTTTTCCACAATTATAAAAGATCAAAATTATCTATTTACAACGCAAAGATATCTAGGTTATCCTTCAAGCTCAGTAATTCTAAAATTTATGACATTTGCTAATTTATTAAAAAGATATTACTGTGTAATAAATAAAAACTCAAATTAATTTTTTCCTTCATTGTTAAAATATGAACAAAAAGAAATACTAGAAAATATTGATCATTTTTTATGGTTATGTACTTCCTCTGAAAACAATAATTTAATTTTTCAACCAAATTCAAGAAATAAATTTTAATAGATTAATTTCAAATTAAAGCCATTTTGAAATTATTTTTATTAATAGGGGTTTTGATGATAACATATATTATCATGATATAAACAATAAAATCACGATAGTGTTAAAAAATCGCGATTAGTCCAATTTTATCACGAAAAATCATAAAATCACTATATTCCACATTATCTGACAATATAATTTCGCGAAAAAATGAAAAATTATTTTTTGAATTCAATTTACAAAACAATGTTATTCAGATCTAAAAAAAATCTCGAGACTTTTACAAAACTTTTCCCCTTTAAAAATGTTTGGAAGGGTTTGGAAGGGTTATGAATTTTTTTCACATGCTTGAAATTTTTCAAAGACAGAAAACTTTTATAACCGGAATGAGTTTGTTTGTTGTGAAAAAAGAATTTTTTTCAATTTCTTTTTTTAGCCAAATATAAAATTTCAAACAAATTTTATGATCATAATAATAATAATCCATTTCAAGAATACACTTGAATATAAAATAGATGTGTTTTTTTATAAAAGGAGTTATTACATTCAAAATTTTAAATAGCCAAACAGAAGAAACAGTAATTTTCCTTCTTATTGGTGATCGATCAAACAAAAATTCCTAAGCTAAAGTTGTGTTTTCAGTCCAATACAAAGATACTCAGAGAAGAAAATAATTATTCAAAAAATCTTAATAATTAGTGATAATCTGGCTAGGTTGTTGTGAAAGCTTTTGAAAAGTTATTGAACTCCTTTCAGCTTTCCTAGAATATTGAAAATGTTTTCACCCAAGAACACATTTATTAAAGAACAGATAGGTTGGTTGTTTTAGAAGCTCTTTTATTCAACTCAATTTACAACACCAGGATTAACTGAGAAAATATTTATTTCTCTTTAGTTCTTATTGTTGTTGATCTTGTAGCATTGATAGGTTTGACAATCAAGTAAAACGAAAACACAAAAAAAATCTTTGATCTTATTCTTGATTGAATCAAGTATCTTTTTTGTTGTTTTTTCCAAGAATTACTTTGAATCACATATTATATTTTTTGATCAAAAAAAAATTCTTTTTAAAAATATTGTTAAATTAGCCCTAAAACCTATCAACTATTATATCGCGATTACTTTTTAATAGCGATATTATGGCATTTATCACGATTTTATAATAATTATCGCGATTTTATCGAATATCGCGATTTGTTATATTATCATGATAATATTGAATATTGCGATTTTCAAAAATATTGTGATTTGATAGAAATTATAGCGATTTTTGTAAATTTATTGTGAAGGAAGCATAGATATCTTCAAAACCTCTAATTAATAATCGTGGACCCTGTAAAAGTATGATTAAATTTCTGAAAGGGGATTATCATATAAGTGTAACTAGAGTGTAATTTACACCCTTAAATAATATATATATATATATATATATATATATATATATATATATATTCAAGGAGAAAGTATTTCCTTTATCGTGTATTATTGGCGTTTAAGATGCAAAAATACAATATGAGTAAAATATTACATTTTTATTCATGAGAAATTTTGACCAGCAAACAAATCTTATGAAGGATAGTGATTTATAATGAATACATTTAATCATAATTAAAGATTTTTGAAATATTTTTTTATTAAATTTTGAAATTGGAGAAAATAAAAATAAAAAAAATTCAAAAAAGTTATTAGCATACACATCCAATTGAAATAAGCCATCCTATTAATAAGTAAGTAAATAGAAAATAGAGATAGAAAAGAATAAAATATTTATTTTTTTATTGGAAGAAAGAGGTAAATTAAGATAAATTATCAAAATCAAAAATACAAGAAGAAAAAAAGATAAAATATTAAAACAAAAAAAAAAAAAAATTAAAAATCATTTTGGCAGCCAAATGTAAAAATCGTCCAATACCATTATGGTTTCCAGAATTCATATGAGTGACAAGAACCTAAAAAAAAGATTATCAATAATAAATAAAAATTACACAATCCGTGGTTAATAATTGGTATTACACTGTCCTAGGTTTTTTATATTTAAAAGAATTGGGTGTAAAACCTTTGATTTTATTTAATTCTTTTTCAATTTTGTTAAACCGCTATTTGGTTTTTTTTTTTTTTTTTTAAATAATTAAATCTATTGATTTTACCAGGTTCTTTTGGATTCTGGGCAACCTGAACACTCAACAACACACGTGCACTGGATTAATAGGAGTGGTAAAATGTCCAGAAAAAGATTATCAATAATAAATATAATTTCTGCACTCTTTAATTAATAATTGGCATTCAACAGAAGTTGGTTTCTTTAGGCGTATAGTTTTGATTAGAAAAAAGTGTTTTTTCAAAAGAAAAACCAAAAGTTTATCAAGCAATTACATTATACAACACACAATTGTACACAATCTGGATTTAGAACAGAAAAAAAAACCTCTAAAAAAATTATCAATACTGATAATTCAAATAAATATTTGAAAATTTTTACATTTTTTTTTCCTTTTTTGAAATTTTTTTATCATTGCTTTGAATAAAGCATTTTAAGAGTTAACATGCTCAGAAACTTTGTAAAATTCGTTTGACTTTGAAATATTCTTTTGTCAAGAACTATTTTAAAGTAAACAGTTATATTATTTTTGAAAAATGGAAAGGAATTAAAAATTTTTGAACATTTTTTGAATTGATCAGCAATACTGTTAATTTTAAAATAAATTGAACAAAATTATCATACAACTTTCCAAAAAATCACATCTCAAGAATCAAAAGATATCATCAAAGTTCTCGAATTCTCTAAAAGGGAAATGAATAATAAACTGGTTTAGGAATTAAAAATTAAGAAATGTTACACCAATGATAAAAATCAGTTTTTGGAAAGCTGAATGAAAATTTTGTTCAATTTATTTTGCAACAAATAGTAAATAAAATTCCACACTCTGTGATCAATAAATGTTTTAATGCAAAACCCTTAAAAAATTCCAAAATTTGAAATTTTTGGACTTTTCTTTAATTTACATTTTTTTAATCAATTTTAGAGATTCTTGTATTGTATTTCAATCGATATAGAGTCTAAAATATGAATGGTCATTAAAGATCTAAAAAATTTGGTTTATTTTATCTGAAACTTTTAATTGTGTTGAGGATGTTTTATTGGAGAAAATGACGTGAAATTTTTAGAAAAAACAAAAATAAGAACAAGAACATAAACAAATATCTGGTTTTTGAAAATACTTTACCTCATAAAACCGTGAGCTTGAACTGGAATGTCTTGTGGTATATCATGAAAAAGGAATGGTTTACATCTTGGCCAATTTGGAGTTCGATCATAATCTTCACCTACAATTTTGAAATAAAGATGATTATTTTTAATATTCAAAAGGTATTAGCATGGGGGTTTGATAAATGAAAAAGAAAAAGAAAAAGAAAAAGAAAAAGAAAAAGAAAAAGATTTGTTCGGGTGTTTACCAAGATTCATTTCACGATTTTTAATCTCTCTTTCTCTGATATCGAGTTCAGCTTCAAGCCTTTGAACTTCACGAAGCCTTTCGTCATAACTTTTCTCTCCATTTACTATTATTAAAAGAGGAAATTATTTCAAATTTAATGGTGTGTGTTTGGTTAATCATTTTGGGTTTTTGTGTTTTAGGTTTTTCAACAAATAAAGATGGGATCTTTTACAATTTCTTTCTTTGATAAATTTAGGTTCTTGAAATCCACCCTATATATTTTTGAGAATTTATTGTATTTTTTATTTTTCAACAAACTTTTAGATCTTGATCCAAAATATCAAGAAAAATAAGAAGAGGAAATAAAAGAAAGAAATAAGAATAAAAAATAATTGACTACAGTTCCTTCAGTCTCAAAGGGGTTATTTGTCGTCATTCCAAACTGTTCATTATTCTGATCATTTTCTGTTTTTTGGGCTTTTTTTATTGATGAATCCTTTTTATTATTTTTAAGAAAAGAATTGTAAAAAAAGAAAAAAATCGATGTTGGGGAGAATTCCAATTAACCATACACGGAATGTTAATTCAAAAAAAACTTTAAAGAATACATCAAAAGGGTTTATTGCTCCTTCTCCGCTCGAGGAAGAAGTGTCACTATTACTAGATGTGCTCATTAAAATCTCGAAAAAATATCAAGAGTCGAAAAATAAAAAGAAAAAGAATATGAAAATGCCAACGAGAAGTTTCTTAAATTATTTCAAATCTCTTTCAATTGCTCAAAATAAGAAAATTCGCGTAGTTTTATGTTGAATTTCAAACAAAATTATTGATCAGTTCAAACATTCAATATTTTTGTTTAATCTTTGATTTTGTTTTACTGAATATTAGAAAAGTACGCAAAATTCAAGTAATTTGATCCCTAACTCACTACCACTGTTTTTTGTCTTTGTTCGTTAGTATCTTTTCTAGAAATTTTATTAAATGTCGTTTTTTTGGAAAGATAAAAGAAAGGAATTTTTAAAAAATTGAGAATTTATTATTTCTCTTTTAGCATTTTATTAAATTAATAAAAAGAAATTTTCTTATATTTAGGACCCAATTTGGAAACTCACGAAGAATATGTCCAGTAATTTCACTCAATAGTTTACCATATTTTATATGAAGTTATTATTATTCACAAATTTTGTACTTGAAGAATTCAGATCTTATTATTTTTAAAATCATTCATCTCTTCAAACCACAGTTGAAACTTGCCAAAATGCAAAATATTTTATATTATGAGGGTTAACTCAAAAATCTCGAAAGAAATTACTCACTAACTTGAAAATACTGTTAAATTCAAAAAACTATAAAAAAAATTTTTGTTTGATTTCCATTTTTCGAAATCTTGTCAACTTTACTTTAAAAATAATTCTTAACAAAGAAAATTTTGAAGAACAAGTAATTTTATAAAAATTTTTAATTTACAACTGATAAAATGCTTAATTCTAAGTTTTTGGAAAATACTGTAAATTTTAAAATAAAAAGATCACAATTTTCATTCGACTTTCAAAAAAATCACAACTCTTATTATAAATCTCAAAAAATCCCAATTCTAAAAGAAGGGAAATGAATAATTTAAGCTTCTTTAAGAAATATAATAAAACTCGAAAGCTAAACTGACGATATAAAAAATCTTTTTTTGTGAAGCTGAATGAAAATTTTGTACAATTTATTTTGAAAAAAATAGTATATCAAAAATTTTAATGGAAAAGGAAGAAAAAATTTTCAAAACTTTATTTGAATTTAAAATTCTTTATTTCAAGTTAACTAAAAAAATATAAAAAAGTAAAAAGAAATAAAACTCTTAAAAGTTGTATTTGAATTTATCAAGAGCATTTTCTGGTTAACTAAACAAATAATTTTTATGGATTATTATCATCCAATGAGAATTGACACTTTTTGAAAAAAATAATTTTCTCACGATTTAAAAAATACCATCTCCCATCAACTCTATAACCCAAGAGTAAATACTTTGGTGAATCAGAACAAGTAAAAAAAGTACACATAAACACTGAAAAAAAACTATTTTTCAAGTGTACTTTTTTAAATAAATTGTTTTTTTAGTGAGTCAGTACAAGCAAAACATCATGTGTGAGAAAATATATTATATTTTTTATAAAATAATGAAAGAATTAATAAGTTCATTAGATAAAAAAAAAATAAAAAAATATCAAATACAATCTTATTAAAATCAGGTATTAGAACATTATTATCTATAAAAAAAAATATACATATTAAAGAAAATATCTCCAAAAAAAAAATGAGTAGAAGACACATTTGACAGGTATAAAAAGATTTTTTAAAACACCTCGATTCACAATTTGAGGTATATTAAGGTCATTTAAAGAACTTATCTGTTCTCAAGTATATAATAAATTCAGAATTTTTTTCTATTCAAAACAAAAAAGAAAATTTAAGATATAAACACTCTGATTTATAATAGAGTAAGTTTATTTGAAAAGGTATAAAATACCCCAAAAATCTGATTCATATGGAAAGTGGATTTGATTTCATTAAACTAAGTATATGCATAAGTTAAATTAACTTTGTTAAAATAATTAAATCGGTTATACATGCCATATCACCTTACTGAAAAACTTATAATAATTCCAATATTGTTGTTGAAAATATTTTGATGAATTGGAATCAATTGAAAAATATTGAATCAATTTAAAAAAATATTTAAATGTACAAAAAAAATTTATTGAAAATTATTATGAAAAATCTATAATTAAAAAAAAAAAAATAAAAAGAAAAATAACTTTCAAAAAATGATTTTCATTTTTGAAATTTTCATTTTTTTCTTCTTTATCTAATAGTCATTTAAAACAAATAAATATGTATAATACATACAGTAAAACTGGTCCCTGCTTTCTGAAACTTGTTATATATATATATATATATATATATATATAACAACTTGAATTTATAATATAAACCCCATTCCAAAAATTTTGACACACCCGTATCAAAAATAGACAAAATAAAACTCAATTTATTGTATTTTCGCAAATCTAATATTAAACTATATTTAAATTACTGAGTATTAATGTTTTTATAAGTAATTATTTTCATCCATATAAGGTATTTCCAAAAAAGTGGGGCATTTTTTTTTACATTTCATAAAAAATCATCTTTGTTAGTGAGAGTATTCATTAATTGACAATACCAAAATTAAGTTTAATATTAATACCGATTGAATAAATGGTTAAGGTATTTATTTCAAAATATATTGGATGAAAATATTTCCAAAAAATGAAAAAAAAAAAAAAAATAGCACTTTTTTTAGTGAAAACAATAGTTGACCAATTTCAATAAAAAACTGGAAATATGGATTGGACACAAATGATTTTTTAAACAATAAAAAGCAGTTATATGTTTTTAATTCTATTTGAAAATTTTTTGAGATTAAACAAGTTATGAAAAACGTTTTTTCAATCAAAAGAAAATAAAAAACACCAATTTTAACCCCTAAAAAATATCAGATAAAATCGAGATCAGAAATATTAATATATTTTATTTATGAAATACAATACTAAGAAACAAATTGTATTACTGTCAAGAATCAATCAATGGTTTTTAATGATTTTGGATGTTTAAATAACTTTTTGAAGATTGAGTTTAAAAGATATATTTTACAATAAATTTGCTCCACTTTATTGGAAATAGCTTAAAAGAAAAAAATATAAAACGAAAAAAAAATAATTGTGTCCAAAATAATGAAATGAGCAAAACAAAAAATATATTGGTAAATTTGTTGAAATTTCAATAACAATTTTCATTGATCAAATGTTAAGATAACATCCGCTTATTGTAAGTGATTTTCCAATTTAACAAACTCAACACTAACTTTCTATCAACCATTGAAAAAAAATTTCCAGATTTAAAGAAACGGATTACGTAACTGGAATAAAAGAAATGAAAATACAAAACAAAAAAGACAACAAATAATGAAATAGTTTGTAAAATCAAAAATTATTTCCGAATTAAATGTAAAGTGGGGTATTGCTATTCTTTTAACCATTTAAACGGTGACCAAATTATTGGAATTTAGTTTATATGGTATTATTATGTAATGTTAATGTGTTTCTGCTTATAACCGAATATACTTTTTAGTTTTTATGAATACTAAAAATAAAAAAATCTATTTCACTTATTTTCTCGCTTCTCTTCTCAATACTACACATTGAAAATATGTCCACTTATATACAAAGTGGGAAAAAACAATTAATTGTATTCCATATTATATTTATTCATTCTTTGGTAATTTTTTTTTAAAATCCAAATATTTTCTTATTCTTGTACAACTATTAATTTTACCAGATTGTAATACTTTATTTTTTCATACAACTGTTCCAAGGCTACTGTGAAATTTTTTCAATATCAAATTTTGATGTTGATATAGCTTTATAAATAGTTGAATATGAGAATAAGAAAGCTCAGATTGAAAAAAAATTTTTTCATAAATGACTAATATAAAAAACAATCTTCTGATATGATCAAAAAAAATTCATTTTTTTAAGAGTAAAATTTTAGGTCGTTTCTCAATACATTTTCAATATTTAGAGTCATTTTGGTTTTGGAAAATTTATTTTTTAAATATCAGAAAAAATTCTTTAATATTGGCTCATAATGGAATTTTTTTTTTCAATATGAACTTTCTTATTCTCATATTCAACTATTTATAAAGCTATATCAACATCAAAATTTGATATTGAAAAATTTTCACGGTAACTTTGGAAAGACTGTATATATCCTTAAGGTGAGGAAATTAATCAAAATAATTAGAAAATAAAAAGGTCACAATTTTTATTTGAAAATTAGTAAAAAATCTAATAATTTAATAGTTTATAAAATTTTAATTAAAGACTTTGTAAAGTTAGTTTAACATCGAACTAATATATGAAGTATCTTAGCGAATAACATACTTTAATTATCAACAAATCTTTGGCAGGTTTTAATCCCTTAAAATAATAAAAAATGCTGATATCTCGGTTTGGTATGAAAAAGATATACCATTACCACCAGAAATTAAATCCAATAAATGAATAAAAAACGAATCAAAAAAATCTCAAAAATCGAAGATAAAATTCAGATAAAAGAAAATTACAAAATTTGATATTAATCCGTGATTATATTAATTTAACATATACACCCACTAATGAGATAAAAGTGTGATATAAAAATTCAATTAATCCTTATTGCGGAATCTTGATCATAAATATTACATTTCTATTTTTTTTTAATTTGTTTATTTTTGTCTTACATTATAAAAATGTGATAGCCTATTGTATATGAGAAAAACTTATTCATTAGTCATTTTTATTAGTGACTGGAAAATATAAATCTGTAATAGAAAAAATTTCAAAGAGGGTTGAATTGAAAAAGCAAAAACTTTTTTATAATGATAGTATGTTTAAAGAAGAGAAAGTGATTGTTATTTTTTATGGATCTTTTATTTTTAAAAAAGAATTGTTATTGCACTATTTTATTTTGTTAATGTTTTCAAAAAAATAAAAAAAGCAATGCTTAATTGTGAATAAATGAAAAGCAGTCTTAATTTTTAAAAAAAAAGAAAAAAGAAATAATTAATCTTCTTTCTTTTGTTGTTTGTCAACAAATTTTGTTTGTGCGTTTTCTAAAAGTTGAATTATCTCATCTATAAATTTCTCTTTTAAGAAAAGACCATTTTCATCAAACCAATTACCAACAGATTTGTTGAATTCAGCAAGAACAAAACTATTGTCTTCTTTATTTTTAAATCTTCTGATTTTGTATTGATACCACCAACGATTTTTGTTTGTTTGTTCAAAGACTGTTAATTTATAAAGATCGCTATTTTTAGGAAGCTCTGCTGCAACATTTATTGTTAAAGAAAATTTTTCTTCTTTTTGATTTCCTTTTTTATTTCTTTTGTTTGACGTCTGAAGAAATAAAGTTTTTGGCTTGGAAAAGAAGATCATGTTTCCTTCAAAAAAATTCTCTAAAATATTGATAGTACACCAAATTACAAAATAACACAACGTAAAAAAAAAAGCAAATTTTTTTCCTGTTTCAGACCACCCTTGTCCAAATTTATATCCTGCAATCGCACACAACAGTGCAATTACAGCTAGCGCATTAAAGATCCAGGTTGATTTTTGATTAGCTCTGAATTTTGCTTTTTTGATTGCCTTTTTTTTTTTGAATCGTATTAAATAAGAAAACACAAAAGAAAAGAATAACAAAAAGAAAAAAATATTAATGAAAAGAAAAAAAAAAAAAAAAAAAAAAAACACCTTTTTGATTAAGTTTCGTTAATAAAAGCAAAAAAGGAGAAGGTTTAAGAATGTTTAGTTCGGAAAAATAAAAGATAATTACAGATATAGTTGCGTTGTCTAAGCATTCTTGAATTTGTGAGGAATTGTAAAGTGAAACTTTTTGTTCTTTTTTTTTTTGTTTTTTTTTTGGAGGCATTTATGTCAGAGCAAAATTTAAAAAAATGATTTTAAAAAATTAATTTAATAAAAACAAAGTAATGATAAAATCACCTTTTAACTCGAAAACGGTAACCTAATAGAAAAAAATTCCAAAAAGTAGAAATTATCCAAGTTAAAATACCAATAATTTCAAAATGGAAAACTCGAATTTCATTTTTTGAGTTTTTTTTTTAGAATATTTATCTTTTTATTTTCTTCAAAAAAAAAAAAACAAGAAGAATAAAAAAGAAAACAAACCAGCCAATGAGCGGAAGAAAAAATAAAAAAAAACATTCCAAACAATTCGATCATACACGCGAAGCAAAAAAACGAAATTTCAAACTAGAAGAGTTTTGGGGCGATGCAAACGAAATTGACACAACTTTGCCTGTTTTTGAAAGGGCGGCAAACAAAATTGGGACAAATTATACTTTACAGGAATTGATTGAGCAACAGGACTGCTTTGAGAATTTAGTGTACGACTCACAAAAGACTTTAAACCAAATCTCGAAATCCAAAAGGAATACGGAGATTTTGCTTGAGGATCGTCGTTTGCTTCTAGGAATCAACCAACAGGACAAAGCAAGTGATGGCAACCAAAGTCAAAATAGCCAAGGTGCCAAACAAAAAAAACGACGAAAGAAAGACAAGAAAAGGAGATCGAGCAGCGGCAAGCATAGCCGGCACACACACCTCAACAGTGAAGAGGGATCAGGCGGTAACGAGATGAGCGACAACAACGAAAAAACCGATCTTGCGAAAAGGAGTAGGAAATCAGGAAAGTCAAAAGGGTACAAAAATGAAAAACAAAAAACAAGCTCAAGAAGGTATCGGGATCGTGATCGCGATCGCGATCGATCCAAAAAAGGCAAAAAAAGTTCACGAAACAACAACAAAAAAAGGATCAAACGAAGGGGTGCCTCTTCATCAAATGACAAAGAAACAAATTCTTCAGCAATTTCATCAAGTGATGATAATGATAACAATAGTAACCAAAATAGTAATAAGGATCACAGCACCAAGGGTAAAGGAAATGAGAAAGATTTAACCGAAAGGAAAAAGAAAAGGAAGAAAAAGAGGAGGAAAAAGAAGAAGAACGGGTATGGTGCGACCGACGAAGAAGACCAACAAGAATCCGAACGAAATTATGATGATGATGATGACAATGACGACAATGATAATGATAGTGAACGAAATGAAAATTATAAAAGAAAAAGAAAATTATCAAGAAATAGGAAAAGTCGTTCTCGGAAAAAAGCCCGATCAAATAAAAAAAAAAATAAAATGAACGATGATTCTAGCGATGACCTTGACGGCATTGTTGTTGAGGAAGACGATGACGATAATATCAATGACGAAGAAGATTATGAATATAAACCAAAAAAAAAAAATCATAAAAAGAAACATTACTCTCGTCATCGCAATAGTAAAGATCGTTCAACAAATTCAAGTGAAAATGATTACGCAAACGACGACGACAAAGAAGATGGGTTCCATTTATCAAAGAAAAGAAGGCGAAATCATTCAAAAAACTATCATTCAAGTTTCCTTTTGCCAAAAAGACTTCAAAAAAAAATTGATTACCTTACATCAAAAATTACTTTTACCGATTCCTACGGATCTGATAGCCAATCAAGCGATTTTTCCGATGATTCTGATTTCTTGGATCCTAATATGGATCCTGATATTGTTTGGACAGTAATGGAACCTTACTTTCGGAAAATAGTACAATCAGATCGAAAGCTTTTAAAAATTACGGTAAGTTACAAAATATTTAATAATTTCTAAATCTCTTTAAATCTCGATCTCTTTGTTTTTTTTTTTTTTTTTCTTTTCCTTTCTTTTCTTTTTTTTTTGTTTACTTTTTATTTTGTTTTCTTTGTGTTTTTTTTCTTTTTGTAGTAGATAGTTCTAGTAGACACATCCTTTTTTTTTTATTTGCTAATTTTAAGGATGCATATTACTCATAAAAAAAAAATTGTTTTACGATTTTTAATGGACTCTTCCATTAATTCATCGTTTTTTTACTCTGAAAAAAAAATAATTTGAAGAAAAAAAAACTTTTTATATAATTATTATTGAAGAAATGTAAATTATCCTCTAGATGTCTCTTACTTAAATTTCCTCAAAATGGCATTTAAGCGTAAAATCCATAAATTTAACAATTATCAAAGGAGGACATACCCAAATTATTTTGATATTCAAAAGCAAAAGTAAAAATTTGAAAAAAAAAAAAAAAAAAAATTAGATTTTTAAAAAGGGTTTATAAGGAGCAATTGGTAAAAAATCAAAAAAAAAAAAAAAAAAATGCTATCTTTAATTAAGGTCATCTAAAATCACAAATATGATACTATTTGTTGATTTAATAATTTGATAATTGATCATAAATGTTCACTTGGGGATCGTTGTTTAAATTGTTGTAATTTCTTTTTTTTTCTTTTTGATCTGATTTGCTTTTAACATTTGGTATTTTTTGCCTTTGCTTTTTCGTTTTTATTTTCAAAGTTACTCATACTTTCGTGTTTTTGTGTATCAGTATTTGCAAGAAACCACTTGATCTTTTTACTTTGTAACTCTTCTTCCTAATAAAAAAAAATTTCAACCAGGTAAAAAAAATCTAAAAAAAAACTTTTTTTCTATATTTTTAATCTTGTTAAAATTATTTGAAAGATCAAAAAAAATGCACTACTTTTTTTGGAAATACATTACTGCTGTTTTCCTATTAACAAATGAAAAATTATCCCTATAAGTTTTAAAATAACTTTTGGATACTTACCAGGTAAGGTATATTTTAAAGTGGTCTAAATATTTGAACAACAATAGATCAAATGAAATAAGTTACTTAAGTTTTAAATTTGAACTTTATAGATAAGGTATGCCTATAAAGCACTGGGTTTTAAGAATAGCAATTTGTTTTTGAAATTTTCTTGATTAATTTTTTTGCAAGTTTTTAAAATCTTGTTTTCACAAAATTCTAATATGAGATACCGGATCTATAACAAAAACACACTTCAAGTACCTAACTCGGCAGATTGTATTGAAAGTTTGATTAAATTCGCTTCAGTTTGCTCCGTTCACTTTGAACAGTTACTTTAATTTCCTTCGGTTTTTTTGATTAAGATCTAATCAAAAACAAGTCTATCAATTCTTATAATGATTTTTTCTGACTTTTACGCCCCCCAACAAACACTTCAAAAAAAAAGAAAATGATGAGTAATCCAAACAACTTAAAAAAAGGAATTTGAAAAAAGTAAAAAATATAAAAAATACAAAATTAGTAAAAAAAATGCTTTTTTTGAAAAATAAATTGAAATTTTCAGAAGTCTCGAATACAGAAATTTTTTTTTCCAATATTGAACAGAAAGAATCCAAATAGTTTAAAAATAAATCGTTGGTTAAAAAATTTGGGATTTTTTATTTTGAAGGTTTTGATCAAATAAGTTTAAATATTAAAATTACAAATGTTACCATTGTGAAAAAAAAAAAAAACATCCTAATTGAAATTTTTTTTTTTTTAGTATTGAATCAACTCTTAATAATTATCGAATTGTTATTATTTCCGAAAATGGTATTCTTGAAATCACCATATTTATTAATTTTTGAGAAAAAAATTAACATTGAATTCCACAATTCTATCAAAAATTAAAAATAAACACCAAGTTTTATTATTTTTTTAAAGAGTGTTTTAAAATTGAAATTTTAAATTTTTTGAATATACGATTCTTAACATTACATCACATTTTATAAAATTCTTTCCTTATAATGATTTATGAAAAAATAAAAATTAATTTTATTAATGATGTCTATATTCATGGATAAACATAAACAAACATTATTTCTTGAAAAAATAAAATAGGAAATTGAAAAGGATGGCTTGACTCAAATACCAAAATTAGGAAAGCATTATAAAGAAGTTGGTATAGACTATCATTTAAATTCAAAAAAGAAATTAAGTTTACCAATTTCAAAAAATTCCAGAAAAGAATTACAAGAAATTGAAAGAAATTCGAAAGAAAAAAAGATTTCACAAAATAATAAATATCAAAAAAGTCGTAATTTTGATGGATTAATTGAAAAGCATAATGCAATTCAAGATTTGGGATTTCCGATTCATCAAATTTTCCATCAAGAGCATGATTTATTACACCGTGTATTGGGATCAACAATTGAGATATCTCCAAATGAGGATAGTAATAATGGCAGTGATGATGATGAAGACAATAACAATCACGCAAAAAGCGATACTATTAATTCTGATAATCGAAATAATTACAGATATAACAATAGGAGAATTAAAATCGAAAATCCCAAAAGTTCAATCGTAGATCGTGAAAGAGGATTGGGGGGGAGAAATACATCTTTCCACACAACATCGTCAACAAATCCAGTCATAAATTTAGCTGAAAAGGCAAAAATTGAATTGCAATTTGTAGGGTTACTTGAATATAAAAAAAATATTAATCTTACAAATAGGGAAGATGATGAAGTTTGTAGAAGGATACGTGAGTTATCCAGTTTATTGGGGAAAATTGTTAAAAAAAATAATGAAACAAAAACCTGGCTAAAGCAAAGAGTTTATAAAATTACCAGAGAAGATAATTTAAGGAAAAAAAAAAATGGACAAACATAAAATTCATGAAAAGGAATATAAAGATTGGGTAAAGAAAATTCAAAAGGAAATGAAGAAAAGCAAAAAGAACAATTAGAATGAATTAATTTTCAAAATCATAGGTATATATTGATATGTATATATGTATGAATTTATGTGTGTATGTCTGTGTCTATGTATGTATGTATGTTAGTATTAATAGATACATATATTTATTTATTTTTGGTTTTAAATAATTAAGGATTTAAATTTTTAATTTATAAAAGAAAATCATTTTTTAAAAATTAAAACATAAATGTATCGATTTTAATATATTTTCTTCAAGTACTAAGTTTATTTTTTTTAAATATCATAAAAAAAGAATAATTATTATTAAAGTGCCATCAAAAAATTTATTCTCTTTGACAATTTAAAATTTAACAACAAAAATAAATCAATTAACTTTACAAAATAAATTCTTTTTTGTTTTGAAAATTTTTAACAAGTAATTAATATCAAATTTTGAAGAAATCTTTTTATTGCAAAAACACGATAAAGTATTATTAGAAAAGTGCTATCAAAATTTTTTTTAAAAAGTCTTGAAAAATGTCTTGAAAAATGTCTATTGAATTTGTATAACCTTTTTAAACAATCCAATAACAATCGGGGAGTGAAAAATAAAATAAAATAAAACTCTTGAAAGTTTTTTAAACAGTGATTCTTAAAATGGTGAAATATGTTTAATAAATGTAAATCTTTTTAAAAAATAAAACGAAAATCAAGAAAAAGAAGGTAAAAATAAGTTCAAATGTCAAATCAATTATTTAGACTATTATAGAATTATTTATTAATTTAAATTGTGAAAACAATATTTTTTTATTTGTTTTTAGGTTAGGTTTCTTTTAATTTTTGAAATAAACAGAAAATTTTAATAAATTTTTGATTAATTTCAAAAAGTAAAAAAAAAACCTCGAACACTTCGTAAAATAAAATAGAAAACTCAAAAAAACCTAGAACATTGACAAATAAAACAGAAAACCTCAAGAAAACCGCCGTTAGGTTTTTTTTTAATTTAAGAAATAAACCGAAAATATCAGAAATTTTCGGTTTATTTCTTAAATTAAAAAAAACCTAGGCACTCTACGGCACTCTGTGGACACTTACAATAATTATCACAAGAAATTTTTATTTTCTATTTCAGCTTTATTAGATCAGAATAGAATTTTCAAAACTATTCGTCATTCTCTTCAAATAAAGATCCCCAAGTTGAATTAAACTACAATTCATCCTTATGTTAATTTGAACATTTTTTAACTGACAATAACCTTTTTTTAGACTGGAGATTTTTAAAAAAGGTGGTTATACTCCTACTATAAACAATAAATACAATAGCCTCATGTATTTGAAGTTCAGGATTTTTGATTATATAGTTAATAAAATTGATTATAACTGATTTTGAATACTAATTAAAGTAATAGTTTTGTTAAAATTTTTTTTTCAATTTTATTTTTTAATGTTAGTGTAGTGAAAAGGAAAATTTTTCAATAATTTTTGAACTTATTATTCTCTGATCTAAGGAGATATTTGATATTGAAATTCCTCAAACTAGTTTAATATTTATTGTTAATTCGTAAAATACAATTTAAAATAAATAGAAAAATCCTAGTATCAAGAAATAGAAAAAATTCACTTTTACTAATGTTTACAATTAAAATCTCAAATTGTGTAAAATTAAACATGTTAGATTTTGATTTTATTTGTGAATTTTTGTTTTCTATTTACTATTTAAATAATCATTTTATTTTTTTGACTTTCGTTTTTGTTTTAAAATGAACAATAAAAGTCGTTAAAATACTTTCCAAAATTAGAACTTTTACTACTTTTTTTCAATTAAAACCAATTTAAAATTTTTTTCCAACTTGATAATTTTTTTCATAACGGTTTATTTCAAATCGAAATATTTGCAAAAAAATTGTACTTTTCATTTAAATTATGATGATTAAATGTCTAGAAAACGAAAAAAGTATTCAAGTAAATTTCAAGCCAATCCAAAAAAATAATATATTCACATTGGAATTGAAAAATAGAGTCAAAATCTGATTACTACAAGAACCAAACTTACTTTTAAAGATATTTTCAAAATGAGTTATTATTTTTGAAAGTCAGATCCATTTTTTTATCATTTTCAGAAAAGTTCTAAATCCAAAATATTTCTAAATTATTTCAAAATATTAATATTTTCTTTGAAAGAAGAATAGAATCTTAATATCCGGAAAGCAAGTGTTCTTAAATGCACTTTAAAAATAAAACCACAAAGTTAAGAAATAATTTAATTCGAAAAATCAACTTAATTTCAAAAAAATTACAACAATTATTTTGAACTTTAAAAAAATGAAAATTTATTCAGCTCAGATTTAGGAACAGATTTTTTCACTTTGTCAAGTAAAAAATATGAGAAAAAAACCAAACAATCAATTGAAAAATTCTCTTAAAATATTTTTTTAAAACCTGTAAAAAACAACTTATCACAAAAAAAATTAATTTTAATAAGATTTTTTTTTAACAGATAACTAATAAGAGTAACCTAATTTTATCAGATAATAACGGCCCAAAGATTAAATTTATTCAATAAATTTTATCATTATTTCTAAAATTTTTAGATATTTTCAAACACTAAAATTAATTCAAAATCAATAATTCTAAAATAAAAAAAATAATAATAGATATTTTCAAACGACCTTATTTTAATAATAACAATTTGCTGTAGATACCATGAATAATTGAAAAAAAAATAATTCTAAGCTTTTAAAATTTCAAAAAATTTATTAAATTAATTGAAAATAAATAATCAATTATTAATTCTTCAAGAAATCATTATTTGATTTCTTTTTATGGTATTTTCAAATAAGATTAAAATTTCTAATTTTATTTATGATACAAACTCTCAGAAAATACTAAAAGTAAGATATCCTCAAAATAATTTATTTTTTACAAATTTTAATTTATATATTTTTCAATCCAAAAATCCAAACCTAAAAAGATCAAATCTTTTTGACTTAAAATTTAATTGTTTAAAAAATAAATTTCTTTTAAAAATGACAACTCATTTCTCTAAAGTTGATAAATGAAGTTTCTTCAAGTTATATTGAATCTTTTTGTGGAAATAATTAATCTATTACCTTTTGGGAAAAAAAATAAAAAAGATTTACTCGTCCTTTAAAATTGTAAATTATCATTTTTGGTTTTGTCTATTGAATAAAAAAAAAAGAAAGAAAAAAAAGAAAAAAACAAACAGAATTTGAAAAAGTTATTTTTGTTTCTGAATTTATTGAAAAATATTAATAAAAATTTTCAGAATAAATAGAAAAATTTTCATTTGTTTTGGGGCAGATATGTTTGTTTTGGATACAACTCATGTGTGTATAAACCCCGTTGGGGAAAAGGCCAATGATTGAATCACCAATTCTTTTACCACAAACTTGGCATAATACATTTTGGTCTATACAAATACACTTTTTACTTTTTTTAGTAATTTTAGCTCTCAAATTTAAATGAGCAGATTTTTGTAAATTTTTAGTTATTGTTAATCTTCTTTTAATTTCAGTATTATTTTGAATAATTAGTTTTAAATAAACTAAAATTTCTGATAAATTTAAATCTTTTGGTAATATTTGGATCACTTTTAAGGGATTTATTTTCGTAAAATGCTTATTGATAATTTTTATTACGGAATTGATTATTGCTTGATTTTTATTTTTGTTTTTATTTGGATGGCTATTTAAAATTTTCTTTATTAATATTAAAAAAATGTCTTGTGTTTTGCCATCTTTACGATATTGCTCAATGCAATATTTCTCAGCTTTTTCTAAATTGTTTAATTTATTCACATAAATATTTAAAGCCATTTCATGCTTCCCCACTCTACTGAAGAAAATAGCCCTTTCTTCATAAAAGTCATCTTCGGGGAAACGGTCTAACATTTTTTGAGGTAAATAATATTTGGAACTTTTTGTAAAGTTTTTAATTTTTTCAATATATTTCTGCTTCGAGACTTGTAATTTATTTTTTTTTTCTTCGTCTGATAAGGAATTTTTTAAAAGATCTTGAATCGATTTGGTTTGTCCATAATAAAACAATAATAAGTCATTATGGAAATCTGGTGTTGAATCATTTTTTTGAAAAATCACATATTCAAGATATGGTATTATTAAATTGGGTAAACTTTCTTGGAGGAAATTTTTCACTAAAAATCTTGGTAAGTCTCTAGATGGGATTTGGTTGTCCATTAATTCTTCTTCATCATTTGTTTCATAGGTAAAAACCTTTAAGCATTGATTAGGATCAATTTGATTTAATTTTTTTGAATATTCAAAAATTAATTCTAAATGATCTCTTCCCAGCGAACACAAATATTCAACAAAAATTGTTATATCCCCCGTTTTTTTTGATTTCTTTTCAACCAAGATTAATGCCTTTTCATGTTTGCCATTTGTTTTATATAATTCAATTAGCTCCGTTTCTAATTCCCTCTCAGTAAAGATTTTCTCGCATTCTTCCAGATCACACCAATTAGGTATCCTTAAAAAGGGTGCCACATATGAAACATTCGTTTGCATATATGATTTTACCAAAACAGTGTCAATAACTTTTAAAATTTCTAATGAATTTTTTTTTTTTTTTATCTCGCTATAAACATTAATTTTTTTGAATTAATATTAAATCAATTTTTTTTATTATTTGTTATAAATATATATAGATATTAAAATTTGTATAAAGTAAAAATAAAAATTTGGTGAAAATACTGATAAATGAAAAAAAAATTTGTCTCAAAATATTCAAATTCCTGGTGCAAGATCATTCTGTATAGGAGAAAAAAAACAATGTAAACTTTGCTTTCATAAAATTTCATTACAAAGAAGATTTCAACAAAATCAACTCATTTTTCTCGTTTCTTTGAATTTAAGGGATTAGCATCTACCAAGGAGAGGCCGAAGATTAAAGTATGTTGTTATTGGGTGTAAATCACATTAGTGCGCCTCATGATTCAAATGTCTCAAAAAAAATCGATTAGTCAAATAGTAATATTTGTTGATCTTATCAATTAAAAATAATCATTGTATTAGTAAAAAACCCAAGAATTTCAGAAAAAAATCTACATTTTGCCACAAATTTAAAGGTTGGGTTGTCAATATTCAAAGACTTCCAAAGTTGCAAAATATCTTTCTTAAATTTGTGGTGAAATTTTGATTAATAGCTAAAAAATTCAATTTTTATTTTTTTCCATTTTTTATGCAACGAATCTTCTTTATATTGGGAAGAAGAGTTACAAAGGAAAAAGACCAAGTGATTACTTGCTAATACTGTGACACTAAAACACGAAAGTATGAGTAACTTGAAAATAAAAACGAAAAAGTAGAATGATACAAATGACCAAAGGGTTAAAGCAAATCAGATCAAAAAAAAAAAAGAAATTACAAAAATTAAATAACGATCGCTAAGTGAACCTTCTTGATCAATTATCAGATTATTAAATCAACCAAAAGTATCGTGTTTGTGATTTTGGGAGCTCTTAATTAAAAATAGCATTGGTTGTTTTTTTTTTTTTGATTTTTTATCAATCTCTTCTTTTAAACCCTTTTTAAATTTCATTTTTTTTTTTTTCTTTTCAATTTTTTGCTTTGGCTTTTTAAAAATAAAAAAATTTGGGTGTGCGTTTCTCTTGAAAAATCGTGAAATCTATGGTTTTACGCTTAAATTACCTTTGAGGAAATTTTAGTAAAAGGACATTCAGAGTTTAATTTACACTTCTTCCATCAATAATAATAAAAAATTCAATTTTTTTAAAAAATTAAAGAATTAACAAATAGATTTTTTTGGCAAATTATTTCTGAAGTATTGGAAATATATTGATGTTACAATTAGCATTATGAAAAAGAAAACAAAACTAATCAGTCTTTGGGTTTTTATGTTGATGATTATTGAGTTAATCTTTGAAATTAAAAAATTATAAAAATAGTTACTTTTGGAAGTTCTAAAGATGAATTACTCAAATTATTTGGAATACTATTATTTTGAGTTTCAATTTTTAGATTGGGATAAGGAATTAAAAAAAAAAAATTTCCAAAATGAAAATTTTTAATTGTGATCATGAATAAAAAATGGAATAATTTAAATTTATTCTAAATAAAATTATCAAAAATTTTTTATTAAAATATTATCAAGGAGAAGGGCTTGGTATATTCCAAGGAGACCCCTTATCTCCCATTTTATTTGCTCTTATTTCACATTTTCTTTTATTAAAAATTATATCATTAACAAATCATTGTCAAATGTTTGCAGATGATTTAATCCTAATTATAAAAGGAAATAAAATCCAAATAAATCAAAAATTAAATTCAATATATGAAATTATAATTCAATTTGGATTGAAACCTAATAAAGAAAAAACAGTTATTTCAAAAGATTTAAAAAAGATTAAATATTTAGTTATCTATTTGGATAAAATTTCACATATAGTTTATAATTTAAAAAAAGCTAAAGAAACATTTAATAACTGTAAATAATTATTTAACAACAATTCTCTTAACAATAACTTAAAAATAAGATTCTTTAAATCTTTTATATTAAGTCAATTAACATATGGATTAGAAATTTTTAATTATCAAATAAAAACGATAAATTATTTAAATTCTTGGATTAATTCCTGTATTACTGAAATATGCAAAATAAACAGAAATACGCCAATTCTCATTTACAAAACAGAATTTAAAATTGAAAATATGACAATTTCATAAATAAAAAAAAATTTAAATTCAAAAATAAATTAGGAAATTTATCTCTTCCTTATTTAGAAAAATTAATAAAATTTAATCAAAGAATAAATAATAAAATCAACTGGTATTCAAAAGATTTAAAAGAATTAAAAAATGAAATATATAAGTACACATTCAATGAGTTTCTGAATTCCAAAAGTTGGAAGTGTCGTTAGGTTTTCCAAAATTTAAAAGAATTGAGTAAAATCAAAGATTTTTCTCTATTCTTTTGAATTCTGGAAAACCTAGACACTCTTCAAAACTCCACAAAATTATTTAACAATAATTAAAAATCAAAAATATTTATTTAAAACTCAAAAATATTTGAGTTATCCGTCAAGTTCAACAATTCTAAAATTCAGATCGTTTACTAACTGCTTAAATAGATATTACTATGTAATTAATAAAAATTCAAATAAATTTTGTCCTTTATGTTCAAAATATGAACAAAAGGAAATTATAGAAAATATTGATCATTTTTTATGGGTCTGTCCTTCCTATGAAAAAGATAGATTAATGTTTTATAACAAATTAAAAGAAATAAATCTTAATGAACTAATTTCAAATCAAGACAGTTTAAAATTATTTTCATTAATTAATAATCGTGAAATCTATGATTCCACGCTTAAATTCCTAAAAGGGAATTTAAGTCTAAGGACAACTAGAGTGTCATCTACACTTCTTCAATAATAAAAAAAAAAAAAAAAAAATGGAATAATTTATTGTGCAATAAGATTTATAATAATTTTTTTTTTTTTTTATTTGAGTTATGGCTTAATAATATCATTTACACCCAATTACAACATACTTTGATTATAGAGAAATATATGGTGACACTAATCCCTTAAAATGAATAAAATTCTGAATTAATCAAGCTCAAGTTATAAATATTTCAAGAAAAGGGAATGAATTAAAAAAATTTTTAACGTTTCTTTGAATTACAACAAACAAAATTCTTTCTTCTTCTTTCTCCAAAGTCGAATTCAAAAAAATTCACAAAAGGGAACTTGAAATAAGAAATTTTTGTGGTTTTTTTTGAATTTATCAGTAAAAAAAAAAAAAAAAAACAAAAAATGAAAAAATTTGAAATCAAAATAATAATTACCGAGAATTTCTTGTTTGTAGCAAGTAATCAATTAAAGACAAAATGGCATCTTGTTGTTCATTTTCGTTTAATTCTTTGTTTTCAACAATAGGTGTAGTTAAACCTTTATAAACTTCGGGTGGCACAAGTGAAGGAAATAATGATAAGGCAATTCTTGGATCACAATCAACTTCACGAAAGAATTCCATAGCTTGTCCAAATTTTCTTTGGGTAAATAAATAAAATGCATAATCAATTTTGATTGTTTTAAATTTGGCCTTTTTATTGATTTCATCTAAGGTATCTACAAGTTGGCACAATTGTAATGCTTCTTCGTAATTGTGTTCATAGCATAGCATATCCACTTGTACTAAAAGTGGGATTTCATTTAATCTCCAGATACCCTCTTTATTGAATGTATATGCAAAGTTTACATTGTTTTTTTCTCCTATACAGAATGATCTTGCAACAGGAATTTCAATATTTTGAACTAATTTTTTGGTATTTAATGTCCGAACCCTAATGCCATTGGAAAATATTCCAAGCAGATAAGGTTGAAAATAATATATATTTTGTGGGGAATCTGACCAATTTATTCCATAATTTCTTGATGCCTTTCCATTTGGATTTTTAAAATAGCATATTTCTGAATTAAATACATTGATGAAATCCATAATTTTGTTGTATTTGGAAATATTGTGATTTATAAGAAAGTTAATGTTAGAAAGAAAATTGTTAGTAATGATGATAAATTGGAGGTTTGAGAAAAAGAATTAATAAAGAGATCTAGATAAAGATTAGGTCTTTATCAAATAGAAAATGTTAATGGAATATTTAAAGAAAATTTTTTTTTTTTTGTTTTTACTTTCTTTTCCCAAAAGTATTTCTTCATCTGATATCTTTGTTGAAATGGGATTGATGTTTTTCGTTAAAGCAAATAATTGATCCATAGAATTATCTTTAAGATTCAATAAAATGTATTCCTTTTTAAACCCTATGCAGATTTTTGTTGATTTAAACCAATCAAGGGTCTTGGGTATTGTTGGAATTGTTATATTGATTGTATTTTCAAAGGTATTATTGCCCCATTTAAAGATTAATAATTTTGTTTTTAACCCAATACAAAGTGATTTTTTTTGATTAAAGGAAAATAGCAGTGCTTTCTTTGAACATAATATATCAAGTGGCTTCATCGATTTTAAATTAAAAAGTTGAACTGTCTTTTATTTATTTGTTTATTTTTTTTTTTTTAATAAAATTTAAGAATTAATTTATTGATTTTTTTAGTTGTTTTTTTGAATTAAAATTTATGATTTTTAAATTATGTATAAATTTTAATGATAATCAAAAAAGAATATTTTTTATTTTTTTATTATTTTATTTTTTTATTTTTTTATTTTTATTTATAGCTAATTTATTTATGTGATACTAATTATTTTTTATTCTTAAATATCATAATAATTGACAAAATATATTGATTAAAAATTAATTGTGATTTAATAGTTGATGAAATTTTTGGATAATTTTCAAGGATGAAAATTTATGGTTTGTTATTTTTTTCTTATTGATATTGAAAAAAATTTTTTCAAAAGTGGATTAGTCTTGACAAAATTTCGAAGAGAAGGAAAAAATTATAACAGTGTTTTATTGTTTAAAAAATCCTTTGTATCTTTATCATATTTCTGATTTTTATTGAAATTGGCCATATATTGTTTTCTCTAAAAAAAGTGTGTTTTTTTTTTCCATTTTTTGGAAATATTTTTAATGAAAATAAAATTGAAATATATCCAATAGGTTTTGAATCGATCAATTTTAATATTTCTCTGAATTTGATATTGTCAATTTACGAATAGATCAACTAACAAAGAGAATTTTTTAAAAAAAAATGTAAAAAAAATTTCCAACTTTTTTTGATAATACCTTAAATTGATTATGTGATAAATGTGTTGTGTATTATACAAAGAATGTTTAGCTTATGTTCATTTGATGAAAAATCAATTTATTTCAAAAAAGAAACTTGGAAAAACATTTTTTTTTATTTACATTTTTTATTTGTACCTTTTATCATTGTTCTGATTCACCCAGAGGTTTTTTAGGAGTTATATAATCTAAATTTCAAAATTTTCCAATTAGTTCAAATTAATTTAAAGAATAACAATACTACACTTTACATTTAATTTGGTAATAATTTTATCTTTTTTTGTCTAAACTTTTTTGTTTTCCTTTCCTTTTTTCCAATTATGTAATCTGTTTACCTTTAGATCGGAAAAAAATTTTTTCTAATGATTGATAAAAGGTTAAAGCCGAGTTTAGTTAAATAGAAAAATCAGATAAGGTTAGTTGATGGTATCGAACCATTTGCTCGATCAATGATTGTTGATGGAATTTTCAACAAATTTATCAATACAATTTTTTGTTCAGCTGGTTTCATTGTTTAGAATTTTTAGAGTTTATTTTTTTCATTTTATATTTTATTGTTTTATTTGGATAAAAAAGGATTACTTATAAAAGCATTAATACTGAGTAACTTAAATGTGGTTTAATATTAAGTTTTGAAAAATATAATGAATTGAGGGTTTATTTTGCGTATTTTTGATTTTGGGTGTGTCCAAATTTTTGGAATGGAGTTTAGTTGCTGGGTGGTGAAATTTTTACAGCCGTTCCAGCCCTACCGTGAAAATTTATTAGACTTAGAAATTGGTTGTCTATTATAAAATTGTGTTTTATGAAATAGAAAATTCAATTTCTTTCTTATCAGAAGATAAAAATTTCAATTTCTCTTACATCATAAGAGATTTTTTTTAAAAAAAAAAAAAACAAAAATAAAAATTGCATTTTCTCAAGAAAAGAAATCACAGAAATCATGGAAACTTGAAAATCTTTTTCGATCTTTGTTTTTAAATTGTTTAAAGCAGTGATTTTTCCAATTTTGTAAATCGAAGATACACATTAATTTCATTTTTTATTTTTTATAATTTTTACCTTTTTCCAATTTCCCTTTGTAGTTGTTTGGGTTCCTCCTCTTTTTGTTTTTTTTAGGTGTTTTGAGGAATTAAAAGGAATAAAAAATCATTATAAGAATTGATAGACTTGTTTCTGATTAGATCTTTAACTAACTTAATCAGATCTTGCAAGAGAAAATTTCAAAACCAATTCTTATTCTTAAAAAACAGTACTTTCTCGATAAACCACATCTATAAAGTTCAAAATTAAAATTTAGTAAAGTAACCTTTTTCATTTGATCTATAGTTGTTCAAATATTTAGATCTCTTTATTAAAACAAATTATGATTGCAATCCAAAAAAAATTGAAATAAAATGGAACAACCACCAACCCGTTTAACACTTGAGAGGCAAAAATTATACTTTTAAATGAAGTTTTTACTTTTTTTTTTATTATTTTTTTGCTTCGATTTTAATTCATTTTTTCTTATATTGTGCTTGTCATATTAGTCAGAAAATATTCTATTGTGATGTCGTATATTTCTTTTGTATTCATTTTTCTGAACAACTCATCAGTATCCTCTCTGTTAATGACACTAAAGTCAAATTCTTTGACTTTTTTGAGCTCATTTTTCCAGTATTTTCTGGTTTTTTCATATTTTTCGCATTTCCATATGAAGTGGTCAAATTAAAGAGAAGTCTAAATAGCAAGTCATTCAACTCACCAGAAACATATATCCCCTCAATACTACTACTATTTGTATATCTATTTTTTTTTTTTTTCCACTATTCATTTTTTATTCTTTTTTTTCTTCTTTTTTTCAGAAAACTAAATTGAGTCTAAAATACTTCTAATGACTGTAATTAAATGGTTCTTTTGACTACTCTTTGAATTAGAAGTCACAAATTTAGTCACTTAAAAACTCTCTCTTTAACAGATTAAGAGCTCTTGGGCGCTTAACCCTTACCAATAAAGCTTCTCTTTAATTTCTTTAATTTCTTTATCTTATTTTTGTCTTTGTTTGGAAATAAATTTTTTTTTTCATTTTTTAAAGAAAAGATATCCTATGAGCTATAATCTTGCCTAAATTATAGCTAGAAGAAAAAACTTTAAATACAATTTTAGAGTTTTAGAGAGTGCTGTCAAGTGCCATGAGGTGCCGTAGAGTGCCGTAGAATGACTTGGTTTTCCAGGATTCAAAAGAATAGAGTAAAATCAAAGATTTAACTCAATTCTTTGAAATTGTAGAAAACCTAGTTAGGTTTTCTTGAGGTTTTCTGTTTTATTTGTCAAGTGTTCTAGGTTTTTTTGAGGTTTTCTATTTTATTTGTTAAATCTATTGATTTTCGTTATGTTTTTTTTACTTTAGAAATAAACCCAAAATTTATTAAAATTTTCGGTTTATTTCTAAAGTAAAAAAAACCTAACGGCAAACAGGAGGTAATTTTGTTGAATCACCTCTCTTCAATAATAAAAAAAAAAAAAAAAAAAAGAACAAAAAGTTTTAAAAAGTGTGTATAAAATGTTAAAATCTTTTTAAAAAGGTGTGAACAAAAATTATTTTAATATAGCATGTATAATAGATCTATTAAAGTTTGACATCTATTTTTTAGATACTTTTGAAAACTTTTTTTGTTACACTTTTTTAAAATGACTTTATCATCTTTTCAACTGTTTATTAATCCTTTTATCAAACATTTTATCTTTACTTTTTTAAAAATGACTTTAATCAAGAAAGTGGATATTTTGATCCATTTTAAACGATTTTTTTAAGATCAAATTAATTTCTAATATTTAAGAGAATGTTAAGGGCTATCCTAATTCTTGTCCAGTGGATATTACTTTTATAACTAAAAACATATTTAATGACTTAAAAGAATGCTGAGTCAAGAAATCTGGTCTTGTTAAAAATTAAAATATATGGATTTTTATTTCGAAATTTAGTACTTTTTGAAAAACCATTTTACGCAAACCAAATTTGAAATTTACATTGAAAAGTTTCGAACAGCAAAATTTCATTATGTCTATAAATACTCTCCGCTTTCTTTTCCAGTATTTTAGAGTTAAGGGCGAGAGTATAAATTTACTTTAAAATCAAGTGATGTGGACCTTTTTATAATGGGTAAAAAAATAGCTTTTTAAATCTGGTTTGTTTTGTCCTACAATTTCCTAAAAAATTTTTTGATCAGTAAATGTTTTTTTAAATTTTCAAAATCAAAAAAAATCCAAAAAATGCAATATTTTAATTTGTAATATTTTGACTTTCCTTTAATTCACTATTCTTTTAAATCATTTTTATTGTTTATTAGATTATATTCCAATCCTCATAGAACATAAAATTCGGATAGTACTTGAAAAAAAATTTAAAAATCAGCTTACTGATGCTTGAATAAAAAATCATAAAAAATTTTTTCTTCATTTTCCTTTTCTTTTTTTTCTTTTTCGATTAAATTTCAAAGAAATTGATGGTGTTATTTGTGATTTCTCTATTTATTTGTTTGGTTTCTTTTTTTAATCTGACACAAATTGGGTAAACTATGAATCCTAAAGGAAAGGTATTTTGAATTCTTGAACAAATGAAAAATCAGCTGAAATTTAAGCCAATTTAATTCCAAATAACAGTATTTTTATTACGAATAAAGATTTATTCCAATAACAAAATTACAATGAACTTTTGTGTTTTTTGTAATCAAGATAAATAATTGTTCTCAATATCCTTTTTAATTTTTCAAAAGAAGAAAAGAATTAGGGTTTTTTTTTTACCTCCTAGATTTATGTTCTTTGTGAGATTACAAAGACTGTAGAATTCTAATCAACCACCCTTTTTTAAAAAAAAAATGAATGGGTGAAGCTTTGTACTGAAAATACTTGATTACTTCAAGTGTTGTTTCTTGTTTTTTGTTACAAAAAAAGATTTTTTTTTTTTCTGAAAAGATCGGAAAATTGTGTATTTCTTATTGTGCAATTAAAGATTTTCTTGTATTTCAAAATTGTTTGTTAGACAAATATATGGGAAACTGAAAAAGTGTTGGTTTCTTTTTCCTGGACCGTTTTTTTTTTTTTTTTTTTTATCTTTTATAATTTTTTGAAGTAAAATTAAAAAAAAAAGTCTTTTGTTTTTTTTTCTTCTTTATTTTGTTTTCTTCTGTATTTTTAAAAAAAAAAAAAAAAAAAAAAAAAAAATAACAAACCGAATCGAATAAGGCAATTAAGATGCTTTTTGGTTTAATAATACTCATTTGTGTAATTCCTTTTTTGGTAAATTTGGGGATGTTTCTTATTTCTTTGGCTTGGAATTCAAAATTTTCTGAGATTCTTTCTATTTGGTATTGAATAAGCGATCCGTTTGCTAAAGAGGCAATCAAATTGTTATTCCATGTTCCAATTGATTCCACTTTTCCAATATTTTTAAGAACAAGTGAATACTCAAATGCACGATGAGTGTCCATTCACAAAAATAGTTGTAAAATGAATTTGATAAAGTAAAAAAATAAAAAAAATAAAAGAACTTTCGAATTTTTTATTTTGGCAACCAAAAAAGGAAAAACATCAAAAATCTTCTTTAAGAATATTGGTGATGTGAATTTGTAAAGTTGATCTTGAAAAAAAGTTTGTGATGGAAATATAATCTTGATAAAAATATTTTAAGGGTAATGTAATACTTATAAGTTTTTCATCCCAAATGAAATTGAATAATTATTTTCACAAGGGTAAGATTAAGTCCCAATACCTAACTTCGTTTATCAACTTTATAGAAATGAATTATCATTTTTTAAAAGATTTCATTTTTCCCAATGATTATTGAGTAAAAGAAATGATCCTTTTTGTTTTGGTGATTTGGATCAATTCAGAAAAAAGAAAAATATCACAAAATGTTTTTAAAGTAGGACTCACTTTTAGTAATTTCTGGGTCTTTACCGAACAAATATCCTTGAAACTTTAATTTTATTTTAAAAATACAATCAAAAGAAATCCCAATATTGAATCCTTGAAGATCTAAAAAATAATTGATTATTTATTTTATTAATATTTATTAAAATACTTGAAATTTAAAAGATAAGGCAATATTCTTTTTCAAATACTAAGAGTATAAACTACTATATATTAGAATTAAAATCAGTTAATTGAAAATATTATTATTAGTTTTTTTATTAGAATTTTTTATTTGAATTTCTTGTTATTTATTTGAATATATTTATAAAATTGAGAAATAATGATAAATTCTATTGATAAGTTTGGTCTTTGTAGTTATAACTAAATCACTGTAAGAATTAAGATTGGGTTATTAATTATTGATTAATAATTATCAAGTGCAAAGAAATTTCTTAATATTTTAAGTTGGATTTTCCAGGTTATAAAATAACTTTTTGGGAGAATTTTTATTTTAATGGTTTGGTGGTTATACTCAGATTTTTTTATATAATCAAAAAAAAAGAAAAAATTGATTTCAATTATTCTTTGAATTAAAAAAACTTAGTTTTTTTTAAAAGTTTAAAATAATTATTTAAATTATTTTAGTAATATGTAGATTTTTTTTACAGAGTTATTCGAAAACTTTATGATTTTATTTTTAAAGTGTATTTTTGTATACTTCCCTTACAGATAGACAATAAGATTTCGTTTTTCTGAGAAGAAAATAATATTTTTCTAAATAATTCAACAATATGTTAAATTTTGAACTTTTCAAAAAAAGATAAATAATGGATCAAACTTTTAAAAACAATAATCCATTTCAGAAAATAGCTTTTAAAGGAAGTTTGGTTTTATAGTAATCGAATTGTTACTTTGTTTTTAATTTTCTAAGATGAAGGTAAAATTATTTTGAATTTGCTTTTAGATTTGATATATTATTTTTTTTTACTTTACTAGTCACTTAATGAAAACATTTGTTTAAGAAAAGTGAAAAAAAAATAATTCAAAATCATTAAAATAGTTAAACTTCTAAAAAGAAACTCTAATTTTTCAAATATATTTAGGAATTCAAAATTGGAATCAACTTGTTTATATTTATATTTATTTCAAGGGTATTTTTATCAATTTCAATTTTGAGATAGTTATTAATTAAATTTCACAATAAGAGTAAGGAAATCAAAGGTGAAATTTGTTTGAATGAATTAATATTTTGAAACAAAAACTTTTTGAAAAGATCATAAAAACTACAGTCAGTTCCACTCCTAAGACACAAACTTTCGAGGAAATTTATGATACAGAAAAATCTTAATTTAAATCACATTTTTTGGAATTTTTTTTTAAACAAATTATTTTTACTAGAATTCAGAATTTTGTGCTTTAATTTGAGATTTTTTTTGTAACTAAAATTTTGTTGAAGGATTGTGTTTAAAAATGGAACTGACTATATCTCAAATACAATTAGACTTTTAAAATACTGAAGAAATAATTTTTTTTTTTTCTTTTTTTGAACTATCTTATGTTTTGGATCTTGAATAAAACTAATTCTAATCAAGATCTGAAAATTTTGCAAAACATGCCAATTAAAATCAAACAAATTAAAACAAAAAATAATAAATGAGTAAATAAATTATAAAAATGAAATTCTAACAACTGATTTGTTTAAAATTTATTTATATAAAGTCAAAACCCACAATTGAATTCCCATTTTTTTTACCTCCATACATAACCTTAAAAAATTTTCAAAAATGAAATAAAATGTTCGATTTGACAATTCTGTTTCATCAACAAAACATAACCAGGAAACAATAAACAGAAAATAAAAAATAATCATTTTTTATTTTGGAAGATTTGTTTCACCTTTTTATAAAATGAATTAATTACATTAAAACAAAAAAATTGAAGGAAAATTTATTATTATTTAGTTTTTATTTTTATTGTTCATATTTTTTATTGATGAAAAGTAGGATAGCTTTTAGTTCTTAAAATTTTTTAAAAAAATGAGAATGAAGAACATAAAGAATGTTCCAAAAAATAAATATATAACTGATTTGTATTGTTGTAAAAATTTAAATATTTTTTTTTCTGAAATTGTTTTTCTGAATAAAATTTAAAAGAAAAAATTAAACGATATTTAACAGAAAAAAAATAGTAAATAGTAAATCGAAAAAAGAAAAAAGTAAAAAGTAAAAAATAAATAATTAAAAAAATAATGGAGAAAACAAAAAAAAAATATTTTTTTTTTTTACCAACAATAATTCTAAAAAATACTCGATAAATAAAATTTTGTTTTAATTATTTTTTTTTGTGGGTTTTTCTTGAATATGGTGAATCTTTTTTTTCCAAAAATTGAGTGAAAAAATTATGAATATCATTATCAGTTTCTAATTTGGCTCCCTTTTTACCTTTTGTTGATAATGATGATTTAGCTAACCTGTCAGAAAGAGGATTTTTTTTCTTTTTTTTTGGCTTCAATTGAGAGGTTTTTTGTTTTTTTTGGATTTTACGTGCAGTTTTTCTATTTCTTGGTGTGATATATTCTTTATTTGGCTGAGAAGGAAGTAAATTTTGCTCTTTTCTAAAATTAGGTCCTATTTACATTAGTAAGAACAATAAGAAAATAATAAATAAATTGAAAAATAGAAAAGAATGTGAATAAGTGCAAAAAAACAACAAAAGAAGAATAAGAATAAAAAGGGCAAAATGATTTAAATTTTCAAAGGTTTAATTTTGTTTTTTCAAGAATGTAACAACAAAAATAAACTCTTGAAAAAAAAAGAAAAAAAAATTCATCAAAATATTTAAAATGAACAATTTACCTAATTCTTTAACTTTTGGTGAAGAATATTGATGAGTTTTCTTTAAAATATCATCCAGCCTTCTTAAAAATTTAGGATTTTCTTCGGTTTTTACTTGTTGATCTTTGATTGAAGATGTTTTTTCAACTTTTGGTGGTTGTACAACCTCTTTATATGGTTGATCTTCCTTATAGTCTATATTTTTAAATAAAAGATTGATTTTTCCATCTGATTCAGATCCAATTGGATAGAATAATTGATCTTTATTTACAGTTATAGCCATTTGATTAAAAGGGAAAGTATAATTCAAATGGAAAATATATTCTCGTAAAAGATCAATGTTTGTATCTAATTTGACAGAAGTGTAAATAAAAGCAGCACCGTCTATAAATAATAATAATAATAATAATAATAATAATAATTTTTATTAGAGTATAAATATATGTATTCATACAAACACACAAGCACCCAAAAATTAAAGTACACAGGGATATGAATTGTATTGAATTTATTTAATAATGGAAACAAATTAGAAAAAGAAATATTAGAAAAATTAAAAACAAAAATGAAAGTTAAATATAGATTAAAATTGGTAATTTTTTACATTGTAAACAGAGTCTGCGAATTTTTCCCTGAATATATTCCATTTGATCAACATCAATTGAATGCTTTTTTTGCGTATCAACCATTTCATCAGTTTTTGTATATGCAACAACAATAGGTATTCCAAAGTTTTTAATCAAGGAATCTTTTGGCATATCGTCCATTGATAATTTTTGTAATTCCTTCTTGCTAAACCTCGATGACTTTCTTTCTGTATTCATTTTTTTGAGTTTGGGTTGTTCATTTTCATTCATTTCGGATTCAAGATTTTGATAATTAAGCACACGCTGCATTTGTTTTTTTTTGATAATATCGATTATTTTTCCATCAATCTTTGATATATGATCTGAAGATAATGTTTCTTCAATTACATTGAGCCATTTTTTTAAACTGGAATACATTTTCCATGGAATGGTTGTGTCGAGACAAATTACAATTGAAAGATGATCAAGAGTATCTTCGCTGATTGCAAATTCTAATAAATCTTTATGATTTTTTGAATCATTAATTTGCCAGACATCAACCCTTGAAATAATGTCTATTATTTTGTTTTATTATAAATGTTTGTATTGGTTGATCGTGGTTGTTTTTGGTTGATTTTAGTTGTTTTTGGTTGATTTGAGTTGTTTTTGGTTAGTTTCATTTTTAGAAAAATTAGTGTGAAATAAATATTGAATAAAAATATAAAGCATTTAGAATTAAATAATTTCCAAAATCAAAAAAATATATTTATAATAAGAATTTATTTTTAAAGAAACCACATCTACACCTTTATAATAATATAAATAAAAAAATTCCTTTTTAAATAAACACAAAAAGCATTTCGTATCAATAATTAACAACAAAAATTATTGGGAATATATTCAAAAACAATTGATACGATCAATGAAAAAAATTTTTGACTTTTTAATTAATATAAAAAATGAGTTTTGTTTTTGTTTCATACAATACAAAGTTTGTAAAAAAGGAGATTTGGAACAAAAAAAAAAAAAATTTATTTGAAAGTTTGAATGAAGATAATATGTCTTAATATACGGGTATAATGTTTTTTAAAGAATTTGTTTTAATGGATCTAAATATCTAAATTTGATTAGAATATTTTTGAACGCAATGGTAGATTCACTATTTTGGTTCAACAAGCACCCAGAATCTTTTGCTAAAAATTGAAAGCAAATAAAAATATTTCCAACGTTTTAGAAATTTTAAGTTACTAAAATCAAACGAAATTTAAAGACCAGTCAACAGAAGTGGGAAGTAACTTGTTTTTTATCAGAAATTCAAATAAATAAAGAAAATCAATTTATTTTTTTGTAAAAATGGCAATTTAATTTGAATTTTTTTCTTGAAAAAATACAACTCTTTTTTTTTTCTATACCTATTGAAAAACACAACACCAAAACGAAACAATTTTTAACCAAAATTGAAATTAAATTATTCTTTCTATGAGTTGAGAAAATAAATTACTCTTTTTTGAAATATTCACTAACCAAAAAAAGATAAAATCTACCTGCTACCAATCATTCAAGTTACAAACGGTTTGATTTCCCATCTTTATTTGTAATTTTTAAAACTCAATTGGTAATAAATAATCTCAAAAAGTAAATCTCATTAATGAAAATGAGTACAGAACCCCTCGATTTCTTTTAAAGATTTAATTTTTTAACAGAAAATCTTACTTCAAAAAAAGCAATTAAATACGGTTTTCCAGTCTTACTCTAAACTAAATAACCTTTTATCTTTTAGAATTTGAAATTGTAAAAGATTGGTTTTCAAAATAATTATTCCTAAAAAAAATAAATACCTACTTTTGTTTCGAAAAATTGTAATATTTCAAGGCATTTCGTTTTTCAAAACAAATCCATTATAAATCTCTTATGATCAAAAAACAGAGTACCTAAACTTTTTTAACATTGTTAAATTCAAATTTAAACAAGTGGCTCTTCATTCAATTCCAAATTAATAGATTTTTAATAATTATGTTTTCACAATAAGAAAAAATGCGAAAATTTATTATCTTTGGAATTTTTTTTCTTTATTAGTTTATTGATCAACAATTCCCATTCAATTTTTAATAATAACATAAGAACCAATATTATTTTTGGTGTTGATTACTGGAAATTCGAAAAAAAAAAAAACCCTAACCTGTAGCAAAAGACATATGGGATTGACATAAAATTAATAAAAATTTGCAATTTTTCGCATTTTGCAATTTTTTGAAGATTGTACTTACAGCCAAAAATATTAGTTACGATTTCTAAACCATTTTCCAGTTAAAGAGCCCAGTTGTAATGAGTAAATTGCATGTGTTTAAAGGGTTTGAATCGATTTTAGAAGAAAAATTTTATTTTGGAAATTTTCAAAATTGAAATTCTTTTTTTACTATTTTTTTTTTTCGATTTTTTTTGACTTGTTATTGTTTTGCAAATTTTTTTTATATTCCAAGGTCGATAATCACTTGGTAAAAATGTATTATTCTAATGTTATTTAAACAGTGAAAATTATTGCAGAGAAATAATATTTATTTCTATTGGAATTTTATTTGGATCTTAAATTGAAGATCAAATATGAACCTTGTTGTTTTTTTCAATAGGTTACGGAAGAATTTTAGTTTCTAAATTTTTTAAGAAAATTTATTGATTTATTAGTTTTACTTCATACCTATATCAACTATTCTTTGATGTGTATTATACTACTTATTTTTTATTTGTTCTTCAAAGGTCAATTATAAAAAATAATTGATATTTGAAAAAAATGTTTTTTTTTTTGGATTACCCTTTGACTGAAACAAAGTTTAGATAATTTTCTCATATAATAAAACGACTTGATCAATCATAACCAGAATAAAAAAAAAGACACATGAATTATGTTAATTGTTACAAGATTTTATTAGTGATTGATGTATAAGTTTTTAAAGAATATTATCGATAATATAACTAATGAATTAGTATAAAATTTTTAATAAAAATCTTTTTGATACCAATTTTGACTTGAAATTTGACTTTATATTTTTTAAATTCTTTTAAAAGTCCATAGTATCTAAAATTCCATCGTAGATTGATTGAATTTTCTTTTTTTCTTTTTTCTTTTGTAAATTTTATGGAATAAAAGTTTTGTTCTTACTTCATTTATTCCCCATTTCAATAAAACAAAGATTTGAATTATAAAATAAACCTGAATTCAAAATTTTTGAAACAATTTATAACTGTCCAAAGAATCACAATAACATAATTTCATTCGAATTGGAAATAGTTTTGATTTTTGAAAAATATTTTCATTTTTTGTTTTTTTTTTGTTTTTTGTTTTTTTTTTGTTTTTTTTTTTGGTTTTTTTGTTTTTTTTTGTTTTTTGTTTTCCTTTCCTTTTTTCCAGTTACATAATAATTTACCTGAGATCTGGAATTCTTTTAAATGATGATATTAAGTTTATTGTTGAATTTGTTAAATTGTAAAAACAAATAAAATTGGTTGATGGTATCGAACCATTTGATCGATCAATAATTGTTGGTGATATTTTAACAAATTTACCAATGTATTTTTTTTTGTTATGATCACTACAAAATTAAGTTACAAATCTTGATTTATTTTTATTTGTAATTATTTATTTTTTGTTTTATGATTTGTGTAAATGTTAAACAAGTGTTAACGTTTCCACAGTTAATGATTCTAATTTAATATTTTTCTATTAATTTATTTAAGATGATTTTTGAAAAAAAATTCGTTTTTTTATATTTTTGTTTGTAATTGTTAGGTAATAAAACACTTTTTGTAAAATTTCAAAAAATAAATGAAAGTGAATTTAAATCGAGAAATTTATTAAAAATCTGAAATATTTTTTGAAATTAATTTTTTTTATTTTGATCTAAAAGTGTTTTAATTTATTTCGACAACTGTTAACTTGGAAATTATTGTTAGATTCCCAATGAAAAAAATAGAGGTTTTGTCCCAAAATTCACTATGTAAAAGCCAAATTAAAAAAATAATTTTCTTTTTTAAATTTATTTGTAAAGATCTTTTTATTTTTTTGACCAATAGCGATAAAGCATAATTTTGGGAAATTGAAATGAAAATTTTTCATTTGTTAATTTGAAAATGGCAGTATGATCTTTAAATTATAAAAATAGTTTCACTTAGTATTGTTAAGAATAGATCTTTTCTTTAAATCCTTGATATCATTCGGATTCCCAATACAGCCTCTTTTCGAATGATTAAATGGTTTTTCTATAACAGTTATAAACAAAAGAAAAAAAAAGTGAAAATTTCTTTTTTTTTTATAATTAAAAAAGTGTAAATTACACTCTTGTTGTCATTAAAAAAAGGGTGATATTTATTTTTAGTATTATTTAAAGTAGGTGTTGTTAACCCCCTTCTTGTTTGTTGTTAGCTTTTCTTGAGTTTTCTGTTTATTTTGTTAAGTGTTCTAGGTTTTTTTGAGGTTTTCTATTTTATTCAGAAAATCAATAGAAAACTCAAGAAAATTGCTATTAACTTTTCCAGAATTTAAAAGAATTGAGCAAAATCTTTTTATTTTTCCATCTATTCTTTTGAATTCTGGAAAACTGTGTTAGGTTTTTTTTAATTTTAGAAATTAAAAGAAAATTTTTGAAATTTTGGTTTACTTCTTATAACCTCAAAAAAATCTAGGTACTCTACGACACTTGACGGTACTCCACAGTATTCTACAACACTTGACGGCACTCTACTATGCGACTGTTTTTTAATGATGTTGTTGATTAGAATAAATTTTCAATATTTTTGAACTTTCCAACAAAAAGTGGTAATTTCTTTTGAATTAGTTAGTAAGGTTTTCTTTCATTTGGAATCGATATTTGTTTTTTGGAAATAAAACGAAGAATTTTTTTGTTGCGGATTTATTTTTTTCCAAATTTAAATCCAATTCTGATTATAAATGAGTTTAAAAGCAATGAGCGAACCTGAATTTGAAATTAAGTAAATGTTGTGATTTTTGAATTTTACAAGAAGAAAAATGTTTCACTTAATTCTGATATTTATTTTGAATTATCACTTAAAGCCAAAGATAGGATGCTTATTTAAGAATAAAATACGTTCTGATTCTTAAAAAGTGATATCCATTGTGGAAAAAAAGTATAATGCGGTGTTTAATTGTCAACCTTAACAGAAACTGAAAACTGTAAAGTAAGATCAATTAATTAATAAGAAAAAATATATGATTAAAGACAAAACGGGTGCTTAAATCACAATTACAGTTTTTTTGAGACCATCTTTTGGTATTGGGGTTTTTCTTTGGTTGGTCTTGTATTTTTAAAAAATTCTAAAAAATTTGAGAATCTTTAAAAAAAAACTAAATTTCGATAAAAAAGGGGGTGTCGATTTAATTGTGTTTGTTGATTTGATTGATCGTAATATCATGAATTACACTTCCAATTTAATTTGTTTCTTCTTTTAATTGATTTTACTTTTCAGTTTTCACATTCTGTTAAGGCTGACAATTAAATCCTGTTATTCTTTTTTTCCACAATGGATATCACTTTTTAAGATCAGAAAGTATTTTATTCTTAAAATAAGCATCATCTCTTTGGTTTTAAGTGAAAGCCCAAAACAAACCATAACCTGAAGAAAAAGAAAAGGATTGAAAATTTTGATCCTTTTCAAAATTGTAATTAACGATAAAAGCGATGATAAGATTCGTGGAAAAAGACCTTAACAGTTATTCCTTTCTCAATATTAAAAGAGATGAAGTAAAGATTGCAATACTTTTGTTTTGGATGGTGCAATTGAAAGGGTTGGTGATAAAAAAAAAAAAAAAAATAATAATAAAAAAATAAAAAAAAATTAAATGAGAAAGAATTCTTACCTTCAGATTCATCGTTTGTCGAACTAACATCAAGATACGAATAATTCAAACCAATTCCAACGAGGTTTCTATCTGTTTTTAAATATTTAAAAAATAAGCTTGTTTTACCCGAAGAAGGATCACCTAAAAAAAATCAGAAATTATTGTTGGAGCAAATGTTGTTTGGTTGGTTATTATTTTAATGTAAAAAAAAAAATTTCAGAATAAAAAAGAAAACATTCAACAAAAAGAAAAAAAATTTAATAAAAAAATTGAAAAAAACAAAAAAACACAAAACATTTTTTAAAGAAAAAAAAGAAAAGCTTTAGTTACCAAGAATTAAAAGTGTTGAGGATTCTGGCACTGACTTTTTTGTTGTTACACGCTTCAATAATGAAGCCCAAAGTGCTGTTTCACCATCTGTACTTTCATCCTTATTCCAGATTTCTTCTTCTTCAGTTCTATCACTGTCTGTGTCTGTTTCATCAGATGATCTTACAATTTCAATACTTTTTTCTTCTTCTTCAATTTCTTGGAGATATGTTCCTTTGATTTCTTTTTTTTTAATAAAGTCAGTCATGTTGGAAATTAGTGTAAGAGACTCTTGAAAAAAAAAAAAAAAAAAGAGATAATTAATATTTCAGAATCTTAACTAAAAAAAATGAACTTTAAATTTGGATGTTTAGGGATGTTAAGCTTTTGTCCTCAAATATGAATTCATCCTTTGTGTTCTGAAAGCTATCGTATTCATCACAATTCTTTCTTTTTTTTTCTTTTCCAAAGAAATCAAGATATTCATTGACTTTTTTCTAAAAGTCAAACAAAGTTTGAAGAATTGTTCGATGTCACTTGTTTTAGAAATTTGGATGTTTTTGAAAATCTTTTCAGAAAATTAAATAATTTTTTCGCTTTGAGTAATTCAGAAATTTGGGTGATTTGTTGAGCTGGGTTTAAGTCTCAGTTCAAAACAATTTCAATTAAAGAATGTACAAGTTTATTTTTTATTATTAGTTATCTGATTTGAATCTATTATTAGGATTATTTGAATAATAAATGGTTATAATTTTTTACTTACTTTTACCAAATTTTTCAATTTTCAAATAACATTTAGAAGTTTATGATTGAAATTTCTGTGCACTATTTTTTGTGTTGGTCTCTTTGGTTATGATTTATATATTGACATATATTGGATAAGTAATCATACTAGACAAAAATAATATCTCAAGGAATAAAAAAAAAAATAACCAACTGAAATTTTCTCCCCTTTTTTATTCAAATAACAGGATATTATGAAAGAGCAACTGAATAAAAATTTTCAAAAATATCAATAAAATATTCAACAAACGACAGTGGACCATTAAGGATTACAATCATTGGAATTTGTAAAAAGGGTTATCTTGTATCAGATGTGTTAAAGATGTTATTTGGGTTCTAAGTTGATTGATCTTTGACTTTGTACTAATTTTAATATTGGTTCAAAAAGGTTATTTTTTTTATAAAAGGGGATAAAAATCATTTAAATCAAAAATTAAATTCAATTTATGAAATTATAATTCAATTTGGATTGAAACCTAATAAAGAAAAAAACAGTTATTTCAAAAGATTTAAAAAAAGATTAAATATTTAGGTATCTATTTGGATAAAATTTCACATATAGTTTATAATTTAAAAAAAGCTAAAGAAACAATTAATAACTGTAAACAATTATTTAATAACAATTCCCTCAATAATAATTTGAAAATCAGATTATTTAAATCTTTTATATTAAGTCAATTAACATATGGATTAGAAATTTTTAATTATGAAATAAAAACTTTAAATTATTTAAATTCTTGGATGAATATAGCCATTACTGAAATATGCAAAATAAACAGAAATACACCAATTCTTATTTATAAAAATAAATTTAAAATTGAAAAATTGGTAATTTCAGTAAATAAAAAAAAATTCAAATTCAAAAAAAAATTAAAAAATTTATCTCTTCCTTATTTAGAAAAATTAATAAAATTTAATCAAAGAATAAATAATAAAATTAACTGGAATTCAAAAGATATAATTGAATTAAAAAAGGAAATCTATAAATACACATATAATGAATTATTGAATTCCAAGAGCTGGAAAGTGCTAAAATACTTCACAATATTAAGAAACCAAAATTCATTATTTATTACTCAAAAATATCTAAGCTATCCGTTCAAGTTCAACAATCCTAAAATTTAGGACATTTACCAATTGCTTAAACAGATATTACTATGTAATTAATAAAAATTCAAATTAATTTTGTCCTTTATGTTTAAAATACAAACAAAAGGAAGTTATTGAAAATATTGATCATTTTTTATGGGTATGTCCTTCCTATGAAAATAATAGATTAATATTTGTGAATAAATATAATGAAAAAAACCTCTATGAATTAATTTTAAACCATAACAGTTTATTATTATTTTCATTGGTTAATAATCGTGAAATTTATGATTTTACGCTTAAATTTCTGAAAGGAAATTTAAGTATAAGGGCAACTAGAGTGTAATTATCACTTCTTCAATAATAAAAATAAAAAAAAAGGTTATTTTTTTTAAAAAAATATAAATTTATAAGCCGCCTACAAATAGGGTGAAATCTAAATTAATTCAAAATATGGGTTGTTGATAGGATTATTAATTACACCTAGCTTTATTTGATAAAATTTTCATAGATTGATTATTTTTTTTTGAAGTAATTGGATAAAAGGTGAATAAAAATTTCAATTTAAAACCCAAAAATCAAAATTCAGTTGACCATTCTGGAAAAAAAGTTTAACAGGAAAAAAAGTGAAACATAGTTTTTAATTGGGAACATTACTGAAAATTCAAAGTAAGATCAATTAAAAAAAGAATAAATAAATAAAGAAAAAATGAATTATTCTCCAAAATAACAGTTTTTTTAATATTATCTTTTGGTATGGTTTTTCTTTGATTGATCGATTATTAAAAAATTTGTTCAAAAAATTGACTATTTTTGAGATTCTCAAAACGACACAAAGAATTTCCATAAATTAAATAGATTTAAATTGTATTTGTCGGGTTGATTGAAAATAATATAATGGGTTATTATTTGAAGTTAATGGGTTTCTTCTTTTTATTGATTTTGTTTTTGATTTCAGTAATGTTCATGTTCCCAATTAAAAACTGTGTTTTACTTTTTTTCCTGTTGAACTTTTTTTTCAAACCGGTTAAGTACTAACATAACTCTTCTTCTTACACTTCTAAATTTAGATTTTGGAAAATAAAAAAAAAAAAATCAAAAAATAACCTTTTTGATCCAATATTATAATTATTACAAAGCAGAAGATCAATCAGCTAAGAACCAAAATAACATCTTTTTACATCTGATACAAGATATCCCTTTTTACAAATACCAAGATTTGTATTGCTTAAGGAAATTGATTAAGAAAATTAGAAAAAATAATAAAAAAAAAAAAATAAAAGTATATTTTTATTTTTCTGATTTAGTCCAAGGCATATAAAAAAAATAAATAGTTTCTAAAAAACAAAAAAATAATGATAAAGAAGTCGTAAATTATTTTTTTAAGTTGCAATTATATCAGAAATTAATATTAAGACGAGTTAATCATCTTTATTTTTGTGTGGATTTTCATAAAGCATAAAGTTAATATTAAGTCCCTCTGTAATATCTTTGTGTTTAGGTTTCATATTTTGTGTATGTATGAGTTTGAATCCTTGTTTTTGGTAATATCCAACATTGTTATCATGACACTCCAGATATACTGGGTCACCACTTTCAAATGCAAAAGCCTTTACACAATCCAATAATTTTGTACCAACGCCCTTTCCTTGTGCCCCTTCAGCTACTCCCAATACTGCAACATACCAGTGTTTTCTTCCTGATAATAATTGCTTATGTTTATTCAACATTTTGTTAGCAATAGTATTCAATTTCACAGAAACTTTGCTCCCCCAACCTTCTCTCCTTGCTCTTTTGCTCCAGAAGAATGGAATTTTCAATTCAATACCAATAAGGAATTGCACATATGAAAAAAGGTGTTCAGGTTCAGATAATACTATTATCCCTTGTATTTTACCTGTTTGTTCATCTCGCAATTCCAAGACCTGGCCATATTTAAGACCAGTTCGAATCCTTGATCCAACTGCAAATTCACATACAGTCCCACATATATTCTTGTAATTATTCAAGGAAACATATTGCATATCAAGGCCTGGTTCAAAAGCTTTGCAGATTGCCTTGTTATCATTTTCGCTGAGATGATATACTGGCTGAGCCTTTTCACACCCTTCTCTTTGGTATTGTTTGGGATATTTGGACAAAGCTTGCATCAAATCTTCTTTGGTAATTTTGGGTGCTGTTCTTCGTAAGAAATAGTAGGCAACAATGGCTAATACAGCGACAGTTAAAATGAAAAACATTTTCTTGGTTATTTTATATTATTCTTCGAGAAATTTAAATTTTGATTAAATTTTGATTAATTTGAAATAAAAATGAAAATTGATTGTGAACATTTTTTTTTTGAATCATTTTTTTTTTTACACAAACATCTTCTCTGATCAATTAATTTTCTCTATTTGATATTTAGAGCCTTAAAACCTTCTAAAGATCAATTCTTTTTTTAAATTATTTTTTTCCAACTCCATATGATTTGATTTGAGGAAATAAACTAATGGTTATTTGTCTGTTCATTGGTTTTTTTCGGAGACAGAAACAAATAATTGATCAAGAGTTAGTAACACTCAATTTTGAGATCTTTTCTGTCATCTATTTTGAAATCATCCTGGTAAGAAACTTTTTCTTGACTTCAAAAATACTGATAATCATCAAAACAAAAACTCAAATTATTCAAAAGAAACCTCCCCTCAGAATTGTTTTTATTCAAAGATCAAGTTACTGATGAAAATTCAACTAATCAAAATTTTTAAAGACACCCCTAAATTATATTGAAAACGAAATAGAAAAGAAAATAAAAGAGATAAAAAAATTTTGTCTCACAATAAAAACACTCTTTGTTTTTAAAAAATTTTTTTAAAATATTTGATCTCCTAATCAGAAAATTGAATAAATCTTGTAATGAATTAACTTTTTTTATAAAACAAAACAAATGTTAAAAAATCCATTTGTGGATAGTTGTGGGGGGGTAGATTAGATTTATCATTTATTGTTTTCTCTTTTCAAATTTTTTTGTTAAACTTTAATCCAAAAATTTTTTATTGAATCATAAAACTATTATTTTCCAATTAAAAAATGAAAATTTTTAATTGACATTCCAAAATATTTTTCTAGTTTATAAGTTGAAGAAAATTCAAAGATCTTCACAATATAGTTTAGAAATGATATTTTGAGAGAACAAATTAAAGTTACTTACTTGACTCAAAGACAAAATTTTTACTCTGCTAATTTGATCATAAGCAGTAATAATTAATATTCGTTTTGGAAATTGAAATAAAAATTTTCAACTTTTAATTGGAAAATATTAGTATCAATTTTATTGTGTGAATTCCAAGCTAAAATAAATAGAGCTTCAGAATTTAAACGAATTATGTATTAACCATTTTTTTTTAATGACCTAATTCTTTTCATAATGGTTATCCTGGTTAGCAAAAATAAAGATTAAAAAACGAAAAATAGTTAAAACTAAAAATCCAAAATCTTTTTAAATTATTTCAAGTCAAAAATTTGTTTTCGTATTTTAAATAATAAATATTTGCAAAATGATTATTTGATTAAGGGATAAGTCTCTATTAATTTTTTTTCTTGACCAATAACTAAATAAGGAATCCTTATCTTGAAATATGCTTAAAATTGAAAATAGACAGGTTTTTTCAATGTTAGAACTTTTCTTTCTTGTTTTTTTAAAATTTTACAATTCTGTCAAAAATAGTGAATTTAAAAATTTTTTTTAAAAAAAATATCTTAAACAGATGAGAATTTTTTGATTAATTTTGGATTTAATTATTTTCTCAAAAACCAATATTTATTCTCATTTTGTAAAACGAAAAAATAATTTAAAACTAGTGAATATTTTCTCTTTCGCCTCAGTTCATCCAACTTGACTCTATAAAGAATTCAATTTGTTTTATCAATAATTACTTTTTAAAAAAATAGTTCTTATTCTTTTCTTTTATTTTTTTTTTGAATCTGACAAAAACTTTTGGAATGATAATTTGGAAATACTTAAAAAAACTTCAAATTCAACAAAAAAAAAAGAGTTTAAACTCAAAAAGTAGATTCATGAAAAAAAAAAAAAGAATGGTACAAGAAAAGAAAGAATATCTATTATTTTGAGTAAAGCATATATTGCATATTTTTTTCGAATCAAACTGTTTTTTCATGTAAATCCAAAAAAACCTTTTCAGGTTTATTTTTCAAACTATTTTTTGTACGTCTTCCACAAACACAACAATTTTTTGCTTTCTTGCTCATATTTTTTTTTTATTTTTTGTATTTTTGCAAAAAGTTGAAAAAAAGCAACTTTCAAAAAAGTGAAAAAATTGAAAATTTTTTTATTTCTATAAAAACAATAACTAAATTTAATGAATGTTATTTATCGAGATTCCATTAATATACTAAGAAGTTTTTCACTTTGATTTCAAATCTAAGTAATTGGCAAAAAAAATTCTAAATCTATATTAAATTTACCCAAAAAAAAATAATAGAGACTAGCCACTTATAGTAAAATTTTATGAACAAATCTTAAATTTAAGAAAAAAATAAAACAAATTTTTGACTTGTCCAATTATTTTACACAATGTACATGTACAAAAAGTGATGTTTTAATATTTTAAGTTTTATTTACTCAATTTGACATTTATCCAAAAACGATAAAACCTCTACATAGGGGAACATAGGAAAAATTATAAAATTGTTGGTAAAATGACAAATTTAGTCAATAAAACTTAAAATATTAGGGACTACGTTCCCACCTTGAGGAAGTTGAGTAATTTTGTTATTTCACTTTCGCTTCTCACAAAAAATTTACACACTAAAGAAATTGGACAAAAAAAAAAAAAAACATACGTTTTTTGTCATCTTTACTTTTTCACTCAGACTTTTTTTGTTTGTTTTTTAATGAAAAGGAAAATTGAAAATAACAAAAAAAAATATTGCAAAAAATGGCTTTTTCAGATCTTCAAGCGCCTTTCAAATTTGAGAACATTTCAGATTTGTAAAAGCAAATGTAAAAAATATGTAGAATAGCTAGTGGAAGTACTGTGAGTTCATAAAGTTCAAATGAAAATTTTACAATTTTAAAATGATAATTTTGCATAATCTAAAAATTGTGAAAATTGTTGAAATTGTGAAAATTTCTCCTTTTTTCTATAGGAAATACTCCTTGGACAAATATTACCTGGATTACATAACTCTTTCAAGGGTGATTTTATACATTATAGCATTATTTTCACCTAAAAATTTCGTCCTTAAGAAATCACTTTTTTCACATCACGATCATGAAAAAATTTTACAAAAAAAAATATAAAATATTTGTTAATTTTACCTTCTTTGATAACTTCGATTAGAATAAACTCTATTGATTAATAAAGGATCTTTGAACAAAAAAATTTTTATTGATATTTTACAATTTAAGTTGGAAAATCCAATTTTTAAGGTTCTCTTAATAGTTTTATCAATTCAAGAGTAAAAAATTTGAAAACTTTTTAGAATCTATATAAGAGATCATTTTATTATATTTTAATAGTATTTTATATCTAATGAATATATTTCAAATGGAGAATCAATTATTTGGATTATTAAAGAATTTTTTGTTCTTTTAAAAATGAAAAAAATATTTTTTCTTTGATTTTCAGTTAGGTTTTCTTGTGTTTTCCGTTTATTGGGAAAATCAATAGATTTTGGTTAGGTTTTTTATAATTTTAGAAATGAACATAAAATTTTAATAAATTTTCGGTTTATTTCAAAAAGTAAAAAAAACCTAGAACACTTAACAAATAAAAGAGAAAACCTCAAGAAAACCTAGGACACTTTTGGTTAAATTTTTTTTAATTTTTGAAATGAACTGAAAATTTTTGAAATTGTCAGTTTATTTCAAAAAGTAAAAAAAAAACGTCTTTATGTTTTCTTGAGTTTTCAGTTCATTTAGAAAACCGATAGATTAAACAAATAAAAAAGAAAACCTCAAGAAAACAGCCATTAGGTTTTTTTAATTTTAGAAATTAAAAGAAAATTTCAAAAATTTTCTTTTTATTTCTAAGTAAAAAAAAAAACCTTGACACTCTATAGCACTCTACGAACACTTTCAATATTTATCCTCAGTTATTTTCATACATTTTTGAGTTTTTTTTGATGATAAGAGTGTTTTCAAAACTATTAGTTATTATCTCTTTAAAAAAATATCTTAAAGTTGAGTTAAAAAAAAAAATTCATTGTCACATCTATTTAAAAAGTTTACCCCAAAATTGACCTTTTTTTCTAGACTAGAGACTTTTAAAAATTGTAGTACTATTAACAACAATATATACAATAGTTTCAAGATTAATAATAAAATTGGGATGTTGATTATGTTGTTAATAAACTCGATTAACAAGGATAATTTTTATTGAAGTTGGAGTTATATTTTGTCTAACTTTTTTTTTCAATTTTGTTTTTTTTTACTAGTGATATGTGGTACTTTCTGGTACGATTTTAAGGCTGAGAAGCAACCAACATATATGGCACAAAATATGTTCACTTTAGGGTACAAATTTTAGATTTAAGGCACTTTCCCAATTTTAAGATATAATTTCACCTAATAATTACCGAATTAGTTTGAGTGTTTTCTTCAATATATAGTAACGTATTGCATTATGAGTAATCTTGAAAATTTACACAGAAAAATTTTGCCTTATTTTGACTACTTTGATTTTGTGCCTTAATAGGATTTTTTTATGCCTTATTTTTTGATTTTTCCTGTGCCTTAAAAAGATACATGACTGTAACCAAACAATCATATAAATAACACCTGATTGTTTAAAACAATTAATTTATTCAAAAAGAATTACAATCTTAACCAAACTAAATTGGTATGGTCTTGGTTATTCAAAAAAAGTCAATTAGATGGTTATTTAAAGGAATTGAAATTTAAAAATTTATTTTTTGAAATACTAAAGGATGTTCGTTAGTATCCTATTTACTTGTTGTGTCTATAAAATAGTATTTAAAACTTAAACTTATTCTTGGAAAATATAAAGTTATCGAAAAACCAATGATAATTAAGTAACTTTTACTCTTATTAAACGAAAATATCTGTTTTTTTTTTATTGAAATTCAAAAAGGAAATTTCAAATTGATTTCGACACTCATAAATTAATTTTAACAAACAAAGCCCAACCAAAGATCACTATTTGTTGTAAAATAAAAAGGAAAAAAAATTTCAATCAGCTTTGTAAAAAAAGGTTTTTAAAATCCTGTAAAATATCATTTGTTTAATTCGATAAAACAGGCAAAATTATTCATTTTCTCTTTTAGAATTGGGTACTTTGATGGTTTCTTTTATTTATTGGAATATAGAAATTTTGGAAAGCGACGGAATGTTAAATTTGATCTTAATATTTGGCAATTAATAGTAATTCAAATAATCAAAATAATCAATTAAAAAATTTTTTTAATATTAAGGTACAAGGGTCTACCAAGGAGAAGCCCAAGATTGAAATTATGTGTTATTAGATGTAAATCAAATTAGTAGGCTAAGCTTCAAGTTTCTTTAAAAAATTGATTAGTAAAGTAGTAACATTTGTGGATCACATCAATTTAAAAGGATCCGAGTATTAGTAAAAAATTGAAGAAATTCAGAAAACAATTTGCATTTTACCACAAATTTAAAGGTTGAATAATCAATATTCAGACTTCAAAGTTCTAAAATATCTTTCTTAAATCTGTGACTAAATGTAGATTAGTTGTGAAAAAATACAAAATTTTTCTACAATAAAATAATTAACCAATAGATTTTTTTGACCAATTATATCTGAAATCTTGAAAATTATTGATGTTACAATTAGATTTATGAAAAAGGAACCAAAGTTAAAATAGTCTTTGGTTTTTTATGTTGATGATTATTGAGTTAATCTTTAAAATTCAAAAATTCAAACAATAGTTACTTTTGTGGAGTTCTAAGAGATGAATTATCAAATAAAATCATACTGTTATTTTGGGTTTCAATTTTTAGATTGGGAAAAGGAATTAAAAAAAAATTTTCAATTTGAAAATTTTTAATAGTGATCATGAGTAAAAAAATGGAATAATTTATTGTGCCATAAGATTTATAATAGATTTTTTAGAGCTTTTTGAGCCATAGTACACTAATACCATATACACACAATTCCAACAGACTTTGATTATAGAGAAAGTTACAGATTACACTAATCGCTTAATCATATTAATCTTAACCAAACTATGGTTCTGTTACAAGGAAAAAAATTATATATCTTTTCAATTATTTTTATTGGAAAACTATTTTTCATCCAATTTATATGTATTCAATTATCCGACACTTACTCTAATTAACAAATGTTAAACAAAAATAAAAACTATATGATAATTACTATTATTTCAAATTGTAAAAGGGAAAAAACACATATTTTCTTCTCATCATATTTTTCTTTCTTGAAAATCATTTATATTTTTTAAACATTAATTTTCAATATAACTCTATTATCATTAGATTCTTGAAATTGTTACTTCAGGAAGGAGTTACAATAAAAAAATTTTTTTTTTATGAAATCTTTAACAATTAAGTAAAAAACTGATATTAGAATATAAGGCTTCCCAATAATGTTATTTTCCAAAATGAATTCTACTTAAAAAAGTTTGATCTATTTTTCTCATTGTTGAAAAGTTTAAAAAAAATATATTACCAAATTATTTGATAAAAAAACATTTACTTCACTTATGGCATTATTTTGTAGATAAGATTGTCGGCTCTAAAAGTGTACCCTGATTTAAAGTAAATCAGATTATTACGATATATTTTTTTGAACCCCCAAAACTTTTTATTTGTCAAATCTTCAAATAATTTTTGATAAATACACATAAGTATAGGATTGAGCGCTAAATAGTTTGATTTCAAACTCTAGTTGTTTTTGGAAATTTACTCAAAATCAATTGATTTTTTGTTCAAAAGTGTGTAAATCTTTAGATCTTCTAAGTTTAGACTTTATTCAAGTAAAAAATATTTAATTTACCAATAAATTTAACTTTAAAAATGTTATTTAAAGTTATTTTAGAAAGTTTTAACAATGTTTTTGTAGTATTTTTTATCATAATCTTACCAAAAGATCACTCACACTATGTATCTAATAATTTAATAATAAATACAATTTTGTTCTTAGCAAAACAAATATTTCTTCTTCAATAAAAGTAAAAAAATATAAATCATTAATTTTTTTGTAAAATATTTAGAAATGGTTCTATCCTTTTCTTTGTTAGAAAATAATGTCTTAATAAAAACAATTTTTTTTTCCATCCTTTCATATCTGTAAACCTTAAGGAAATTGATTAAGGAAATTGATAAAGGAAAAAAGAAAAAAAAAAAAAAAGTAAAGTATATTTTTATTTTTCTGATTTAGTCCAAGGCATATAAAAAAAATAAATAGTTTCTAAAAAACAAAAAAATAATGATAAAGAAGTCGTAAATTATTTTTTTAAGTTGCAATTATATCAGAAATTAATATTAAGACGAGTTAATCATCTTTATTTTTGTGTGGATTTTCATAAAGCATAAAGTTAATATTAAGTCCCTCTGTAATATCTTTGTGTTTAGGTTTCATATTTTGTGTATGTATGAGTTTGAATCCTTGTTTTTGGTAATATCCAACATTGTTATCATGACACTCCAGATATACTGGGTCACCACTTTCAAATGCAAAAGCCTTTACACAATCCAATAATTTTGTACCAACGCCCTTTCCTTGTGCCCCTTCAGCTACTCCCAATATTTCAACATACCAGTGTTTTCTTCCTGATAATAATTGCTTATGTTTATTCAATATTTTGTTTCCAACACTATTCAACTTCACAGAAACTTTGCTCCCCCAACCTTCTCTCCTTGCTCTTTTGCTCCAGAAGAATGGAATTTTCAATTCAAAACCAATAAGTGATTGTAAAAATGAAAAAGGGTGTTCAGGTTCAGATACTACTATTATCCCTTGTATTTTACCTGTTTGTTCATCTCGCAATTCCAAGACCTGGCCATATTTAAGACCAGTTCGAATCCTTGATCCAACTGCAAATTCACATACAGTCCCACATATATTCTTGTAATTATTCAAGGAAACATATTGCATATCAAGGCCTGGTTCAAAAGCTTTGCAGATTGCCTTGTTATCATTTTCGCTGAGATGATATACTGGCTGAGCCTTTTCACACCCTTCTCTTTGGTATTGTTTGGGATATTTGGACAAAGCTTGCATCAAATCTTCTTTGGTAATTTTGGGTGCTGTTCTTCGTAAGAAATAGTAGGCAACAATGGCTAATACAGCGACAGTTAAAATGAAAAACATTTTCTTGGTTATTTTATATTATTCTTTGAGATTTTTAAATTTATAAGATTAAATTTTGATAAAAACGAGATAAAAATGAAAATTGATTTGGAACATTTTTTTTTTGTTTCACTTTTTTTTCTCTGATCCTTAAATTTTCTCTATTCTTTGATATTTAGAGGCTTAAAACCTTCTAAAGATCAATTCTTTTTTTAAATTATTTTTTTCCAACTCCATATGATTTGATTTGAGGAAATAAACTAATGGTTTTTTATCTGTTCATTTTTTTTTTTTTCTGAGACAGAATCAAATAATTTTTCAAGAGTGGGTAACACTCAATTTTGTGTTGTTTTCTGTCATTTTTTTTGAAATCCTTCTGTAAGAAATTTTTTCTTGACTTCAAAAATAATGAAAATCATTAAATAGAAAACTCAAATTATTCAAAACTTATATCCCCTTAGAATTGCTTTTCTTCAAAGATGATAAATTTCGATGATTATCAACAGGAAAATAAAACAAAATTTGGAAAAAATTCCAATGGTAAAATTATTGGTTTATATCTATCCCTTTTACTACTAAAAGGCTAATATTAGATTTTCACCCTCTTATTTAACTAGTGAAAATATGTGTTGTCTTGTCCTCTGGCCTTTAGACTTTGAAACAATATATAAATATTCCAATTTTTCATTTTCCTCAATGGAAAATATCAAAAAACAAAAAAAAATGTGGAAAAAATCATTTACAAATAGTTGTGGGGGGTGTAGATTAGATTTCTCATTTATTGTTTTCACTTTTCAAATTATTTTGTTGTTCTTTTATCCAAAAATTTTTTAATGAATCATAATTTCAATTTCATTGGGTGAATTCCAAGCTAAAATAAATAAAACTCCAGAATATAAACGAATTATGTCTTACAATCATTTAAAAAGATTTTGGATTTTTGGTTGAAACTATTTTTCGATTTTTAATCTCTATTTTTTTTTCCCAGAGATAATCAAAAATACGAATAAATAAAAACATTGATTTTTAAAATCAATTAAATTTGTTTCAACGAGAATAACAATCTTAACCAAACTAAATTTGTATGGTTTGGGTTATTCAATAAGAAGTCAATTAAATTATTATTTGAAGGAATTGAAATTTAATTTTTTCTTTTTTTTGTTTTACTCCAGTATGTTCATTAATATCCTATTTAGATGTTGTGTCAGTTAAAGGAGTATTTAGAACTTAAACTTTATCTTGGAAAATAATAAGTTATTTACAAAGGAATGATAATTTAGTAACTTTTCCACTTATTAAACGAAAATATCTGTTTTTTTTTTTCATTGGAAATCCAAAAAGGAAATTTCAAATTGATGAATCATACTCATGATTATTTTAACAAACAAACATTAAAATTACTATTTGTTGCAAAAAATGGAAAAAAATAATCATTCAGCTTTGCGAAAAAAGATTTTTCAATCCTGTAACAGTTCGAATATTTTATTCTTAAAACGAACTGAAATTATTAATTTCCCATTTTTTAGAATGGGTAACTTTGATGGTTTCTTTTGTTGAATGGAATGTGATTATTTTAGAAAGTAGGTTGTTAATTTTGATTTTTTTATTATTCAATTAATAGTAAAGTTATTTTGAAAATTTAAAGGAAATAATTTGTTTTTTGGACAAAGTGCGTAAATCTTTAGATCTTCGAATTTTAATCTTTATTCGTGAAAAAGAAGATGATTTTCGCTTCAATTTCGGTATTTTTTATTTTTTCGAATTTCGTATAATTAACAAAAAAAAATAATATTGAATCTTAAGAGAATATTAAAAATTGAATGTGAATTGTTGAACAATAAACTAACAAAGGTAAAAAAAGTCCAAAATAATAAACTGTAAGATTTTGTTTTAATTGGAAAATGATAGTATTAATTTGGAATTAAGTGAAGAGTTACTTGTTGAAATTTGAATTTAACAAGGTTCAAAAAGTTTAGAAACTCTTTTTTGTTCACCAGAGATTTATAATGGATTTGGATTGAAAAACGGAATGTCTTGAAATACTTGAATTTTCCAAAAAGAATAATACAGTACATATTTATTATTTTTGGAATAATTTTTTCGAAAACTACAATTATAATTTCAAAGACTTAAGTATAAAATATTATTTAGCTTAGAGTAAGAATAGAAAACCGTATTTAATTACTTTTTTGGAAATAAGATTTTCTTTTAAAAAATTAAATCTTTAAAAGAAATCGGGGATTCTGTACTTATTTTCATTAATGAGATTTACTTTTTGAGATTATTTATTACCAATTGGGTTTTAAAAATCACAAACAAAGATGGGAAATAAAACTGTTTGTAACTTGAATGATTGGCAGCAGTTAGATTTTATCTTTTTTTGGTTAGTGAAAATTACCAAAAAGTGTAATTTATTTTCTCAACTCATAGAAAGAATAATTTAATTTCAATTTTGGTTTTAAAATTGTTTTGTTTTGGTGTTGTGTGTTCGACTCCATAACAAAAAAAAGTTTTTTTTTTCAAGAAAAAATTTTGGAGAAAATACCCTTTTTACAAAAAAATAAATTGATTTTCTTTATTTATTTGAATTTCTGCTAAAAAAACAAGTTACTTCCCACTTCTGTTGACTCACCTTTAAAACGATTTGGTTTTAGTAACTAAAAAAATACTTAAACATTGAAAATATTTTTATTTTTTTTCATTTTGAGCAAACTGTTCTGGAGTTTGTTGGGTCAAAATAGTGAATCAATAGTTGGGTTTGATATATATTCTAACCAAATTTTGATGTTTATTTTCATTAGAATAAATTCTTTGAAAATTAAATTATCCTCGTATATAGAGAATATGTATTTTATCAATAAATTTAACTATAATATTGTTATTTAAAGTTATTTTAAAAAACTTTAACAATATTTTTTTTGTGATATTTTTTCTTAAAAAAAATCACAAAAGACCCCACAAAATATAGATCTAATTATTTTGTAATAAATACAATTTTGTTCTTAGAAACATAAATATTTCTTTTTCAATAAAAGTAAAAGAATATAAATATTAATTATTTTTTTTGTAAAATATTTCGAAATAGATATATCCTTTTATTTGTAAGATAATAATGTTTCAATCAAAACATTTTTTTTTGTTTTTTTACTCGTGGGTAACCAATCTCATTTTCATAAATATTTTTTTTTATTTTTTTCTCCAAAAAGAAGAGAATATTAAGTATTTATAACAAATTCCAAAGGTCCAAAAAAGAAAATTACAAATCAAAAAGAAAATAAATATTATAATATTTTTTTTTAAATTCACATCCCTGGTGTATTTAATTTTAGAGGAATATCCAAAATTGACCATTTGTAAGAACACTAGTAACACAAGAGTGATTTTTCATTTGATTTTTTTTCTCATGATTTCATAATAATCCTGAATAAGGCCGGGACCAAGAAAATCATAAAGTTGAATGATCTGGTTTGTCTTTTGAGAATTTTTTACCAAGTTTTATCTTTAATGAAACCAATTTAACATTTAAATTTAATTCTCCCAATAATTTAGTTTTGATAGAATTGAATGTTTTGAAGTACAGTATTTTCAAATCATCATTACAAAATAACAAATAAATTTTTTATCTCCTGTTTTTTTCTTTATTATATTTGTTCAGAGAGTTAGTATCTAAGTTCCAAAAATCAATAACAACTCATATTGTTTTAGATCCCATAAAAAAAAAAAAACCTATATTTTTCCCCTCTCTCAAATCCCCTTCCAGACTCAAAAAATGAGATTATTCTAATGCTAAGGTTATATAAATCCTTGTTCTTTGAACCCCCCAATATCATTTTATATAACTTTGGATAATGTATTTTTGTTTTGATTATGTCAGACCAAACTTATAACAATTGCAAGGTGATTTTTTCAAATCAAATCAATATGAATAATGCTATATAGTTCTAATAAAAAGAAAAATTATTTTGAACAAAATATTATTGGAATTCTTACTCAACGAAGACACTGTAAAATTGTTATTTTATATCAATTTTTAATTTTTTTTTAATAACTGTTTAGAATCCAAAAAAAAAAAAATAATAAAATAAAATAATACTAAATTAAATTTCAAAGATTTAGACTTACTTTATAATGTTAATACAAGTTTTTTTGAGAGTATATTCCAGTATTCTTATTACAAGAATATTTTAAAAATTTTAGATCAGAATGATTTTTTCTAATTTTCAATTTTTTTTTTTTGTTTTGTAAAATTTTTCTTTTTCTTTTTTTTTTTTTTTTTTTTGAAAAGATCATTTGTAATTTCAAAAAGATCTTTGAAAAGACAAGTCATCGCTAAGAAAATTGAGACTCGGTAATGTTTTTTAAAATAAAAATTATTATCAACAAAAAATCTTCTTCTAAACTTTTGTTAAGTGAAAGTTCAGTGAAAAACGGGTAATTCTCATTTCAAAAATTGTGATTATCATTTTTTTAGTTTTTTTTTAGGTTTTTTTTTTTTTTTAAATATCAGGTTTTTATATATTTAGAATGATTTAAAAGTGGATTAAAAATCAGATTTATTTAATTATTAGTTTTTAGATACTGAATAGCATCTTTTTTTATTTTATTATTACAGGTAAGCCACAATTTTTAAAATTTGTTTATTTATTTCAATAAAAATTTATATTTAGTACTTCCAAAAGTAAATATATTTTCAATATTTTAAATTTCAAAATTTACTAAATATCCATTAAAGAAAACACTAAGGTTGATTATTTTTTTATTATTTTTATGAAGGTTGGTTCAATTTAGATTATATTTACGCTATGTGAAAATAATTGGTAAAAATAATATTAACGTTACTTTAATAATTTTTATATAATAATCAAATTTTATTCATTCTAGTCTAAAAACCAAAATCAATTTCAGAAAGGCTCTTTTCAGCTGTGAAGTATGAACATTGTTGACTCAATCTTTTAAATATACCCCAAAATGTATATTTTTTTAAAAAAATTCTTTAATGTTTTTTACCAACACACTGGATCTTTTGAAATTCATGGGAAAAACTTATTAGTATATTTTTAGACTGTCTATTTTTATAGGAAAGTGGCCAGTTGTAAATTGGTCATATTCTTCCAAAAAAGATTCACTAACATCATACACCACAATTCAATAGTACTCTATCCCATAATGTCAAAATTAGCCCTATTTACAATTATTTTTTTTTTAATTGTAATTAATTTTTTTTAATTTAAAAATGAAAGATAAAAAAAAAATTAAAAATCTCAATAGATCTTGTTTAATTAGGAATTCCAATCCAGGTGGACTAAAGAAAAGGAACTCAAGAGATATAGATTCAACTTCGTAATAACTTATTCTATTAAAAGAAATGTAAAAGAATTATATATCAAAAAAAATGAAGGAAAAGAAAAAATTAAAAATGTAAAAAAAATGATTTCTATTGTAAAATTTCCAAAATAAATATTTTTAGGTGAATTCAGTCAAATCCTTTAAATACGTGTAATAAATCTCCTACTCCCACAACTAGGCCACTCTGTCTAAAAATGGTTAATTATATTTGCACCACCAGTGGGTAAGAAGATAGATAGTATAAAAAGTTGAATAATCTAAGTGTTAGTACTATCAAAATTATTTTTGGTACAGTTATTTTATAAAAAATACCAAATAAAAGTGATAAAAATTCATATTGAAACTGCTTAGGGGCCAACCAAATTTTAAGGTACCCGAATAATAATTTTAAGAATAGCAACATATTTATTGATGTAAAAGAATATAGAAACAAGATATCTTGTTAAAAATTATAATATATATATATATTTTTTTTTCAAAATTGTGTACTGGGAAAAAAACATTTTATCAACCCAAATTTGAAATTTACGTTGATTAGTTCGAGAATTAAAATCCTCTTGCAAATCCAACTATCCACATCATATTTTAAAAAATTCAAGAGTTGAGAGTGAATGTTGAAATGGCCTAAAAATATAATATGTGGAAAGTACGTCAAGTATGAGGTAAACAAAACAATTTTTATTTGGCCTTTTTTTATTCGAAAATTTCAAACAGTTATTTTGATCAAATATTTTCATCAATTTCTCCAAAAAAACCCAAATTTCCATTATTTTTCATTTTCTTCAACACTTGATCCTTTAAAGGATCTTGTGTTGAACAGTAAATTTGATTTCAATATCCACAGAAAACAACAAATTTGGATAGTGCTTAAAATGTAAACCAGACAGCCTTAGCAACAACTTTCAAAAATTGGATTCATCACTTTTTTAAAAGGGTTGTAATCATACATTTACCTTAAATTTGGCAAAGAAATGAAAAGAAAAACGAAAAAATCAAAATTGTTTGGTTTTTTGGTATTGTTTTATTGTTAAATTTAAGGAAAAAACCAAAATACAAAAAACAAAAAAGATGTATAAGGGACTAATCTCTCTTAAATTTTTTTACCTAAAATTTAATAGAGATTGGAAAATTTTTTGCCAATTACTTAGATTTACAAAACCCGTGTTTATTTTCAATATTAAACACATTTCTAGATAAGGAATCCTTATTTAGAAATCCATTAAAAAAAAAAAATAATAGAGACTAGTCCCTTAAGAAAATTCAAGGTTAACATTAAAATCTTTTGAGGTATTGGTGATTAACCTTTAAAATATGTGTATGGTTTATCTGTATGATTTTTGTCTTCTTGCTCTTGCACCCCTTCCACCAAATTTTTTCATTTCACATCTTCTTGGATCACTGACTAGCAGAGATCGATCGTATCTTAAAAATTTTTTTTTGATATCTCTTTTGGACATTTCATCAACATCTATTTTTGGTTTTTTGATTTTAGTTGGAGTTTGTTTTTTATTTTGGTTGTAATTAGTTAAGGGTTGTTTTGGGTTCAAATAAATAAAAGATCAAAATGAAAAGAAAAAAAATACAAAAAATCAATAACAAAAACAAAAAAGTCTAATTTTAAATGTAACAACGCAACAAGAAGAAGAAAATAAAGAAAAAAGAAAAGAGATCGAAATTTACATTTTTGATGATAAGCTACAATCGATTTGGCAATAGCTTGTCTGATGGCTATTGGTTATAATTTAAATGGTTATTTTGTTTTTTGTTGTTTTTCGGAATTGTGTTTGATTTTTTTGTTTATTGTTGTTGTGTAAAAATTAGAAGAAATTTCAGCCATTATTAATTCCTTTTGAAAAAGAAAGAATAATTTTCTTTATTCTCGACTTACCATAAACACGAGAAACTGGACCACCACCAGATACTCTAATTCTGATATCAAGATCGTCAAATTTTGAGTTTCCAATAAGCAAAATTGGTTCGAATAATTTCAATCTTAATGGTTCTGGTTGGACTAAATGGAGTGGAACACCATTAACTTTAATGACACCTTTTCCTTTTTTACATCTTGCAACAGCTGTTGCAGTTTTCTTTTTTCCAAAGGTTTGAACGACTTCCATGAGGATATTTTAAGTTTCTTGATTAAAATCAAAAATAAAAAAAAAATGAATGTGCTTTCTGAGAAATAAAATGAGTTAATTTTATTCCAAGTCTTGGAATAAAGGTTTTCAAATTGTTTGTTCTTTGAAACTTTCCTTAAATAATTGGCTTTTTGGTTGCTTGTGTGTTCAATTAAAAAAAAATCCAAATGATTTGATCAATTCCAAACATACCAATCTTTTTTGTTCAAAAGAAAGTAGTGTGTTTGAATAGGTTAATTCAGAAAATTCAATTCAACAACATCAAATATTCTTGTTTTTGAAGAAAAAAAAAAAACGAAAATCATAAAAATATATCGTTCTTGGAAAGTTGAAAAAGATCAATACGTGGGGTAATATCGGTTTGGAAAAAGAAATGATTTATTACCCACTCACCCTTTGATCACAATACAAAACACTAAGCCGAAAAAAATTAAAAAGAAACAAAAAAAAAAAAAAAAAAAAATAAGGAAAAAACAAAAAGTTTTTTATTTTTGAAATCTTGCTTTTATTATTTTGTTTTTTTTTTGAAATTTTTGCTTTCTTTTTGTTGAGAAAAATAGAATTTTGGAATTCAATAATAAATTTTCTAACAAACGTCTTGTTTGTTTTTGATCTTTAAATCAAATAAAAAAAAAAAAAAAAAATAAAAAAGTTTAAGCAAAAACCTTTTTTACTTGGTTCGTTTCTTTAGTTTTTTTTTTCTTCAGTTTCTTTTTTTTTTGTTTCATATCCAAGCTTTTTGTATTTTCGAGTGATCTTTTTTTCGTAACATGGACAGACGTTGTTTTCTTTGAGAATTTCAAATACTTTTTTTTTTGATTCTTTGTTTCTTGTTTCAAATCCTTTTTGGGAAACGAATTTGTTTGGTTTGTTGAAATTCTTTGTTTTGTGAAAGAAAAAATAAAAGAATAAGAAAAAAAGGAATCAAAAAGTAAGTTTTGATTGGAAACTAAAAACTAAAAAAGGAAAAAAAAAAAAAAAAAAAATTATTTTACTTCTTTTTTTTTGAAAGATAAAATAACACCCTTTCCTTTGTGTCCTTTTTTTAAACCAACAGACTTTTGTGCGGCGATTCCAGAATTTGTGAAATTGTATTTTTGATTAAAGCTACATGGATGATTTGAAAATTTGTATTGCTTTTTTTGAACTTTAAAGGAACTTTGGTTTCGGAGAATATTCCAGATGAATTGATCAGAGTAAGTTGTCATTGTTTGTTTGTAAGAGATCTTTTGTTAAAAATTACAATTTGAGAAAGCAAGAAAAACAAAAAAGAATAAAATTTTTTTATAATTAATAAAAAAAAAAAAAAAAAGAGAAAAAAAAAGAAAAAAGAAAAAGTTTATAAAAAAAAAAAAAAAAAAAGTTACTTATTTGAAAAAATGATTTTGAAAAACTGAAATTTGAAGATTTGCAATTGGAAATGGTTGAATTAAATTTTGTTGAGAAAAGTAAGTGTTGTTTCAGGAATCAATGGCATTTTCAAAACAGGTCTTTGTATTTTAAATACCAAAAAATAATTACTTCATTTTCCTTTTTCCATTCCAAAAAGCGACTTTCATTTTGGATTCTGAGCTAACCACTATTAATACAACTAATAGAGAATGAATAAAAAATAGAACAACTCAAGAAATAGAGATTATGACTTTCAATTGGTTTCTCTTATGTACACTGTTTAATATATGAAAAAAATAAAACAAAGCAAAAATTGTTTACCATTTTTTCACTAATATTTGTATTATATAAATAAAATACAAATTGTTGATTTACTTTTGTCTAACCAATTTTGAGATCTGAAAACAACCAAAGGATAAATTGAGTGAATTTTTGTTTTACATTTCTAAAGACTCTTGGAACAGTTCTCTTATTATTCAATTCTTAAGGGATTTGCTCCTGTCACAGAGAAGTCTCATATTAAAGCATTTTGCTACTTAATGTCAATTATATCGTTCTCAATGACCCAAATATCTTGAAAAAATTTGATTAGTAAAATAGTAATATTTGTTGATCCCAATCAATTAACTAATCCTTATATTAGTAAAAAAACCCAAACTATTTTTGAAAAAAATCTGTATCATACAGATAATTTTAAAGGTTAATTATCAATCTCTAGAAATCAATGCCACAAAACACCAGATGTTCTTTTCGTGAATTCGAAACGATGATCTGATTATAATTATAGAGATTTAATGTTTTTATAATCGCTGGATAGAGAATTATAATTAGCTTATTTTGGAGAAACGAATAAACATGCAAGAGTTATCATTAGAAAGGGAATAGTTAATACAATGATTAAAAAACAAATTAAAAAACAAACAAATATATTTAAAATTTTTCTAATAAATAAATAACAAGAAATGTAAAAAATTCTTCCACTTTTTTTTAATAATTTTGAAAATTTTTCACTAATGCAGAATTTCCAAAAATCAACTTTCAAGTACCAAACTCAAACAAATTAATCAATTGATCTAGAAATTTAAAACAAGAATTATTATTAGTATTATTGTTTTTTATATACTCTTCAAATTGGATGAGTCAGATACCCAAAAGACTCTTTTAATTTTGACTTTTTTTCAAAAATAATATTGGCTGATAGACCTTAATTTATATAAAAATTACTAATTTGATTTATTCCACAACTTACCTAATTTGATAATTAGAAACTCTCACCTTCACCCTAAAAAGTTATTTTGAATAATAAAAAATAACAATTCACAATTTGAAATAAATCAAAATTGAAAGAACAAGCAAGCTGCAATACCATGATCTAAAGTATTAGGTTAGGATAGGTTAGGTTAGATTAAACGGTCTGTCTTATAATAGTCGGAAAACAAAAATAAGATTTTGAAAATGAAGTGAAAATCCTTTCCAATTTATTATTCAAATGCCAGTAATAAAACCTTGGAATAAAAATTTTTATAAAATGTTATTAGAACTGATGAAAATAGGTGAATTGACCAATTATTTTTGGTAGTACTTTTTAAAAGCTTTGTTTTAGAGTAGCCAGGTTATTAATTTGTGAACGAAAGTTAAAAAATATTCAAGGCATTCCATGTGTAAACAAATAAAAATAAAAAGAAGAGAAGATTTTAGGGGGTAGTTGCAATAAAGGAAAATATTTTACTTTTTTGAAATTTTGAAGAGGATCAGAAAATAATATTTTTAATTTGGTTTGGTACCTCATTGATTTTTATTATTTATATTACTTGATTCATTAGATTTTTTAAATTAGTTTTTCAAAAGTCTCAAAGAAATTGCTACAATAGAATATTGAGTTGAATTGCTTAAAATAGTGTTTCGAATATTGAATGACTTATCTTTTATCCTTATCTCAACATTCTATTTTGTCATTTAATTTTTTCATTTGTTATTTTTTCATCATTTTTGAATTTTTTTTTTATATTCCAACAAAAAGAAATAAGAAAGATTGTTTTTATCAGTTGCATATGGGATAATGCTTTTTTTAAAAAAAGAACAGCAATATTAATAACGATGGAACCACATAAGAAAATACTAATAGGGCTTTCATAGCTCGAAGGGTTCGAAAAAAAGAATAATAATGATACCAAAAAATATCTGGTTAGGGTTTTAAACACTTAGATTTGGTGAAATTGGAGAAGTGAATATGATAATATTTTATCAAATTTTAAATCATTAAATGGATAGAAGTTTTATTCTAAGAATCTAAAATTATCTTAAGGGACTGTTCTCTATTATTTTTTTTTTACCAATTTCTAAATAAGGGTTCCTTATCGAGAAATATGTTTAATATTGAAAATAAACAGGGTTTTTTAAATCTTAGTAATTGTCAATTTTTTTTTTCTATTCCTATTTAATTTTAGGTAAAAAAATTTAATAGAGATTAGTCCCTTAACCCAAAAAAAAACTATTAATTGAAAAAAGAAATAAAAATCGAACCAATTTTATCCATTCTTTTCTCATTTTTTGATACTTTTTAACATTATAAAAACAAAAATATCAAATAATTGTTTTAAAAATTATTTTTAGAGAATCTACGATCACACACAACTAAAATAACATACTCTTTTCTCATCTCTCTCAAATTTTTGTCATGTCTTATGGTGTAGTTACTCCCTTAAGTTATAAAAAAATTTGGTTTGTTGGTTTTTTTGAATTTTTTTCCTCTAACAATGAAAAGAATCAATAAAAACAAAGAAAACAAACCAGTTCATATTCTCCACGCATGCTACCAGAGAATTCATATAACTCAGTTTTGTAACTTCGAAGAAATTCTTTTGCTCTTTTCAGTTGATCAGAGATCTCATAACCAGTCTCATCGGAATCAACTTTTCTATTTTCTACTTTTGTTATTCCTGTTTGAATACTTTCATAAAATACGTCAAATTCTTCTTGGTAATCTTCTATATCAGACATTTAGTTTTGGTTCTGATTTTGATTTTAGTTTTGGATTAATCTAATAAATTATGGTTCATAACAAAAAGATTCTGAAAAGTTTTTTTGGTTTTGTTATGGGAATAATTAAAAATAGATGAGAGAAAAAATGATTTATAAAGTCAATCCACACTACAAGAATAGTACGAAAATTGTTGTCGCTTTTTTTGATTCACAACAAGTTTATTTTTTTGAAATTGTTCCAAATTTTGAAAGGAATTACAAGATCATCTTTCAATAATTTTCAATTTAAAAGTTTTTACCAGTCAAACTTTTAAAAACTTGTAAAACAAAGAACTTACCACTTTTCATTTTCATAAAAATAAGTTTCAGGTTATTAAAAGTATACAAACAGTTTTTCTTTTGGATAACTTTCAGAAATTTCAATTAAATTCAAAATGTTATCTTTTGTCAATTATTTATTTTTGCACTTTTTTGGCGTATAAAAGTTTGTATCAAGTATTTGAAATTTGAAAAAATATGAAAGAATATCAGAGATTGAAATCTTGCAGACTATCTGTCTGAAAGTTAAAAAAAGTCTTGAAAGTATTCTATGGATTGTGTTATTCTTGTTGTGCATTTCTGATCTTTAAGGATCGAAATTCTTTTATTTGGAAAGAACTTTCTGACTCATTTTATCCAACCAAGTGTCCTGTGATAATTCATGAAATACAATAAAAAATATTTTTCTCTTATCAGAAGAAGTAAAGAGGGGTTAAATGTTTGATTTCTGAAATTTTCTAATGATTTTACTTCTATCCCCTTAATCCAATGGCACCTTTAAAATGAACAACGAGAATAGTATAACACTTTTCTTCATTTGAACCAGAATATTCAATTAACCCGAAAATAAATTTCATAAATGATCTTTCATTTCTTCTGCTTTCTCTGAAACTAATTATTCTTTATAAAATGTATGTTTTGAAATTTTTAAACCACAAAAAACAGCACCTCCTTAAAATTAATCCACTACTTGTTTATTTCATACCTTTTTGGTCTTATTTCTCTTACACATAGGACTGAAGAATTTCCTTTATTTACCTGTACAAAGCTTTTTGATCCACCAATGATTCTTGCAGGTATGAACCAGAATCTAGCACCACAAGTCAACAATTTGTCAAATCAAATGAATGCCGTTTGTTTTTTGATTTTTTTCTTTTTTTAAATATTAAAAAAAAAACAAAAATAAAAAAAAAAATTAATACACAAAATACCCAAAACTTCTTGTTTTTTTTTCTTTTTTCATAAACAAGAGTTTACTCAAATGAAAATTTTCTTTCTCTTTTAAACAACTGAAGTGCTTAAAAATATTTGTAAAGAAATTAAATCATAAATACATTTTAACAACACGAACTTTTTAAAAAAAAAAATTACAAAAATCCTTTTTTTATTCATAATGGTTACCAAAAAACAAAATGAACACTACTCTTTGATTTGGGCAAACAAATATTTAAAATCGATTTTTGATGAAGAAATTGATCCCCAAAATGTTTCAAATTCAAACCGGCTTTTATATTTTTTTTCTTTTTTTTTTTTAAGAGTCCAAATGAAAAACAAAAAGAAAACTTCACTTTTTTAATTTAAAAATTATGTGACTGTTACAATCAAATTGTCCTAATTAAAATTTTATCTCAAAGTTCAATAAGGAAGCACCACCAAATCTCTAGAATTTTCATTTCTGATTGGTTTTGTCTAAAGATCCTTTGTTTTTTTCCAAATGTAATCGATCTAAAATATTTTGGAAAGTGAAATAAAAATTTTCATTTACTAATTCAAAAATAACAGTTTTTTCTTTTAAATAGGAATAATTAATTCCGAGAATCGATTTTCTTGAATCCTAAATATTACAAAAACACTTTTAAATGCTTTTCCAAAGCCATTACAAAAAAAATTAAAAAACAGTGCTTTGTTTTAGTCAATTTTATAAAAGTGAGGGACAAAATTGGAAAAAGCAATTGCTTCAAATTGCTTGGTTCGCTTCATTAAAACAGTTTGAATAAAGCCATTTTAAAAAAAATGTTTCCAAAAATTTATGTTTATCACTGTTGAGAGAAAAATGTTGGACACCGAAAAATGATTGGATACCATTTTTAATTGGGAACATTAGTAAAATTGAAAATCAAATCCTATTGATAACTAGGTGACTTTTATATAAACCCAGGTTTAAATTTGTTACAAGTTCATTAATCTGTGGTTTGTGTAGAATACTCATTTGAGTGGATGATAACTAAAAGTAGATCTTGCTATTTTAACAAAAATCCAAGTTCTAGTAAAGTTTACTATTAATTCTGAAAATAATAATTTTTAAACTTGCTTTAGATTATAAGAGATAAGGTTTTGAAAAAGCAGAATTACATTAATCATTATTCTAATAAGTAGATTATTGTTATTTTCTTTAGTTATTTCACAAACGAAAGAAATTAAAAATCATTTCCAGTAATGTTCCCAATTAAAATTGCTGTCCAACAATTTTTCTCTGTCCAACATTTTTCTCTCGACAGTCAAACCCATTATTCAAAAATACGACTCTCAAGGGTACCAATTCTTGCTTTTTTCTTCTTCTTGTTACAATGAAACATCTAATTCGGTACCCAATAGTATACCGAGTGGCTAAATTAATTTTGGAGATAAAACACATTGATGTTTTAAATTAAAATTTAAATTAGGAATGGGATTTGTTTGAAAATTTTTCTGTCTTTTAAATGTTTAGAAATTTTGTTGTTTTTTTTGTTTTATGATGCAAAAATTTTACTTAAAAATTTTGACTAGATCCTTGAGATAAATTTTACATTTTATCTTGACATTTTAAGAATTTCTTTTTTAATTGTAGAACTTTAAGAAACCAATACCATAACTTATTGTTTATTGTGGGTTTCTTTGATTATTTAATGTGTAGGATCTTCGAGAAAAAAGAAAGCTGGCTTTTGATTTGCATCATGGATTAAACAAGTCCACACGGGCTATCCAGGCCCGTGTGGGTTATTTTAACAACAGTATGCAATTCTAGACACAACTGACGCATTTTGTGAAATATTACAATTTCCAAAATTATAAATATATCGCCACGAGTCAACTATATAACTCAGAATTAGCCTCTTGGCAAATAAAATAATGATAAAAAGTTAAAATAAAAGTTTTTTTTTTTTTTTTTCAAATAAATTAGTTTTTCACTAAATGAACTTGAGTAAAACAATTTTTGTGACAATATGAATCATATTTAACACAATTAATGCAATACCATAATTTTTTAAAAAATATTAACAACAATAATAATAAGGTCGTCTTGGATTATTGCGAGTTAAGATCTGTTTACTATTGACATCGTTCCCAATCACAAAACTTAAATTTTTCACTAATTCATACAAAAAATCAACATTATCAATTGTTTTCTTTAACCACCAATCTATAAATTATCTTTGTGCTAGGAATTAACATTTTAAAGAAATAATACAAAACACATAACTTCCAAGAAAAATGCGTATGTTGAAAAAGATAAGCATTTACACCTTGATCTTTCAGATCAACAAACAACCTATTGGCTTCATGATTAACATTATTAAAGTTTTTAATTTTGTTGTTTAAGGTTTCTGATTTATGCTTATCTTTTTTAACTTGGTTTGTTTCATATTCATAATTTATTTTTTTTTGAAATTGTTTACTTTTTTCCTTTGAGTGGGATTTTGAAGAAAAAATAATGAAACATAAAAAATGTTCAAAAAAATGTAATATTTTATGTTTTTTTACTACCTGTTTATCAACATATCTTTTAGGTTCTAGATCAAAGGGTAAAATTTTCAAACATTATACAAAAACATTTTTTGTTTTTCAGAAATAGGTTAAATCTGAAAAGCTAAATTGAAAATTTTCTTTTTTTTTAATTCTGAAAGGATCAAGAAAGTAAAAAACATAATTTTGATTAAGACTCGTTAATTCATTCAAATTTGTTTTTTAAACTCGAAATAAAGAGAAAATATTGAAAAAGTTTATCAATTATCCTTATGTAAAATTTTGGCAATAAAAAACACTACACTGTTTAAATATTTAAATTTAATTTATTAGTTATTTTCAAAAACATTAAAAGATAATTAGATTAGAAAACTAATTTCTAACACGATTCTGATCTTTAAAAATATTCTTTAGTTTCTCATTTTTTTTAAAAATTATAAAATAGGATTTTACTTTTTTCTTAAAATTTATATAATTTTGAAAATCACAAAAAGCAATTTTTCAGGATCAGAAACTACAAACATTTTACGATACTCGATAAGGATCTAACTCTTGATAAATTAATTTAATTTCCAATTTGATGCCAAATCCTGAAAAATAATTTACTAAAAAAAGTATGTCGAATATCTAAAACGAAATATCTTTATAAATAGGACTATTGAATTTGTCGGCTATTTTATAATATTTTATGAAAATTTTTTACAACAAAAACCCCACTTTTCTTCGAATACCTTTGAAACATTTTAAAAAGCTTCAAAAAAAAAAAAATATTACAAATATTTCAAAAATTCAACAAAAAATTTAAACAAAATTTTTCGATAAAATAAAAGACAATATAAGGAAATTTATTTTAAATGCACACTTATTCATGAATAATCATAACTTTTAGTGCTAAATGCTTTTTACCCAGATGGCTAGATTAAACCTAATTGACATCAAAAAGTAAAGGAAAAAGCATAAAAATGAAAAATGAAAATGTGATCTAAATTTTTTTTTTCCTTTTATAAATTCAAGATTACTATCCAAGATAAATCTTTGATATTCTTTCATTTTTTTTTATTTATACTTTTAAGAGTCAAAAGTTTCTTTCTATAGATTAAAGATTTTTAAATATCAATTTTTTAGTTTCTTTAATATTTGAAACATTTAAAAGAAAAAAAAACTATAAAACCCATGAAAAAAAAAAAAAGAGTTTTAAAAAATACAAAAAGAATAAGTTGAAGAAAAATAAAAATTTGAAGATGTTGCAAGAAAAAAAAGAACAAATTAAGAAATTTGTAAATTAATTCTTTAGATTTGGTTCTGGAATAAAACATTTCAAACATTTTTAGTAGAAATTTTGATTTTTTCTATGTATGCTTTTTAAAATGACCTGGCTATTATTATTTTTTTTTTTTTAATTTATTTCTACAAAAAAACACTTTTTTTAAGGGTTCCCTTTGGTTTTATATAACTTTTTCGGTTCAAATTGATTTTAGGAATGAATTTAAATGATCATCATTTGAACTAATTGGAAATAAACCTTATTATGAGATTTTTAGACGATTTGAAGTGTATTTTAACAAGATTTGAAATGGATACTCTGGTATGTTTAAATGCTTTTAGTGTATATGATTCAAATAAAGTGAGCAGATGATTTTAATTGATACTCTCAAGATGAAAATATTAAGATTTTCAAAATCATAACCAAACCTTCCCAAAAAATTTTCAAATAAGAAAAATTTTATTTTTTCAAATCATTATTTAGATCTATCCTATATTAAAACCTTACACATGTGTAAAAATGATTTCTGAATTTTTATATAAAGTTTTAAAAAGATTAGTCTTTCGAAAAATAAATTAAAATTAATCAAAAAGAAAATTAATTTTGTCAAAAAAAAATAAAGACAAAAACGAATAAAAAAAATATAAAAATTTTCCACTTTTAATTTGGTAAAAGTTGTAAAATGTAGACATTTGTAGACTTTCGACATTAGTCTACAAATATATAAAAATAATTAAAAAAAATAAAGTCTACAATATTGTCGGCATAGTTCAGTCGACAAAGTATAAAGATGATTTTTTTTGTCCAAAGTGAAACTGACTGTATTCACAATTCAAGAGTTTTTTTTTTATTGAGGAAGGATTTCAATTATTTTTTTAATAAAGGAGTAATTTATTGTTAAATGTCAAACTATTTTTTTTTTTGAAAAAAATACGTATAAAGTAATTTAAATAACTTTATCGTTTTATTTGTAATTTTACTAAAAAAAGTCTAATAATAAAAAAAGCAAACTAACCAATAATTAAAATTTATGTTTTGTGGAAATTTTATTTTGAGAGCAAGAGTGTATATTGAGTAAAATAAGGAGTAAAAGGACAATAAAAAAGTTGAAAGAAAAAGTAAAAAAAGAGCTTAGAATTAAGATTTGTGTAATTATTTGTTAAACAAAAAATTGTTTAAATGGGATAAAAATATAAAATTCGATTATTTTTTTGAACATGTTCTTTTATTATGTCCATATTTACCACAATTTGAACATTTTATTTGTTGTTTTTTATTTTTATTTTTATTTTTATTTTTATTTTTATTTTTATTTGGTTTTTTTTTGACTTTGTTTCCATTTATTTTGTAAATTATAATTATAACCTTTGCTTTTAATAGATATTGGTGTTTTTTTCTTCTGTTTGGTTATTATAAACTTTTCAATTTTTTTCTGAAATTTTTTCCATTTTAATTTATCCTCTTTAATTTTAAATTTAAAATTTTTATTATAGTCAAATTTTTGATTTTGATTCGATTTTCTCTTTCTTTGATCTCTAAGTATTAACATGGATTCATTTTCGAGTTTTCTAATTTGTATAATAAAATTTTCCAAAGTTGGTTTTTTGTGATTAAATATTTTATTTAATAAAGCATTATTTCCTTCCAAAAATGCATTTGTTTTCATAATATTCTTACAAAAAAGAAGAAACATTCCAAGTAACAGGAGGATGTTGTTTGAAAAAAATTTTATAAAAATAATTTAGAAAATTTTGAATTTTTGAATCATCATTATTCAAATATATTTTTTTCCATTTCTTAAATAATAATTGTGGATTCAAATCAACAAATTTTTTTTAATTTCTCAAAAAATTTGAAACAATTCTTTATTATTTTTATTTCCAGTTGTTCGAATTCTTCTAACAAGGCATTGAGTGAAATGAAAATAACAATGTATAATTTTTGATTTCGGGAATTTTTTCTGTAAACTATTTGTTAATGTTTTTTCGAAATCACAAGTAATAAATTGCGGGCAAAAATTTGGAATTTTTTGAAAGAGTTGAAAGAAAAGATTATCATAATTATTTTCAAATTTTGAGTCAATTAAACTATAGTTTGTAACAACAAAACAATTTGTTTGTATGTCATAAACTGATAAAATTATTAATTGAGAAAAAGTATTTGGAGCAGAGAGGAAAGTTCCATCTACGAATAAATGAGTAGATGATCTCATAACATTGATCATTTCAAAAGAACTCCAAGAAATCATTTTAAATGGAACTTCTTGATAAATTTGTAAAAATTCAAATCCTTCATGAGTTAATTCTTTACCAAAATTTATTTTTTCTAAGGTGTTTGTTGGTCTTTCAGATTGGATTTGATATTTGATTTTATTTTTAATTTGATTTTGTGTCAAAAAAGGAGCAAGAGTCGTATTGTTTTTTTTCAGAGTGCTTTATTAAATTTGTAAAAATTTCTTTTGTTGTTTTTTTTCTCATTAACCATTTCAGATATAATATTATCAAAATCAGGAGCAAAGGTGGTTTTTTTTGATATTTTCCAAGGGTTTACAATTTTTTCCTAAATTTATATGTGCTTTTTGAGTAATTGTGATTTTAAATGTTTTTTGGGTCGAATGTAAATCTTGCCTTACATTTCTCTTTTCTGTTTATACATCTATAATAATAATTTCCAGATGTTGGGTGAATTTTGGATAAATAATAATTAAATCCTCTAAATAATAGTTTTTTGGGAAACTCTTTTGGGTTCTTTTTATATTTCTCTATCAATTTCTTTCTTTAATTTTGTTTTTCCGTTTTTGATTGAGTAATTTTTTTGTTAAAATTTTCTGCAGGAGATGTCATTTTTGAAGAAGTTAAAGTAAAAAAAATAATTAAAAAAATTATTTACTAAACTAGTTAATTTTGAGAATTTTATTATATATAACTAGATTAGAATTATTTAACATTTAAATACTTATTACAAAAAAAAACATAAATTTTACAAACTTTTTACTATTGAAAAAAAAACTAAAAAACCTTAAATTAATTAGACTCAAGACAAAAAAATAATTCATGAAAGAATCGAACTTTGGGCCAAAAAAAATCATTTTCATACTTTGTCGACTGAAATATGCCGACAATTTTGTAGACTTTATTTTTTTAATTTATTTACATCTATTTGTAGACTAATGTCGAAAGTCTACAAATGTCTACAGATTATATCACTATCCTTTAATTTGTTTAAAAATTTTATTTCTTGATAGTTGATAAAAATAAAAATAGTGATCAATTTCAATGAAAATTTAAGTTTTTTTTTAAACCCTCTCAAGAGACCAATTTACCCTTATGCCTTTAAATAACCAGGTTGTTCTTTGAAAAATTATCTTCTAATTTATTTCTTTCAATTGTTAATTCTTGTTGTTTCTTGAAAAGATGTAAAAAACACAAAAATCACTTTTTTAATAATTTAAAAATAAATTAACTTTGAGTTAAAATATCAATATTTTTTGATATTTTTTAAACAAATAAATTTATTTTTTAAATTTTTATGAATTTTGCTTTAATTTAAACCAATTTTTTTAATTTTATTGGATGGATTTTTTTTTTTATTATTATTTAAAGAATGAAAAAATGATAAAATCCAACAAAAATTTTGGTAAACAAATTCAGTTACAATGAATTATTGTTGATTTTTTAATTGACTTAAATTCTGTAAGAAATACCAAAAATATAAAAACATTTAAATTAATAAAAAGGAAAAAAAAATATTGTTCTAAAAAAAGACAATAATTTTGAAAGTATAACACTCTCTCAAAATATTAAAATACATAAATATATCAATTTGTATCCATGTAATAAATTTAAAATTTGTATTTAATTTTTTAATAATATATTTATTCAATTTTATTTCAAAATAGTTTTCAGGTGATAGAATGGCACCATCAGTTGCACATATTTCACATACATTTTTAAAAGAAGTTGAAGAGCTATTTTCTGGAAACGAAAAATTAACAAAAAAATTTTCATCTGTTTATAAAGGTATGAAAAAAAAATTTTCATCTAAAAAAGGAACAGATGAGCAAAAATTTATTCACCAATGGTTGACAGAAAGCGAGATCGAACTAGTTGAATTAATGACAACAATGAGCCCTCAATTAATTTTAACTTATTTAATGATGGAATTATTAAAGTATTTTGATGTGAAAAATCCAAGCTGGGGTAAGTTTAACTCTTTGATTTTCAAATTTTTTATTCTTATTCTTCAAAAACTGTTTTGTGCAAAAATTAAAAAAAATTGTTTTAAGGGATCAATCTCTTTCAACAATAGCGTAAAATATTAAAATATGTTTTTGGTGATGTTATTTACTTACAAATTTTGTCGGTGCAAAAGTCAATAAATTCTGATCAACTAAGAAGAAACCCAGAAAAGAAAATTTTTTCGTTGAGATCAATTTTTTTTTTCCATTTTTTATGAAAAAGAAAAACTATTAAATTGATTTTATTTCTTACATTATAAATTAGTTCTTACTTTGTTTATTACTATTTTCTTAATTACTTAACCCATAAACTGTATTTATTGTAATAATTATTAATAAAAGAATTTTTTTTCTTCTTTGAGATAATTCTTTTGGTTAACTAAAAAATTGCTTTTATTGAACATATTGAAAAATCTTTATATTTTATAATAAGAAGAATAGTTTTAATCAAAAAAATTTTTTTAAATAACTAAAAATTTTAACAAGAACTTGTGTTTTTGCTATAAGATGAAATTTGATTTTTCAAAATAAAATTTTCTTGAAAATATTTGGAAATTAGTTAATTTTATCCCTAAAATTCAAAATCAATTTTTTTCTGCTAAATTTGATTAAAATTGTTAGAAGGGTTCTTGTTAGTAATCCAAACAATTTATTAAAAAAAATTTTCAAAATTGAAATTTTTTTTTCATTATTTAAAAAACGAAAAAATTACTTTTTTAAAACTTTAAAGAATTACAAAATTTTTTTTCTTAAGAGATCTGAATTTTATTGAGATGCTTTTGTTAAACTTCTAATCAAATTTTCATTTATTTAACCACCTAGTACTTATATTTATTTTATTTATTGAGATTAGAATTTAAATATACCCAATTTAAAAATACAAAGAAAATAAAAAAATTTTTTTGAAAAATAATAGTTTATAACATAAAACTAAAAACATGTTCCACAATTTCCAAGAATTAACTTAATCGTTAATAAAAAAAAAAAGAGGTTATTCTTTTTTTTAGTTCTATATCGGAAATATGTAAATTTTGATTTCAAAAAAAAAGACTCATATTAATAAATTGTTTAGATTTAGGTTAACTCATACATTTCAGAAACCAAAATACAAATTACAAAAAATTTTAAAAGATCTTAACACGATTTTCATTTTTTTTTTTATTTAAAGAATACTAATTCCTTAAAGAAGAAAAATCTTTGCCTAATAAATAAGAAAATGCAAAATTGATAGATCTTTAAGAAAATAAAGGAGTATCAGCAAAGATCATGAATTAATGAATGAAAATAAAATAATAAATGTTTAAACATTAATAAAAATAAAGATAATAATTAGAAATTCATATGTTCATTAAAAAAATTAAACTCAAATCAACACAAAAAATAACTTCTGCCATCCCAAACCATAGCATTAAATTTATCATAATTAGAAAATTATTTCTCGATTCTATCAAAAAAAAAAAAAAAAAAATTCTTTTTTTAAAGGATAATACAATATTTTATGGTTTATGATAGGCTTTTCCTATAACAGCTGTTTGATAAAAATGAATACTAAACGCTTTAAAACTTGTGATTCAAACCACTTAAAAAATGTGAATTAAACAGTTTGAACAAGACTTTTAAAACTTTTTTTACTTCACTTTTTTAAAATAGCTGTATCAAATTTTTTTTTTTTTCTTTTTACCACCAAACTCAGAAATTCAAAATAAAAAAATTCTAAAGAATGAAAGTACAAACCAATAATTACTTTGAAATAGACTTATCTTTCGATTTTTAGCTGCTATGAATTTGAAGATCTTCATAAATTCTGAGAAATTTGCTAATCATTCATTATATTTCTGTAATAAAATTCAAATTGAAATTGTTTTTACATTACAATTTATTTCGCATTTTTTGTTTAATTTTAAAGAGGAAGTTTTGAAATTGATTTTTAATTTTTTTTGTCATAAATTAATAAATATATCAGTTTCAATAATCTAGTTTTCAGAGCCAATAATAGTAATCTGATAATTATCAATAATTGATTCGTTACTAAAACTTATATTAAAAATAAATCAAACCATTAAATTTTTTCTCCAAAATTTCCAAGATAATATTTTTAATTTTATTGAATATATCTGTAATCAAAAAATAACAAAAATGCCAATTTTTTTTTTTTTTTATTCATTGATTCATTTTTAAACTATTTGAATTTTTTTGGTTCAATATTTGTGAAAAAAAATATGTTTATTGAAAAGTTTAATTTTAAATTTAATATTTTTTCAGTTATCATTTTTTTTTCAAAGATTCAAGACTCTTATTTATCAGAATTTAAATCAAATCTTCTTAATCTTTCAAAAAAAAAAAAATTAGGTCTTAAATTTCTTTGCAAGAATAAACAAGTATTTTTGCTTAAAAATGGAATTAATTTACTTTTTAATATAGACAAGTATTTTTTGCTCAAAAATCTATTTTCTAAAGTGTGAAAAAGCGATATTTTATTTATATTAAAACTCTTACTCGAAAATCAATTTAATTTCAATTTAAGGCCTTAAATATTCTTATTTATGATAATTCCAAAGTTTATCATTTTTTAAACACCCTGTATCACTAATTTAGAATTGGTAAAACAGCAAACTGACTGGATTGACTAGTGAGAAATAAAAAATCAAAAAGTTATCAAAATATGAGATTCAGATTTGCTTTTTCAAAAAATATTGAAAATATTTTATCTTATTTTTAACTTCTAGAATGAACGATCTTTCAAACCCCTTTTCTGTTTTTTTTTGTTTTAAAGTTTGGCTAGTCAAGTAAATCCAACTTGTTAAAAAAATAAACAAAAAAATTTTGTTTTTAAAAATTATTTTTTTTTCTTTTTTCAACTTTTTAGAGACTAAGTTTTGTAGTTCTTAAGGCCTTTTCAAATTTAATGTTCTGAATTTTAGTTCGTAATTCTTTATCAATTTTTGGATTTTGATAAAAATATATAATTAAACAAAAAAAAAAATTGTTCGATTCGTTTTCAAAAAGTGAAAACTTTGGATTTTTAATACTTTGAGAAGTTTAAAATTTTCACTTTTTTTTTTTTATTTTATTTTTATTATTGAGAAGAGGTGATTTAAAAAAAACCGCCGTTAGGTTTTCCAGAATTTAAAAGAATTGAGAAAAAGCGCCGTAGATTTTACTAAATAATTTCGAATTCTGGAATACTCTCTTTAGGTTTTTTTTACTTTAAGAAATAAAAAGAAAATTTATTAAATTTTTGGTTTATTTCTAAAATTAAAAAAAATCACCGTTAGGTTTTCTTGAGTTTTCTGTTTATTTGAAAAATCAATAGATTTCCGTTAGGTTTTTTTTACTTTAGAAATAAAATAGAAAACCTCAAGGAAAATGCCGTTAGATTTTTTTTAATTTTAGAAATTAAAAAAAATCTAGGCACTCTACGGCACTCCACGGTAGTCCACGGCACTTGACGGAACTTCCTGAAACTCTGGATTTTATTTAGGGTTTTTTATCCTATCTTTAATGTGGGAAAAGATTATAGCTCAAATGTTTCACTTTTTGAAAACGTCAGTGTATCAACTGTTAATTTTAAATTGAATCTATTCCTTACTAAAAAATTTTTTTGAATTAAAAAAATACTATTTTCAAATCCTGAATTGATCAACAAACTAAAATAATACTTTTAAAAAATAAAACTAAAAAGAAGCGAAATTGAGAGAAAAAAAATCAAAGAAACAAAACATAATTTTTGATCAATAATTTAGCTTTTAAATAAACATTAAGAGATTATTAAATCTGTTAACTTTCCTTCTTTATTTAAACAATTTCTCCTTTCAATTTTTTTCTTTGTTTAATTATTATAATAGCAATTGGAAATATTTTGGATATTTCTCAGGGGCTTGCAAAAAGACCTTTACGTTCAACAAGAAGAACTGGTGGTGCAAGAGGGCGTAGACCACCAACTAGAAGAAAACGAAAATAAATTATTATTTATATTTTTATACCAGAATCTTCTTCTTAATTTGATTTCTTATTTATTTGTTTTTCTAATTTTTATCCTTTCTTAATTTTTTTTACAAGTCTATTGTTTTAATGAATCAAAAATAAGATACTATATTTTTATTAAAATTGAATCAAAACAATTCAAGTCAAAAAATAAAAATATTTATAAATAAAAAAATAATTAAAAAAATTTTTTAAGCAACTGATATTTTTTAAAAAAAAAAGAAATCTTGTTCAGATCTTGAAATAAATTTTTTTTTTTTGTAATTTGTGTTTTGGTTTATGAAATGGATAAGTTAACCTAAATCTAAACAATTTATTAAATATGAGTCTATTGTTTTGAAATTAAAATTTTAGAATTTTCTGAATAAAACTTGAAAAAGTAACCTCTTTTTTTTTTATTTACAATTAAGTTAATACCTGAAAATTGTAAAAGATATTTTTAGTTTTTTGTTGGAAAGTATTGATTTTGAAAGAAAATTCTTATTTTGTTATTTTTGTTAATTTTAGTTTATCTAAATTCAAATCTCAACAAATAAAATCAATTCAGATATAGATGATAAAATAAATGAGAATTTGATAGAAGTTTCAAAGAAGTTTATCAATTAAATTGAGATCTATGAAATAAAAATTTTTTTATTCTTTTAATGTTTGAAATATAAAATTTTCTTGTTTTTCAAAAAATTAAAAAAAATTGCAAAATAATTTTCAGATTTTGAAAAAATTTTTTTAACAAATTGTTTGGTCTTTATCACAAGAATCCTTATAACAATTTAAATCATTTTTGACAGAAAAAAGATTAATTTTGACTTTTGAGAAACAATTACTTTAATTCCCAAATATCCTTAAGAAAATTTTATTTTGAATAAGTCACTTTTCTTTTTAAAATAACAGTTTATTTATGACTAGAAAATATTTTGGTTAATTTCCAATTGTTTGAAAATTATTTTTTTGATTAAAACATTCCTTATTAAAGAAAAACTAAAATTTTTCATTTTTTAGAATAGAAGAAATTTATTTAATCCATTAGAATTTTCTCAAAAAAGAAAAAAATTTCTTTTTTTAATATTTATTACAAAGATTTGTTGTTTATAATAATGATGTAAATGGTAATAAACAAAGACAAAAAAAATATTGAATATGTAAGAATTAAAATAAATTTAATTGTTTTTCTTTGATAATAAAATAAATAAAAAAGGAAAAAAAAAATTGATCTTATAGAAACAATGTTTTTTTTTCTGGGTTTCTTATTAGACCCTCATTTTTTGACACTTCCCATAAGCATAATAAATAATTATCAATATTCACCAATAACAAATTTTAATATTTTTTTCTCTTTTTGTGAAATTTTCATTCTTTAATTTCTCCTTTTAATTATTGAATAAAGGAACCATTTTAAAAAAAATTTCTTGTAAAAAACAAATAACACACTTGAAAAATGATCAAACTTTTGATAAATCCATTATTAAAAATTATCTCTTTAAATCCTTCTATTTCGTTTCACATCTCCTGTGAAATATGGGGAAGTTTTATAGAGTTCTTTCGGATGTAGCCAGGTACTTAGATTTTTTAGAATATAAAAGAATAGAGTAAAATTGAAGATTTTTACCCAATTCTTTTAAATTCTCAAAAAGGTAACGATGATTTATTTTAAATTTGTAACTCATTAATAAAAATATAATTTCATATTAAAAAAAAAATTTAAAACTTCCTCATATTTATAAAATTAAAAAAAAAATAAAACTCGGTTTTCTTGATTTTTTTGTTTGTTCTTTAAAATATCTTGTTTTTGCAAAAAAAAAAAAAAACAGAAAATTCAAGAAAAATTATAATGTTTTTGATTTTTATTCTGAAAAAATATTGATTTTTATTATTTTTTCGTTTTCTATAAATCCAAATTTTTGTTTTTACTAGAAGAGAATCAATTATATCTCTACTTATAGTCTAGATTACTGAAGAGTTTTTGTGCCCCACTAATTACCAAAAACAGTTAGTAGACAATTAATCCGAATTTAATAGTAAATAATCATATTTGGAAATATTTTACTATAAAATATACCCTCCATATACAATTTTAATTAAATGTATAAAGGCTTTTATGGTTAGAAAACTTAAGGTAAGAAAGAAAAAATTGAAAATAAAAAATTGAATATAAAAAAATTCCAAAAATAGTAAAAAAATATATAATTTTGGGTACATGGTGCCCCAATCTTCGGAGGGAATAAAATGCCAATTTATTAGACAATGTTTGAGGAATTTTTATTTATTACTAATCTTTCTCTCTTTTTTTTTTTTTTACTCCTCCTGTTTCAGGGGATGTGTCGTCAATTTTCGTTGGTCATGTTAATGATATAATATTTTTGTACTTTAATATTTTAAATATTTTTCTTCTTCTCTTTTTTATTTAGACAATTTTCTTTGATTACTCGTTTCTCTCAATAAATAAATAAATATATTGATTTTTCAAATAATCAAGAAAAGCTAACAACAGCTGATAAATATTTAATTTCCACAGACATGTTGTTTTATCAATTTTTTAATATTATATTACAATTATTTTTCATCTTCTCTTTTTTATTTTGATAAATTTTTCTTTAATTCCTTTGTTCTCTCAATAAATAAATAAAAAAATCTCTTTTTTCATTTACGATAAAAAAAAGAAGATAATTAGTAAAAAAATAAAAAAATCAAAATGAAAAATTCGTAAAAAAAATCCAAGTAAAATTGTTTGGTTGAATAAGAACATAATTATTAAATAAATAAAAAATAAAAAAAAACTATAAACCTGTTTAAATTTATTTTCTTAAACTGAAGAACATAAAAATAAAAAAAAAAGTAAGAAAGTAGTTTAGCTTGTGAATTTCTAAGATTACTAAAAATAAAAATGTTTAATAAATCCCATTTTGTCAAAATCAAGTAATAAGTACTTTAATTTGCAGAGAAAGAACAATTCAATTCAATTAGTTATCACCAAATTTGATTCCTTGAGCGAGAGGAAGCTTTGTACCATGGTTAATTGTACATGTTGATCTTCTACAATATTGTTTCCAGGAATCTGAACCACTTTCACGACCACCGCCGGTTTCTTTGTTTCCGCCAAATGCGCCACCGATTTCTGCGCCAGATGTAGGGATATTACAATTGACAAGACCACAGTCTGATCCTTTTGGACCCATCCATTGGAATAAGTTTTTGAGGTCGTTTGTGAACATACTTGAGCTAAGTCCTTGAGGAACTTCGTTATTAATTTTGATGGCTTCTTCGAGTTCGTTAAATTTCATGACATAGAGGATTGGTGCAAAGGTTTCTTCATGGACGATTGGTGCATCGTGTGGGATTTCGATGATTGTTGGCTCAACAAAGTTACCTGGTCTGCTAGTGACAACGTGTCCACCATAAAGGATTTTACCACCTTGTTGTTTCGCGGCTTCGATGGCGTCGCTGTATTCTTTAAGTGTTTTTTTTTCAACCAATGGTCCTAAAAGTGTGGTGGAATCTAATGGGTTGCCCATGGGGATGGTTTTATAGGCCTTGACCATTTGGGTGATGAATTCGTCAAATCTTGATTCGTGGATGATTAATCTACGTGTTGTTGTGCATCGTTGTCCTGCAGTTCCTACAGCGGCAAAGAGGATCGCACGGAGAGCAAGTTTAATGTTGGCATCTTTGCAAACAATAATGGCGTTATTACCACCACATTCCAAAATTGTTGATCTGAAATCGGTATGAACAACTTCAGCAACGTGTCTTCCAATTTCAGTTGATCCGGTAAATGAAATCAATTTCATTCTTTTGTCTCGAATGAGCTTTTCTCCAACAGTTCTTCCAGATCCAAGAATCATGGTACACAATGCTCCTGGGAGACCATTTTGCTTGAACACCTTTTCCATAATTTTCATGGATGCAATTGTAATTAAAGGTACGGTAGAGGCTCCTTTCCACATACAGACATTACCAGTTGCAAGTGCAAGTGATGCATTCCATCCAAGAACAGCATTTCTTGTAGAAGAAAATAGTTATAAAGAATGTTTTGATTGGTTTGTTTTTATTTGAAATAATTAATTCGATCGTAAACAAGTGGTTTTGATAATGAAAATAAAATTATGTTATTAATGATGACAGGCAAATCGTTTTAGCTTTTGATATATAATCTGTTTCTGTATACAAAAATTAGGTTCAAAAAAAGTTATTTCAATACTACAAATAGAAAAGGTTTTAAAAAAGTATTCGAAAAATCCTTCCTTTTTTATTTTGAGAAACTGTTTTTTAATACCTTTCACAACTTATTTTTGTAAAGTTTTTTATCAATTAGTCTTCAGAATCAATTAAAACTTTTTATTCTTACTTTTCTTTTGCACATTTTTCATTGTGTTCAATATTAACGCCACCTCGTGAGTTTTGTCAACAATGTTTGTTGTTATTACTACAAAGTAAACATCAGAAAAAAAAATAAAATTTTCCATCAAACTACAGAAATATGAGGAAATTGATCTAATTAGAAAAATGTGGAAATTTTAATGTTATGCTTTGCTTGACAGTTTTAATTTGTCACTTGAGATCATTTAGATTTATATAACCTTTAATTCTCTATTCAATAAAGTGGGATCTTGTGATCGGAAAAAAAAAAAATAAAATAATTTTCTTGAAAAAAGAAAGGAGAAAAAAAAAACTAGATAATCTGGAAAATTGCTTTTCGTAAAATAAAAATTAAAAAGAGTCTATTATCCAACTAAACTGTGATATTTAAGATCTTGAACCTTTTTACGAATATTTGGTATTCTTTTTTTTTTTGAAAAACAATTTGATTTATAAGATTACACGAACCAAAAATAAAAAACATAAAATAAAAAAAAAAAAGCATTCTTAAAAACAGCATTGACAAATTATTAACACTCTAAGATTGATTAATAAATTGATCAAAAATACAGAAAAGAGATTGTGAAATAAATCCTGAAAAAAAAAAAAAAAGAAAAAAAAATAAAAATTAATAATTACGGGAAATTGAAAGCAGTAATAACACCAATAAGCCCAAGTGGATTCCACATTTCAAACATTGAATGGTTTTCTCTTTCAGAAGGGAAGACAGTTCCGTTAAGCATTCTTGAAAGACCACATGCATAATCACAAACGTCGATGGTTTCTTGTACTTCACCAAGTCCTTCAGGATAAATTTTTCCCATTTCCAATGAGATAAGCTTTCCTAAGGATTCTTTTTTGGATTTAAAAGCTTCTCCTAATTGTTTAACAATGTCTCCTCTTTTTGGTGCTGGGACGTCTGCCCAAATGTCAAAAGCTTCTTCCATGTTTTTAACAGTTTCTTCATATTCTTCGTTGGTGGTTGTGTAAACTTCGGCAAGTTGTTCGTCAGTAGTTGGGTTGAGTGAGATCAATTTTTTTCCGCTTCCACACCATCTTTTACCAGTGAAACACCCTAAATTTGTTTCTTTAAGACCTAATTCTCTTGCGAATGGGTATTTACTAATGGTAAATTTTGACTTTTGTATATTATTGTTTTGTTGTTTTTAGAATTTTAAAGGAGAGAGAAAAAAAAAAAAATAAAAAAAGGGAAAAAAATTAAAATTGACAGGAAATTTAAGAGAAAAGAAATCGTTCAAAACAAAACTATTAGAAAAGAGATAGCTTTTTTTTTTTTTTTCGAAAAAACACTTACCGACAATGATCGTAACAAGATCGAAGATGAAGATTTAAAGGTGGTTATTGAAGATAACATATTTCAAGAAAAAATAAAAAAAATAAATTTAGAAAGGTGAAAATTTTTTCATAACTTTATCAATTCAAGTATTATTAAAATTTGAAATCCTTGGAGGGGTTTTTCATGTGACTGAGTTGTTGTTTTTAAAAAAATTTCCAAAACGTTGGTTAGTTAATTTTTAGAAAGGAAATGTAAAGCTATACAAAAGTCTTCTAATTTGGTGAAACTGTCTTATCAAATTTTTTGATCACAAGTTCTTTTTTTACGATTATTCATTTAGAGTTAATACTAAAAGGATATTTTTTTTTCTTTCTTTTAATTTCATCTGAAAAATCAAAAGTTAGCTCCTGAAAATAATAGAAAAGTTTTTCTTGTTCTCTTGAATTTTTTTGAAATAAAAAATAATTTAAGGGAGTTAAAAGAATTATTATTGGTAAGTGAAAGTAGGACTGAAAAATTCCTATTTATTCGTTGAGTGTTCACAGTTTATCTCATGGCTAACTTTATGATCTCTGGATTATAAATGAAAGGAAATATCTTTTCAAAAATACTGTGTATAAATAGCCTTGTATAGATTGTAAACCCTTATCGAAAATCAAAAGTTGTATTTCTTTTGTCTAGAAAGCCTCAACATTAAATGATCAGGGTAACAAATAATAAACAATAACCAAATATGATATTAGTTTCTTAAGGCTAGCTTTCTGATTTATCAAATAGTATCAACATCTTTTAATTTAATCTCATTGAAAACATGTTAATATGATCCTCAAAATAGTCTCCAATTAGGATCAAAGAAGCATTTTATGTAATTTTTTTTATGAAAAATTTCAGAAAAAATTCTGAGATAACTAAACTCAAATACCTTGTTAAGAAACATAAAAATGAAATTAAAAAATAATCGAGATTTTCTAACCTGAAAAAATGATAGATACTTTCAAACATTTTCAATAAACAACTCTATAATTAAAAGATAGCATGTCTATGCTTTGTGATTATTGAATTACATGGATTATTGTAGTGTATCCATAATCCTGATATATTAAGCAAAAGATTTATGGTTTTCTCTTATTTTTTTTTTGGTTTTGTGTTGATTCTTTTTGTTTTTACAAAAATTGAAGTTCTGAACAACCCTTTTTTGAAATAATATCCCATCCACTTGATTTTTGAAAAGATAAGATCCTTCCAAACATACAAAGTATCTTTTTTATTTTCGTGTGATGCTTTTTTTTGTTTGTCTTGTTTCTCTATAAACATATTTGTTAGTATCAAGACAAATTGTATCTGAGGTTGTGTGGGAAAAGCCTTTTAGGAATTTTACATGTGACTATCTATAATAAAATTTAATTTGAGAATTTTATTCAGTTTTTGTAAATTAAAAAAAATATTGTCTTGATTTTTCAAAGAAAAAATGATCTTTCAATTGTAGAAAATAGGAATTTTTGTGAATTCGGCACAATACCAAACCCACTTTCGTGTACTCTCATCAAAATATATCTTTGTAGGTTATAGCAAAGGATTAGTCATTAAAAATTATAGATTTCGTACATTTTAGACATTTAGAACAATTTTTAAAACCCTCTTAATTTTCTTCCCCAGTCTATAAAAAACAGAGGAAATTCTAGACCCGATCTCAAAGTTTTAAAAATTGTTCTTCAACTTATTTTCTCGAAAATATATTTTTACCGATCATCTTTTTCATTTTTTGATATAAGAGAAAACACAGAAACAAGTACAGACGATTTTTGGAAAAAGAAAATCTTTTTCAAAAATTGTGACTCACCTGAAATAATAAATTGAAAAAAAAATATCCTTTAGTATTCAATAACAATTAATAACTAAATATGATTTGCAATTCACTTTCTGGTCATTCTAAATCTATAAAAGCATGATATAGTAAAAATTAAAAAAAAAAATAAAACAAAAAACTAAAAAAAAGTGGGTTAAAAATTTTGAAATGAGCATTACGGATTTTTTATTATTGAACTTTCACTGAAAAAAAGTTAAACAACATGATTTTTTATGAATAATTAAATCCATTTTCAAAGACATTACATAGTTGAAATTTTCTTAGTGATTATTTGTCTTTTCGAAGATCTCTTTTTTTTTTCCACAATATCTTTTTTAAAAAAAAAAAAAAATGGAAAAAGAAAAACAAAAGAAAAACAAAAATTTGAAAAAGCAAAACTAAAATTTGAAAAATTAAAAAAATGATTCTGATCCAAAAATTTGAAAATATTTTTTGTAAAGAATACTGGAATAAACCCTCAAACAACTACCATTAACATTATAAAGCGCGTCAAAATCTTTGAAAAATAGTTTATTTCATTTTTGACTTTTTTAGATCTAACAGTACCTAACTTTATGATATTTACCAACCCCCAAATACTGATTATAGTACACAGAACACCAATTTTTAATTTGAAACATAATTCTTAAAGTACTATAACTAAAAATGAAGTTTTTTATATTAAATTTCAAAGGTAAAAGTTATTACAAAAATAATCTATCAATATGTGATCTATAATTTGAGAATTTCCCAAACCCCATTCCAAAGATTTGGACACACCCAAAATCAAAAATAGGCCAAAAAAAACCCAATTTATTGTATTTTCCCAAACCTAATATAAAACCACATTTAAGTTACAAGGTATTAATGTTTTTATAAGTAATCATTTTCATCCAAATAAAAGAAAAAAATTTAAAACTCAAAAATAAAAACAGGTGTGTCCAAAATAATGAAACGAGCGGAACAAAAAATGTATTGGTAAATTTGTTGAAATTTCACCAACAATTGTTGATCGATCAAATGATAAGATACCATCTACCAATTGTATTTGATTTTCCAATTTAACAAACTCAACACTAACCTTCTATCAACCATTGAAAAAAAATTTCGAGATCTAATGAAACAGATTAAGTAACTGCAAAAAAGGAAATGAAAACAAAAACAAAAAAGACAAAAAATGAAATTGTTTGTAAAATCAAGATTCTTTCCAATTTGAATTTAAAGTACAGTAATGATGTTCTTTCAACTGTTTAAACTGTGTCCAAATTTTTGGAATCTAGTTTATTTAAAGTAACAACAATAAATATTTTTTTGTCAATAAAACATAAAATACCGTAAAAAAATTAAAAAATATGGACTAAAAAATGAAAATTTCACCAGAAAGAATATTTTAATCAAATTACAGTAATTCACCCCAAGTTATAATTTTCATAAATAAAATTCTTTTATGTTCTCAAGTTTAAGCATCCTGTCTAATTTTTTATAATTTTTTAAAAATTTGACACCAATGGGTATACACTGTTTTTGATCGCATAGTATCCCATTTAAACATATTAAATTTACAAAAAAATTAATTTTTCAAAAAGGAAAATACAAATTATTGGTTTGAAAAAAAGTAAATGATGGTTTAAAATGTTAATTGTGTAAAAATCTCTCACCTAAACAAAAAAAAAAATCAGAGCAACATATTAAATAATATAATTTCGTTATTGAACTTGGAATTAGAATGATAAATAAAAAGTGTATATTTATACAAAATACCCACCTTACACACAGAAAATATCCTAAAACTGGAAAAATACTTTTATTTAATAGTTATTTTTAAATAATTAGACAATAAAAGAATTAAATCAGCATATAAATTCAACATTTTTATTCATAGTATTGCAAATATCTTTATTTTTTTTTTACATCATTTAATAAAATACTACCCCAATTTTAGTTTAAACTTTGATATAAGACAAAAAAAAAATCAAACTAAACCCCCTTTCAGTCAAAATCATTCAATTTTATAGAAGAAATAATACAAATTCTGAGCTTGAATCCAAAATTATTCTTGTTATAAATTTTCCATTTTTAGATCAAAATCATTTTTTCTAATTTAGTCAATTTTTTTTTTTTTTGTTTTTTACTTTTTATTTTTTTTTGCAAAAACCAATTTGAAAAAAAAAATGTTTGAAACCCCCCAATAAACTTTAACAAATTGATACCTTATAATTTATTTTTAAATGAATACATTTATAATTAAAAAATCGTATTATCTACTATTTTAACTATCTAAAAGAATTTAGAACTTTTACATGAGGTGATTCCATGAAAAGTCTGAAATATATATTTTTAACATTTTATTTTTTTTTGAATATTTTTTGTTCAGTATTTCTTTAATCAATATCAACTCCAATCTGAAGTTAATTATATTTCTCATTTCCAAACAATCACGGTTTGGTTGATTCAAAAAAAAAAAAGTGAATTTTTGATATTTTTAGCTGGGTATTTTAAGTATATAGGAATTTTCTAAAAATTTAAATAAATATGAACTCACCACTATTTCTTGATAGATTAAATTACTTTTTTAAATTCAAGTCAAGTACTCTTGAAATATTTTAAAAAAAGTTAATAAATTGTCCAAAATGACAGACGAGAGTTTTCAAAATGAAATTCAAAAAATCTTTTTACTTTTTTTGAAATGAATTTATTCAAACTCAAAAATTTTATATTAATTTTTTTTTTTTATTTATGAAAAATAAATGATAACCAAAATCCAGATCATTTTTGTCAATCAATAAAAAAAAAAGAAAAAGTCCAATTTTATTGAAAAAAAGTAATTTAAATAGAACTTAAATCATATGTTGAAAAGTAATTATTTGAATTAAAAAGTAAATGGATAAAAATAAAAAATAAAGGAAAATGAAAATCAAAATAAAAATAGAAATAAAAAAATAATTAAAACGAAAAAATGTAAAAAAAAAAGTAAAAGAAGAATTATTTAAAATTGGTATTGGTTAAAGCTAACAGTATTTTTAAAATGAGTAGTAGCCCAAACCCCTGGGAAATGTAGTGCCAATTTTTTAGCTTCATTAAGATTTTCTGTGGAACAAAATATTAAAAATGGCAAATCACATTTTAATTGCTTTCTAATAAATAATAATAAAGCTTTTGCATTGAATAAATTACTCATAATACGGACTTTGTATCCTGTGTACCAACCATATTCTTTTACAAAATTTTCAATAAATCCATGTGCTTTTTCAAGGTCAACAACATCGGCTTTTTTCTATTGGAATTAAATAATTTTAAAAAGAATGAAAATAACAATAATAATGGAAGATTTAAATATAAGCAATAATTATAAAAAAACAAAAAAAAAAAAAGAAAATGTACAGCTGATTTAGAAAAGTAAATTACAAATTTATTTAAAAGTATGAATCTAACTGCTTAAAACTAGTTTATCAAGCAGTTCAAAAAACACTTTATAAAACTTTAAGTACTCACTTTTTTAAAATAGATGTATCAAAAAATAATTTCAATATCAATATTTATTCGATATTAATTTTTTATTTTTTAATATTTTAATTCAATTTTTTTTTATAAAATAAAAAATTTCTGAAATACACTTTTTAAGGACCAACCTCTCAGGTGAAAACTGTGAAATTGTTGAAAAAAATACGCTTTTGAAAGAGTTTCGTAATCTAAGTTAAATTTACCCACAGTGAATTTCTTTTCAAAATAATGGAAAATTTTCACAATTTTCCCTTCAAAGAAAAGTACCAAAAAATGATTTTACAATTTCATCATCTCCATTTCAAATCTATAAACACTAAACAATTCCTCAGGCTGTTCTAAATATTTTTTTACAGTTACTTTTCTAAATTTGAAATGTTTTTACATTTGGACTTGTGCCTAAAAATCCCTGAAAGTCATTTTTTTTTTAAAAATTTTCAATCAAAAATCGATTTGAAAAAAATTTTTTTTGGTTTTATGATTGATTTTAACTTTGAAAAGAGTAATTTTTTTATCCAATTACTTCAGAATGAAAATTATTTTTGTGGAAGTGAGTTTAAAATTACAAAATAAAAAGACACCCTCCATGGTGGAAACGTAGTCCTGTAATTCAATGCAATATGTAGGTTTGATTTTTTAACTTTGGAATTAATTATTTTCAAATATAATAGCTTAAAAGCCTAATAAATGTTTAATAAAAATTTAATAAAGATTTGTCTAATGAAATAAAAAATGAAAAAAAAAAAGAAAAAGTAGAAATTACCCTTTTGAGTTGTTTTTTCGTTTTTGGAGGCCAAACAAAGTTTATTCTAAATTTTTTACATCTTTTAACTACCATTTTATTATCTGTTTTTGGGACATCTAACCAAAGAACATACTTTTTTTCTTCGCCTTCTGTAGTACTTTGATTTATGTATCTAAAGTGGGTAAAAGTCATTCCCATGCCATATCTTACCGTGAGCATTGTGATTGTTTTCAAAATGGTTGAAATATTACCATATTTAGATTTACCTGGGTTTCTAACTATTCTATTGACATTTAATTCCAATTCTAACAGGGAATCAAAAATGGCATTTCTGGCAAAAATACCACCATAATTTGGACGAGGGTATTTTAATTTCGATAGGATATAAACTCTCTGCTCGATCATTAGAGCTCTTAATCTTTTGACTTTTTTAGAATTTTGAGAAATAATGAGACCATGCTTTTTGGTGTTTGATTGGAATAAATTTTTAGATAAAATTGGAGGAGGGTTGAGCGTCAATGCACCATACATCCTACAGCAACGATCTAATACTGTATACCAAACGTTTTTGTAATTACCTTGCAAAACTAATTTTCTTGCATATTCAATTCTTCTACAGTAAATTAAAACAGGGATTTGGCAATTCCATTTATCTCTGATCAAGGGCACGATACTTTGTGCAGAGGTGTTATTACAAATTATTCGGGTATGTAGCCAATTTTTTTTGTTTGTAAAATGATCATAATATCGTTTTTTCAATACATCTTCGTTATAGCGATCCATTGAAGTTATTTTTAACTTTGGACATACCTGTGCCAATGTTTGAACGATTTTGTTATTTTCCTTGTTTTCATCAAACCAGAATAAATGTGGTTTTTTGATTTCATCCTCTTGCCCCTGATTGTTTTTATTTAAATTTTTGTCTTTCTGGATTGATTTATAATTTAAGTTATAAAGAGCTAAGAAATGATATAATGTTTTATTTAATTCAGAATTAAGTAAAAATAATAATAATTTTCTTGGACTATTCATTCTTCCTTTAATAATTTTTTTAACATAATTATACATTCTGGTATAATGTTCGTTTGACTGTGGTCTGTTTAACTTATTATTATAAATATCCAAAAGTGCTTTTAATCTTAAAGACCAAATTTTGGCATCGCTTTTAAGTTCTACCGCTTCTTCTAATAAATTAATAAAGTCTTCTCTTTCATATATTTTCTTTTTCTTTTCTTTCTTGTTGATTTCCTTTTCCGTGTCCTTTTCTAATTCTTTATTATTTTGTTTTTCGTTCTTTGAGATCGAACGTTCTAATTCATCTTCACTATCGCTATCATAGACCAAAATAATTGGCTCCTTTCTGGGTTTAATTCCAACACCAATTTCGTCAAGCTCAATGTCTTCTTCTATTTCTTCAATATTTTTACCTTCAAATTCATCTTCATTAATTTCATTAACATTAGATATTTTGTTGTCTTCATCTTGGCTTTCCTTTTCTTTTTCTTTTTCTTCTTCCTTTTCTTTTTCTTCATCCCTTTCTTCCCCTGATGATAAGATTTCATTATCTGATTCTTCTTTTTTTTCAATATTAATTTTTTTATTTTTAATCCAATTTTTTAATAATGAAATAATCTCTTTATTACCAGACTGGTCAGATAACATACTAGGTGTTAATCCTCTAGTGTTTTTCATTGAGATATCTGACATAGCTTGTAACAAGATTCTGATACATTCAATGTGGCCATACATTATAGCTAAATGCAATGGGGTATCACCATTGTTGTCTTGAATATCGATTTGAACATCATTTTTTATTAATAACTTTAAGGCCTTAATATGATTTCCCACAACAGCTAAATGGATAGGCGATGCATTTCCTCTATTTTTTGGGTTTTTTTCACACCCATTTTCTAAAAAGCATTTTAAAGTAGAATCGTTACCCTCTTGACTTGAAATATGAACAACAGTTGATTCATATCCTGTTTTCAAAGATAAATCTGCATTTTTTGAAAGAAAGTATTTAATAAATTCATAGTCTCCAGATTTTGCTGCAAAGTGCAATGGGGTCCATTTTAATTTTGTTCTTATATTGATATCTGCTCCATTTTCAATTAACAGTTTTGCACATTCTTGTTGGTTTTCGCTACAGGCAATATGGAGTGCTGTTTGTACTTTATTTGTTGTTAAATCGATCTAATTTAATTATTTTGTTAAAATTAACAATAAGTGATCAAAAATGAGTATGAATTTTTTACAATTTGAAAATTGAAAAAGAAAATATTGCCAAATTAAAGTAATTTTAAAACTGTGTTGTTCAAACTACTTGATTCATTCTTTAAAAAAATTTCATTATCACTTTTTCAAACTTATGTTACTTACTTTTTTTAAAAATGGCTTTATATTTTGATTAATAAACTCTTTTTCGCTCAAAGAGGACCTAGTTTTATTGAAGAAATAGAACATATTCTAGGAATTTAATTCATTATTCTTCTCAAAATAAATTTTCATTTTTTAAATCTGATCATTTTTTATAATTTAGTCAATTTTTTTTTTTCCTTTTCTTTTTTTTTTTTTTTTTTTTTAAAAAAAGTAAATTTGAAAAAAAAAATGTTTGAAACTCCAAATTAACATTAAGAAAAGTTAGGGTTTGTATTTTATTTTAAAATGAATACATTTAATATTAAAAAATATTATTGTAAAAAATTTTAATTTTCTAAAGAAATTGAGAAATTTCGAATGAGATACCTTTCAATGAAAGGGGTAAAAAATTTTTTTAACATTTTTTTTTTTTTTTTTTTTGAAATTTATGGTTTGTTGATGTATTTCTTTTATGAACCTTGACTCTAATCTGAAGTGTATTATTTATCTTATTCCTAAACAATTGTAGTTTCGTTTATTCTTAAATAAAACTGAATTTTTCATTTTTGGTTACGCACCTTTAAGTGAAATGGAGTTTACTTTTATTTCTTTTTGGAATAAATTTTATGAATAAACAGATATACATTTATTTTGATATTTGTGTCATTTTTGTTTTTCTACTTTGTGGAATATTTTAACACTTGTTTACAAAAATTTTTTCTTTCAAAGTAGAGTTTATTTGAAAATAATTGTAAATTATTTTCAGATTAATAAATGATAATTTTTATTTCAAATTTCCCAAATATCTTATTAATTAGTAGATAAAAAAAAAATAAGGTCTTCACAAAACCAATTGTAAATTACAATTTTAGATATTTCATTAAATCTTTCTGATTTAAGGAATATCTAAAAAAGGCCACAAAGTGGGGCATATCACTCAAAACAATGTGGAATTGTACACTTTATCTCTTGAGATAAAATAAATTTTTTTTAATTTGAATTTTATCAAAAATAAAATTTTTGAAATAAAATTCAATTACAATTGTGGTCAAAAGTTTTCAAATTGAATAGCTTAAAAGATCCGAAATGAATTTTTTCCAGATATTGATGGATGGTATAATTTTGGAATCTTTTTTTTTTTTTTTTTTTAATGTTTTGCCAATACTATGTTGTTGCAATTTAAAGTGTTTTTTGTTATTAATTTTTCAATTTGAAATTCTAATATTTTTTTTGCAAAATTTATGGCATATTAGAGGAAAGTAAAAAAGGAGGTTAAACAGTTAAGTCAAGAAATTGGATTGTTTTAGATCCTTTTTTATATAATTGAAGACAAATTAGACAAATTCTTTTTATTTTTCTATTATTTGGGAAAATTAAAAAATGGAAAATGGAAGATGGAAATTTGGAACAAAGAATTTATCAACTGATAAATTTGTTCATTGTGTTATTTCTGAAATTATGATATTATGCGATTTTGTGAAAAAAAATCTTCATTTTTTTTTTCATTTTTCACTTGACATATATTTGCAAACTTTTATCAATTACAATATGAAAAAAACTGATAAATTCCAAATATTTTGGAAATCTTTTTTCCCATTGTTTATGAAGTCATTTTGGATCATATAGAAATAAACCAATAGAAAACCTTTTTGAAATTAATTACTACAATTCTTTCTTAATCAAGTGAAAGAAAAAAAAAAAAAAAAAAAAAGTATCAAATTAGATCTATTTGATCAATTGAAGGTATCAGTACTCAGAGGGTTCATGTAGATATCTTTTTACTCTAGTATTACGATCCACTCTTGAATCCTATAAGTATTTCTATCTTAAAAAAAATCCATGAAAAAGTATTTGCAGAGAGTGCTAATAATTATCAAGGAGTCAAGCGAAGAAAAAAAAAAAAGGTATAAATTTAATTTTCATAAATTGGTAAGAGTGTTTAATCCAAAAATAATTTTGCATTTTTTTAAATTCCAAAATTATGAAATTCTGTTAAATAAAGTAAGATACGAAACTTAGAGATTAAAAGGTTATTTCAAATATTTCGAAACAACTTTTTTTTGTATTGAAATTGCATTAGAAAGAGTTTTTGATTTCAAAAAGAATCGTTAATAACATTTGACTGAGAATTTCAAAAAGATGTCACAAAATTTTTAGTTCATTGGATATATTGTTTAAAAAACACTTTATCTGTTAAATAGAGAGTTTTGAAGTGACTAAGTCCGTGTCTTCGAATTCAAATTGTGAATAAACAAAGTCATTAGAGGCATTTTAAACTTGATTTAATTTTCGAAAAATTTTAACTTCAATCTCCATTTTTTTTTTAGAAATATAAAAACAATTCTTTCATTACATTTCGTTTCAAAGAAGATTTCGAAAATCAACTTTTGAAAACATTTCTTTGCATTTAAACGGATAAAATTCCAAATTAATAGCTGAGTTAAAAACTTGAAAAGAATGGAATTTGATACTGGCATTCGAATACAAATCGGAAAAATATTTTCACTTCATTTTCATTTTTTTCTTTTTACAATTAGAGTTTCTCAGAAATTAGATTGTAATTTTTGATCTTTATTTATTTTGTTGGTTACTTTTTTTGTGTATACTAAGTGAAGATAAAAATCCTAAATACTGTTAATTGCAAAATAAATGGAAAAAAATTTTCATTCCACTTTCCAAAAAAACAACCTAAGAATTAAAAATCAACAAAGTTCCCATTTCTAAAAGAGGGAAATTAATAATTCAAGCTGATTTTGAGAATGAAAAATTTGAAATAGTAAAATGATTTAAAAATCTTTTTGTGGAAAGCTGAGTGAAAATTCTGTATCATTTATTTTGGAATAAATAGTAAAAGTCAGGTTATAGAAATAAAAAAAGGTGATGAGATGAAATTCTGTCCTATTTAAAATCTCAAAAAACCAGTTACAAAAATTTTGGAGATTTTTTTATATTTATCAGTGGTGATGTTGAATTTCTTTGGTTTTTGAATGGGACAAGTGATGGCTCATTTTCAGTGAAAAATTATATAATTGGAAATCACAAAGCCAAAAAATTCTCAAATCTTAAATAAAAAAAAAGGAGAAAAATCTTATAAAAAAAAAAAAAAAAAAATTTAAAAAAGAAAAAATGTAAATTCTTACTTTGATCTTGAATTTCAATAAAACTTTAATTGCTTCAGTAAACCCATTCCCAGCAGCAAAGTGCAAAGATGACCAACCGTCTTCTTCTTGATAATTTATATTTGCACCCTTCTCGATGAGTGTAGGGACTAAATTGATGGCGTTTTCGCGCACTGCATAAATTAAAGGAGTTGCCATTGTAAAATCTTCTTCGTTGATATCTGCACCAACCGACAGCAATTTTAAAACAATTTCTAGTCCACTTTCGTGGCAAGCTAAGTGTAATGGAGTCGCACCAAAATTGTTTTTGATATTTGGGTTTGCACCTTTTTCGAGAAGCAAATTCGCTGCCTCGATCTGGCCAAACTGGGCAGCGCAATGAAGAGGTGTGTAATTGTCGCCCGCAAGTGCTTCAATGTCCGAGCCTGCTTCTAATAACACTTTTATTGCATCAACGCTACCCTGCTGAGAGGCTAAATGGATTGGCTGCATAAAATCGTCTGTTAGCTCGTCAGCAATTGCGCCTTGCGAGAGCAAGTATTTCAGGATTTCGATTCTTCCATAAAACGATGCGTAGTGGAGCGGGTTCCACCCAATGCCGTCTGTTTCGTTGACGATAACCTTGTTGTAACTTAAAAACTTGGTGAGAGTTTCCAAATTTCCTAAATGTGCTAACAACGTTAATGGTGAATGGCCTTCAGAGTCGACAACATCTAATGGCGCCCTTTTTTTCATTAGCTTATTGATCACCTGATCCCTTGAAAATTCACATGCCAAATGTAATGCTGTTTTGCCATCGTTGTTCATTAAGTCAACCTTGGAATTGAGATCGATTAATTTCAGAGTTGCCTCTGTGTGGCCTTGGATGATCGACAAGTGTAGTGCAGTGTTTCCTAAAGATGTCACATGATCAATCTTAGTTCCCTTACTTATGATCGGTTTGAGTAAATTTGTACTCCCGCAGAGTGCAGCTATATGGAGAAAGGTTAAGTTTCGATCTTCTACTGGATTTTTGGGGTAGGTTTCTTGTGGTTGATCAAAATTTGGTTTGTTCGTTTTTATAAAATTGTCGAACTGTTTTTTGTCATTAGATGAAATAATATCTAAAAAAGAACTCATTGTGAAAATTATGCAATTAAAACAATTTACGCTGAAAGAGAAAAAAAATTAAAAATGAAGACACAAGTTTTTCACAATTTTTAAAAACCACTTTGCTAACGAATAAAAAATATCTCTTTATTTTCAATGTCGTTTATGGTTTAAACCTAAATTGAGTTTTATTTAAACTTTGTAAAAAGTATTGAATCAAGAACATTTTATTTAAATGTCTTTAATTTTGGTGTAGTTGAAGTTTTTTTTCATCAGAATCAGGCATAACAGGGAATTTTGGGCAAAAATTTTTGTTTCTTTTGAAAATTCCACTTTTACTTATTTTCGAGAAAATTAATCCTGTATTGTTGGTTTATGAACTACCAATCTTGAATCGTTGAAAAATATTTTTTTCAGAACAAAACCATATTGGGAAAAAAAGATTAATAAGGTTTTTTCAAAGGTTAAAACTTCTAATGAAAAGTAAGATCAATTAATAAAAGAAACAAATTGTCTGAGTAAAGAAAAGAGGGAGGACAAAAAACACAATAACAGTTTATTTATACAACCTTTTGGTTTGGGTTTTTCTTTGGTTGATCAATTTTGAAACATTAATTGAAAAAATTGACTATTTTTGTGGGACAAAACAAATCTAACAATTTGAATAAAGAAAGTTGTATTAGATTTAAATTACGTGGTTTGATTGAAAATAATATGATAGATGATTATTTGTAGTGGACTCTTTTTTGCTTTATTTTAGTTTTTCTTTTCAGGTTTCAGTAAAGGTTGCCAATGAATGATCATGTTTAACTTTTTTTCGTATTTCTCTGTATTTCCCGAAAGGTTAATTTTATTTTTCAAGTTCTATTTAAGATACCAATTAAAAATAACATTTAACTTTTTTCCCAATAACAAAAAATTTTTTCATCTCATTATCTTTCATTTTACCACACTTCTATTTTCATTCCCTTTTTATTTTTAAAGTTATAAAACTCTATAAACATAAAGATTAAAGAGTTATATCCAAAAAAATATCAAAAAATTCGATATAATATAGAAGCTGTAAATAGTAAACCATTTTCCTGTCAAAGTAACCCAATAATGGATAGTATATTACATGTTTTTAAATACTTTTTTGGGATATTAGAACTAATAATTGATTTTTGAAATTTGAAAATTGAAATCAATTTTATCAATCACTTTTTTTTGCACATTTTTACTTTTTTTTTTTCTATTATTTTTTGATATAAAATTTATTTGTAATTTTTTTTTTAATTCAATATCAATAACCATTTGGTAAAACAGTGTTATTTTAAAGTCATTGATAAAGTAAAATTGCCTACAGAGAAATAATTTAGTTTTCTGTTGGAATTTTATTTGGATTGTGAATAGGAGATCAAAATGAACATTAGTGTGATTTTCTCAATTTGTCCCTTTTATAATGTAAGTTTTTTAATTTTCAAGAAAATATATTTATTTATTAGTTTTGTTTCAGATGAATATCAATTAGTTTTTGATGTTGATTATTCCAATTATTTCTTATTTAATCTTGAAAGGTCATTTACAAAAAAATATTTGATATTTGAAAATTAAAACTGGACCACTTTGACTGTAAAGAGTTTAGATTGGTAGGCATTTAATAATGTATTTTGATTTTTTGGTTCTAGAAGTAAAAAATTTAATTAAAACCCCAATTAAAAAATTTTAACTCACCAATTTTCAATTTTATTTTTAAAGAATCTAATTTAATACATTCAAGGTCAAAAAATAAACTAGAACCATCAACCAATTGAAAATTTAACAATTTTATATAAAATATAATACCCACACAGCAAATAATTAATAATTAACCAAACTAATAATACAAGAACATGTTCAGAAATTTTGATGTGATCAGAATAAAAAAAATTATTAGTAAATTTGTAAAAATTCTATTTACGTTTATTGATTGATCAAAGGTTAGATACCATTAACTATTAATTTTATTTGAGTTCTTCTATTTGAAATAACACAACTTTAACAAAAGGCCAACTGATTGAAAATTTTTTTATTTAAACGAAAGAGGTATCATCATTCGAAAAATAAATAAAAACTTAAAAATAAAAGATGAAAAAATGATTTTCATATTTTTTCAAGAATCAAATTTATTTCCAATTTATAGAAATTTTATAATTTAATTTCTTTTAACGGTTTTAACTGTATTAATAATTCTGAATTTTAGTTTATATAAAAAAATAAATCAACCCAATACAATTTTTTAAAGTTGATTTAATTAAATTTTGTTTCAGTAAAAAGTACCCAGCATTTTTTTAAAATATAAATTATTTTTTTTACAGTCAGCTCAAATTGTAAGACAGCAACTTTGAACAACAATTAAAGGTTTCAAAAATTCTAAACTAATTAACAAAATTCCGTTTCTTATAAAATACTCGATGTAAAAAAACCTTCCAAAAATATTCCGAAATTTGAGATTTTTTTATGTCTTAATTAAGCTTGAAAGTTTCCACCTTAAAAAATCAACTGGCTCTATTGCTAAACTTTGTTTCTGTCAAAGTGTTACAAAGTTTGCACATTTAAAGTGGAATTGATATGTAATCACATTTTAATGATCAAATAAAAAATATGTTGAATATTATATAACAAAATTTTTGACATCTATATGAAGTAAAACTACTAAAACTATATTTATTCTTAAAAAAAAATATAAAATTCATATTCTTAAGTCCCCTTTGAATTAAAACAACAATGTCCATTTTGGTTTTCAATTGAAGAACCTAATAAAATTCCAATAGAAATCAATATAATTTCACAACAATTATTTCCACGCTTTAATAACACCAAAATAACATTTTTTAACCTAATGACTCTCGATCTTGTAATACAGAAAAATTTTTTTCAAATGAATTAGATATCAAGTAGAAAATAAGTAAAATTTTAAAAAATAATTTCAATTTTGGAATTTCAAAAATAAAATTCTTTCTTCTAATATCCTTCAAATTTTAAAAATGTGTAATTCACCCCCCCGACTTTTAAATGGTTTATCATCAACATGAATTCTGAAATTTATCAAAGATATCAGGGTATATCTCAGTTTTTTTTCTAAAATCTGAATTTTATATTTTATAGTTAGACAAGTGATGTTTTTTAAAAAAAAAATAATAAAGAATAAAATAAGCCAGAAATTTGTTGTTATCTTCTTTATTTGAACAAGAAATTTTCAAGATTACTTTTTTTAATTCTCTAAAACTCCATTAAAACCCATTTGGTGGGGGGTGGGTAAGTTTGAATACAAAATTTTCAAAATAATTAAGATTGAAAATTCTGGTTTTCTGAAAAGTGGTAAATCCGATGTATGAGTTTTCAAGTAATTGGGCAAAATTGTATAACGATCAAAAATTAAATACCTTTATTTAAATTCCAACTGTAAATTAGGAATAATTCAATGTTCTTATTTTTGATCAAAAGAAAACCTAAAATAATTTCGAAAAAAAGAGAAAAAAATATATTTAATCTCAAATATCTAATTTTTTTTTGATATTTTGTAACTAATCAATATGTGTAAAAATCAATGTCTTAATTTTTTTAAGTTTTTTGAATAAATTTGTAATTTTGACTCATGTTGCTCAATAATATAATTTTGTTTACTAAAATAAATTATTATTATTTGTGAAAATAAAAATTCCTAAAAAACAAAAAGGAAAAGAAGAAAAAGAAGAAGAAGAAGAAAGTAAGAAGAAAGAAAGAAAGAAAGAAAAGAAGAAAGTTAATAACATAACCCTCAAAATAATAATAATAATTGAAATTAATCAACTATTTAACAGAAAAGAATTTGAAAAAAGACTAAAATATAAAATTGATAAAAACCATTAGTTAATAACCAAATGAATAAAATTTTTAATAATTTTTTTTTCTATTTTCTTTTAAAAAGGCAAATTGCTTTTTATTTCGCAAATCTTGGGGCAACCCAACTTTAAACCATCCATCAGAATTAATTTTCTCTAAATTTAGGCGTACAGGATAAAACAATGAAGGTTCAATTCTTTGTTTTTTATTTTTAAATTTTTTAGAAACAAAATTAGAGAATTGGATTAACAAATCCTTAGGCAATGGCTCATTGTCATAACTATCTTGTTTTCTATTTATTAATAATTTTAAAAGATGATGGGGTAAAATATTTGGGCAGATTGACTGGCAGATTTTATAATCATTTTTTGCATCGCTTAAAATATTTCTAGCTAATATTAAGCATTTGGAAGCCTGCTTTATTAGAGACAGCTGTTTTGTTGAATCTTCCAGGTCACAATTTTTACACCATTCCTCTATCCCATTTAACATTTTTTTAATTCTAAACCCATTTCCACAAGTGCAAAATTTCTTATTTTGTAACAATTCATTAAATAAATACACACTGATAAAATGCAGCATTCTTTTCACTAAGGTAGTGCTCAATTCTTCTGGTAAATAATTTCTTTTTGGCAAAGTCCACATTTCATTAAAAATGTCAAATACGTTTCTTTTTCGATATATTGGCTGCATTGTGATTTTCTTTCCTTCCTTGTCGTTGATTTGCTTTTTTCCAGGTATGCATCTATTTTTATCAAGAAAAACAATTATCAAATCTTCCTTTAACTTTGATGAAAAATTAGTAATTACCGAGAAGAAGGTTTGATAAAAAAATTTATTCAAATTATTTTTAAATGTTTGAATAATTTCTTTTTGTTCTTCTCTTTTATTATTCCTTTTATTCTCATTATTCTTATTCTCATCATCGTCGTCATCGTCATCGTCATCACTCTCATTCTTATTGAAGTTGTCTCGGCTGTTGTTTATTTGAAGAATGTTATCACGATTACTATTATTAATTAAAACAACATCAATAAATTTCATCAAATATATTATATTCGACATTAACCAAAATAGAGAATTGATATCATAACGATTTATTTTTAATAATAATTCTAAAGTGTTTGTAAGAGCAAATCTTAAATCACGCCCTCGGCGAATTTTAGCAATTTCGACTTGTTCTGGATCAAAAGTTTTCCAGTGAAGAAATGATCTAAAAATTATACATGCCGGCACGGGCAAATCGCCACTAAATAATTGTTCTTTCGAAAATAATAGCCTTTCAAATAAAAATTTTGCCAAATTGAATTTTTCAGATAATTCCAATAGCTTCTTTGCAGTTTTTATATCGGCACGCTGCCTTTTCAATAACCCTTGCTGCTCTTCAATTATCTCTTTATTCGTTTTGCTTTTATTTCCATATGCCCCATTGTCCCCATTTCCATTTTCGGAATTTAATAAGTTTTTAATTCCACTTGAGACCTTTAATTTTAATTCAATATCATTCATTTCTGGATCTGAATCCGAACCCGAACCGTCTTTGCGCTCGCTATTGGAGTGCTCTTGTAATTCGATATTGTCTTTTTCCTTGGGAAAAATATTTGGTAGTGCACTAGATAAATAAAATAAAGACTCTTTTTCAAATTTGTTTAAATCCCATTCTTGGTATTTTGAATGATAATTGGAATTATTATTATTATTGTTGTTGTTGTTACCATTTTCCATTGGTTGTAAAAATTCATCAAATAAATTTTTTTTTCTCTTTGAATTCTCGGTATTTTCACTTAAATAAGAATTAGTTTTTTGGTATTTTTGCTGGTTGCTTTCTAAATTTAGCTGATCAAGATCAGATGAAATACTTCCAAACTCAAAAAGTGGTCTTCGTTTTTTTTTTTTTTTTTTATATTTTGTTAGCTCGCCTCCACTCGAATCACCTTCGAAATGAAGGTAATTTTTTTTGGATCGTTTTTCTTTTTCTTTTTCACCAACTTCAGTTTTGCGGCTGTGGATCTTAGTGTTTGTGTCTGTTTCTGAATCGGAAAAGTCATTATGCTTCTTATCCTTTTTCCTTTTTTTGTTTTTTTGTTTCCTTTTTTGAAACTCATAATTACTATTGTTAGAGTCCTCTGTTTCCGAAAGAACTGTGATGTCTTTTTCGATCACGACATGCTTTTCCTTAAATTCTTGGTACAAATGCCCATTTTTAATAATTTTCCTTGTCTTCCTCCATTTTTGTTCGATGGCTTCAATCTTTTCTTGGACATATTTGTTGCTCAGCAATTGCGGTAGCTTGGTTCTTCTTTTGAGATTTGGGTACACCCGCAAGACTAAAATCAATTGTGGCCTTGGCAAGTTAGGCTTGTTAGAAACTATTTGTGCATTATAAACCCGGACACAGGGATGGCTTTCTTGACAAATTGTTTTCGAAAGATCAACTACAACCTTCCCGATCTTCAAAGTTGGATCTTTTTTCGATCTTCCTTTTTCAAGATGTATCTTGAGGTGCATTTTTTTGGTCTTAAAATCATCAATTTGAAAGTTGTTCTTCTTTTTTAATTTTTTGTCTTTGAGCTTTAAATTAAATCTTACCCGAAATTCTTCTTCCCAATTACACAGCCCATAGCTTGATAATAATTTACTTTTTGTTTTTCCCTTTTTTCTCCCAATCCTCCACGAGATATAGACGTTTTTGTTCTTCTGTAAAATACCGTGAATTGACTCAATGCTAAATAAAATAAGTGTAGAGATCTTTTTTGATCGAAACATTAGTTGCGTTGTTGTTCAAAAAGGACAATAAAAAAAAAAAACTGAGAAAGCCTTGTTAAAAGAAACAAAAAATAAATTATAATTTTCTTCCATTACGAAACAGCAAATAAAATTGAAGTTATGAATTCGTGTATTGTTTTTTTTTTTCAGTTTACAAGTTTTCAAAGTGAAACTAAAGATTCAAGAAAGGAAAATGAAGTTTGGAATTTTTTTGGAGTTTTGTCAAGAAAAAAGAGGAAAATAGAAATGTTATGGAGAAGGAAAATAAAGATTGAACTATTAATTGAAGAATAAAAAGAGCAATATTATCATTCAACATTCCTAAAATCAAATATATAAAAATTAAAATTAATTATTAAGGTACAATTTTCAAAGGTAAATTAAGATTTAATCTCTTTTATAAGAATTAAAAATTTTGAAATGTTACAGAATTTTCGAAAACCTTTTTTTTGTACATGGAAAAAAAATTTTGTTCTATTTATTTTGTAACAGATAGTTTATAGTTTGATGAACGAAATATAAGATGATATTGTCTCAATATGATTTAAATATTTGTGAAATAAATTAATTATTGTTTTTTCGGATTTATTGCGAGGTTCTTTCGAAAATGTATAAACATCATCAGATGATCCAAAAACTAATCTGAAATCCTCACAACTCAACTAAAATACAAATCAATCTTTTTGTCCTTTACTTCACTTAAATTTCGGCTTTATCTAAAAAGATATTCATACCATCGAACACAAGTTGAAAATATTATAAAATAAAGTAAAAAATTGGTAAAGTAATTGGTTTCTGGTTTTTGAACCCATTCATCAAATTTCGGATTGGAGATAACAGAAAATATGTTTTTTATTGAATATATACACGCTATACCTCTTATTTTAATTAAATAAATAAGAAACGAAATAAAATAGTTGTTTCTAAGGTACAAATATGTAGATAGCAAGTTTTTTTTTTTTTGGATAAAATGTTAAAAAAATTTTGTGTATTTATGATCAATCCTATTTTGTGTTTATTTGCTTTTTTTTGGACCTTATTTTAATTATTTTGATCTTATACATATTCTTATCATAAATGTAAAAAATTCCGAGATCTATATACGAAAAATTTCAAAATAACATTAAATTTAAATAAACTTGATTTCACTCAAAGGTGCCCCCCAAAAAAAGTAAAATTCAATTTTTTACAGAAAGTTTCAATTTATATAAGATTGCTTAGAAATAAGATAAATAAATAACTTCTGATCAGAGTTGAGGATTCATAAAAGAAATATCTGAACAAACCTTAAATTTGAAAAAAAAAAAAAAAAAAAAAATGATAAAAAATTTTTTGAGCCCGTTCATCGGAACTTCTCTACAATATTTTTCAATTTCTTTTGAAATTTTAAAATTTTGACAATTAGATTTTTGAAGATAAATCTATTCATTTTTAAATTGATTACAAGCCTCAATTTTCTTAATGTTAATTTAGAGCTACAAATATTTTTTTTTTCCTTTCAAATCGACTTTTTATAAAAAAAAAATAAAAAAAAAATACAAAAAATCAAAGTTCAAAAAAAAAAATTTACACAATAATAAAAAATGATCAGATTTATAAATTGAAAATTTATTTTGAGAAAAATAATGAATTAAACTCATGGAAAATATTATATTTCTCCAATAAAACTGAGACCATGGCTGAAAAGGGGTTTAGAATGCTTATTCGAATATTTAATAAAGTTAATAAATATATTATAAGTAATGAAACTCCCATTAACTGGATATTTCATTTTGACTGTTAGGAATGGTTATATACATTATACCAAATATGGGTAACCCATTTTACTATTAAAATTGAATTATTCAAATCCTTTTTTTAGAGTCAGTTTCACTTTTAAGACATAAACTTTCATGGAAATTTAAGGCACAAAAAAAAATCTCAAATTAAAGCACAAAATTCAAATTCTAGTAAAAATAAATTATAAAAAAAAAAATTCCAAATTTTGTGCCTTAATTTCAGATTATTTTGTGCCGTAAATTTCGTTGAAAGTTTGTGTCTTAAAAGTGAAACTGACTGTAACCATATACGTTTATATTTAAATGAATAGGGTGGGGGTATAGATATTCGACTCTAATACTTTTACATATCAATAAAAAATATCAATGATCAAAATAAAAAAGATTAATCAAGAAAAAATTAAAAAATATTCTTGTTATTTCTTGATCTTATTTTCAATATTTGATACATTTACTTCATCTTTACTGATTTTTATTTCAAATTCTGAAAACAAAGATATTTGTTTTTCAAAATTGTTGAGAAAGAATACCATTTGTCTTCTTACTGAATTTTAAAAACCAATTGTAATTCAAATTTTATTACAATGATTCAATTCAGTCATTTCTAAAAAGAATAGGAGATATTTAAATATTTCATATTGAAGAAATATTTATTGGATGGGTCTGTGTTATGTCTTAAACGATTTATTTTCCAAGAAAAAATGAAAATTAAAATAATTAAGAATTTTATTTTCAAAATTTTGAACTAATGTTATCTTTTTCTTTGAGTTGAATTTTACCTAGTTTTTTTTTTTTTTTTTTTTTTTTTTATTTCTAGAATTTCATCCTTTCAATTTTAATCATTGAAAACAATATTTCTTTTTTTTCTTAAACTGATTTTGTGAATAGTGTTTGAAAAAAGAATTGGGAAAAAAAATTTATAAAAAAGTTCATTCTCAAAAAAAAGTGTAAAAAAATGTGTAGGAAAGAGTAAGGTTAGGTTATAGTATATTATGATAAATTTTGAGTTGGGTGATATTTCGGGCCATTTTGGGTGGTATTTTAAATAATAATAATAATAACAATTACGTAGAGAATCAAACTCAGTTCAAAAAGCGTCGATGGTAAAAAATATTGGCTGAAAATAAGGGTTTTGGATGAATTATTGTAATTATTTACTATTGATGGTTACAACAATTTTCTACTTTTAATAGTTTCCAAAATTAGATACTACTAGTAGCTAAATAATCTTTTCTATTTTTTCTCACACAAACACAAAAAAATGTTAAATTACTTTTATACCTATGAAAATAATTGGGATACTCTTGAAAAATACAAAAAAATACAATTTTACAATTAATAATCTCTCTCATATTATTTCTACACTTTTTCGTAATTTGGTTAAAATATAAATTTTTTTTTTGATTTTGAAAACACAATATATAATTTTTTCTAATTAATTACAAAAAATTAAAAATTAAATTAAAAATCTTTGAATGAGATCATGGTGAAATAAATTTTATTAATAAAATATTTGTGAATGTTGATTATTCCAAAATCAAATTAAAAAATAAAAGAACAATAAAAAGTGGTAAAGTTAAAAAGTAAAAAGTAAAAAATTAAAAAGTTAGAACCTAACCAAATTAAAAAATCAAAAAAGAACAATAAAAAGTGGTAAAGTGAAAAAAAAGTAAAAAGGTAAAGCAATAAAAAAAAAAAAATAAAAATAAAAAGTGAATAAGAAATGAGAAGCCAGTAATGATAAAATCAGAAAAAATAAAAAATTAATAAAAAGAAGGATTCAAAAAATACGAGAAAATTATTTTTTTTTCTTTTTTTCTTTTTTTGTACCATGCTTTGCAAGATGGAAAAAGTCATTTACACGTGTAGTTTTTGTACCTAAAGACTGGTCAATTAATTTAGCGAATTCTTCAGCTGCCTTTTCGTCATCGAGATCGAGCATAAAGGCGTCTCTTAAGTAATAGATATCTGACATTTTTTGTAACTCTGGTATCCCTGTTGAAAGCATCAATGCAAAAAGGTTGATGAATACGTCTGCCTTTTTCCGAATGATATTATAGGCTCTGCATGATATGTCAACGAAGCGTTTATAGTCCTTTGCGCCCTTGCCGCCCATTACCGCTGCGTAGGCTGGTGTGAAAACAAAGGGCGCTCTTTCTCTTTTGAACCCGAACTTCTTTTTGTAATTGCCCAAGAAATGGCCAAAATCGATATGGAACAAATGCCCATCCTTCTGGATCATGACGTTATCAGAGTGGCGGTCACCGATACCGAGCACGTATGTGGCAACGATATATCCCGCCGTGGAATAGATAAAGTTCTCGACGGCGTACTTCATTTTTTCCTCGGTGTTGTTCATCTTGGCGAGCCAATTGACCATGTAGGTTGTTTTGAAGGCCGCTGTTGCGCCGCCGCCGGCTTGTCCCTGCACTTTCGCGACGGTTTCTGATTTGAGAACGACCTCAAGCATTCCAACTTCGTCGCCTGTGGCGATTACCTTGTAGGGGTTTAGTCTTAGGTCCAGCCCCTCCTGCTTCCACAATTTGTCCATAATCCCGATCATTTGCAGGGTCAGAATGTCTTGGCGAAGATCGTCGCCGGATTTGAAAAGCACGGAATAGGTTTCGTTCTGCACATCCGGCTTTGTCATTACTAGCCAGAGGGGCACCTTTTTACTGTCCATGAATTTACATTTGTCAACCTGAAAGCCATTGACGACCCATGTTGAGTTTAAGGGGACAATGAGATCGGAGGGCAGCTGCAATTTGGTGAGCTTGCTTCTGAGGTCCTGCAGCCTTTCCTCGTGGTCTTTAATTTTTTTAATCGAGTTGGCAATGTTGGTGATCTGTTGGAACGCCTTTGTTTCCTTCCCCAAAACTGTCCTATTGACGCCACATCCCCAGAGGTACCCCTCGATTAAAAGAGAAAACCTTTCGGAAATTTCTGCCACGTGCAATTCGGATTTCAGCGACCAAAAGAACGTTGAGCCGATTCTCCATGGGGACATTAGCGCTCTTTTTAATAGATACTTGGCGAGGGAAGAGTTATGGTAGGGCTCGTATTTGAGGACCTGCACCAACTGCAACAAAAAATCCTCCAACTGCTCGTCATCAAATTCGTCAAGACACTTGACCGCATATTCACGAACGGACGCGTCACTGAATCTGCTGTCTAACAATTCCAACGCATCCACGGGGTCCATGGGCGCCCACATTTCCAAGAGTGTTTTTGCCTCTCTCACTTGGAAACGGTTCGCCCAATTAATCGACAGCAGGAACTTGGGCAGGGACTTGGGATCGTTCATGATGTGGTACCGGTGCTTGTAGATGGCTCTCTTGTCGAAATCGGTGAGCTTGTAGAGCGGATCCTTTTTGATGACCCGTTCGAGTCTCTTTTTTTCATAGTCCTGGATCTCTGTATTGAGCTGATTTTTGATCTCGAGCTTTTTGAAAGCCGGGAACAAGACGGTGTAATTGAAGCTTTCGAGCTCAATGTAGATGGTCATTGGGTTATTGGTCGACAGGTTGGAGACACATGGCGCGATGGGATTGGATTCCTCGGCTGGCCAAAGATTGAACGACAAAACTTGGGTTCTCAGCTGCGAGAGGTAGTCGAAGAGTTGGCAATTGACGTACCCGAGGGGGATGTCGCCCTCCTTGCTTCGGGCAAAAACGGTGATACACAAGCGCGAGGCTCGTGGCAGATGGTCCATTGTAATTTCCGTCTTGAGCCATTGGTTCCATCTGAGGTTTGCCGTTGGCAAAAGGTCCTGGGTGAACACCTCTCGGCACATGGGCAATCCGCCGTGGTAGACGCCCGCCTTGACAAAAATGCCCGTCGAATCATTTAGCGTCACGTCTGCGGTGTCCTGCAGGTTCTGGACACCGATTATTTTGAAGCAAAATTGCTTTTTGATGTCCCACAGGGAAATCAGTTCCTCATTCGAAGGGTCGTGCTCCTCCATCGTTAAGTTGTCGTGAGTGAAGGGCTTGAGGTGCACATAGTCCTGCTCGCCGATAATTTCTGGTGGGTCTTCTGATTTTTCTTTCAAAATCTCGGATTTGTACAATAGCGTAACATGGACGAATTCGTTATTATGGAGGCTCTTTCGAACGGCTTCAAATTGATGTAAGGGATGCTCCTCATCGAAATACTCGCCGGATCCTGTAATTTTTAAAATAAAGTCCTCGGGCTTGCTGTCCTTGGGTAACGTCCAATGGTTTTTTTCAAAAAATATTTTGATGCTCTGTGGGGAGGTCAAATTGACGTCGCACCGCAGGGTCTTTTTGGTCTCTCCGTCGGGTAAATGAAAGGTAAAGGGCTTTTGCATTTGGGATTCCTTGGGCAATGGCGCGTGGGTAAGCCTCACATTGAGTCTTGCAAGCAGGCTATTCGGATCAATTTTCTTTTTCACTCCGTTCCTAATAGTGGACATTTCATGCCGCATAAACAGGGGCTCATCAGCCGAAGACGTCCAACTCAGCGGCTTTCCGAGGACAACACCTATTTGGTATTTGTGGATCTTTTCCTTTTTGGCCATCTGCGGATCAACATAGAGCACCATTTGGAAATGTGCCAATTTTCGATCCTGCTTGGATTTTTGTAATAAAAAGGAGCCCCAGGCAGAAAAGGGCTTATCGTCGTCGTTAAGCAATGTTTTTTCCGGTAGCTTTTGGAAGATGTAGCTTGCAAATTTCTTCTGTACAATTGGCCTTTTCCTATTGAGTGCCTCATCATAGGTGAGCCGTTTAAATTCCTTTAATTTGGTGTCGGCATTGCAAACAACTGTAACTATGATGTCGCCTGGTGTGTTTACTTGGATTTTGATATTTTTTTTTTTCTTTCCGCCGCTGTTGATTTTCTTTGTGGGCACAAAAGACAGTTGCCTATTGAAGTCCTCCAACTCTTCGTCGCTGAGGATATAAAAAATGGGCATCGACAAGTCGTGCGCCTTGTAGACTATTGCAGGGTATGTGCTTAATTCGTTAACGATGTCAATAACCTGATCGTTCAAATACGCAACCAGCTTGGCCTTGTCAGGCAATAGTTTCAAAAAGCTATGGCCCGCGCTTTCATAAGCCTGCTGGATAATCTCGTCGCCCCTTTGCGAAAAGGAAAAGAGCCGGATGGAATAGGAATTGTCCGGGTTCACAACCTTGGCCGGGAAGGTCTCCATGTCTTCAAACAAATTCATCGAAAATAGCGCATCAGAGAAGAGTGTTGGTAAACCGCTATTTATGTTGCTAAGACTCATACTGTTGCTAAGCGACTGGTTCACTTTGGAATTGCTCGTTTCCTTGAGCTGGCTCATATTCTTGCTCAGACCTTGTTCTCCTCCTTGTTTCTTGACGATGCTGTTGCCGCCTCGGTTCAAAAGTGGGGACAGATCCTTGGCTTGGTAACCATTTTCTTTGGTGTTCGTCAATGTCTTTTCTTGGCCGTTCAGTTGTAAGCCATTCTTGCCGCGTGGCTTGGTAAAATTTGAAACCAACGACCTTAGCTTGAATGCCGTGTGATCCTCGGGTGGATCAATTCTTGTTTGATCGATGTGTAATTTTAACCTGATCTTTTTGCCAATAAGCGCAGACTGCCTAATCGTTCGTGAGCACTGAACTAATTTCGAGTAGCATGTCGGCAATTCTGTGGTCTTGTATAAAAAAAAGGTGTGCTTTTTTTTTGGTAATTGAAGTGTACTGTTTTGGTAGGCAATATCCTATTTTTGTTTTTTTATTTTTTATTTTTTTTTGTTTTGTTTTTTTTTTTAGTTTGGCTTGAGAAAATTTTTTTAAAAAAAAAAGAAGAAATAACAAAAAAAATTAATTTTTACTCGAATTGTCATAAGTGTTGAATTAAAAGGAACTTTGATCACCCTTTTTGTACTATTTGGGTACTCAAGTTCCAAAGTAATTTGTGACATTTAATAAAAAGAGATTTTGATTTGATTAAAAAATTTAAAGAAACAAAAACTTAATTTTTGAAAAAAAATTGGAAAAAATAAAATTTTTATTGTATTTAAAAGTCTCATTGTAAAACTCAGGTGATTCTGTAACTCATTTTGATTGCTTTTATTGTTTTTTTTTCAATATAAAAGAAATATTTCTCTATGTTAAGTCCTTTGGAGATTTGTGTTGTTGCTTTCGACATTCTTGATAGTTGAAAAATTGTGTACAATAATTAGTAAATCATAGTTATTTTTTTTCCAAAGGTAATAAAGTTCTTATTTTCACAGGTTTTACCATTAAACTTGACCAATTCAGTTCTAAAGTTCAAGAAAACGAGTTATAATTTTTAATTCACTTTATTTTTCCAATTATATTTTCAATAAAAAGATATGATCTTTTTAAGGTCGCATACACATTTTACCATTTTGACAAATTTGAATTGTGTAGGAACCTTACTGAAAAAATATTTTTTAAGTTCCAAAAGATATTGAAACTTTTAAACCAAAATACTTTACGCTGATATGTTTGTGAAATGAAAGCAAATTAATTCAAAGCTGAATCTGTAATTTTTCAATTTTTTGAACAGTTTTTTAGAGATTATATTTTTGGTTTTATTGAATTTATCTTTTGTCACCTAGAAATGTGTTTATAAGAATGATTAAAATTAATCAAACAGAGTAAAGCAAAAAAATAGATCCAAAAAGGTGTGTCTTTGAAAGTAATATGATCTTTTAGAAAACTAAAGAAAAAAGATCACTTTTTAGATAAATTTGTTGAAATCAAAAATGAAAAAAAAAAATCGACCAAAGTCTATTTTCGAAGATTATTTTTTTTCTTTATCTTCTTAATTGTTATGAAACCCAAACATTTTATTTCCTTGAATTTCTCGACCTATTACTATTTATTATTATTTTACAAAAGATTTTTTTACAAATTTGATCACAAAAATTCGTTTTTTAAATCTTTTTATTAAACCAAGCTATAACAAAGGATATCTATTTCAAAAATTAAAATAAATGAGATGAATTCCCAGAATTAAAAAACAGTTACTCTTCATTCAATCTTGATAAAAATAAGAATTTAGAGAAAATTTCAATCAGAATTCAGAATTATTTTTAGTTCTCATTAATAGAAAAATAAATAATTATAAAATCAAACGGATATTAAATTGATAAATCTTTATTTCTTTAGAATTTAAAAAATATCATATCATCTGAATTAAAAATATAATTAAATGGATTAAATGAAAAGAGGATTGTTGAATTCATTTTGGAAATTCTTCAGAAATAAAAAGCAATGTGTATCTCAGAAGTTTTACAATCAAAATTATTTCCACAATTAAAATAAAATGAAACCAAATTAAGAATAAGTAATTGTATTGAAACTTTACAGATAAGATCAAGAAATAAATGATTTTAATTAATTTTTACTTGATCAATTGTTTCATTTTTTTTTGATTTCCATTTTTTATTTGGTTAGTATGAAAATATATTATACTAGGATAGATTCAACTCTAGTATTTTCTAAAATATTAATTTTATTGGCTTAATAAATGATTTGAAGAATTCAGTTTCACATAAATGGTGACACTCAGAATTTAAAATGTTATTTATTTCCTTAAGATTTGTTTTGTTTGATTTGATAAAAAAAAAATAAAATTAATTAAAATTTAATATTTTTAGGAAACTTTACTTTTGCATGGTTGAGACAAAATTATGAGCTGGTCGGAATATATTATAATCACCATTACATGTGAGAATTTGATTTAGCTCTAATGGGTAGATTTGAAAAAAAAAAAGAATAATACCAAAGTGGCGTTATTCCAAGTATAACTCCAATAATGAGTTTACTCATCAAAAATAAAAAATTCAGGATTGATTCCACCATCTTTAATGACCATCGAAACTGAAAATTCGCAACGAACTAGAATATTGGTATCTTAAAGTTTTATTATTAAAAAATAATCTCGAAAAATCAAGGATAAAATTGATCTTGATCTTCAAAAATAGGGTTAATTTTGGAATATTTTTTTTTCAAAACTAACAAATAAATTTCAAAATAAATTGAAAAAAGAATTAAAAGAACTGTCAAAAAAAAGTTTCCTAATTTAAATTTTCCTCTATACATTCTGAAACGATCTACCTTTGAACTTAGGCAAACTACTTGATAGATGGTTTGGATATTTTATTGAAACCAAAAGAAAAAAAAGTAAAAAATTTATTGAAAAACTTGATTTTTAATTCTTTAAAAGTTATTTTAATCAATATAAGATATAACACATATTCTTCTTTTTGTTTGAGATTACTTATTCTATTTGTCATTGATATATATATATATATATATATGAATTTTGATCAAAAAAAAAAAATGAATGTTAAAAAAATTTTTTTAAACTGATAGTTTATTGATTTGACAACAAGTTAACTTTTTATCTCAAATTTTTTTTCCCATTTTTGTAAAAGACAAGAGATATTTTCAATGATATTATGCAAATAATTTAATTATAATTTTAAATTTTTTGGTTTAACTATCATGAAAATATCTTTTTTTGTTGGTTTATATTTTATTTAAAACACTATATATGTTTAGCCATAAATAAGTATGAAATTAAAGTGTGTTGTGATTGAACGAAAATGACATTAGAACTAAATGTTTCAAATGTAACTATAAAATTGATTAATAAAAAAGTATTATTGTTGATCGACATCAAATATAAATGATACAGCTGTTCCAAGGCTACCATAAAATTTTAAATAAAACACAATTGAGTTTTCTATTCTTATTTTCTATTTACAAAAAATTCCGAAATAAGAGTTATTATTCAAAAAAAACTTTTATAAATGAACTATTCTTCAAAATTGAGAAGATTCATGAAAAAAAAATTAAAGATTCATGAAGCACTTAAAAATATTGTTCAAAAATGGTAAATTTTTAAAGATCAGTCAATATCGATATTTTTTTTGAACTTCTTTGGAACGATAATTTTGAAGTTTGCTGGGATCTTGAATTTTTTTTTTGATGTACCCAAAATTTGAATAATAGCTCATTTATAAAATTTTTTTTGGAATAATAACTCTTATTTCGGAATTTTTTTAAAAATAGAAAATAAGAATAGAAAAATCAATTCTGTTTTATTTAAAATTTTATGGTTGACTTGGAAAGGCTGTACTTTATTTTTGAAAAAAATCTAGAAAATTTTAGAAAAAAATCAACATTTTGCTTTAAAATTAAAAGATTGAATGTATAACCAATCTAATAGCTTTAAAACTGAAATATATCTTTATTAAATTTTTCTCGATGTGTAAATTAGTTGCTGAAAATTTTGATTTATTTAAAAAATGAATAATTAACAAAGAGATTATTTATTGCAAATTCTTTACACATCTTGAAGATAAATTTAAATTACAAATATATTTATCAAAAAGGAAAAGAAAAAAAAACTACTCTTTGGCTTTATATACTGATAATTGATAAATAAAGCTAGAAATTTAAGAAATGAAAAAATATTTATTTTTTGAGATTATAAATATGATTTTTTAAAATACTGGAATACTATTATTTGGGTTTATCTTTTGATTTATAAAAGGGAATAAAAAAATAAAAATATCAATATTACACTTTTCAATCATGATTATTATGAAAAAATCGTTATAATTTATTATTTGATCATATTTTTAATAGTTTTCAGAGGCATTTAAGCCAATATAGAACAATTATAATTTGCTATCAAATCTAACAGATTTAAATTTTAGTTAAAAATCGGACATATCTAATCCCTTAACAGAATTTTGTGGATTGTATATTAGTATAAATATAAAAAGTACCCAACTTTTAACTTTCGAACAAAGTGTGTAAACTTCGTAAAAACAATATGTTATGATTTTGTTTTTTTGAAGGTTGAATAATTTAAATGTAAAACGTATAAATATTAAAAATCTTACCCTTTTAAATTAATTAAAGGTTAAAATGTTCTTTTATTCTCGGAATAGTGTATTAAGCACATTTTACCTAGTTCCTGTACCATTTTTATCCTAAACTGAATATTTTAGATCATTTCTTGAACCAAATACATTGATTTTTTTCACAAATACTCAAGTGGAATATATCCTAGTATAATATATTTACACACAAATTAAAAAACGAAAATCAAAAAAATATAAAAAGATTGAGCTAGAAAAAATAAATAAAATTTATTTATTTCATGATCTTTTCTGTAAGTTTGTAAATAATTGATTCTACTTTACTTGATTGAAAATTTAATTCTGAATTGTGAAACTTTGGTTTGAAAAATAATTGATTATCAAATTACAGTTTTATTTCTAAAGAATTTCCCAATATGAATATAAAGATCGTATTTTCATTTAATTCATCTAATTATATTTTTGGTTGAGAAAACAGAATATTTATTATATTTTTTTTCAGAAAGGATGATCTATTGTTGATATAAGTTTGATATTATAATTATTTATTTTCAATTTAAATCTGTAAAAATCAACATAATTCGAAATCTGATAGAAATTTTTTCCAAATTTTACTTTTTATTTTGGGTTGAATTTTTTGTAGTTGTTTTTTGAGATTGGTTTAATTTAATACTTTTAATTTAATATTTGAAATAATATTCTTTTTTTTGTTATGATTTATTTTGATCAAAATATTTTAAATTAGAATTTTGAAAGCAAATTTGTAAAAAAAAATTTTTTCTAAAAAATCATAATAAATATTAATGGAATGAGAACTTCAAGGCAATTACTTGTTTGGATTCTGTTAAATTAATTAGATAAAAATAAATAGATCTTTGAAAATTTCCTTTGGTCGATTTTTTTTTTTTCCATTCTTGATTTCAACATTTTTTTCTGAAAGGTGATCTTTCTTGTTTGGTCTTCTAAAAGAAAAAATTGTTGAAAATACCCACCTTCCAAGGTATGTTTTTTTGGTTTAGACTTTGATTAATTTCAATAATCCCAATAAAATATATTTCTAGATCACAAACCTAATTTAATAAAACCAAAAATTTTATCACAAAAAAAATATTCTTAAAAAATTGAAAAATTACAGATTCATCTGGGTATTAATTTGTATTTCTTTTCACAAATAGAACAGTTAATGATATTTCGGTTTCATTGTTTCTTTTTCCAATAACTTTAAAACTCTTTATTCAGTAATGAACATGATTACAAATTCTTCAAACAAATAAAAGATACATACTTCCTTTTAATAATTATATTTTGACAAAAAATGGATTGTTACCTTTATTTTATATTTTAATACTTGCCAAGAACCTAACATACCCCAATTCCTGATAAATACACTTAAAAAGACATTTATCCAATTATTTTTTCATTTTAGTCTATTTATACTTTTAAAAATACGAATAACTCCCTAATGTAATAATTTCCATCTATATCAATACAACTCCGTATTACTGTTCTGTGATAAGTAATTATTGAAAAAAAAACAAAAAAACACTATTTTTTGTAAAAAAAAATATTATTTTAATATCTAAACAAATTACTAAAAGAGCTGAAAACCAAAAAAAAGCGAATTCTCTTGTAGTGTATACAAAGTATTACTTTCAAGTATCCCCCCTTAAATGTTGGAAATTTTATCTTTTCTTATTCCTATTTTTGGATACACAAACCCTAAAAGGAGTAGTTTTTTCAAATTGAAGTTTTATGATTTCTCTTTTTTGATCAAATAATTCCAAAGTCAACGACTTTTAAAATTGATTAAAATGAAGTTTTTTATTTCATTTTTTTTTTTTTATATCTATGGCAGAATTATATAATCCATCAACACATTATTCTGAATTCTATGGGCCAGACAATGACGATTTTGTTCATGAACTGGAATTTTCGATCTCAGGTTCTCGGACGTCTTTAATTGGCCAAAACATAGATTCATTTTTCAATGACAATCTATATTTTGACAAATCAGAAAAAACAAACTACCAGAAAATTCAAAAAGTCGTTTTTTCTTCTTTAAAAATTATTTTACTTTTATATTCCAAAACAACCCTAACCTAAACCCTTCCTAACTATATATTAAATCTCAAATTTTCTTTTGTTTTACATAGAAAAAAAGTTTCTCTTTGATCAGGGATATATGCCACAAATATCATCTTTCTCAAGATATCGAATCACAATCTAAGCACCTTGTTGGTCAAGCAATGAAAGAGTCTTGGGTGTATGTCATTTCTTCTTGCAAGTTTAATCATAATAATTACTCAACCCAATATTTTCCTTTTTTTTCTTTCCTTTTTTCTCTTATTATTTCTTTTTTTTTTTCCGATAAATTAACACTTTTTCAATTTTGGATATTCTGATCTTTATTAATCTCAGGTAATTAACAATTTATACAAAATAGTAAAATTTCAAAACAGAAGGGTTGATCTCATATTTGAACAGAGTTTGTCATACGATATTTTTCTCTTTCTTTCACACCTTTTTTTCTTTTATTTCTTTTAAATCTATTTTTCAGGCTTACACAACACCAAAAAAACTTAAACTTAGAAAAAACACTCTACTTTTTGTAATTAGAAATCTCTGAACCTTTTTCTCTTGGACAGATCTTCTTTATTCTCGAAAATTAACTGATCAATATTATTTCAAAAACTTTCAAAAATACTTTTGGGATTTTTAATAAAAGGTTGAGAAACAAGATTTCAAAAGTACATCTAAAACAGTTCAATAAAACTATTTTCTGTCCTTTATTTGAAGTTTGTTTGTCTCACATTTTTAAAAGGTCAATTTTTGAAAAGTATTTAGTATCGTTTATATAACTCATGCAACTAAGTAAACAAGCGATGCAAATCACAATAAAAATCCGTGTTTATTTTTTCTCGAAGGTTTATGAATTAAATAATCAAAGAAACTGAAAATATACATAAAAAAAAATCCAATATTGGTTTCTAAAAGTTCTATTATATAAAAAGAAATTCTAAAAATCAAGATCAAATGTTAAAATTTTTCTCAAAAAATAGAGTAAATTTTGAAGAAAATTTTTATCAAGCAAAAAAACAAAATTTTTCTCAAAAAATCGAGACACCCCAGGATTTATTTGTCTTGTAAAAAAAAACAAAAAATTTACCCAAATTATGAGAAAATTATCAAAAACTTTTTAAACCAAACAAATTATTCTTAATTTAAAATTTTCTCAAATGATCAGTGTGGTAACCTTCAAAATTCTTTTGGACTTGGGGATACTATTGGATACTGAATTAGATGATGTTCCTCTGAAAAAGAAGAAGAAAAAGTACGTCGTTTAAATTTAAAAATCGGGGTTTCTGCTCTGGGTACAAGTGTATTTTTGACTACTGTAAACATAAAAATATTTAAAATAATTTTATACATTTTATTTCTCTTTTGGGAGAAGATCTGATAATAAAAAAAAAACTTTCAAATATTAGAGGGGTTCGTTCATCAATTTGTACTTTTTCAAAAATCAATAATTTCAGGGAGCAATTTATTCAACATCTTTAATTAGTTATTAGATTTTTGAAGAGAAATATGAAAAAAAAAAAATAATTCTTTTTTTTTAAAAATAAATAATTATTTTTGAAAACAACAACTCATATTAATACAGTAGTTTATTACTATTTACTGGACAATAAATCGGATAAAATTTTCATTCCTCTTTTCAAAAAAACGTATTACTGCTCTCTGAATAATAAAGGGGATAGATATTTATTTCCTTTTCCTTTCATTTATCGATTTCTTGGAATATAAAAAGTGATTTTAAGAAATAGATTGTAATTTGTGCTTTCCATTTGTTTAAATTGTTCTTTTTTCTTGTTACCTATGGGGTGAACGAAGAACCCAACAACCATTCCAAGCCTGGTGCTGAATATTTAACTTTTTTAGAATTTTTACAAGGAGTTAAATATTGATTAAACTCATTTCAATTGAAACTCCCAATTGTAGTTTCTGGCTTAATTTTTTTCTTATTATTCGTTAGATTGAAGATTCTCAACAAAAAGGAAATTATTTTTCATTTTTTACAACAAAGATTAAAAAAAATCAAAAAAAAATTGTAGAAGGTTTATGTTATTGTTATTTTGTTTATGTGTGGAAACATTTGTTGTTCAAGAGCAATTATTTCAATTTAAACGAATTTAAAGAAAGTTTGAATGATTTTAAAAATTAAGCTAAATTTAACTCGTTGTAAAAATTCTAAAAAAGTTAAATATTCAGCACCAGATATGAAATGGTTGTAAAGGAACGGAATACCTCAGAATTTGACAATTAAAATCATCTCAAATTTCATCTTATTTCAATTCCAAATACCAGTAAAAGAGACTAGGAACAGTTAAACTTTTTAATTTGGTAATATTATTTTTTTTTCCTTTTAGAATTGTTCCTCATGAATTTATTTAATTCTTCGGGTTTTGTTTGTTTTTGTTTAGTAATATTCACCAATCCTATTACTTTTTAGTGTATACTGGAAGATCATACCTAAATCACAAAATTAACGAAGCACAAAAAAAAAAAAAAAAAACAATAATACATAAAAAAAAATAATTATACAGAATCTTTTTTTTTTAAAACCCAAACATTAACCTCAAAAAAAAATTTTTAGTTATATTTCCAGAATTGTTCCTAAAAAAAAAAAAAAATTACTTTTTTGATTCATTAGAGTGTGTTTTAAAAAGTCATAGAACTATCAATACAAAAAAAAATAAACAAATAATTATTTGTTATTTCTAAAATTCATTAACTCCACTTTCAACACATTATATTTCAAAGAAAATTTTAAAACGGCAAGTAATTTACCAAGTTTTTTTGTTTTTAAACCACAAAATTCTTTAGTCAAAACATTTAAAAAGGAGAAAATGAAATATAGTCATTTAAAAAAAAGTGAGAACTTTTTTTTCCTTTGATTGTAGCAGAATTAAAACTTTTTTCAAGTTTTTTTTTTTTAAGAAAGTCTGAAAATTTTTTAAAAAAAGGTTCTTTTCTTCCTACTCCAACCACTACACTACCTTAAACGGCTGTTTCCCCACTTTATTGAAATAGAAAACTTTTAAAAAAGTTTTAATACTAAAAAAGTATTAACTTTTTTAAAATCAGAAAACTTGACAAAAGTTTCAAAAAAGTATACACTTTTTTAAAATGACTGTAAAAGAGTCTTCACTTTTTTAATTCTTTTAAAATAATAAAAGTTGTAAAAAAGAACTCACTTTTTTAAAACGGGTGTACTAGTATTTGAAATTTATATTTTATAAAATTTCAAATGATTTCGTCTTGTAAATCTTGTTTTATATTAAGGAGCTAGTTCATCCAATTATGTTCATAAAAAACTTAAACATTTAAATCGAAATCATTAATTACAATCCTTTTCTTGGACTTTAATAGTAAAAAAAAAAATGAATACGATGAAGAAAAAATTTTGTTCTATTTATTTTACAAAAAACAGACAAAATTAAAGGGAAAATTTTATTGCAGCAACAAGTCCATGAATTGAAAATATGTTATTGGAGATATTCTCTGCATACAAATTTTGTAGATATCCCAAGTGTCAAAAAATTCTGATCAACTAAGAAACCCAGAAATGAAATTTTTTTCTGTGAGATCAAATTTTTTTTTTTTCATATTTTTATAAAAAAGAAAACTTATTAAATTGGTTTTATTTCCTGTAATATAAACAAGTTTTTACCCTTGTTATTGTAATTTCCATCATTATTATACTAAACCTAGTCTTATTGGAATAAATGTTAATGTAAAGATTTTTTTTCTTATTATATGATCCCTTTTAGTTAAAAACAAAAAAAAAATGATTTATTGAAACAATTGAAAAATAAATGTATTTATTAAATTAGAATTGTTATAGTAATTAAAATTATCAAAAATTTAAAAATTTTACTCAGAAATTTTTTTTTTATTCATAGATCAAAAATTAATTTTCCAAGATAAAATTTCCTTGAAAATATTTGGAAATTAATGTAATTTAATCTTCAAAATTCAAAATCACAATATTTATTCAAAAATGATTTGAATTGTTATAAGGGTTGCTGTGAATAAGAACAAAAAATTTGTCAAATAAATTTTTCAAAATTGCAATTTTTTTTATATTTTTGAAAACTAGAAAACAACTTTTTTAAAAATTTAAAAAAAAGATTTTTTTTGCTTAATAGATCTCAATTTAATTGGGAAACTTTGGAATAAGCTTCTGTCTACTTTTTGTTTATTTAATCACCTATACCACAATTATTTTTATTGGCTGAGATTCCAATTGAAAAATTAATAATTAAAAATAATAAACAAAATTTAATTTTTTTTTTTTTCAAAACCAAGGCTTTCCAACCTAAAACTAAAAATATGTTCCACCATTTTCAGAATAAACTTAATTGTTAATGAAAATAATAGGTTACTTTTTTTAGTTTTATATTAGAAATATGCCAAATTTTGGAACAAAAAAATGAGACTGAATTTCATAAATTGTTTAGGTAAAATTAATTCATTGAATTCAAACCAAAAATTACAAAAAAAAAAAAAAAAATGATAATTTAAGATCTTGTAATAATTTATTTTATTTAAAAAAAAAAATATTAGTCCCTGAAAAGCTTTTTTTGAATTAATCAATATATATATATATATAGTTCCATTTATTTTTTTGATTAGCATTAATATTATAATAATGATTTATTAAATCCTAATATCCCAAATAAAAAAATTAAAGAAAAAAGTGTTGAAAGTTATTCTTACATGACTTTACAACTTTTATGTCTAGATTACAATTGAAATTTGATATATTTATAAACTTAGCCATTTAATAAATTGTATATTGAAGGAGATTCAAAATATAGAAACGTTTTGTATTTAAGGAAAATCATGTTTTTTATTAAAAAGAGTTTTTGATTCTCTGACAAATAAAGCCCAAATTTAAAATTGATTTTTTTAGACTTAATATAAATACTAGTCTGTAAATTAAATTTATATCTATTATACCATTCACTTAATATCATATTATACTTGAAAAACTGATGATCCGATAATGGAATTCATAAAATTTTGTCTTAGAAACCTTTCAAGTTAAAAGTGTAATTTGGAAATGAGAAAATGTTCTACCAAATTGATCAGAATCTAAAAAATTATAAAAATATTTTTGAAATGTATAATGACTTTTATTTAATTTAAATTAAATTATTCAATAAATATGAAGTTGATAAAATAAAAAATATTTGATGATCAGCACATTAGTAAAACCCCTGAAAAAAATTTGAAACATCTTAAAAAAAATATTAATTTTTGTTTTTTTCTAGTTTATTAAAGGCATGCAAATAAACGATAAATAACATTTTGATTATACTATTAAATTTCACATCACATTAAAAATGAAAAAAAAAAAAAATAAAAATAAATATAAAAATTATCATTAAAAAACAAAAAACAAAACACAATTACAAAAATTACATCTATTACTTCATTCCAAAATTGGTGTAGAATAATTACCTTTAGTAGATTTTTTAAAATTAGTTAAACTTTTTTAAATTGAAATAATTGTCACGATTTAATTAATTTTTTAGCCTCGAAAAAAGTTTACAAGAATTACAGCCCTCTTAAATAAAATTTCGATTATTTTTCGAAATTTTTTAGAAAAAAATTAAAAAATATCCCTTTTCATTAAGGGTCTATAATATTAAGTACAATGTTCGAAGATTTGTACCAAAGTAACAATTTATCATTCAGGTTTCAATATTTTGTAAGAAATATTAACTAAAATTAAAACTTTGAATAAAGTGAAGATGTGTAAACATCTTTAAAATTGTTGAAATGTGCTGATATATCTTTATTTCTATATATAGGAAATTTGAAAATGTATAATAAAAGTTTTTTTATATGTTTTTAATTTTAAGAAACTTGTTTAAATTGTAAATCTTTAATTATTTTGTTAAATTCCCGATCCTGGGATATTGTTTTCTATTTTATCTTAGTCTAATTATTATTATTATTTTAATTTTCAATATTATCTTTTAATTGATAACTATTTTTCTTTTTTTTTTTTTTTTTTTTTTTTTTTTTTTTTGGGTTAAGGTAACCCGAGAAGTTACTTTGTAGGTCTAATTGTGCGATTAGTCAAATTATAATTTACTTAATTACAAATGAAAATCACAATTTTTTTTTTTGAAAAATTTTATTTACAAAGTTTTATTTATTGAAAAAAAGGAGTAAATTAAAAAAAAATGATACAAATAAAAACAAGAAAAAGAAAAATAAGGAAGATATTAAACCAATAGACAATAAATTCATTTTGTATTGCTAATTTTAAAAAAATTTTGTGCTGTTATAATATTTTTATTTATTCCAACTTATTTGTAAAATTTTTTCAAAAAATATACATGTAATATTTGAGTGGAAAAATATTTCATAAAAATTGTTTTTTTTTTTTTTTACAAATGCCATGATAAAAATGTACACAAGTGGAAACACAATGTGTCTATTTTTAAAGTTTTTTTTTGAGAAAAAAAAATATTTCTCGAGCCTGGCACGGGATAAGATACAAGAAATTTCTTCTGAAAATCATTTTTTTTTTTTTTTCAAAAAGCTGAAAAAATAAATCAAGTTTAGAATACTTCCAATGACTGTATTTGTCTACTCTTTAAATTGTCAGCTAGAAATTTAGTCACTTAAAATTTCTTACTTACAAGGATTAAGTGTTTTTTTTTTTAAGATTTAACCATGAATAATGAATCCACCAAAAAAATTCTAAAAAAATGGTAACTCTTTTAACATTTGTGTGGTTGTTTTAAAAAGTGTAAAAATAATATACACAATAACAATAATAATAATGGTCTAAAATGGTTCTATTGAGGTTCACCCAATGTTATTAAGGGTTTTTCTAAGATTTTTTTTTTTTTTTTTCAAATCACTTGCTGAATTTAATTATAAGTATTATTCTAAAAAAATTATATGGATGAATTATATAAAAATTACCATTAATAGATCAATATCCAAAATTGAAATTAAAATGTTTTTTCAGGGAAAAATTTAACTTTTTTTTTATTAATTTTATTGTTTTAGTGGTGGTGAAAAAGGTAAAATCATAACATGCGTATGTCTATATTTCATCATAAGAGAACAACAAGTGCCATTCCATGTCCATCAAATATTGGAGCATATTAATTGCAATTTTTCAAAATTCCATCGATTTTCAAATCAATTGAAAAAACAATTAATGTTCAAATTGCCTAAAATTGATTATAGAAAATTTGTAGAAGTAATTTTTAGCACACATCAAAAACTAAAATTAGAATTTTTTAATAATCAATTTGGAAATGATAGCAATACGGTTGATAATGATAATAATGATAATATAATAAAAACTCGCATTAAAGAATATTGCTTAAATTTCATTTTCATTTTAGAAGATTCTTGGTTTTCGAATGGTAAAGACTTTTTTGCTTCCATAATTGCATCCATTTATATTGTCACCAAGACCTTTGGTATTTTGATAAATATTGAAGAATTGGCAGAAATAATTGGGTATAGGCACATATTTCGAATTCAATCAAGAATCAAATCAATAAAATATTGTTTGTTCCAGTTAACAAAAGAGCTTCCATGGGGTGATGAAATAAGTAAAATCATTGATTTTGAACAAAGCTTGCAATTTATTTTTAAAAATATCAATTTTTTTAATTATTATAATCAAAGCAAAAGCAGATTACGAAATAAAACAAGTATTTTTAATAAAAAACCACAAGTTGTGAGATTTCTAAAAAGAAGGGGAATACAAACTAAAAAGGTTTCGAAATTTAGATTGGTTTCCAGTAACCAGAATATTATTTTTCATAACAATGATAAAGAGAGAAAAAGAAAAAGAAATAGGAATAGAAATGCAAAAAGTAGAGAAAAAGAAAAAAAACATAAAAATAATCAAAATTCTTATCCTTATCAAAATGATAATTTGAAAGAAAGCAATGGAAATTTTGAAAATTTAAATGAAGAAAGAAACAAAAACGGGATGGGAAACGAACTTGAAATTCAATTTGAAGTTGAAAACGGAAATGAAATTTTTAATAATATTTATTTTGAAAATAATGATATGAATGATATTGAAGATCCAAAAATTCTTGAAAATATATTAATGGATGAATTTGATGATGAATCAATAAATTATTATATACTCTCAGATACTGATATTGAATTTAGGGAATGGATTAGAGATTCATTAGAAGATGAGCATAAAAAAAAGAAAAAGAAAAAGAAAAATTAGTATATATTTTTTTTATATTTTTGAAAAAAATAAGTAATGGTTACTAAAAATTAAAACTTTTTATTAAATATATATATGGTGAAACTCTCTTAGGTCTTTTATAAATAAAATCTTTTAAAATATTTCTTTTTTTTTTTTTTTTTTTTTTTTTGTTTGTTTACTTTCTAAACTACCATGCTTTTGAGAGTTAAAGGTGTCAGATAAATTGTTTTTTTTTCTTATCAATTATTGAAAATGTTAATAATTGTCTTCTTTACGTTTCCAAATGAATATAATAAAATAATTTCAATTAAAGGAATAATTAGAATAAAATTAAAATGTTCAAACCCCAAAATATCAATTTAAATTAAAAACCAATATTTTATCTCTTCATTCCGAATATTAAATAAAAAAATTAATTTTACAATGAATTTTTTAAAAAATAAATAAATAAATTGAGTTGGTAGCTGACATTAACAGCATTCTGTAAATTTTAAATAAAAGTTTATTAGTTATTTTTCTCAAAGCAAAATAATTAAAAAAATATAAAAAATGATGCTATATTTTTCAGATCTACATCACTTGTTATATTTGATATTGAAGAATTAAAATATCAGAGGTTAAGGTATTTTTTAAATAAAAAGGTATACATAATACCATGAATCAATTTTAATGAAAATACCAGGATTGGGTTTTGACTATTTTTGTATATGGCAAGAATTAAGTCTAATATGAGTGGAGGTATATATATATATATATGTGTGTGTGTGTGTGTGTGTGTGTGTGTGTGTGTGTGTGTGTGTGTGTGTGTGTGTGTGTGTGTGTGTGTGTGTATGTGTGTGTGTATGTGTGTTATAAGTTCTATTCGATTTCGACATTTTCAGAAAATAAAAGGTACGATCTAATTACAAATATAAATTTGAATTTTTTTTTACAATAAAAAGGAATTAAAAAAAGTCCAAATAAATCTTCAAAATTTTGCTATCTATTCTACTTTTATGATTTGTTTTGCCTTTTTTATTGAATTTGGAACAGGAATTTACAAATTGAATTTTAACAATATTCACAAACTGTAATAAATACATCCATTTTAATAAGAATATTATATATATATATATATATCACAGGTATTACATTTTTTCGTTTCAAAACAATAAAAGATTTAAAAAATCGCGTTTTTTCGCTATTTTTACATGTTTGATCGTTTTTTTCGTTGTTTTTGTTTTTTGTAATTGAAAAAGTCCGTGAATTCTGTTAAAATCATACTTTTCGTTTCTGGGATGTGAAAAAACGCAAACGAAAAAACTTAAAAACAACGAAAAACAAACAATTATATACAGATATGTCACAATTGCCTTAAAAGTGTTTCATAAAATGGGAATTCATGATTTACCATTTATGTGAGAGTTTTTGGGTTTAAAAACCAGGGAAATGGTTTTATTTTCTATTTTTAAAAAGTCAAAAACACGTATAGCGGATTTCAGTTTATAAATCTTAATAATGGTAGAAACTTTAAAAACTGAGTTAAAAGAATTATTTTTTTATAAAAAATTACTATTTGAGTTGAAAAATAGTTCAAAATTTCAATATTTTACTAATCAAATTTCTAATTGGAATCTTTTATCTATTACCATTCCCAACAATATTATTTTATTGATCACAAAAAAATATTAAAAATTTTCATCATAAAAAATATTTTTTTTCACAATTCCTAATTTGGAAAATGTGATCAGTAATTATTTTCACCTATGACTTCCCCTTTAACTGATGAGCAAGATAATTATATTATTTTTTTCTTCATAAAATGATTTTAAACCCCTTTTTTTTACATAATCCATTCTCAATTTTTTATCCGGTCTAGTATTTCTTAACATTTATTTCACGTTAGAATCAATTATTATATTTTGTAAAACAATAATTTCATTTTTTATTATTTATTTTTTTACAAAATTTGCTCTTTAACAATTCTTTTGTTGCTTTTTTTGTACAAAATTACAACTTTCTACATTATTTAAATATATATGTTTGTTTTGATGGTGGAAAAAAATCGAAGAATATGTGAAAATAAGTAATAATTCTTTTCACTTTTTAAATTACTTTTAGGAATTATTATATTGTTTCTTTCTTAAATTTACATTTTTATTACAATTATTATTTAGTTTAACATGACAGATGGAAATTAACGAACCAAAAAGTACAAAATTACAAAACCCAATCCAGTGCAGAGTATGTTTTAAATTATATTATGTGGCAAACTTGATTTAAAATCATTAGTATTTAATTGTTTTTTTTGTTTATTGTTTTATTTTTTTTGTGATTGATCATAAATTTTAATTTTTAAAAATATGTAATTAATCAAAATAAATTTTAATTCAAAAAAAAAATTTAATTGCTTTTTGGTAACAAGCCAAAATAAATATTTAAAATTAATCATACTTTCGATTATTTTTCATTTTCATATTTTTTTTTTTTTATTTTTTAAGTTTCAATAATGAAGAATTTATGAGATATACTATCAGAAAAAAACATATTTTTAGTAAACACAGATTTTTGAAAAAAAATCTAATTGTCTACACAGTCTAATGACATGGAATTCACCCTTTTTTATTTTACATATTAACAAAATGTACCTACTTATATATATATATATATATATATATATATATATATATCGGAGAAACGAATTTTACGCGTCGCTCACGCGTGCGCCAACGCGTTTCATGACATCAAAAAAATCGTCATACCTGTGATATATATATATAGATAGATAGATATATCCTGGTAATTATTAATAGTTGATTCTTTATAAAAATAAAACTATTCCCCATTCAAAAAGTGGTTATTATAGATTATTTATATTCCACTCAAGGGTTTGAATAACTATTCACAGAAAAAAAGAAAATTTTGGAAATTTCAAAAGTCTAATTATTTTTTCCGTGTTTTTTTTTCAATTTATTTTTCTATTTTGAATTGATATTTAATTGTTTTGAAAAAAAAAATTAATTATATTAAAAGATCAATTGTTACTTGGTAAAAACGTGTTATTCTAATGTTACAGAAACATTTAAAACAACTGTAAAATGATATTGGATACTATGTAATTTTCTTGAGATCTTTGATCCTGATATTTGATTATTGATGTGAAAAATTTTCACTTCTTTTTCATTTCCTTTTTCAAAGTGAGACTACAAATCTCAACCTACTTCCTTTGGGGACTTGATGCCTCAAAGAAAAGTAAGGAAAATGGAGTCAAAATTATTTCCTATTTGTTATTCAAATACCATTAGAAGTTCAAAACGAACATTGTATTTTTTTTTCAATTTCAGAGGTATAAGAATTTGAGTTTTTCAATTTTTAAGAAAATATATTGATATATTTGATTTTCTTCAGACATAAGCTTAATTTCAAAAATAGGGGCAAATTTTTGATTGAAAAAACAATGTAGTTTCTCATTTAGTGAACACCAAAACTCAACCCAGAAAAATCAGAACTTAAAACTAAAAAATAACTGTCTAAAACACCCTTTTCTGTTTTAATTATTATTTCTAATAAAAGAATAGAGAAAAGAAACCCATTAAGAAAAAAAATAAATCTGACCCTATTTTTTGAAATGATTTTTCATCTTAAAATTATCCATTTAAGATTCACCATTGCTTCCAAGAACCTTTTGAAACAACTTTCCATCAGAGTTATCAGATTTTTACTATTCACCCATTTGGTATCAACCCAAACTTTCCTTGATACCTTTTTCAAGATAAAAAGAATCTCAACAAAAGAAAGGAAAAGAAAAAGAAAAAGAAAAGAAAACGAAAACAAAACCAATTTTTTGAATGTACAACAAAGAACTCAAAGATAAAATGAATACGATCACATTCATCACATTGTCTCCAAATGAAAGAGAAAAGAAGATCTTATTTGATCTTGCTATTTCTTCACTTTTCAAGGAAACATTGTAACTCATTAAGGCAAATTTGGTTGATACTTGTTTTCGAAGCAAACCCTTCTTGGGTGTTTTACTTTCTTTGAATTTTACAATCCCTTTCCCCAATGCTAATTAATCTCATCTCTTGAATATTAACGGTTTTCAAAAATGTTCTTGTTCATTCAACATAAAAATAACAATATGGAATCATTTTGAAAGAAAAATTGCAAAAAAATGAATTCAACTTTGGGAAATTTTCATTAAAAGAAGATTGTTTCTTGATATTAAATATTCAATAATGACTTTTAAAAGATATCGGGTTCAGAATATTTGGTTAACACAACACACATACCAATAATTTAGAAAATACTAATGATGACCCTATTTTTGAAATTTAGCTTATATCAACAATTCCTTTGATGTGTATTTTCTACTTATTTTTCATTTGTTCTTTTAATATCTTTTATAAAAAATAATCGATATTTGAAAAAAATTAATGGTTACCTTTGACTGAAACAAATTTTATCTTGTAAATTAATTAGAATATTAATTTTGGTCCATTTTTTCCATTTCAGTAAATAATTTTTCACAGTAATGGATCGACCATTAATTAATTATACTCAAAATCGCATTTCAAAACATCCTTCTAGATTTTAATGAATAAAAGGGAAAACCAAAAGATCCAAAAACCAACAAAAATTAACAAAAATTCACAAAAATTCACAAGAATATCCAAAAGAGTAAAAAAAAATTCAAAAAAAATGTTAGGTCTATTATGATCTTGTTATTTCTTTAATTTAATTCCTAAAATAGTTTTTTTTTTTTTTTTTTTGTTATTATCATAAAAAGAAATTAAATTTATTTAAAAAATATTAAAAAGAATTTTCAAAAAACACCAAAAAAGTTTCAACAAGAAAAACTTGTCTTATGTTGGTAAAAGGATCTGGGAAAGTTTTAAAAAAAAAATAACCCAATGTTTTCTCGACTCTAAAAATTTGTATTATTATTTAAATTAGTTTTCTTTTTCTTTTTCTTCTTCTTTTTCTTCTTCTTCCTTTGTTTCTTTATTTTCTTCAATAATTTCATTGAGTTCGTCAATTTCATCGATTTCTTCCTTCTTATTTGGTTGAGTTTCCTTATGGATTTTTAAAGCAATTGCGTCCATTTCTTTTCTTCCGAGAGATGTAACTTTTCTTGTTCCTTTTTTGGTTTTTTTAACAATTCCAATTTTTTCGAATTGATGTAAAATGGATCTTGGGATCTTTCCGCTTCCCTTGTTATAGTGGGATGGCTTTACTCTAATTTTGTTTTTTTTGGAGTAAATTTTTTTGAAACCGCCAACACCAGTAAATGGTCTGATGTAAAGTCTTCGAAGGATAGAAGCTGCTCTGATGTAATACCTTTTATTGTTTTTTTATGTTGTTATTTGTTAACAAGAAAAAATGAAATAAAAAATTGAATGAGAAAAAAAAGAAAAAGAATTAAAGATTTTAGGTTACAGTTAAAGGTAATCGAGATTTATTCTTTTGAAAACGAATTGAAGTCAATTATAAAAATTTTGTTTTATGACAGACTCTCAAATTTCTTTGATAATATTTGAAAAATAATTTGAAAAATATTTTCATTTAGCTTGATGTGAAAAAAAATCAAAATACAAAGAAATTAGAAAAGCCCCCAATTTAAAAAGAAAAACTCCCAGTTTCAAAAAGTTGAAACACAAAATATAAACAAGTTTTAATATCTTGAAGAGTTTTAATTCTTTTTTTTTTGATCTTTTCAACTCTTTTTTGAAAAGATGGAGGAAAATTTTGTTCAATTTATTTTTCAACAAAAAACAACATTGAAGAAAAAATAAAAAAAAAATATTTGTTGTGGTAAATTCGTGATCTAATTGTTTCATTTGAGTGATGTAGGTTTTACATTATTTATTTTCTTTTTTTTTTTATTTTTCAAAAAAAAGAAAAAAAAAGCATTTCAGAATAATAAAAAAAAAAATAAAAAAAAAAAATAAGGAATAAACAAACCAATCACGATCGTATGGAGAAAGTTCTTTTGTGAAACCGGTTTTTACAATGTCGACCCAACTTGGTTCTTTAAATTTGTCACCTCTTTTTAAATGTTCAGCATAAGCCTTAATAAATTTTGATGATTCAACATCCTTGACAGAGACACCACCATACATATAAATTCTTGTTAAAAATTCCATTGTTTTTTTTTGTTCAAAAAGTAAGCCTTTTGCTTTTTTTGAAAAGTAATAGAAAGAAATTTACGAAGAAAAGAAATTTTAATTAAAAAGAAAGAGTCAAAGTGGAATTTGCTGTGAAATTAGACTTACAAAATATAAATTTATTTTAGATTAAAAGAAAAAAAATAAAACTGAAAACAGTTCTGGTTTTTGTCTTTCCAAAAAATGAACGAAAGGAAATTAGTAACCACTGTTATTTATTTCATGAGTAGAACAACTTTTTGTTCTCGAGGGAAAGTTCGACTTGGAAATGTTTTTTGTTTTATTGTCATTTTAAGGACTTTCTGAATTTTAAGATTAATCAACACTACATTTAGATCAGTAACAGAAGGGTTGATTTAACAGAATCTAAATTCAATAGAAATTAGTTAAAAATTAACTTTTCGGTTTGTTTTAAAAGTTTCAAAAATATCTGAGGGATCTTGGGAATTTTATTTCTAATGATGATTAATTTTAAGGATAGGATTATATTTATTGAGTGAAAAGAATGACAAGCCCAGAAATCTTGTTGAAATTTCAAATTTTTTTTGTTTTTTTTGAAATTTTAATCTTTTGCGTAAAAACCATTTGGTATTGAATTTAAAATTAATCTTGAAGGGATTGAAAATCCAAAGGTTTCTATCAAATGATCACTTCACTTTATTGTAAATTTTAGAGTTTTTAACGTTAGTGTATAAATATAAGCCAAATTTCAAAATTAGGATCAAACTTTTTTATTATTATTATTTCTTTCTATTTTCATGTGTCTTTCAAAAAATAAAATGATTACACTCAATTTTTATTTATTAATCTTTATTGGTTATTCTCTAAAAACTTTAATAAAATACATTATTATTTAAAAAAAAAACAATTAAACAAATTTTTTTTCTGATGTAAAATCTGCCCCAATTTTTGAAATTTAGTTTACTTGAATATCATCTTAAGTGAATGTATATCGAGTAGTAAGAAAATCAATTTATAATTTAGATTTGTTATTTTCGAGAAATTCTTTCAAGTTTTTTAGATCTCGATATGTTTTCAAAAAACCAAAATTTTTCATTATGTTTACTTTCAATTATAGATACTAATATAATCCCCATTCCAAAAATTTGGATATACCCAAAATCAAAAATAGGCAAATAAAACCTTAATTTATTATATTTTTCCAAATCTAATATAAAAACACATTTAAGTTACCCAATATTAATGTTTTTCATAAGTAATCATTTTCATCTAAATAAAAGAAAAAAATACAAAACTAAAAAAAAAAAATTGGTGTGTCCAAAATAATGAAACGAGCTGAATAAAAAATGTATTGTTAAATTTGTTGAAATTTCACCAACAATTGTTGATCGATCAAATGGTGAGATACCATAGACCAATTGTATTTGGATTTTTCAATTTAAACAACTCAACACTACCTTCTATCAACCATTGAAAAAAATTTCCAGATCTAACCAAATAGATTATGTAACTGGAAAAAAGGAAATGAAAACAAACCAAAAAAGAAAAAAAATTAAATAGTTTGTAAAATCAAAATTAAACCCAAATCGAATCTAAAGTGAAGTATTGCTATTCTTTCAACGGTTTAAAATGTGCCAAAATTTTTGGGATTTAGTTTATATATATATATATATATATATATATTATCCATATACATTGTTTTTTAATTCCAAGAGAGTATAAAAGCTGGATAACCCATTAACTCACTTTTTCTAATAAACTCTTTTTCAGTCAAAGGGGCCCAATTTTATTGAAGAAATAGAACACATTCTATGAGTTTAATTCATTATTCTTCTCAAACAAAAATTTCAATTTTTAGATCAAAATCATTTTTTCTCATTTTATAAATATTTTTTTTTTTTTATTATTGCTTTTTTTTTTTTTTTTTTTTTTTTTTTTTGTTTCTCTTTTCTTTTTTTATAAATTAAATTTGAAAAAAAAAATGTTTGTAAAACCTTATTAACATTAAGAAAAGTTAGACTTTGTATGTTCTGTTAAAATTCATACATTTCCAAGTAAAAAATCTTATTGTCAACAATTTTAATTTCCTAAAGAAATTGAGAATTTTGCATGAGACGTTCCAATGAATGGGGCCCAAAACTTTTTTTAACATTTTTTTCTTTTTGAAATTTATTTTTTGTCCAGGGTTTTCTTTTATGATTATTGACTTTTATACGACTTTTATTATTTCTCGTATTTCTATACAATCTAAGTTTGGTTGATTCTTAAAAAATAAAGTGACTTTTTCATTTTTAGTTCGCCCCCTTTGAGTGAAATAGAGTTGAGGCAATCAAAATTTGCTTAGAAAATTCAAAAGTTAAAAACATTGTATATTTCATGTACATAATTTAATTTTTTTTTTTTTGAAGTATTTTAGTGTTTAGGGTCAAAAAGTACTTAGACTGTAATATATACTTGGAATGTTATGTTATTTAACGTCTAAAAAAAATATTGATTTGTGATTTATCCTGTTTTGAAAAATAAAACCAATAAATTTTTTATTTTAAGGGACTAATCTCTATTAAATATTTTTACATAATTTAATAGAGATTGAGAAAATATTTTAACAATTACTTTGATTTGAAAACCCTGTTTAATTTCAATATTAAACATACCCTAATAAAAAAATTTTTTTATAACTTGTTATAAACATGTGTAAAGGTGTTATAAACGTTAAAAATGTTATAAAATTTTATAATAAAAACTTTTATAACTTTCATGGTGTTTATAAAATGTGTTATAAAATTTATAACATTTTATAAGCCAGCTATAAGAATATTTTTTTCAAAAAATATTGAAAAAATCATCATATAAAAGGAAATTTTGTTACAAGCCTACTATTTATTTTTTTTAAAACATAAACTTTTTCTTTGAGAAAATTTAAGTAAATAATTTTTGATAACGACAGATAAGATATAGATTAGAACTCTTAAAAGTTTCAGATAGCATTGTAGTTGTTGTGGAAAGATTTTGAGAATGCCTTGTATTATTAGGCAAAGTTTGGGAATTTTCTGATCTTCTTATTTCCAATTCTAACAAACTGAATTAAGATGTATTTTACCAATAATTTTGTCATTAAATCTGATATTTAAAGTTATTTAACAGTACTTTGAAATTTTTATTTACTACATTGTTTAATTGATAACACTGAGATTTGCGAATCTCTCAATTTAAAACCAATTGAATACATATTTTGGCTCAAGGGACTAAAATACTTGTTCAATAAAAACTAAAAAAAAAGTGCTTGATCATTTGGGGAAAGTTTGGAAAAAGAATAAATTCTATTTCTTTATTGAAAACAATGTCTATTTCCAAACTTTGTTTTTTTCTTTTTTCGAAAAAAAAGCAATATCATTTTGAAAAAAAAAAAATTTGTTTGTTCTCTTTTTTCTTTGAAAAAAAGAGAGAAGTGGCGATTTATAAGAGGTCTTTTGGAAAGATGAAAAAAATAAAAGATAATTTTTTAAATAAAAAAAAAAAAGAAACATTTTTTTTTACTCTTTCAAGTCAAGAAACTTTTAAGTATGTTCAAAACACTTCATAGTCAAGAACACCAAGAGGAGCATGTAGATTTTTAAGTTTGATCGTTTTCGAGAATTCTCTGACAAAAGGAAAATAAATGGATAGATAGATCTCATTGAAAGGATGAACAATCGAGTTTATCTATAGAAAATTTAAAATAAGTTTTTACACCGATGATGAAAATTCAAAATTTAACTTCAATGTTTTCACTAAATACATTGGGAGAATGAGATCCTTTGAAGAGTAGGTTCTTCAAAGTACCATTAAAAATAACAAATTACTTGTTTCGATTAAATTTATTTGTTTGTTTTTTGTTTTGACAAGTTAGATCCCGAGTTGAAAAAATAAATAGCATCTCATCTTGTTTGATTTGTTCAACAATCACCTTTTAGAATTCTTCGTTTTGGTTCTCCTTCCAGACTCAAAATGATGAGATTGTTCTAGTGCTAAGATGATATTAATTATTGTTCTTCGAACTCCTCAATATCATCTTATGTCACTTCAAACAATCTCATTTTTTTCGTTCTTCCATTCCAAACTCATATTATAACAAGGAGATTGTTTCCAAATCAAATCAATAAACAAAGTTATCAGAATATTTTTTCAAAAAATATTGAAAAAATCATTATATAAAAGGAAATTTTGTTTTCAAAATATTATATAGATGTTATAAAAAAAGTTTTTTTATTAGGGTATTTATTGATAAGAAATCCTTTTTTAGAAATTGGTCAAAAAAAAAAAATATAATAATAGAGACTAGTCCCTTAATTTTAAAAAAATTGTTTTCTAAAAGGTCATAATAAATTTAATTCTATTTAATCATATTTGATAAAATATGGTTTTTGTAACATTTAAGAAAAAAAAATAACTCATACGAATCAAAAATAATGAATTAAAAAATCTTTTCAGATCTCAAAAAACACCAAGACTTGAGACTTCAAACCTAACATAGTAGTTAACACAATTATATATACTTAGCAATTCTAATTGGAAATTAAGTGCCACTTTTTTGCACCTGTTTCGAAAAGTGTTGTCTTTTTTGATTGTTGGTTTTTGGAGATTTGATCGCGCTTCGTGTGTTGTTTACAGGTAGTCATGAAAATTACAAGATTTTTTTTTCCATTTCATATAATTATTTTTTACCGTAATTACCCGATACTTAAGATGAATTTTTTTTTTTTTTGATTATTTTGATTTAAAATTATTGATTTATATGTGAAAATAAAACAACATCAATTAATTGTTTTTTGGTTTATTATTTAGAGGTTTGTTGATGAGGTGTCAATTAAAACAATATAAATTTTTATATGTTCTTTATTTGAATTTCCAAATTTTGTTTTTTTATATTAAAAAAAAATAAAAAAATTTATAAAAAAAGTATTCAGCACCAAGTGTTCGCGAGAGGTTCCCCATCTCACTAACTAACTTAGCCCTCAATTCGTTGATCTTCTGGGTTCGGAATGTGTCCAGGATTATTAAATTGGGTATGGCCGAATACATTAACTTAAAAAACATGGATACGGGAAGATTTTAAAAAATGAAAATAATTAATAACTTTTGGGTAAAAAAAAGTTCTATTTTTTTTTTTTTTTTTCAAATTAAGTTGTCGTTTTTCAAAAACGAAAACAGCGATACTTCTTGAAAAGTTTTCGGCTTTTCATAATTTACACAAGAAAAATTCAGTCACATTTTAAAGAAAGAACAAAAAGAATTCTACTTTTTTGATTCTGAAAAAGGAGATTCGATCAAGGTACGATTATGAAATTTTCAAGTACTTAAATTGTGGTGAATACATTGACCATTCGCACAAAAATTGGGTTTTGGGCTTTGTACAATATAATTGTGTTTTTTTTTCTTTCCTAATAACATTTGGTTTTGCAATTCTCTGTTTGGTGGTTATACTCTCCAATTGTTTTTTCTTCTTTTAATTCTTTTTCTTTTTCATCATTTTCTTTTTCTTTTTCTTTTTCTTTTTCTTCTTCTTCTTCTTCATTTTAATTGTTCTCTTTTTCTCACTTCCGTCCTTGTCTAGAAGTTATTTTTTTCCATAACTAGTATTTGTTGTCATATATTTTTAGTTCTTGATTATTTTTCAGATTAAAACTTATTATTATATTTGAAAGATTGAAAAAAAATAAAAAGAAAAAATTTATTCACCTTATTGGTTTTTCAGGGAATTTGAATAAATTTTCACAAACTATAATATATTGACATTTCTATTTATTTTTTAAGAAAGTTCAAAATAAATATTATCTCACAAATAATTGATTAAAAAAAAGCTTGTTACTTAAAATCAAATTGAATTTGATCAAGAAAAATACTAATGCTTTATCCAAATTGAAGTGGTTTTTTATTTCTTCTTGTTACTGATTAATTCCAAAATTATTATAATCTTTATTGACTACTAAAAAATCCAAAAAAATATCTGAAAATTTTGAATTGATTTTCCATTTTTTTACAAATTTTTTTACACAAGATTTAAATAAAGCATTATTCTATGCCTTTAAATATAAAGAAACGATACAAAATTGATTTGACTTTTAAAAGATTTTTTTTTGAGTTGTTTTCTTCATTGAGTTAATTGATTACTAAAATGGAAAATGAACTAAAAATTTTATAAAAGATTTTTGAATTTATCATTATTTTACTTTGATTTAGAATTGTAAAATATATTTTCAGAACCTTTCATTTCAAAGGAGATCTCCCAAATCAACCTATTTTGATTGTTTTTTTGAATTTAAGCTTGCGAAATTCTTTCTTATTTCTCTAAAGTTAGTCAAAAAAAATTTAAAAAATTGTAAACATCTTTTTGAAATGATCAATATTTCATGACTAAAGAATAAGGTAGATCAAAATAATACACTTTTGTCCCTTTCATGTTTTCAAATTGTCATCGTAAATTGGTATTCTAAACCCAAATTTTATTTGTATATATTTGAAGTACATTACCAAAAATATCTACTCTCCTACATTCCTCTAAAATTTGAAAAATTCAACACAATTAAAAGAAATGTTAATTACCAAAATACCCTTCTGAACCTCTCAACTGATCAAGACAATTATAATATTTGAAAGATGCTCGATACTCTGCTTTTGTTTTTTATTTTTCATGTTGTCATAACAATGAGTCAAATTGCGTGAGTTATTATTTGTTGAAATTGTACTGATCTTCCATTAATTAAAAAAATTAAAACATAAAAAATAAAAAAAAAATTCTTTGTAGTTTTTCATTCTTTTTAGATCTTTAAAGCTAGACGAATTTTTGTATTCTTTAAAACTGTTTTAAAATAAGAGACACTCAACACTAAAAGTAATTGTTTCAAAATTTCAACCTTTTTACAAAAGTTAGTTTCTTCATCCCTTTTTTAAACTCTCAAAATAGCTAACACTCATTAATAACAACACATTTTAAAAGATATTTTTTTGAATAAAAAAAATTACTGGTTAATTAAGATCAAGAGAAAATTCACATTTCTTCTATTTCCCTTTCTCTTCTATTTTTAATATTAAGACACCATTTCTAAGAACTGAGCAATTTACTTCTCAAAAAAAAAAAAAAAAAAAGAGAAAAATTCAATAATACTCATAATCAGTAGAGTATTATCTAAATACAGATCTTTTTTCTAGAAATAACCAATATAAATATGACTAGAAAAAAGGTTATTTTTAATCATTTTTTTTCGCTTATGTTTCAAAAAAAATAATAACTGTTGATATTGATCATTAAAAAATATACTGCAGACATTGAATTTAACAATTATTGATGCTATCATTCTGTATCGACTTAGTCAAACCCTATATTGTAAATTAATTTGTAAAAATAAAAACTAATAAACTTGTGAGAAAAAAATTTATTTTTTTTTTATAAAAAACAAAAAGACAATTATAATAAAAATAAGGTGATTAGTAATAAAAGATATATAGTAGGATTAAAAAAATGCCCACCAGACTCTTTAATATCTATATAATTATATTCAATTATTTTGACATCAAACTGTGATTGTTCTGTGATGGGGCAAATGTCTACAGTGGCATCTATTTCTACTGTAAAAGTGTTTTTTGAGTATAATACATTTCCATAGAATTTATTCTCTGGTAAATCTGATAAAAACCAATCGGGCAATTTGGAATGGTTTGTAGAAAGTTGATAATTATAACCACCAGAAATTTTAAATAAATCATCTGGGATGTCAATGTTGAAATCTTGGTGTGAAAATAATATAGGGCTACTTATAGGGTTATTTAATTCAAAGGTTAGTACCTCGATTTGCTGGGAATGAAGATAAGATTTGTCATCGGCAATGGCCTGGTAAACAACTTCAATTTCATTATTGCCAATATCTACAATTTTGGAATATTTATTAAAGGGATAAAAATTGTCTTCCAGATAAGGAATATAATCCCCCTTTGTGTTAATCTGATCACCCATTATCGAAAATACCATTGCACGCATATATTTCTGTACTTCGTCATGTTCCATTTTACATTCGTCCCCATCAACACACGTTTCAAAGGAAACAGCAAATAAATCTTTTCCGCACCAAGTTACATCTGGGAGACTTGCCTCAACATTTACATCTTGGAGAATTTTCTGGCTGAATGAATTTGAAAGATGATCTTGTTCTGTTTCATTCAAAACGTATTTAAGAGCATGGATGCTTTTGTCATACGCCCAAATTAAGAGAAGCGTATCCTCATTTTCATATTCCTTCCCAAATCCCATATTAGCCATGGCAGGAACTATAATGGGGGTCGATTCTTCAGAACTATCAGCATTATTACTTTGGCTTCCCTCTGGATCAATTTTTAGAATTTTTGAAACATTATTTATGCAACTCTCCCCGTCTCTATCCATTGAAAAATTAAATAATTGAAGATTTATAGTGGAGCCAATGTCGACCCATGACACAGAAAAATATTTTTCCCCCAACTTTGCAATTGAGGATGTTGGGAATTGAATTTCTCGTTGGAGTTGATCAGAAATGAGATACATTGTGGAATTGATCTTTGGATCTGGATTTAAAGAAAACAATTTCACATAGAGATGAGAGAAGGCATCATTTGTGTATTCTTCCCATGTAATTGCAATAACGTCATCTTCATTGTTGCCGATATTACTAATCCTAATTTTTGTTAACGCAACACTCTGAAAAGTGTTAACAAAAATCTTGTCTGTTGTGTTCTGTATGTTGCCATTCTCTTGATCTATTTGATATATTTTTAAATAAATCTTTTTCTTATTTTCATCCGCAAAAACTACCACAAATTCGTTTTCTGGATTTTTCGAAATCGTAGCAATGTCAAATAGCTGATAAAAATATGGGGTGGTTGACTGGTTGTATGTTTCAGAGATTTGTTGCACTTCTGTTTTTAAATATTCGGAATCAGAGAGCGATTTATTATATTTCCCAGTTATCACGTATTGTCCAAGGTAATCATCGATCCAGACAGTTACAAATGATCCATTTTCAAACGTCACTATCCTCGGTCGGAAAGTGGTATTTGTATTCTCATTTATTTGTGTGTAATTTCTAAAAGTCGTTGTACAAATTGAACAATTTACTTTTTTTATTTTTGTTTTTTTTTTTTTTTTATTGGAGAAATTTTTTATTTTTGTGATTTTTAAAAAGAAACGATGATTGTTAATTTACATTTTTATTAGAGAACGAAAATTGTTTTGTTTTTTGAAAATTAATGATGATCAGGTTTTGTTTTTTTTAAAGAAAAAAGATCTGTTTTAATGTTTTTGTTTTTGTTTTGTGTTTTTTATTTTTTGTTTTTTATTTTTTATTTTGAATGATTTTTTTAAAAAAAAGGTGATCTGGTTTACTAAAGGAAACGAAGAACGCAAAAAACAAAAGAAAGCCAATAAAATTTAGTTTCATTTTTATTAATTTTGTGAGTAGGAAAGACAAACAAAAAGAGACAATAAAAAAAATTAGAAAAATGATCTCAACTTTTAAATCCCACCCCAAAAACTCTAATAACTTTTTTAGAAAGTTGTGTCCCCTTTTCAAATGTTGTAGACAATTTCCCAACACCTTTAAATGGTGAAAAAAATATGAAAGGTAAATAGAAATTTGTAAATAAGGAAGACAACTTTTAGTTTTTGACGATTATTATTTGATGTTTTATTAAGTTGTGAAAAATTGTTTTTTTTGTTATTGGTCAACAATTTGTCTAATTAACAAATCCAAAAACACTTTAAACAATTTATATTTCTATTTTCCTTTTATTATTGATAATGTCTTTGGTTTCAAAACAGTTCTTTCCAAAGAATATGCTAAAGTTAATTAAATTTATAAAGTTTCTCACAACAGCTGTTTTAAAAAAGTGTGGACTCAAAGTTTTATAAGTAGGGATTAAAACTGTTTAATTGATATGTTTTAATCAGTTCAGTCAACACCTAATAATAATTTTGGTACATACTTTTTTAAAACAGCTGTACCTCATCCAATAAAATTTAATTGTCTCCTCTGATAATAAGTGAAAAAGATAAAAAAGTTCAATAAGATTTTTAATTTTAAGAACATTAACAGATCCTGAAAAAGATAAGTAAGAGTAACTAATCAAAGAAACAATAAATAACTCAAAACAAAAAGTAGGTAAAAGAACAATAAAAGTTTTTTTTATTATTATTTCCCAATTAAAAAATGACAATTTTTAGTTTAAATTCATCGAAATATTTTTATATGAATAAATAGTAAAAAACCCCTAAAATATTTAACTAATGGTTTAGAAATGAATTTTTTAGACACTTAATTAAACTCCCTTAGTGTACTATAAAACAAAATTTTTACCCTTTTAATTTGATTGTACTCAGTAATTAATTATTATAAATTTCAGAAATTGAAATAAAAATTTTCATTTATTAATTGGAAAACAACAGTCATAGTACGTTTTGGTGAATGGTATATATTTTTTTATGATACATTAAAAAAGTGAATATTTTTGACATCTCCAAAACCCGACTTACTGTTGAGAGAAAAATGTTGGACACAGAAAAATGGTTGGACATCATTTTTAATTGGGAACATTAGTAAAATTGAAAATCAAATCCTATTGATAATGAGGTGAATTTTATATAAATCCAGGTTTAAATGTGTTACAAGTTCATGTATCTTTGGTGTGTGTAGAATATTCATTTGAAAGCTTGATAACTAAAGTAGATCATGCTATTTTAACAAAAATCCAAGTTTTGGTAAAGTTTACTATTAATTCTGAAAATAGTAATTTTTAAACTTGTTTTAGATGATAAGAGATAAGGTTTTGAAAAAGTAGAATTACATTAATAGTTATTCTAATAAGTAGATTGTAATTATTTTCTTTAGTTTTTTCACAAACGAAAGAAATTAAAAACAAATTTTACTAATGTTCCCAATTAAAAATGGTGTTCAACCATTTTTCTGTGTCCTACATTTTTCTCTCAACAGTTATTGAATTTTGATAAAAAAGGGTAGATCTAAATTGTTTTTGTTAATTTGGTTGTGAATATTCTAATGATTTTTTTCTTGACTTTCATTTATATCTTCATTTAACTAAAGAGCTATTTTAAAAAGTGAGAATTGTTTAAAAACTTTTTTAAAGCTTTCTATTTTTAAAAATGTTTAGATTTTTTCAGATACAATACTTTTCCAAAAATATTAATATAAAAAAGTGAGGAAGTAACTTTTAAACAAAGAAAGAGGTTGGTATTAGAAGTTAAGTACCTTTAAAAAAATATCCACACTTTATTAAAACAGAAAACTTCCAAACAGTTTTAATTTGGGCAATATATAAACATGCCTACAAACACACACACACACACACACACACACACACACACACACACACACACACACACACACACACACACACACACACACACACACACACACACGTATATATATATATATATATATATATATATAAACCCCATTCCAAAAATTTGGACACAACCAAAATCAAAAATATACAAAAAAAACATTCTATGTATTGTATTTTTCCAAACGTAATATAAAACAAAATTTAAGTTACATAGTATAAATGTTTTAATTAGTAATCATTTAAATCCAAATAAAAGAAAAAAAAATAAAACTCAAAAATAAAAACAGGTGTGTCCAAAATAATGAAACGAGCGAGAAGAAAAAATGTATTGGCAAATTTGTTGAAATTTCACTAAAAATTGTTGATTGATCAAATGATAAGATACCCTCGACCAATTGTATGTGATTTTTCAATTTAAAAAACTCAACACTAACCTTCTATCAACCTTTGAAAAAAATTTTTTAGATCTAAGTAAACAGATTAAGTAACTGCAAAAAAGGAAATGAAAACAAAACAAAAAAGACAAAAAATGAAATATTTTGTAAAATCAAAATTCTTTCCAAATAGAATTTAAACTGAAGTACTGATTTTCTTTTCAATGTTTAAAATGTGTCCAAATATTGTGAATTTAGTTTATATATATATTTATAAACATCAGACAAAAGGATTATCAATTTTTTTGGTCTAGGGGCATTACTATTATTAATAAAAAAATAAATATATTAACTTAAAAGAATGCCGAGTCAAAAAATCTTGATATATTAAAGAATTTGTTTTTTTTTTTTGAAAACATTTTATTATTTGGGAAAAATATTTTTTACTTATGAAAATTCTAAATTGTACTTGAGAAGGTTTTGAAAAAGTAAATCAAAATCATCTAAAAACATTTAATTTCCACTTTATTTTTTTATATTCTAGAGTTGACCATAATATTATAAATATATTGGAAAAAACAAAGCATGCAAGAGAAAATAGGAGGTAAAAAAATTACATTTTAATTTGTATATTTTAAGTTGAGAATTAGGAAAACTTTTTTGATCAAAAAATGTTTTTTAAATTTACATTAAAATCTTGAAAAAGGGTTAAAGTCTGTAATATTTTTATCTTTTCCATCAATCTACACTATTAAACTATTTTCTTCATTTCAGTCTTTATCTTTCAGTTCTTACTTGAAAATAAAATTTTCATATCCTCAAAATTGAAGAAATCATTAAAGAAAATAAACAATATTACTAGGATATACTTTTTTCCTGGGGAAAAAAATTATTATTCTACTATGGATTATATATCCATTTTCCATTACTATTGGAATGCGATTAATTTTCAAAGTGTTGTCTTCCCGTAAAAATGTTCATAAAAGTTTTTTTTTTTTTTTTTTTTTTTTTTTTTTGGGGTGGGGGTATTATCTCTAACTCGTATACAAATTATAAATCGGAAAAAAAATTCACTGATTTTCCTTTTTCCTTTTCGAAAAAGACTTATAAAGAAGTAGCTTATAATTTAAAAATTCCATTTGAAAAAGGAAATTGAAAATGAAGTGAAAATATTTCTCGTTTAGAATTCAAATAAAGTCAGCTCCACTTTAAAGTCACAAACATTGAACGAATTTTATGTTACAGAAAAATCTTAAATTAAGAAACATTTTTCGAATTTTTTTTTTCGACAAACGATTTTACTATATTCCGAATTTGAATTTTGTTCCTTAGTTTGAGATTTTTTTGTGACATAATTTTGTTAACAGTTTGTGTTTTAAAAGTAGTGCTGACTCTACTTGTAAATTATCTTTTTTAATGTGTTTTTTAAATATGTTCATTAGGCTTTTCTTAATTTGTTGAAAACTGCCTTAGTGATGATTGGCCAGGTAACTCAGAAATCATAACAAATGATTACGTAAAAAATAAGTAAAAAATCAATTTTTTTAAATCGTACTTCCATTTATTGGCAGTCACATATAAAATAGAAAATTACAAAGCAATAATTGAATTAATTTCCAAAAACATAATGCTATTAAACATAGAATTTGATATCAAAGATCAATAATCAGACTTTATATCTATTTACAAAAAAATCACCAAAAATTTTTATTTACTTTTTAAAACAAATTACTGTAGACAAATATAAGGTTATGAGAATTTTTTTGTGATTATTGTTGGTGAACTAAAGCCAAAAAAATTACTTTGATTTTCTACCACAAAATACAACTCAACAAATTAAATTGTAGATTTTTAACTAAGGATAACTTTAAGAACTATTCGAATTTTATACTTTGTGAGGGTTGAAATAAAATACTATAAACCGAAAAAAAGCTTTAAAAGACAATTAATTGAGGAAAAGTCAAAATATTGCAATTTTTGTGATTTTTTAGATTTGGATTAAAAATCATTTATTGATCAAAAAACTAATTGAATTTCTTGTATAAAACAAGGCAAAACTAAAAAGCTATTTTTTTGATATTAAGAAAATGCCACTCCACTTTCTTTTCAAGTATATTTATACTCTCTCGTTACACTCTAACATATTTGAAAAGAAAGTAGAGTGACATTTTCCTAATGAAGTTTTTTTCTTCAAAATTTGTTAAGAATAATTTGGATTTGAGCATTCAAAAAAATAAATAAGTAAAAAAAAAAAAAGTCAACAACAGACTTTTTAATTCAAAAACAACTCAGAAGTGATTGGAAAAGAAAATTTTTGGGGAACAAATAACAACCCCATTAACTAAATCAATACACTTAGCTTTTGAATACCCAACCAAAAAAAATTAAACATCTTATAAAAACCAATTTAGATACACCAAAGAAGAAAGCCAGAAATTCTTTATTTTTTCAAGAATACTATCAAGATTTGTGAAGAGGAAATAACAAAGATGATAAATTCAACCTAAAAATACCAAACTCAAAATTTTCCAAAAAAAAACCTAAATTTTTCAAGTTAGCAAGATCTCTCGGATCAAGTTTCTTTTAAGTCTCAAAATATGTTACGTGGTGGAAAAGTAGTCTTCAATAACCATAAAATTCGGATAATCCTTCAAGAATCTCAAATATTGAAACACAATTTAATTGAAAATTTGAAAAGAAAACTTGACTGAGAGTCACTCCAAAAATCTTCAAAATTTTACTTTTATCATTTCCAATTGATCATTTTCATCTAGTTTTTTTCAAAATGTTCAAAAAACTTCTTGAACTCAATTATTATTTTTTTATTTTTTTCTTCAATTAAGACTTGTTGATTTAAAATCAAGAAAAATTATTTGGATATTCCTTTTAAAATAAATCTTTTTGATCACAAAAAAGACAATCAACTCCCTTTCTAATTTTCTTTCCTTTTTTCTTTTAAAAAAAAAAAATATACAAAAACCAAAATTAAACAATCATCACATGGGTTCCCAATTAGCAAAACAACCCATTTCAGAATTAAACGCAAGACAACCTTTAAAAACAAAAGACGATTTAAGCAAAACAATTAATGAACAACAACAACAACAACAACAAATAACAAAAGAAGAATATGAAGATCCAACTATTTCGATCAACCCAGGAAGGTTTGATAACATTTTACGAGATGCGCAATCCATTCTAGGATTGGATCCGACTGACGGCGTTGAATTCAAAGTTAACCAGCAACTGAACCCTTTTTTTTCTCTCATCCATACACTTCGCTTTGGATCTGTGCTTAAGCCACCTGCCTACGTACTCTCAAGTAGGTTTATCAGGAAGGAGTATGCCTTTTTGGGTGATCTTGATCAAAAAGGGAGACTTGCCGCAAGGTTTTTCCAACAAACGACACCAAAGTTGTTAACAACGGCCTACGTTGAAATCGATCCCGAAAAACAAACAACGTCAACGGGGATCGATTTGGAATACTACTCGACAAGCTCGACAAGCAAACTGCGAATCCAGTCTGACAAAACCATTTCGGCCTCTTACCTCCAAACCATTTTCCATCCTAACCTCATTTCTGGCCTTGAGTTTTCCTATCTTGGGACCTCGAGAAAATGCGAAATCCGTTCCTTTACTCGTTTGTATCACAAAAACGACGTTTTGTCTCTCGAATTGTCAGACTCGCCAGCAAAGCATTTCAAAATCAACTATGTCAAAAAAATTACAGACAGGATCGGGTTTGCTACAGACTTTATTTATAACCTCGACACAAACTCTTCTCACTCCACAGTCGGTATTCGCTATAGCATGAGGAAGTGCAGATTCTCCACAATGGTACGATCCTCTGGCTCAATTTCTTCCATGTACGAAGAACTGTTCCATCCTCTCGGTAGTCTCAAAATTAATGGTGAAATTAACTACCAAAGTAACCACTATTTCTTTGGCTTTAGCTTTAGATTCGGTCCAGATATTTAATCCTTTCTTTTTTTTTTGTCCGTTATTAGTTCTATTTTTTTCTTTAAATTTTGCTTTATTTCTTATTTTGTCTGTTTTTTTTTTTTATCTTTTTTTTATTTTTTTCTTTTTCATTTTCTTTTTATTCTTTTTTATTTTTCTTCTCTTTTAGAGATAGTTTTAGTGAACAAACACTTTGTTTTCCTTTAGGTATGTCTCAATTTCAAAAATATTCCAAATATGACAATTTTTAATTGTTTTGTTTATTTTGTTGTTACTTTTCATTGAATGAAAATCTTGCATTTTTAATTTGATTTACTTTGACCAAAACGACCAAGAAATTTAAAATAATCAAATGTAAAACACACAACAAACCTTTGTAATAGGCCTTATCTTCAATTTAACAAATAATAATTTTGGTATTTAAATAGAAATGGAATGAAAAGTTCATCTCGTTTTCTTTTGAATTTCTGGAATGATACTTTCATTAGGAATCATCAGTTCACACAAAATATATCAATAAAAAATAAAAAAGAAAGGGCAATACAAAGAAATAAAGCTTTTATGCTTTGTTTCTTGAATCTTAATCAAATAAGAAAAAAAAAAAAAGAAAATGAAGATGAAGTGATAATTTTTTACAATTTCTAATTCAAATACAAGCTATTCAAAAACAAATAACTATATAAATCGACCTCGATTTTTTTTAGAAATTCTTTAATAATGAACTAATTTTAATAAAATTCTATATTTGATTTTGTTATCACAAATACTACTAGAATTATAAGAAGAAAAATGCAAGATCTATCAGTTCTTCAAAATAATAAATAAAGGGGTTTTATTTTGAAAATAATCCCATTCTACAATCTAAAAAAATATCGAATAATAAGTATTCTTAGAGATCTGAAATAATTCTTTTTTATATACTAATACAATTTCATCTTAGGTAGAATTCATTTTGAGTATTTTATTTAACTATATTTCAATTTTTAAATTTATTTGTCAAATTAAAAACTTTTTAAAAACCAACAGTAATTTTTGACAAATAAAAAAATCAAAAGAAACGAAATTTTCAAAGAGAGACGATACAGATGATCTCCAAAACTCACACCCAACAACAGCTGTAACAGTACACCTCTTTAAATATTTCTTTAGTTTTGAAATAGTTCCAAGATAAGAGGATATATTAGTGAATGAAGAAACACTAAAAATTGAAAATTGCGGAACAACATTTTGAGGTAAAAAAAAACTTTCCATACTTTAATGATCAGGACTTTAAATAGAAGAAACTCATAAAACCATTCTTCTCTTTATATAAATAACAAATTAATTCCAAATCCAGGAAAAATAAACTACAAATTTTTAATCGAGGTCGATTCTATTAATTGATGAACATACTGATTCAATAATTAACATAACAAGTATTTACTCATATATTTGTATTCATAATAGAAGATGAGTACAAAATATATTTCGATTTTTACAGGTTTTTGGAATAGAAATTGAGGAAAAAATTTTCATTAATGAATGGTTTAAAAAGATGGGAATTCAATCTTGTTTTTTTTTTTAAATGCATTTTAACTTTTTAGAATTTGCCTTTTTTAGCAGACCATTTAATTTTACTGTTATTTATCAATTAATAAATGGAAATTTTTATTTCAATTTCCAAAATGTATACTGTTAATTGCAAAATAAAAAGAATAAAATTTTTCATTCATATTTCTGAAAAAAAAACACATCCCAGGAATTAAAACAGATCATCAAAATTCCCAATTCTAAAAGAAGTCGAATGAATAATTTAAGCTTCTTTAAAGAATAATAAAATTTAAATTTTACATGATTTAAAAACTCTTTTTTTGGAAAGCTGAATGAAAATTTTGTTCCAATTTATTTTGAAGCAAATAGTATTAATTATTACTGTTACAATCATATTAAAAGAGTAAAAATTTTGGCTTAGAGTACAATAAGGAAGTTTTATTAAATGTCTAAAAATATTGTTTCTAAACGATTAGTTAAATTATTTAGGAATTTTCAACTAATTATTCATATAACAATATTTTGGAGAATTTGAACTAAAAATTTTCATTTTTTAATTGGAAAATAATAGTAATAATAAATGAATAAAAATTTATTAAATGTAAAATTGATTTTAATATTCTCTCATTAAAACAAATTCCTATTTTTTTTAATACCAATTTTATATTTTTTTAGTTGAATTGAATTTTCATATCTAAACCAATAGAACATCTATTGTGCCTCTCATTGTTTCTGTTTTTTCATAAAAAAAAATTAAAAAAACCTTTAAGGGTCGAGTCATTCTGGTGAAAATTTTTTTCTGAAATGTGAAAAAACAACTTTTTAGTAATTTTTATAAGGACCTAACACCAATTAAAAACCAACCAATCAAATGATGTAGAATCGATCTCCGAAAATCAACAACCAAAGATGAGGACATTTTTAGAAAAAAAGTGCCAAAGAGCAACACTCAATTTCCATATTAGAATGGCTAGAATATACAATTCTGAAAACAACTATTTTAGTTCCAAAGTGTCGATTTTTGGAACTTATTGACATCTCGAAGATTTTTTTTTTCTTTTTTTTCATTTTTTGGATGTGAGTAATTTTTATCGAACGAAGTTACAAAATCCATACTTGGTCAAATTTAGAGGGTTACAAAATAACCACAAATCAGATTTAAACTGAATTAAATTTATTGTGTACTTAAAATAAACAATTTGTTTTGTATTGTAAAAAATTAAACCATTTGGAAAAAGAAAATGAGAAAAGATAAATTTTTTTTTTTAAAATTTGGATTTTTTGAAATTGAGAACTCTTTTTCTTCGTTTAATTTTTTGTCAAAGATCTTATGAATTTTTTTTAAAGATATTTGCATGTTGTCAATTAAAAGAAGGAAAACATCACAATACCCTTTATAATGATGACAACCCATCTTTGAGTATGGATTAAATTTATTGTAAGTGAACAGAGGCTAAACAGGAAAAGTCAGAAATCGATATCTCTATTTTTTCAGTTTTTTTTTGATACAAGACAATTTCGTTATTAAATTGTTGACAACAAAACCATTCTCAACTTGTAGACAAAAAACTTTGATGTTAATTAGTCTTTGACTAAAATCTTAGCTAACGAGATTTTTTTTTTCAAATTTATCAAGAAAAATTGTTATTTGGACAACTTAAAGACCAAAATCTGATTTTAACATTAAAACCAGACACACCAAAAGAAGTTAATCAAATTTGAAAATAAAGATCGTCTTGTGGGTGAATTAAAGTCTAATTTCATTTTTGTTTCAAATCATCAAGAAATAAACAATACGTAAAATTTTTCAATGGGAGAAGTAACATTTTTCAATCAATTAACACTGTCTGGTTATCAATACTTGGTCTTTGATTTAAGAAGTGAGACTGAATTTCAGAAATGTCATATTTCATGCACACACAACACACCACTTGAAGCGATTGATGAAGAATTTGACATTGATTATTTCGAGAAATTTTTAAAACAATACGCTTTAAAGCTGTTCCAATTGAAAAAAACACCCTTTATCGGAATAGTTGGCCAGGGGGGAGAAGCGTCAGAACTTGAATTAAAACTGGTTGACAAATTCAAAGAAGGTGGATTCAAAAATGTGGAATTATTGATCGATGGGATCAAGATTTTTTCAAAAAAATATCCTGTTTTCCTTTCGAATTATCAACCACTGACGAACACCAAAATAGCTACGATGCATTTCCCCAACATTATTGAAAAAGATTTTTTTTTGTTAGGCAATTACAGGTCTGCAGCAAATTTGGATTTATTGAAATCTTTAGGTGTGAAAAGGATTGTGAATGCTGCTTTGCAGTGCGAAAATGTCTTCGAAAATGATAAACGAATCGACGTCAAATATTACAACTGCTATTGGGACGATCTTCGTTCTCAAGATATCGCAAAGGATCTTGTGAAAGTGCTAGACTGGATCGACAGCGAGAAATCGTTGGTTTTTGTTCATTGCCAAATGGGTATCTCGCGCAGTGCCTCAATTGCAATTGCCTGGGTAATGAAACATTACAAGATGGACTACGATGCTGCCTTTAAAGTTGTGAAAAGGGCTCGACTATGTGTAAGTCCGAACATGGGCTTTAAAGAACAATTAAAAAATTTGGATTTAAATTAGTTATTGGAAACAGATCCAGACCACAAAAAATCTCAGGAACTTACAAAACAAAAGAGACTTTTGAAACGCTTTTCCCCTTTAAAAATTTTAGAAAATGTTTGAAAGGGTTGTAAAATTGTAAAGTGTTTGAAAGACATAAAGCTTTATAAAGTCTTGAGATTTTTTGTAAAGCAGAAAAAGAATTCCATAAGAATATGAAGTAGATCTGGGAATTAACAAGATTATCATTAGTTATACGCAAACTATCAAATTGGTATTCTTTATTCTACTGTTTTTATTGGATTTAATAATAAATTGAGAGATTTAAAATATCAATGTTTTTTAATTTTCATTTTTAGCATATTTTTTTTTTATGCGTTAAGGACCATCCGAATTTTATGTTAGGTAAGAGTTGAAATAAAATACTATAAGATAAAAAAACCGATTTAATTGATTAAAAGCTGAAGGAAAGTCCAAATCTAACAAATTTTCATTTTTTTTTGAGAAAGAAAAAAATTATAAAATCAAAAAAATATAATCAAAAGTTATCAAGAACACAAAAAAAGTTTTTTTTATGTGTGAAAAGCATTTTTACTAGAAAAATTTGAAAAGATTTGATTTATTGAAAAAAGAGAGAACCAGTTTACTCTATCCTTTGATTGAGTATTTTGATTAAACCTTGAAACAAGAATTTGTTTTATTTGGGTATAAAAATTATTTTACTAAAATATAAAGAAAAGCTTTGGATAAGTGAAAAGCAAGGAAAAATGCAACCATTTTCAGAAATTTGTTCAGATTTCTTGCATAACTAATCATAATTTAAAAGAAAAAATATGATTTAAATCAAATACTTTTTTTCATTTGATTATAGAATAATTATTAAAAAAAAACATAAAATGCATGTTTCAGTTGTGTTTTGAATTCTCGATTTGAAATAATTACTAAAGCGATCTAATAAAGAAAATTTTTGAAGGATCCTTTGAAAGAACAAAAGATGCGAATCAATTTATATTGTACTAGATGATTCAATAAATTATTTATTAAAGTGCTTCTGTTCTTTCAAGTTTTTATTTATTCTGTAAGTTATCTGAACAAATTTGTTATATTTTAACTCAAATTTTTGATTCAGTATTTTGATTCAAACTTGAAAAAATGGTTTTATTTTTATTCTTGGTATGATTATATCCTCCACTTCAAATCCTACTCTTAAACTTTTATTTTCTGATGAACTATAATAATTATTTTTGGTCCTGGTAATTTGTTCTTTTCCACAAAACACTTAAAATAACTTATAGTGAAAGATTGAATAAAAAGTAAGTCTAGTCCTATCCCCAAAATTTCTGAAAAACAGCAAGTAATTGAATATACTCAATAAAACACTAACCAAACACATATTTGGTAATATATAATGTAAGTACTAAGGTATTCATATAACTTTATTTACTTAAAAATACACTAAAAAAATCTTAAGAATTGTGTTCTTTACTCTTCTCCATAAGTGTGCTTTCTGGGTGTTGTGAAAATCACATTTAATTTAAACAATTTGAAAAAAAATTTCAACACAATTTTTTATTGATAACCTTAGTGATAATTAAAATAAGTCCAATTAATAGAAGAAAAAAAAATAAAGACAAAATGGAATTTAAATCTCAATTACAGTTTTGTTATTACTATATCTATGCATTATTTTTTCTGCCTAAACATGCATTTTATAGATATTTGTAGATTCTTAAAATTTGTAGATTTTTTCAGGCGGCAATTGTAACTCTAAAACATTTGAAGTACGTTCGATTATCACCAATGTAATTTATTTTTTGATAAAAATAATGTATAATTAAAAATAATATACATTTGCTTCACAAATATCAGCCATTTTAAACTGGAATTAAAAATAAGCCATAATAAATGAAATAAATCGATTCAATTCAACAATATTTATCATTTTCAGGCACTTTGTAAAAAAAAAATTGTCTTAAAATGTCGAGAATCTACAAATATACACATTATACAAAAATACTTATTTCTGTGACTGAACTATCATTAAACATTTGATGTAAAACTTCACTATTTTTGAGATCTCCAAATCTATCTAATGCTTTGAATAATCAAGGAGATTTAATTTTTTAATTTTTGATTTTATTGGTAACACTATACTAAATTATTTTTTTGAAGTTAATTGATTTCTTCAATTAATTGATCGTACTTTTTGTTTTCAGGTTCATATTAAATTTTCCAAATAAAAATTATTTAGGACTTTTTTCCCTGGTTCACTTTTTATTTATATGGAACAGAAATTAAATTCATTTTTTCTTTCATCAAAAATATAATGGAATTTTTTTCATCAATTTAGTCACAAAAAAGTAACCCGAAGACCCAAAAAAAAAGTCTATAATTTCTAAATACTCATTTTTTGTCATTTTTTATACATAATCAGTCTCTCTGTGTTTTTTTTTTTATTAAATATTTTTCAATAAAGAGTTATTATTGAAATGTTAGCAAAATTCTTGAATAGAAATAAAATAAAATAAAGAGTAATTATTTTTACACATTGACCTGTATCTTTTTCTTTCATTTTTAAGTATACCGACACTCTTACCCGAAACTTAATGCTTCATCAGACGAGACTATTTGGGGCAATTTTCATTTTTTTTTATTTGGGAGCAATTTTTTATTATTAAAATAATTAGAATCTAAAGAAAGAATTTTCCAAAATATATTTCATTTTTTTTTTCTCAAATGATGTGTTAAAGAAAAAAAAAATACCAGTAAAAACATATTTTAACTCAAAAATGAAAAACAAATAAAACAAAAAAAATGTTTTGATTTTTTTTTTTTTGAAAGAAAATATGAAAAAATAAAAAAACATTAGTGGTTTGTGTGACACAACCTGAAAATTTTTCTGATAATTTGAGTTTTTTTTTTCTTTGAAGTATATTGCTGATTATAAAACTTTTATATTTACTTTATTGTATAGTCGGTTCCACTTTTATGGTACAAACTTTTAACAAAATGTATAGACTAAAAAATCTCAAAATAGTACCCTAAATTTCAATTATAGTAAAATAATTTGAGATTTAAAAATTCCTAAAAATATACCTTAATTTGAGATTTTTTTATGCTTTCAATTTCGTTGAAAGTTTGTTCCTTTAATTAGAAACCGACTGTATATCATCCTTTCAATTGAATCTCAAGAAAAGTAAATTTTTTATTACCCTTTCTTTTTTTTAATCATTGTTTTTCATTTTTAAGTATTTAGGAGAACATTATCTTATATCTAAAGATTAAAATATTTTTCCAACAAATAAAGTTTTTTTGTTGTAATTTTTGGTTGTTAAATTCTAAAATTTGACTTACAAAGCTCTAAGAAAGGAAAGACTTAAGATATTTATCTGATGATTTTTTACATCGAATTTGGTTATTAGGAGTACATACTAATAATTCAGTAAAAGGTAATAATATCCTAATAAATCGATACTACACCTACATTTATACTTTATTGGGAGGGCTCTTTTTGGTTTAAAATAAAAAATAAAAACAAAAAAAAAAACATTTTTTTTGCTATACAGATTTATTTTAATCTTTTGATAAATGATTGTCAACCGTTAACCAAAAAGAAAACTTTATGATATACAAGGCGTCTCAAGAATATCGCTAAAGCAATTGACATTGAAATATATTCTATGAATACATTTCAGTCATCCAAAAAAAGCATACCCAAAGCTTACAATCCTTATTTCTCAATATAAGCTATGCTATTTTTTTCTTCTATTTAAATGTAATATCTATTTCATTATTCAATAATTTACCAAAGTATAAATCAATTTTGAACATTAATTCCTTGATATTTTCAGTAAAATTCAAAATATATATATAATTTGTTCAAAATTTTTCTAAATTATCTTAATTTTTATTAAATTTCTTTGTTGTTTTGATATAAAAATATTTCTCAAAAATTTTCCAATTCCATCCTTCATTTTTATAATTTCTTTTTACAAAAATCAAAATTATAAGTAAACAATAACATATAAACTTAATGTTTATTATCAGTTTCTTTGATCTATTAAAATATGGGGCGAACTTTAATAAAAAAACAGGATTTTTATTTTGAAATACAACTATACGGATTTAGCTCACACACTATTTCAATAACACCAAAAAAATCTCCTAACTTTTATCAAACTTTTATCTTTTCAAACTTTCAAATTCTTGAAAACAATTTACAACACCACTCAACAGTTTTGAAGGAGAAAAGCTTTCTAAAAGTTATGAGATTTTTTCTCATAGATATACTGATAAATTCTGATAAATTTCAAAAAATTTTTAGTTCGATTTAAATTTTTATAAATCTTCAAACTTTTTCTTATCAAACAATCCTTGAAAAGAATATTATGAAGAGTAACCAATTTTACCGAGTTTCTTTACTTGATATCATAAAATGCTGTATTCAATTTTAAGCATAAAAATTTCAGAAAGGAAAATCAAGTAAAAATTTCCAAACATAAATTGCAATTTATCAGTATTTCAAAAAATATCCTGACTTTTCTCGAACTGTCGTCTTTTCAAACTTTGAAACACTTGAAAACAATTTAAAACACTTTCCAACATTTTTAAAGGTGAAATGAGTTGCAAAAGTGAAAACCTTTGTAAAAATGTCGAAATCTTCTGTTTGGTGGTAAGATTAATCAAATTCATTTTTTATTCTTTCATAAAAATTCCAATTCTTTTTGAAAGGCAATTTCAATGGAACACGTAACTAAATTTGCAAAAAAAGAACAATCTATACTCTACTCGGCAATATTTTTGTCACAAATGGGCCAACAAATCACCTTTGAATCGATCAATCAGGTTCTTAAAGCGACAAACAACGAATGCCCTAATTACCTTGTCAGATCATGGGCAAATTATTTAAAAAAGATAAATGTAGTTGATCTCTTAAGAATTTTGTCTTATAAAGGTTTGAATTTCTTTTTCTTTGTTTGTTTTTTTTTTTTCTTCAAATAAAAATAAAACTTTTTTTTTTTGTTCTTTGTTTTTGTTCTTTGTTTTTTTTCTGCTATTTTGAATTTACTTGATCAAAATAGAAATAATGGGATTGGGTAATAATGAAGAAGATGACGATATTCAAGATCCCTTATTGAACCTTTTTAATTATGAAACATCAAGCGATAGCGAAGGTTTCCTTTAAATAAATATTTGATGGTTGCTAATTTATTGTTCTTTTTTTTGATTTCGGTTTTTAGTATTCTGTTCTCTTTTTATTTTTATACTGTTTACATATTTAAAAAACCAAGCACACTCTAATCTTCATTCACTTCCTCAAAAATTTGTTTTTTAATCTGAACTAATTTATTGTTAAGCGTAAATGAAGATCTGTTTTCCTTTATTTGATTTTGAAAAACAAACAAAGAATTAAATACTGTTAATTGTAAAATAAAAAGATTAAAATTTTCATTCAGTTTTCCAAAAAAATCACATGACAAGAATTAAAATAAATCGTCAAAGTTCCCCAATTCTAAAAGAGGGAAATTAAGAATTTATACTGGTTTTAAGAATTAAAAATTTGAATGTTGCAAAAATCTATAAAAATCTTTTTTTGAAAGCTGAAAAATAATTTTGTTCAATTTATTTTGAAACAAATAGTAACAATTTGTCACACAAAATATGAAATTTAGTAGTGAAAATAATCCTGGATAGGATTTTTAATTGTGAATATTCGGAAAATTGATGTGTAATTTCTTTTATTTGAAATCAAATCCTTTTTATAAATAACCAAATTTTTTATGAGCCTAGTAATAAACCTACCAAAAGAATATTAAAGTAAGGTGTCTCTAGAATACTCATTTTATTGTTTAATAGCCTAAGTAGATCTACTTTTTCTGAAAAACAATAGAGTTTTATAGAGGATGCCAGAGTTTGGAAAACGATGATTTTTATTTGTGTTTTTTGATTAAGGTGATTGAATGGTGTTTTGAACAAGTTTAATTTCATTAATCATCATCTCTAATAAGTGGGTGAGTTATAATTTTAAAAGTTTGATTCTTAAAAAAAAAGGATTTGATTTTAAATAAAAGTGAGTACACAACAATTTTACTAATGTTCACAATTAAAAATCTTATCCTATATTTGTTTCACTCTATAATCTAATTGTTGAAATTCACAAAACAATTCTTTCATTCGAAAATTTCAGAAAAAAATTGCTGTTAAAGGAAAGGGTTGTCAGGGACAAATATTTTAACAGTATTTTTCTTAGTTCTGGAATTTAAAATCAGGATTTTAAGATGAAAACAAGCTAAACATTTACCAAACTAAATAAAACCTACAATTTCAAAAATATTTTTGTAACAATGTGTTGATACAAAATAATAGTATTCAGGGAATAAAACCCATCTTTCGAAAAGAAACCTTGCTTTTTTTTTCTTCTTCTTGTTACGAATAATCATCTAATTAACTTATTGAATAATTTATCAAAGTTCAAAACAATTTTGGAGGTTAAGGGTCGAGTCATTAGGGTGAAATTTTTTATTCTGAAATGGAAAAAAACTTTTTAGTAAGTTTATTGAGGACCTAACACCAATCAAAAACCAACCAACCTATGATGTACGATCGATCTCCAAAAATCAACAACCAAAAATGAGGACATTTTTAGAAAAAAGCGCCAAAGAGCGACACTCAATTTCCAATTAGAATGGTTAGAATATATAATTTTGAAAACAACTATGTCCGTTTTGAAGTGTCGCTCTTTGGCGCTTTTTGAGATCTTGGTGACTTTTTTTTTCAATTTTTTTCATTTTTCAAATGAGTTATTTTTATTGAAAGACTATTACCTAATCCTTACTTGGTCAAATTTAGAGGATTACAAAATAACAACAAATTAGATTAAATCAAATTAATTTAATTGCGAAATACAAGAAAGCAATTTGTTTTAAATTATTGAAATTTAACCTCTTTTGAAATTGAAAATGAGAAAAAGATAAATTTTTTTTTTAAAAATTTTGATTTTTTGAAATTGAGAACTCTTTTTCTTCGTTTAATTTTTTGTCAAAGATGATCTAATGGAATTTTTTTTTTGTTATTTGAATTTTGTCAACCAACAGAAAGGGTATTTCAGAATACCCTTTTTGGCCTCAGGTCACCCCTTGAGTATGGTGCCTTTTCACGGTAAATGACTCTACCCTTAACTCCTAATCCTTTGAGAAAATTTTAAATTATGAAAAAGAATTTGTTTAAAAGTTTTTGATAATTTTCCCATAATTTGGTTGTTTTTTTTGTTTTTTTTTTGATATAAAAAAATATTTTAAAGAATTTACTCTATTTTTTGAGAAAAATTTTCGAATTTGATCTTTCATTTTTAAAATTTCTTTTTAAATAATCGATACTTTAAGAAACCAATATCATATTGACTTATTTTTTATTTTTGGTTTCTTTGATCGTTTTATAGGTAAACTTTCGAAAACAAAAAAAAACACGTCTTTTAATTTGAAACATGGGTTTACCAAGTCTGGCTGGGATTAGCGTCACCATAGATTTTCTCTATAATTAAAATATGTTGTAATTGGGTTTAAATGATATTAGGACACTATGACTCGAATAGCTTGAAAAAATCTATTATTAAGATTATTCAAAAATAAATTATTATTTTGCTTAGTAAAGATCACAATTAAAATTTTTCATATTTTGGAAATATTGTTTTAAATTCCTTTTGAAAATCCAAAAATAGAAATCCAAATATTAGTATTCCAAGTTTGAAAATTAATATTTAGAACTTCTCACAGTAACTATTTTTTCAATTTTTTAAATTAAAGATTAACTCAATCATCATCATCAATATAAAAAACACAAAGACGGGTTAATTTTGTTTCTCGTTTATAATGCTAGTTGTAACATCAATATATTTCCTATATGTACGCAAAAAATTTGTCAATATAATCTCTAGAGTTAATTATTTAATTTTTTTAAAAAAAATCAAAATTCTTGGGCAACTAATCTAGATTTCGAGATTAATTTTAAGAAAGATATTTTTCAACTTTGAGGTCTGAATATTAATAATTAAACTTTAAATTTGTGCCGTAATACATTATTTTTTTCTTAAATTAATTTGGGTTTTTACTCATTCAAATATCATTTTTACTTGATAGGTTAACAATTAGTAATATTTTACTAATCAAAATTTTCGAATAATAACGGATTAATGTGATTTACATTCAATAACAGCACCCTTTAATCTTATAATTTTATGTGATGGTGTTAATTCCTTACAAGTTTTGAATTTTAATAGAAAATAATTTTATTTAGTTTGGAATAGAGCTGGAAAACAGTATATAATTACCTTTTTTTTTTTTTTTTTTTTTGAAGAAATTTTCTTTAAAAAAAATACAATCTTCAATAGACGTTGGGAGTTCAGTAATTATTTTCATTAAGAAAATATTTACCTTTTGAGATTATTAGTTTCTGAATGAGTTAAAAAAAATGACAAAATAGATTTCTAAAAAAAAACATATCGAACTTAAATTTTTGATAGTATTTAATTTTTATCTTTTTCCAATTAAATGATAGATATCAACAAATAAAAGTTCATTTCTCAACTCAGAGAAAGAAAAATAGAATTTTCCAGAATATGATACATTTTAAAAAATATAAAAATGCAAAAAATGTGATTATTGTACTCAATATTATGAAAATATAAATCACTTTATTTGGTATTGTGAAAGATATAAATTTATCAGAATCAAATCGAAAAAAAAAATAGCAAAAATTTTAGAAAAAAACTTATATAAAAATGTTATTCTTAGAAAAAATACTCAAAAACTCTTTAATCTGGCTAATCAAAATTACGAAATTTATTTTTCTAGTCGAGAATTTTTCATCAAAGCTCTTATGGTTAGAAAAATTAAGGCAATAAAGAAAAAATGAAAATAAAAAAATTGAAAATAAGAAATTCTTAAAATAGTAAAAAAATATACAAATTCGGGCACCCAGTGCCCCACATTTCGGAGTCATGGAATACCAATTTATTAATCACAGTTTGTGGAATCTTATTATTAATAATCTTTCTATCGGGTTTTTACCATTCCTGTTTCTGGGGACGTGTCGTCAAGTGCCGTAGAGTGCCTAGATTTTCTTGAGTTTTTCTGTTTCATTTGTTAAATCTATCAATTTTACAAATAAACAGAAAACTCAAGAAAACCTAACAGCTCTTTTTTTAATTTAAGAAATTAAAAGAAAATTTTTGAAATTTTCTTTTTATTTCTCAAATTAAAAAAAAGCTAACGAACATTTTCCAGAATTCGAAAGAATTTAGTAAAATCAAGGATTTTACTCAATCCTTTCAAATCCTGAAAAACCTAACTACAGTGGATAATTTTTAATTTGGTCATGTAAATGATATAATATTTTTTTACTTTAATTTTTTAATTATTTTTCTTCTTCTCCATTTTATTTAGTAAATTTTCTTTGATTACTCCTTTCTCACAATAAATAAATAAAGAAAAGTGGAATTTTCATTTTTGGGAGTAAAATTTTTTTGATGTAGTGGTGTGTATATCACTTGGTATGGAAAAAAAGTCTTCTCTTTTTCCAGTAATTAGATCCTGTTAAATTTTATGTTTTTTTTTTCCAAATCATAAAAGTGTTTACGTTATTTGTTAAAATTCCTACGAAAATCAAGTAAATTTACACCTTTTTTACTAATTTTGAAATTATTTTGATTTTTGAACCAAAAAACATTAAAATCTGCGAAATATTTTTATTTTATTTTTCAATTTTCAGTATAATATTGTATAGGTTTGTAGAACCATAATAGTAAATCAAAAAGTGATATTTAACAATATTTTAATCAAATTTTATTATCTATATATTAATATTAACTAAAAAATAATAAAATGTTGAGAAGATTTTGATTTTTTTTTTAATATATAACAAAAGATTCTGTGGGTTTGTTGAACCAAAATAGTGAATCAAGGATCGAGTTAAACATATATTCTAATTGTTTTTGGGTATTTAGATTCTTTAAAACAAAAAAAAACAAACAATGTGTTGGTAGATTAAGATCTATGGATTAATATATAAAAATTAAATTAAATTGCTATTCAAAATTTATCAAATTTGATATATATATATTTATTTTCAATACAGTATCTTCAGTAAAAAAAAAAAAAAATTAATTGGAATGAAAAAATCAAAAATGTGACTAAATTTGAAAAAATGATCAAAAAGAAAAACAAAAAACAAAAATAAAAAATGCTGAAATTCAAAAAATTGAATATTTATTTTCAGAATTATACTTGTATTGAACTCATAGAATTTAGCTCAATATCTTTAATAAAACTTGGTTCCTTTGACTGAAAAAAATTTTATTTTAACTTTTTATTATAATTAAAATCTTGATTAAAGATAATAAATTAAAATAAATCATTTAACATTTTTAATATCATTTTAGATATTTTATTATAAACTTTGAGAAAATTGAGTTCAATCTGGGGTGCTAATCGATATATATATATATATATATATATATTTATATATATATGTATATGTATGTATATGTATATAAAGAAATATACAAAAATAACTTCCATCATAAATTTCAACTGTATATAGACAAAAAAAAACAATTTATTTTTATTTATTTTTATTTTTTTCTTGGAATTTTGAATTATTTATTTGACTTTTTCTAATCTTTCAAATAAAGGTTTTTTTTTTTTTTTAATTCCAAGTTTATAAAATCCTTTTTATTTATTTTATCTAAAAGAAAAATAGGAAGTTTAAAATCACTCCTCTTCAAAAAAAATCAATAAATCAATTTTCAATAAAGTCAATCAGAAAGTAAATAATTTAATGAACAATTTTGATCCAATTGAAAATAATTAACAGCTTCGTTAAGTTCATATTTAATGTTATCTGTTATCTTTATTTTTTTATCAATAGATTCAGTATACAGATAATATAAGAGGATCTTGAAAATTTCGATCGATTTACCAGAATAATCATTAATTTTTTCCAGTTTTTCTGAATCTTCAACATTTAAAAACATTCCACGATACAACTCGCTTCTACATTGTAAAATTAATTTATTGACTTTTATTTTTTGATTATCCTTTAATATTATAATAAAATCTTTTAAATTTTCATTTTCATACAAATTTCGAAGTGATTGGCTTAAAGAAAAGTCTTTGGATTTATAATCGATTTTTAATTCAGTACAAATACTCTTAAAATTTTCAAATTTGTTTGAATTTTCATTTTCTTCGCTCTTTTCAATTTGATTTGAATTGGCACCATTTGGTATTTTTTCAAAATAAATCCATTTTAAAAATTGTTTGATGGCCTTTTTTGAATATTTTTCCAGGATTTCTTGTATTTTTTCGATTTTCTGTTTTGTTCTGATTTCTATTAATGTTTTATGAACTTTAATTTCTTTGATTTCAAAATCTGTAAATTCTTTTCTAGTATAAAATTTTTTAAAATCGGTTCGTAAAGTATTGAAATTAATTTTAAATACTTTGATAGTTCGATTTGTATCAACTTCGCTGTGATATAATAATAAATCCAAGACTGTTCTACCGTTTCCCTATTTTAAAGTAATATAAAGAAAAGTATAAATAAATCAAATATTTTTTTATTGAAATTTATATTAAATTAGAAAATAAAAATGATTAATATTTTAAGTATGGTGAAGTTAAGAAGTAAATTACGTTTATACTAGTCCCCAATCAATTTTTTTTTTTTTTTTTTTTTTTACATTGTTAAAATACTTAAAAGAATAACACTAAAATTAGATGTTGATAATTTTCTTTTTACTTTCATGATCTAAACTAAACTAAATTTGAAAAATTTGGGAAAAGTTGAAATAGTTGAAGGAATAATAATTCTACAACTTTACTCAAATTAGATATTATTTTAATTTTTTGTAAATATTTTTATTATTTCATCTTTTTCTTTTTTGTTTTCATTTCCTTATTTCCAGTTACGTAATCTGTTTCATTAGATCGGGAAATTTTTTTTTTTTCAATGGTTGATAGAAAGTTAATGTCGAGTTCTGTTAAATAGAAAAATCGCATACAATTAGTTGATGGTACCTTATCATTTGATCGATCAATAATTGTTGGTGAAATTTCATAAAAAATTACCAATACAATTTTAAGTTCATGCTCGTTTCAAAATTTTGAACATGCTTGATTTTATAGTTTTTTTTTTCTTGTATTTTTTTTTATTTATTTTTTTTTATGATTATTATTATTTAATTTAAATAAATATGAAAAAATAGTGTTTTTGTTCGAATTCTTTTTTCATTTGGATTTATCTTTAATAATTTAATTCCCGAAATCAGTTTGAAAATATGATTTTCCTTCTAGAATTGTGTATTTGATACTTTATTTTAATTCTTCTGTTTCTTTATTTTATTGGAAAGCTGAATGAAAATTATGTTCCTTTTATTTTAAAACTTACAGTAATATTTGCATTGATGTAAATAAACCCTTGTTGACAACCTTTAACGAATTACTTTAAATTTAACTCGAGTTTTTTTTTCGGATTTGGATATTTGAACATAGGAATGTAAACAAATACAAACTTTTTTTTGATTTAAATTGACTTTTGAGGTTAGATCTGAAATTAATATAAATGGTTAAATAATATTAAATGCTTTTGTTTCCAAAATTTCGTAATAATTATAAATTTTGTGATTAAGTAATTTGTTTTTTTTCTTTTTAAATTCAAAAAAAAGAAAATTTTTTTTGAAAAAATTACAATTTAATCTTTCAGAATCTTCAAAATACTTTTTTAAATTTTTTTAAAGAACTCTATTTCTTGTTTAAATAAAGTTGCCATCCCATTGATTTCTTTCTTTTATTTCTACAGTCAGCCAATCTTTTTAACAGGGATAAATATTTGTAATTGGTTAAAGTTAAAATAATATGTTATAGCACATATGCTATTGTAAACAAATCACCTATTTTTTTGAGTTAATTATTTTTCTTTATTTGGATTCAATTTGAAAATTAAATTAATTCATCAAGGGTTAGTCTCTTATTGAAGTCTCTAAAGTAGTGTGAAATTTCTGATCATGAAAAATTGATTTCTGTGATTTTCAAAATTATCTAAATTGTTTAAAAAAAAGTAAAATCCTATTTGAAAATTTTTAAAAAAAATTGAGAAACTAAAGAATATTGTTAAATCTCAAAATCAGAAGAAATTTTAAATACTTTATGATTTTAATGAACTTTTAACGTTTTTAAAAAGAACTAACAAAACAAATTTAATGTTTAAACATTGTAGTGTTTTTATAGCTAGATTTACCTGCTGTACAATTGATGCACGTTTTCAATATATTCTCTTTATTTCGAGTTTAAAAAACAAATTTTTATCCATTAACGAACCATTGTCAAATGTTTGCAGATGATTTAATTTTAATTATTAAAGGAAATAGAAATCAATTAAAGCAGAAATTAAATTCAATATATGAAATAATTATTCAATTTGGATTAAAACCTAATAAAGATAAGACAGTTGTTTCAAAAGACTTAAAAAAAATTAAATATTTGGGTATTTATTTAGATAAAATTTCGCATATAGTTTATAACTTAAAAAAGGCGAAAGAAACATATAACAACTGTAAACAGTTATTCAATAACAACTCGCTTAACAATAGTTTAAAAATTAGATTATTTAAATCTTTTATCATAAGCCAATTGACATATGGGTTGGAAATATATAATTATGAAATAAAAACTTTAAATTATTTAAATTCTTGGATTAATTCATGTATTACTGAAATATGTAAAATAAACAGAAATACACCAATTCTTATTTATAAAACAGAATTTAAAATAGAAAATATGATAATTTCTATCAATAAAAAGAAATTTAAATTCAAAAAGAAATTAGGAAATCTATCTCTTCCTAATTTAGAAAAATTAATAAAGTTTAATCAAAGAATAAATAATAAAATTAATTGGAATTCAAAAGATATTATCGAAATAAAAAAAGAAATTTACAAATACACATATAACGAGTTGTTGAATTCAACAAGTTGAAAGTGCAAAAATATTTCACAATAATAAAAAATCAAAATTATTTATTTAAAACCCAAAAATATTTAAGTTATCCCTCAAGCTCAACAATTCTAAAATTCAGAACATTCACTAACTGTTTAAATAGATATTACTATGTAATTAATAAAAATTCAAATAAATTTTGTCCTTTATGTTTAAAATATCAACAGAAGGAAATTATAGAAAATATTGATCACTTTTTATGGATATGTCCTTTCTATGAAAAAAGATAGATTAATTTTTCACAATAAATTGAAACAAATAAATCTTGATGAATTGATTTTAAACTGTGATAGTTTGAAATTATTTTCATTAATTAATAATCGTGAAATCTATGATTTTACGCTTAAATTTCTGAAAGGGAATTTAAGTCTAAGGGCAACTAGAGTGTAATTTACACTTCTTCAATAATAAAAAAAAAAAAAAACAAATTTTTATGTATCAAAATTTTCGTTTTTTACTATCTATCTTTAGAATTTTTGGATTGAATAAAGGAATTTACAATTCACTTTTTCAATTATAAGTTTTTACAAAAATCTTAAAAATGTTTGTGTAAATGTTTGAAAAAGACTATTTGAACTGAAATTCTAAGAGGTGTTTCAAACAAATCAAAAAAACTTAACAGATTTATTTGTTTTGAAACATTTTTGAGGAAATCAATTTTTTGAATTCCAACCTTTTTTAAAATCCAAAAATTAAACAACAACTCCCCAAAAAAAAAACAAATATTGAATTGGTAAACAAACCAAACTGAAAAGGATTAAGAAAGATCCGAAATCCGAAAAAACAAAATTAATCAATTTAAAATTGTTAATTATACAACCTCAAATAATGACTTTGTTAAGATTGCAGTCCAAGGGAGTAAATTCTTGTCTTTTTAAAATGGGAAGATTTTTTTATTAGAAGTGATTTGTGTTTTTTTTTTTTTTTTCTTTAAAATGTTAACACCTAACTTAATTCTTTTAAATAATTCAAAAAAAAAAATCAACATTGTTGGTTGTTTTCTAACTGCTGATACAAGCTAGAATGTTCTTGTAAAAAAAATAATTAATCGAGTTTTCAATAATTGGTTAATATAAATGAATTGATTAGGCAATATAATTAGCAAATTTCTCTAACACTGAGTTGAAAGCAAATAATTTATTTTTATCTCAATGGAAAAAAATACACAAATTTAGTTCCTTCGGTTGTAAAATTATTGCTTTTTTTTTTTTTTTTTTTTTAAAGTTCCTTGCTATTTTTTTTGTTTTATAAACAAAGTAAAGAAAGAAAAATATATTAAAGAAAAAGAAAATCAAACGTCTTTCAACTTTTTATCATGATTATATTTTAAAAAGCATTCAATAATTTTGAAATTAATATTTTTTCTTTTGCAATATAGATGAAAAGGTGTATTTCGTTGTTTATCAAGAACATTGATATTAAACCCATTCTCGAAAAATAATTGTAAGATTTCAATATTTAGATTATTTTCGATTGAACATATCCGGTGAAGGGGTGTTTCAGTTAGATATTTTTCGTTTTTAATGGTTACGCCATTCTTAAAAAAATGGCAAAGAATATCGAAATCTAAAACGGTGTTTAAGCAATATCTATCGAGTAGTGATTTGTTGTATCTGTTAACATGGTTGATATCCATCCCGTTATCTAAAAGCAGCTGGAATATTTCAATTGAACAGTTTTTAGTAAAAAATTCATAACCGGGTATTTCATTATCTCCATTGCAAATATCCATTCGAGCGCCATTTTTTAGAAATAATTTAAAAATTCTTATATCTGTGTGTCTTCGGCATATGTAATGGAATGGAGTATTCCCATAAATGTCGGTTGTATTAATACCTTTAACTACATTTAAATCAAAGATAGATTTATAAAGTTCATATGAATGCCGATGTTGGCATAGCAAAAGGAATGGCGATTCTTTGTCCTGATGAGCTTTAGCATCGATATCAAGCCCGTTATCAATGAACAATTTTATGTTTTCAAGATGTAATTTGCATTTTGTCTGTAATAAATAATGAAAAGGTGTTTTGTCAGCATAATCCAACTGTTTGATATTAACATTATTTTTAATGAAGAATGTTAAAATTTCTTGATCAATTTTGGCATTTTTGCAAAGAACATGTAAAATATTTTGTTTTAGATAGCCAAAACTTTTATATTTGGCTTTTTTTTTTGTCAAATAATATTTGATCACTTCAATTGGAGCCTTTTTATTTTGACACAGATAAGTAAAAGCAGATTCCTTACATGAATTTTTCGTATTTATTTTTGCACCTTTTTTTAAAAATAATTCCATAATTTCAAGATTTATATTTATATTTGAAAAACAAAAAGTCTGGAATGGTGTCTTTTTTTCATAATCTTTTTTGCTAGGATTGGCACCATTATTTAAACAATCTCGAATAATTTCCAGATCTAGACTTTGAATTTTACATAAAGTATGGAATGGGGTAACTTTTAAATATGAGCATGGTTGATTGAAATTTCCTTTATTCTTTAATAGTAACTTTATTATTTTCATATTTGGTTTCGTGTATGTAATGATTTCATTACATATATTTTCTTTTTGATAATTTTTTATGTTTAATTTGGCACCATATTTGAGAAATAATTTTATCATTTGATAATTTATATTATTAATCCTTTTATGATCATACTCTTCCTCATTCTCATTTTTATTCTTTTTTTTTTTTTTTTTTTTTTGTTTTCCATTTCCCTTTTTTTTTTGTTTTTATTATTATTTTCATTTTCAGATCCATTATCATTTTCCTTTTCCTTTTCCTTTTCCTTTTCCTTTTCCTTTTCCTTTTCCTTTTCCTTTTCCTTTTCCTTTCCCTTTTCCTTTCCCTTTTCCTTTTCCTTTCCCTTTTCCTTTCCCTTTTCCTTTCCCTTTTCATTTTCCTTTTCCTTTTCCTTTTCCTTTTCATTTTCATTTTCATTTTCGTTTTCAGAGTCATTTTCATTCTCTGTATCTGAATGGACGTATTGGTCATGGTAATAAGTCTTTTTTCGGCGTTTGTTTGTCGACATTATAAAATTCATTAATGGTGTATGCAGGGGGTATTTCATTTGTTGATTTGGCTTTGCTCCATTTTTTAATAACAATTCTACAATTTTAAAATCAATATTGATATTTTCACAATAATAATGCAATGGTGCCTTATCCTCATCTTCTTTATTTTTTTGATTGAGATCAACCCCGTTTTTAATAAAGGTTAATAATATGTTTTTTGTTAAATATCCATTTGAACATAATATATGAAATGGTGTCGCGCCACTTTTTATATTATTTTGATAAAAATTATAATTTTTTTTTAATAAGAATTGAATAATATCATCATGATTCTTCTTTTTGGTAATTAAATGTAAAATATTTATATTATTATTATAGGTATCAGTGAAATTGGCTTTATATTTTGAGCATAATTTCATTAATTTAAGTGTTGGTCGGTAATTGCAAATTAAATAAAACGGTGTTAGTTGGTAAATGTCTTTATGGTTGATATCCATTCCCTGTTGTAAAAAATATTTTATTAAATCATAATCATTATTCTTTTCACATACATAATGAAAACATGTTCTTCTCAAGTTGTCAATGTGATTAATGTTGGCACCTTTAGAAACACAATATTTAATTGTTTCGATTTTTATTTCTTCCTTGCATATCTTTTGAAAAAATGTTGTTTTCTCTTGGTCTGTTGCATTTAAGTCACCACGTGTTAATATAGCATCATATAATTCTTTGTCGTAATTGCATAAACAAATGGAATTTATTGCCAAACCTTTTGGATTTAAATTAATCGTGATTTATATTTCAATAAATTTAGAATAAAAAAGAAAAGTATTTATTATTTTCAAGAATTTGTTTAATTATAAAAAATGTTATTGTGAATCATTTTGGAATTTAAAATTATTATTATTATTTTTTTTTTTTTGTTTCAATAGATAAACACTAAATTCATAATGTGTATCTTAATAACAACCTTGAAATTAGATGTTAATAGAGAAGTTTTCTTTGATTGATGTTAGTTAATATATTCGCCTATTGTTCCATTCGAAGATTTTTGGAACAATTTTAGAATAAAATTAAAAAATATACATTAATTTTTTTTTTTTTAATCTTTAGTAAAAGAGTTGAGAGGGAATCAACCTCATTTTCAAAAATCCATATTTTATTTTTTTCCATTTTTTCCCTTGCTGAATTTTCTTTTTTATTAGAAAGAAGAGTTACAAAGGAAAAAGATCAAGTGATTACTTTCTAAAACTCTGGGACTGAAACATGGAAGTATGGGTAACTTGAAAATAAAAAACTAGAAAACAAAGACAAAAAATACCAAAGGTTAAAAAAAAAACTAGATCAAAAAGAAAAAAGAGATAACAACAATTAAACAATAATACTCCCAAATGAACATTCCTTATCACTTATCTAATTAAATTAAATCAACCAAAAGTATCGTGGATGTGATATTGAGTGCTTCTTAATTAATGATAGCATCGGGTTTTTTGATTTTTTATCAATTGCTTCTTAAAAAACCGTTTATAAACATCCTTTAAAACTTTTTTTCTTTTTGTTTAACCGTTTTGGAAAAAAAGTTCAACAGGAAAAAAAGTGAAACAAGGTTTTTAATTGGGAACATTAATAGAACCTGAAAATGAAAAGTAAAATCAATAAAAAGAAGAAACCCATTAACTTCAAATAATAACCCATTATATTATTTTCAATCAACCCAACAAATACAATTTAAATCCACTTGAGTTATCGAAATTGTTGGTGTAGTTTTGGAGATCTCAAAAATAGACAATTTTTTGAACAAATTTTTTAATAATCGATCAATCAAAGAAAAACCATACTAAAAGATAGCATTAAAAAAACTGTTATTGTGGCGAATACTTCATTTTGTCTTTATGTATTTATTTATTCTTTTTTTCATTGATATTACTTTTCATTTTCAGGTTCTATTAATGTTTACAATTAAAAACCGTGTTTCACTTTTTTTCCACAATGGTAATCTGAAATTCTTGATTCCTATTTTCTTGTACATTTTTTATTTTTGCTTTTTAAAACATAAAGAAATTTTGGTTGTATCCTTTCTCGTGAATACTTGTAAAATCTATGATTTTAAGTTTAATTTTCTGAAAAGAAATTTTAATAAGCTATTTCCAAAAAAAAACAGGCAAAATTAATTTTTAATTATCTTTATAAAACTCAATTCTAAAGTTGTTATTCAAATATCCAAAATCGTTACACCTGTTTTAAAAAAGTGAGGACTTTTATAAAATTTTTTTCAAGTTTTTTATTTAAAAAAAGTGAAAAATTTTTCAGAATTAATACTTTTTGAAAGTTTTCTATTTTTAAGAAAGAAGACAAACCAACCTTGAAATTTGAGGTAAAGGTTGGAATGAGAAGAAAAGCACTTTTTATTTAAAAAAATTCCTCACTTTTATGAAAAAAAAACTTTAATAAAGTTTTAATTCAGACAAAATCAGAAAAAAAAAAAAAAAGTATTCACTTTTTAAAATAATAATAAACTATTTTTGAAATTTTTTTTTTGTAATAAACAACAGCAAAAATTGAATTCCAAAATCACAGAAATCACAGAAATGGTAAAAGTATTTTTCGATCATCACTTTTAAATTGTTTAAACCTGAGATTTTTTCAATTTTGAAAATTCAAGATCCACATTAATATATGAAGAAAGGTTTTTTATCAATTATTTTTTCAATAAAAAAAACCAAAAAATTGGATAACACATTATTTTTTCCACTATTATAAAATTTTTGGTTTTATGATAAACCTTCATAACCATTTTATGGTATATCATACATGGACAAATTTTTATAATAGAAAATCAATTTCATGGTCTTATAAATTTTAACGGTGGGATTGGAACGGCTGGAAGAGGATTTTATGTTCATATAATAGCATATTATAAACCGTGAATTTTTAAAATAGAAAGGAAAGTTTGAGACAGAAAATTCATTTTCTGTTTATCTAAGATTTCATGGTCGGTTTGGAATGGAGGTATTCTTTGTTTTGAATTTTAGATTTTTTTTGATAAACAACAAATCTTTTTTATGAGTGTTACAGCCATTTTAAAAAAGTGAGGAATTTTTTTAAAAATTTTTTTCAAGTTTTTTATTTAAAAAAAGTGAAAATTTTTTCAGAATTAATACTTTTTAGAAGTTTTCGATTTTAAGAAAGAAGACAAACCATTCTTTAAATGTGAGGTAGAGGTTGGAGTGGGAAGAAAAGTACTTTTTTTTTAAAAAAAGTTCTCTCTTTATTAAGTACTATCAGAATTTTATGTTCTGACAAGAGAACTAAAATCCAATTTTGTAAATAGAAAAAATGGTTTAAAAAAATATAGAAAAGGAAAAGACACAATATTACAATTTTGAGTTTCTTTTGAGATTTTATTGGAAATTAAAAAAAACATTTATTGATCCAAAAACTTTTCCAAATTCTTGAACAAAACAAACTAAAATTTAAAATACTATTTTTTTTCGCTCTTACTTCTCTTCATTTCTACTTTATATTCAAATATATTTGTACCAAGTACTAAACTCTATTAGATTTTAATATGTGGCAAAAAGTTCCAGGAGAAATAAGTGAATTTTTATTTTCAAAACTTTTCAAGGTAAATTTTGAATTTGGATTATGAAAATGGTTTTACCCAAATAATAAAATGCTTCAAGTTTGAAAATTATTAAATTTTTAAGAGAAAAAATTTTATTGGCTTTACATTTTTGAAAGTCAATCAAATGGATTTTTAGTAATAAAAGTACTATTCACCAAACATAAAATTCGGATAGTCCTTAAGGGACTAGTAACTCTTTTTTTTTTTTTTTTTTTCCCAAAGGTAATGGAGTAATTATAAACACAAGGATACAATTGAACTTGAAAAGAAACCTCATTTATCAACTTTAGAGAAATGAATTCTCATTTTTAAAAGAAGTTCATTTTCCCATATTATATTTTCAGTTAAAAAATTTGATCCTTTTTGTTTTGGATTTTTTGATCAAAGAGAAAGAAAAAGAAAGATTTGCAAAATATTTTGATTTTAAAGAAATCTCACTTTTTGTCATTTAAGAAAGTTTGGTCGAACAAACAACATTGGAAACTTAAAATCTTATTTTAAAAATACAAAAAAAACAAATCAAATATTGAATCCTTGGAGATCTAGAAAAATTGATCATTCATTTTATTTACAAATATTTATTAAATTTCTTGAAATTTACATGATTATGTAATTATTCTTTTCCAAATATCAAGAGTATAAACAACGAATTATTATGATTAAAATCAGTTATTTGAGAATATCTAGTTTTTTTTTTTTTTTTTTATTAGAATTATTAATTTGAAAATATTTTATTTGTTTATAATCTTTAAAAAATTGAGAAATACTAATAAAGTCTATTGATAAATTTAATCTTTGGATTAGTAATAACTCACTGAAAAAATTAGGATTTGGGTTATTAATTATTGATTAAAAATAATCAAATTAAAAAAGTATTTCTTTATTTTATAAGTTTAATTTCCCAGGTTTTAAAAAAGTATTTTTGGAGAATTTTTAATTCGATGGGTTGGTTGTTTTTCTTATAATTTTTTTGTTCAACAAATTGAAAAAATTGATTTTAACTGTTTTTTGAATAAAAAAATTATATTTTTTTCAAGATTAATTTAATTATTGTAATTTTTTTGAAATTAAGAAGAGTTTTTAAACTGAGTTATTCCAGAACTTTGTGGTTTCATTTCTAAAGTGTATTTTACTTCACTTCCTTTACTAGGACAAAATAAGATTTCTTTCTTCTTCAATGTAAATAAGTTTTTTTGAAATAATTTAGAAATGTATTGGATTTTGAAGTTTTCAAAAATAAGAATAATCGATCAACTTGTAAAAAAACATAATTCGTTTCTGAAAATTACTTTAAAAACCAGTTTGGCTTTATAGTAATCAGATTTTTACTTGTTTTAAAATTTTCAGACGTGGTAATTTTTTTTTTGAATTTTCTATTAAATTTACTTTTAGATTTTTTTTAGTCTGAAAGCCCCTTAAAATAGGAATCTTTTAAGGGGGATAATAACATTTTTCATTTTTTGAGTGCCACCATTTATGTGAAACTGAATTATTCAAATCATTTCTTTAGTCAAATACATTGATATTTTCATAAATACTAGAGTTGAATATATCCTAGTGTAAGATATTTTCATACCAACAAAAAAACGCAAATCAAAAAAATGAAAAAATTGATCAAAAAAAAATAAATAAAAATCATTTATTGCTTGATCTTATCTATAACATTTTACACAATTACTTATTCTTTATTTGGTTTTATTTTTAATTCTTTATGAAAAAATTTTATTTGGAAAATTTTTGATAAACAAATTACTGTTTATTTCGAAAGAATTTCCAAAATGAATTTAAAAATCCTATTTTCATTTATGTTATCTAATTCTAGTTTGGGTTCAGAAAATCAGAATTTTTTTATTTCTTCATGAGAATAAGGGTTTATTAGACCAATTCGTTTGATTTTATAATTATTTATTTTCCATTAAAATGAGAACTCAAAAAAATTCTGAATCTGATTGAAATTTGTTATTGAATTTCTCAATTATTTGGATTTGAATCTTTTGTAACTGTTTTTTGATTCCAAGAATTCAACTCCCTTTATTTTAATTTTTGAAATAGTATTCCTTGTTTAGGCTTTGTTTGAGAAAAATATTTTAAAAAAGAATTTTGTAAGCAAATTTGTCACAAAAGGTTTTTTAAAATAATAATAAATAGTAATGGGGCGAGAAATTTAAGGAAAAAAATAGTTTGTATTCATACAAACGAAGAAGATAAAGAAAACAAATGTTCCAAAATAGACTTTTATCGATTTTTTTTTTTTTTTCATTCTTGATTTCAACAAATTTATTTGGAATGGTGATCTTTCGTGTTTGGTCTTCTAAAAGAAAATATTTGTTTCAAATGCACACCCTTTCGGATATATTTTGTTGGTTTACTGTTTGGTTAATTTCGATCGTTCTTATAAACACATTTCTAGATCCAAAACTTTATTTAATAAAACCAAAAATTGAATCAAAAAAAAATGTTCAAAAATTGAAAAAATTAAGATTCAACTCTGAATTACTTTGACTTCCATTCACGAATATACTCGTGGGTGATGTTTTGGTTTCAAAGTTTCAATATCGAGGGGCACCCAAAAAATATTTTTTCAGTAAGGTTAACACAATTAAAAATTTTCAAAATGGTAAAATGTACTTACTTCCTTAAAAGTTTAATTTTTACAATCCAAAAAAAAATTCCAAACTTTTTTAAAACAGCTGTCCTACATAAGAATTTTTTTTCTAAAAACCCAATAAAAACCCTCAAATTCTGTAAAAGAATAAAAGAATTTTTTTGTATTTGACAAAGAGAAAAATCAGTTTCTCTGCCAAACAAATTTCACAGTAGGTATGGAAGTGCAGTTCAAAGAATTCGTGAAGGGTTTTGAAAAAAAATTGGTTTTTCTTCATTTCTCTTTCATGATGAGAATGGCTGACACTAAAAACAAAAAGAATTTTTTCAGAAAAAAATTTTGAGATAAAATTTTTCTGAGCGAAAAGATGAAACAACGAGAATTAATCACTTTGTTTAAGTTTTTTAAAGATCATATAAGCAATCGTTGGTGTTTATTAAGAACGGGGTGTTTGACGGAAAACAAGAGCAAACGCTCTCAAAAGGAAACAATAAAAAACAAAAAAAAAAAAAAAAAAAAGGAATTGGATATTCGAAAAGGCGTTACATGTCTTTTGATTCTTTGAAACTTGATATTTGGAGTTAGTTCTTAAAATGTTTGTAAAATTATTGTCTTTGAGATCAAAAAAAGATTGTTTTTTTTCTTTGTGAATTTTTTGTTTGTAGAAGCAATTGCAACATAAAATGTGGTTCAAATGATTGCAAAATATATTACCGTCTTCAAAATAACAGTTTGTGCATTTCGGCCAGTTTTTTTGGGGATTTTCAACAACAAAAGGAGGTTTTTGAAAAGTCTCTTCATTGAAATCAAAATTTAACATAGCCTTGTAAAACATAAAAAAATAAAGTTAAAATTGTGAAAATAATCTAATTTTTCATTATCATTATTTGTCAATTCTTGATTTATGTGAGTCTATAACAAACCCATTGAGTAGGCGTGGGTGTTCTCCATATTGAACGAATTTTATTTTCCTAGATCTTTGCCTTAAGAAAAAATAACTTTACCATTTTTTTCACTTCTTTATCAAGATCCTTTTCAACAAACAATTGAAGAACAAAAACTGTTCAACCAATTCTCTTCTTTCCTGATTAGAACAAGCATTTTCAGAAAGTTGGCTGGGTTGTTAATTGCTCGTTTTCTTGTTTTTGTAACAATCAAACTTTTGTGGTGGACGAATAATTCAAGTCAACATGTGTTTTAATTGTTATTGGTGCTTGTCTCATAAACGGGGAAAAATTTTTACTTCATTTTCCTTCTTTTTCTTTTTACTAAATAGAATTTGAAAAGAGGTAGATTATAATTTTGGAACATCTTTTAAGGGGCTGTCTCTGATATTTTTTTTTGACCAATTTTTAAATAAGGATTCCTTCTCAAGAAAATGGTTTAATATGAAAATAAACAGGGGTTTTCAAATCTATGTAATTGGCAAAAAATTTTCTGAATCTCTATTAAATTTAGGTAAAAAAATTTAATAGAGATTAGTCCCTTAACAAAAGGAAAATGTAAAATGAAGTGAAAATTTTAACCCAGTTATTAAATAAATACCAGTAGATCAATTAACACAGACAAACCATGTTTATTTTGTCAACCAAATGAAGGAGAATTAGTTCAAACACAACGATTTCTCAAGTTACTAAAAGCAACTTTTTACCAATCGCGAGAAATTTAGGAAAGAGAAAGATCCCAGAGAGCCTAAAGAAAAAAATCTCCTTTTATTGGTTGATCAATTCCTTCATCACTTCTCTTAAGGTTGTTTAATTTATGAACAGGTACTGAAAAGATCTTGTTTGTTGTTGGAACACAATTAGATTACAACAATTTTAATTAATCCTTGAGGATCTTTATATTTTCTCAGCAAAACATTTTCATTTCAGTTTGACTTTTTTTTATTCCGAACAAGTTACCAAGAGACAGAAATTGAAGTTGTCGTCTCTTTTTCTTTTTTTTTTATCTTGGAATAGGACTTTTTTATTTAACAGAAAATCCTAAAGTCAATAAAAATTAAGGATTTAAAAAAAGATATTTGTACTGGTGGAAAAAAAGTGTAACATGGTTTTTAATTGGTTACATTAATAGAACCTGAAAATTCAAAGTAAGATCAATAAATAAAAGAATAAAAAAATAAATACAGACCAAATGAAGGACAAAACACAATAAAAGTTTTTTTAATACTATCTTTTTGTATTGGTTTTTCTTTGATTGATCAATTATTAAAAATTTGTTCAAAAAATTAAATATTTTGAGATCACCAAAATCACACTAAAAATTTCGATATAAAAGTAGATTAAAATTGTATTTATTGGGTTGGTTGAAAATAATAAAATGGGTTATTATTTGATATTATTTGGAACTGACTTTTTTTTTTAGTTTATCTTTTCATTTTCACTAAGGTTCACAATAAATCACCGTTTTGAACTTTTTTTCCACAACAAGGAGTTAAAATTTTGCCACCTTAAGGGATTAGCGTCTACCAAGGAGAAGTCTAGGATCAAAATATGTAGTTATTGTGATTAACCACATTTGTTGAATGGTTCAAATGTCTCTAAAAAATACTATTAGTAAAATAGTACAAGATATTTATCTAACCTATTAAAAATGATCGATGTATTGGTAAAAAATTCAACAATTTCAGAAATAAAAATCTGCATTTAGAGACCAATTTAAAGGGTTGAACCCAATATTCAGACTCCAAAGTCACAAAATATCTTTCCTAAATTTGTTGCGAAATCTAGATTAGTTGCTAAAAAATTCAATTATTTTAAAAAAATTAAATAATTTCCTAAGAGATTTCTTTCACAAAATTTTTCTCAAATCTTGGAAATATATTGATTCTGCAATAAATTCTATAAAAAAGTAATCAGAACTTAATGAGTCTTTGGGTTTTTATGTTCACGATTATTGAGTTACTCTTTGAAATTAAAAAAAAGCAAAAAAATAGTTACTTTTGGAAGTTCTAAATATTAATTTTTTACAAAATGGAATACTAATATGTCCCTACGACCCAAAAAACACTAAAAATGAAAAACTGATCAAATACTTTCCATTAATACAATTAAAAAAACTAAATGATAAAATTAAAATAAATAAAGTTTGAATTTAACTTTTTCTTGAAAACATGTTTTGCCAAAATCATTGAATTCAACGTTGAAATTATGTATATTTTAATATACAATGTCTTATATTTAACTCATTAACTAAAACAAATTCTAAATTATGTGAATTTTCTTTTCACAAAAGGCACTAATTTGGTCTTTAAACGTTTTTTTTCGTTTTAAATGGTAAAATTAAAAAAAAAGTTCAACTAAAAAGATAAACTCTCTGGAAAAGCATTCTAATTTAATATATTAACTTATTCTTTGATTTCAAACTTTTCTCAACCCCAATTTTTCAAAAAAAAAAATAAAAAAGTGCACAGTAATTTCAAAAAATATTTTCGATATTCAAAAGTTGAGAGTGTTTTTATTCTAAAAAAAATTATCACAGTGGTTAATGGAATTAAGTTATGAACTTAATTTCGAAAAATATTAATCAGAAAAAAATAGTGCTTAATTTTATTAAGGACATATTTTGAGTTTCTATTTTTAGATTTGGAAAAGGAATTAAAAAAAAATATTTTCCAAAGGAAAATTTTCAATGGTGATCAAAAGTAAAATAATCTTTTAATTTAGTGTTCAATAAGATTTATAATAGATTTTTTAAAGATACAGAAAGTATTTGAGGCATGGGTGAAACTAATATCATTTAACCCCAACTATAACAGACTTTTTTATTGAAGAATCCAGGAACAAATTAATTCCTTCAGAAAAGGTATTATTCTTTTTCTTTTTTTTTTTTTATATATAAAAGTAAAATTCCACATTAATTTTGCAATCTCGCAAATAGTAAATTATAAGAAAAAGTGTTTGAATCTTGAATCGTTTTATTTTTATTTTTATTTTTTTTTAAAGGAGAATTGTATTTATTTCATAAATTAAATAAACGGAAAGAGGAAAGATTACTTTTCCTGATTACTGGAAATTGATTAAAAAAAAAAAAAAAAAAAAAAAAACCTTTTCCAACTCTAGTCGAGTTCTCTCCGAAAAGTAACGTACGAGAAGATGGAATCAGAAAAAAAGGAAAAAAGAAGCTTTCTAAACAATATTTTATATTGGTAATATTCTAATTAGAACATATATAAATCTTTAAAATTGAAACTTCTGCTTTAAAATTGAAGAGGGTAAAGAAAATGAATTGTCCTCAATTAAAATTTTAGATTCAGTTTTCATCTGTTTGGAAACAATTTGTTATTTTTGTTTCAGCGAATATTTGGATGAGTTTGTTCTCTTTAATGTTATTATCAAGAAAAGTATAAACTTTTTTTCAAATTCCAAATAGAGTTATTCTATCATTTTCAATTTTTAGTGTTTCTTGATTAGGTAATAATTCCACTTATCTTTGAACTATTCCAAGACTAAAGTAATATTTAAAGAGATATATTGTTATAGCTGTTGTTGAGTATGAGTTTTGGAGATCATTTTTATTGTCTCTCTTTGAAAATTTATATTCTTTAAGTTTTTTTAATTTGTCAAAAACTGCTTTTGATTTTTAAAAAGCTTTCAAATCTGACAATTAAATTTAAAAAATTCAATTTTAAAATCAATACAACACTCAAAATGATTTATGCTTAGTTGATATTAGTTTGGTATATAAAAATGAATTATTTCAGATATCTAAGAATAAAAATTATTGGATTTTTTACGAGATTGGTTACTTGTATTATTTTTACAAAAAAAAAAACCTTTAATTACTATTTTGAAGAACTGTTATTACCTGACATTTTTATCCTTATAATTCTCATAGTATTTTAACTAATAAAATCAAATTTAAAATATTTTATCAAAATTGATTCATTAGTAAAAAATTTCCAAAAAATTGAGGTCGGTCCAATAATTTTACTGAATTTGGTTACTATAAAAAATGCCTTCAGGTTGTTAGTATCTCATGTATTTTTAGTATATTTATAAAAGATTTCTTTAAAAAATAAAGATCCATTTATTATAATTTATTAAAAAAAAAAATATGTAAATTAAGAAAAAAAAGGATTTAATTAAAATTTCTTTTTGATAATTACGATATTTCGGAATTAGTTCATTATATTATAAATATTATATATTCTATAAATAAATAAATAATAAATAAATAAATAATAAATTCTACATATAACCACCATTTTTTAATGTGTTTTCTATAATACTTACATTAACTGCATCAAATACATTTTCGATCTATTTAAAGTAAAAATAAATATAAAAAAAAAAATAGAATAATGATCAAAATGAATAATTCAATATAACTGAACCAAGATTTTAAAAAAAATAATAATAAAAATAAAAAATCAGAAATAAAAAGTAAGAAAAGGGTAAAGATTAATAATAATTACATTTCTTGTATCTGTCGCACATGTGGAATGGCAAAAAATATTCCTAGATTCATTTTCACCAGCTTCTAAAAATTTGAGTTTTATAAATTTTTTTGCTTCGTCAGGATCGTTTCCACCTTCATAATCTGGAAAGCACTGACTTAAATCTTCTGTTTTAATTTTTTCTTCAAAAAGATCAATTTTATTAAAAAAGATCACACAATTTTTTTCTTTAAAAAATTTATCATTTGAAGTTTTTTCAAATAATACCAAACTTTCTAATAATCTATTTACTTCTTCATCTTCAAATAATTTTTGATTAAATTCATTTATTGCAACAACCTATTTTTTTTTTTTTTGTATTATATTTATTTTTATTTTTATTTTTTGTATTATTTGTAATTGTAGAGATGATATTTTTTAGAAATTAAATGATTAGCTACGTTTTTTTTGTTTTTATGATTAGTTTTGTTTATATTTTTTCAATATTTTTTTCTTTGAATTCAAAATATTTAAAAATTGTTTTCTTTAATTAAACTTGTATATAAACCCAAAAGATATCAACAATTTATCAATATTTCAAAAATTGTGACACATAAAATAATAAATTGAAAAAAAAAAATTTATCCTTTAGTGTCAAATAACAACTAATAATTAAAATTTATTAATAATTCACTTTAAAGTCATTCAAAATATATAAAAGCCTGATATATTAAAAATTAAAAAAAATAAAACCACAGCCTAAAAAAAAGTGAATCACAATTTTTGAAATTATCGTTATAAATTTTTAATTACTGAACTTTCAATGTAAAAAAGGTTAACAAGAAGATTTTTTAATAAGAATTTAAATTCATTTTAAAAGACATTACAAAATCTCAAATTTCTTAAATTTTTATTTTCTTTTCAAAGATCTTTTTTTTTTCCACTCAATCTTTTTTTAAAAAAAAAGTATTAAAAAAAAAAGAAAAAGAAATCAAAAAAAAAACAAATAAGAAAATTTTCAAAAATAAAAAGAAACCTAACATAGTGCCGTTGGTTTTCCAGAATTCAAAGGAATTGAGTAAAATCTAAGATTTTACTTCATTCCTTTAAATTTTGGAAAACATACGGCAAAAAATGAACTTTTAGTACCCACCCTTTAATGGAAAAAAAAAAAAAAAAAAAAAAAAAGTGTTTTTCCATTTTAAAATGGGATTGCAATTATTGGAAAAGAGTTTATTAAAGAATTTATTTGATATTTTAAAAAAATCTTAATTTGTGGTGATACTTTTCATTCGAAATACTTTCAGTTTTTCCTTAATTCACTTATTGAAAAGGCTTTTTTCATATTAATAATCTTGTTTAAAATTTTTTTTATATTTTTAGTAATAAATTTGTTAATAAATTATTCAAAGGTTTATGAAAGATTAAAAATAATTTTGTATTTTTTTTTTTACGAGCTATTTACAAAATGTTTTTTTTTAAAATTCTAATTTCGAAACAATATAAATATTTGTTTTATGAAAAGAAAATTTAAGAAATGATTTACATAAATTAAGAGTGTAACATTATCAAATTGATGAATCCATTTTCTTCTTTCAGATCGTTGTCCACCAACATCAACAACACTATTTATATAAATAAATAAAACAGAAAAGTAATAAAGATTTTAAATTTTAGATAATTAAAAGTCAAAAGAGTAATTTATTACAAAAAAAAAACAAAGTTGAATTTATAGTAGGAATGAACTCTTTTCAATAAAAAAAAAAATAATAATAATAAAAATTTATAAAAGAAAAAGTGTTTTGTACAATCAACAAAATAGATAAATTGAACATATTAAAGTAGAAATCAAAGTAAATTTGAGAGGTAAGACTAAAAAAAAATGAAGAAAAAATATAAACTCTTTTTCAGAAAAAGGGTCCCAGTTTTATTGAAGAAATAGTACATATTTTATGAGTTTAATCCATATTCTTCTCAAAATAAATTTTCCAATTTTTTCAATCTGAATCATTTTTTCTCATTTAGCCAATTTTTTTTTTGTATTTTGCTTTTTACTTTTTATTTTTTTTAATTTTCTTTTTTATTTTTTTTTGTTAAATTGAAAAAATTCAATTTGAAAAAAAAAAAATGTTTGAAACTCCAAATTAACATACAGAAAAGTGAGGCTTTGTATTTTTCTTTTAAAATTCAGGAATTTGTAGTAAAAAATCTTTTTGTCAAAAATTTTAATTTTCCAGAGAAATTGAGAAATTTTTCAGGAGACGTTCCAATGAATAGGTCGTAAAAATATTTTTAACATTTTTTTTTTTTTTTTTCAAAAATTTATAGTTTGTCCTGGCATTTCTTTTATGAATATCAATCTCTACCCCAAAGTTCATTATTTCTCTTATTTTTAAATAATCGTATGTTTGAATGGTTCTTGTAAAAAAGTGAATTTTTCATTTTTGGCTGGGCTACTTTGGGTGAAATGGAGTTTATATTTAAAAGCCTAAATTCTTTTGAATTTATTAATAATAAATATTGATGTACTAAAAATGAAAAAGTACTATTCTTTTCTAATGAAAATTTTTCGATTTCGTAATTTAAACATATTAAAAACTTCTTTTATCAGATGAAAAAAAAATTCTCTCTCTCTTTTTCCGCTTAAAGTATAAAAATGATTTTTAATTCTTTTTCCACTTTAAGTTTTTTAATGATTATTATTTATTTTTCCTTTCTAGGGACAAAAGGAAATTTATTTTTCTTAAAATAAAATTAATCAAATCAATCATTTAAACGAATTCCAACTGATTCTTTAACAAAATATTTTTTGAGTTTAAACATCCTTAACTTTTATATAAAAAAAAAGTAATTTTTTTAGATGATTGTTTGGAATTTTTATTTTTTTGCATTTGTGTAGAAAAAATTTGAAATTTAATAAGTTTTTTTGTTAACATGAATTGAAAAATTTTTTGATTAAATTTTTCATTTTTCAAAGGTTTTTATCAAATTTTTTTTAGATTGAAAAATCAAAAATTATTTGAGTATCAAATTAGTCGCCTTTTTCATCAGAAAAAAATTTCTCTTTTTTTAATTGAAAAATGAGATTTGTGTTAAAATGAGGTATTAATTAAATACATATCAAGAATTTTAACGTTTTTTTTTTTTTTTCATGACTTTTGGCGAATACTATTTTTACAAACACTCTTTTGTAAAAAATTAAATGGAAACTTTTAATTAAACTTTTTCGTTTGGAAGATAACAACCTTAAAACATCTTTTCGTTATTTGCATTTAGACTTTAAATTGATTTAGATCGTTTTTTTCTGAATTTCTTTTTAAAAGTTTTTGGGTTCAGGTTAGTTTTGTTAAAATGATCAAAAAAAGTGAATCAACTTTTTAAAAAAACTGATAAATTATTTTTTTTTTTATTTTAAAGATCTAAGACCAAAATATTTTTCAGAATAAAACCAGATTATGGTTTAACAGAGTTAGAAATATCCTTGTTTCAGGAATGTCGAACATCATCTTCAAAACAAAAAAACTTTTTAAAAAATTAACAAAATCTGTAAAACTTTTAAATTTTCTTGAAGAATAAGAAAGTAGTTAAAGAAGATTCTATTTACTTTTTTTTAAAAATAAATAAAAAAAAGCTATAACAAACCAAATTTCCAACCATCAATTCTTCATTTAGAAAGAAACTTCAAGTTCATTACCTTTCCACCAAACAATCAGATCTAAAACTCAGTAGATCGAAAAGACAAACAAAAAAAATATGTTCTTTGCTTTGATGAACAACCATTGGTAGAAAATTGGAAAAGTTTTGTGTTTCATGATTAACCATACTTTTAATAAACCACAAAAAATAAAAATAAAAATAAAAAAAAAAAGGTAGTAGCTATAAATGAATTTAATCAAAAATTGCTTTAATAAACCAGAAAAATAGAAATATTTATTCTAGGAAATGTCCAGAGATAATATTTTTTTTTTTTCAGACTTTGGATCGAGAATGATAATTAACTTTTTCTGCAAATTAAATTTCTAGTAAAGTCGTTTTAAAAAAGTGTGATAAAAATTTCTTTGAAAAAGTGTTTATTTTCTCTGATTTCAAATTAATTTTATATGGGCCGATTCCTATAAAGATTTTTTAAATTTTCATTTTTGTTTGATTCCAATATCATAGAGAGAATAATTTTTTCGAGTTTTTTTGTTTGATTTAGAAAACCTATTGATCCTCTGAATAAACATAAAACTCACGAAAGGTTAACATGTATGACTGAAAAGGTGTTTAGCTATTTTTTTTTTTTTGTTCTTCGTTTTCTTTTTCTTTTACTAATAAACAAATTTTTTACAAAGAGAAATAACATTGTGAAAAAATGAATCAATTGTTATTTTTAATAGGTGTTTTTTACGTTTCCCTTGAAATAAATTTTTTTAAAAGTGATAGTTTTTATTATTATATGCTGGAATCCAAGATTCTTGGGATTTAGTTTCAAAAAATCAGTTTGGTTTTAAGAAGAAATTAGATACCAGAATTGCAGTTTTAAATTTATTAAATGAATATCAAAAGTTAAAAAAATGAATTCAAAAATGGAGATATTTATATTGTTACAATAGATATTCAAAAAATGTTTTGACTCTATACATCATTCATTGATTTATTATTCAATTAAAAAATTTATTAAAAATGAAATTATTGTAAAATATCTACTTGCATATTATTCAAAAGAAGGAATTGGTGTTTATCAAGGAGATCCATTATCTCCTTTATTATTTGGATTTATTACTCATTTTCTCTTAGAAAAAATTAAAGCATTAGCAATACATGTTCAAATGTTTGCAGATGATCTAATTTTGCTTATGAAAGGATCATTGATAGAAATAAATTTTCAACTAGAAAAAATCTTTAAAATTATAAAAGATTTCGGAATGAATCCAAATAGTGATAAAACGAAAAAAACTTTAATTCCAAAGAAAATTTTATATCTTGGTATTTGGCTTGATAAAAAAACTCATTTAAAGTTTAACCTTGAGAAAGTTAAGACCAATTTCAAAAAGTTAATCAATATCTTAAAACAAAAAAATTTTTCTAATGGATTCAACATTGAATTTTTTAAAGCTGTATTACATAGCCAACTATTATATGGATTAGAAATATTTGATTTAACAAAAACAGATTTTAAAGATATTGATACTTGGATTAATAAAAAAATTACAAAATTTTTATTAATTAACCCACACTCTCCCAGGCTTATTTATAAAACTGAAGCAAAAATTGATCCTGTTAGAATAACAATATATAAAAGAAGATTTGATTTAATACAAAAATTAAAAACCCTTGGTTTTGATGAATTAATTAATTATCTACCTTTTAGAGAAAAAGAATTTGAAAATATTAACTGCCAATCAAATAACTTAAAAAGAATTAGAAATTGAATTGGATAAATTCAGAATTAATCAATTAGAAAATAGCTCAAGCTGGAAAGTCCAAAAATATTTAAAAAATTATCCAAATAAATAACACAATAAACAAACAACAAAGATATTTAAAATGGAAGGGTTCAACTTCAATTTTAAAACTCAGAAAATTTACAAATTACCTGAAGCATGTTACTCTTATGTTATGAATAAAAATAAATCAAAATATTGTGAGATATGTAAAAAAATAAATAATTTAGATATCATTGAAGATTTGGACCATTTTCTATGGAATTGCTCAGCCTATGAAAATAATCGTAAAATCTGGATATCTGAATTAAAAAAAATTAATATATCTAATATATTAAAAAATAATAATATTTTCAATATTATTATAAAAAAAGATTCATCAAGTTTATTAGCCTTAGTGGATAATAAACTTATCTTTGAGTCTTTAATAAGATTCCTAAATAAAATTTTTAGGAATTCGGGCACACAAGAGGGGCTAATAACTCCTCCCTTAAATAATAAAAAAAAAAAAAAAAAGTGATAGTTTTTAAAATAACATAAAAACCAGTGTTTATAATATATTTTGAAAACAAAATTAAGTAAAACAAGGAAATGGGAAAAAAAAAATAAAGAGAATTTTGGTTGATTTGATCATTTATTGTTTTGTTTTGTATTTCTTTTTCGGAAAAAAAAAATTTTTTTGAAATCTTTTCAATAAAAATAAAAACACAAAAAGTAGTTAATTGTGTTTTATTTAAATTTTAGTATCCAAGTAGGTGAGATATGTAACAATGAAAATTGAAATTATGTAATCGTTGATCCATCACGAAAAAAAAAATAAATAAAGTTGTGTGCAGATTTAAAGACCTTTTGGAACAACCCTTTCACCACACGATGAGTGAATTTTTGATAACATTTATTAATAATTTGAAATTGTTTTAGTTTGGTTGAAATTTTCAAAAATCTAGACAACCCGTGGTGAAATTGTTTTTTTATTTAATATTCTTTTCTTATTTTGTTTTTCTTTTGTAATTTTTACAAAACATTTTTAGAAAAGAAAACTGCTGAAGAAATAATCTGTAAAACAAAAGTTAAAAAGGGAAATGTCCTCAAAAAGTATTTATTCAAAAAAAAAATAATCTACTTTAAAAATAAAATAAATAAGAACTTTATTAAAGAGTAATATCTACAAAAAAAAAAAAAGAAATTGTTAACTAAAAAATATATTCAAAATTGTTATAAATAATCAAAATGATATAATTTTCAAAGAAAATTGATTGAATTTAATTAATGTATTACCATTAAATTCAACAATTTAAAAGCATTATCTTAGATTTTATTTTACTGACTAATGAAAATAAAATTAACATTTTTTTTTTCACTTATTTTGATATTTTAATTCCAAATTTCAAACCCTACTATACGGTTTGTAATAGGGTTTTTTTTAAAAAATAAAAAACTCATTAAATAGATGATTTTATTTAAAAAAAAATTTTATCCAATTATTCAGAATTTATCAAGTAATTAAAGTCAACTAAAAAAAAATGTTTTATTTCAAATTATGTTTCATTTGATTGCTTTCCGAAGCTTTTTCAATAACTAATTTTAAAAATACTAAGTATTGAGTATATTGTTATTCCAATTAATAAATGAAATTTTTCTTATTTCAAATTCGAAAATATTTGACGAATTATTTGTTGAAAAAATTCCAAAGGTCTTCATAAAATCAATTATAAATAATATTTTTATCAAATTAAATTAACTTTTCTGATTTTACTTTGGGATAACATTTTAAATCCCTAGTCCCAGTATAAAAGCAAAAAAGAACATTTTTTTTTTTCTTTTTTTTTTTTATTAACTTTTTAGGAATATCTTTAAGTTAGAGTTTTGAACCAAGTATTTGGCTAGGTTTGAATAGTAATCATTTTTGAATTTCACGCAACCTTTTGTTCGCGGGGTTTTTGAAAAAGTAGATTTAAAAACAAAATGACAAAAAAAATTTACATTTTTTGCCTTTTATACTGGTACTAGGGCTTTAATGAGTAAAAGTTGAATTTAACAGTATTAAAATTTAAATGAGATTCCTCAATTTTTTTCTTAAAAAATATGCTTTCTGTAAACAAATTTCATTATTATGTTTTCTGATTTCAATAAAATAATATATATAAAAAAAAGCTCTCTAATATACTTTAAATAAATTTCATTACTAAGTTATCAAAATTGTAAATCTTTTCCCAAAATTTGTCAATTCAAAACTTTTTACTGAATGTAATTTTGAGTTATTGTACTAAATAAAACTAATTTTTGTTGATTCTTGTGATTTATTTTAAGATTCAAAAATTTGTATAATTGTAAATAATTTGATAAAGTCATTTTAAAAAGTGTGTCAAAAAAAAAAACGTTTTCAAAATGACCCTTTAAAACAGTAAAAAAACTTCGGTAGACCTATTTTTAGGGTTTTATTAAAAAATGTTTGGTAACACTTTTTTAAAACAACTTTAAAGCTTAGAATTTCTAAAATCAAAAATAAAAGATCGCAATTTCAAAATAGTACTATTTCTGATTTTTATAGGGAATAAAAAAATAATAAATTACAAATAATTTTACTCTTGTGAAAAAAAAGTCGGACATAACAAAAAGAGGGATATTTTTTTTTGAAAATTTAATAAAGGTTTTAATCTTCATTTGAATTTTTATTAACTCTTTAAAAATTTTGGTGAATTTGATCATTTTTACTCGATGAATTCTAAATTATATTTTTAAAAAGTATGGCATCTATTTTAGATTCTCTTAATTTCAATTCTGCCCAGATCATTCAAGTAGATTGTCATCAAAATCAAATACGTTATTTTGACTAGTCACAAAAATGAGTAAAAATTACATTTTTAGGTCAATTCATATCTCACAAATTCACACTTTTAGAAATAAAACTTAATATTTTATATGAATTCTTTTGTGAGTACTTTGGAAAAACTATAATTTTTTTTTAGATAAGCCAATTGTGAAAATAATGAATTTTGGAGTTTTCAATTTTTAATTCTAAATCTTGATAGAACCTGAAAAATCAATTTTTGAAAAAATAGTATTAAATATCAAGATTAAGGATCGAAGGCACAAAATGTATAGATATAAAATTCAAATTTTCAAACCTATAAATTGTTATTTTTAAAATAACATTTTAAATGGCAAAGATAAAATATTGTAATAATTTTTCATCATTTTCAGGTTCTATTAAGATTTGGTTTTAAAAATAAAGTATTTGAATTTTATGACATTCTTCTTGAATGATCAGGATGAAATTGAAATTTAGAGAATCTAAATTAGATACCATACTTATTAAAAGGTTTTTAGTTCTCATTTGAATTCTTATTAACGATTTAAAAATTTTGGTGAATTTGATCATTTTTACAAAGGTTGTAAATTAAATTTTTAATTTTTGTGAAAAAAAATGTAACACTTTTTTTTATGCCCAACTTGCTTTTCATAACAGTTACAATTGTTTGCATCTTATTTCTTTGTTTTAAAGAAAATCAATTAAATTGAAAATCCAAGTATGTGGCGAGATTAGTAATTGTAATTGTTGATTAATCAAATCAAAAAATTAAATAAAAAAATGTTTATTTAATTTTCAAAAATGATTCCTTAAAAATCATTTCTCATTTTGGTTTGTGTTCAGTAACTGAATTGTTTATTGCAATAACTGTTTTTTTTTGGTTTCTGAAATCCTAATTAAAAAAAACTAAAAAGAATGAAAAAAAAATTCAAACGTCCAAGGAGTTTCTCCAAAATTAAAAGAAATTTTGTTCAAGCCAGTTGTTGGGATTCTACATAATAAAATATCTCGATCAGTAGGAGTGTATTTTGGATCTCCTATTCGGTCTATTTCGTCAAGATAACTAATAACGTTTTTGAAAGGAAATAATAAAATTTTGAGTTTTAAAAAATAATTTTTTTTTTTTTTTTCAAACGAACCAAAAAAAAGTTGCAAAAAAATTTAAAAAGCCAAAGAGACAATAGGTCAAGAAAAAACTTAAAAAAATTTAATTACAAGTCTGAAGAATCAGGAAGATGAAATTTGTGACGGTTTTTGTAGGCTGTTTTTAAAGCAGGATCTGTCCAGAGTTGTTTAATTTTTTTGACTGTATCTTTTTTCAATTCTTTGATTTCGCTTGTCTTGATATTTACAAATTCACGGGCTAATTTCTTTTCACAAGAAGATATTAATAAACCAAGATTTTGTGAAAATAACGGAGTGAGTAGAGTGCAATGAAGGTAAAGAGGAAGATCAAAAAGAAAAAGAAAAAATGAAAAAAAATATTTGATAAAAAAAAAGAGAAAGCCGCAGCAAAAAAAGTTTTGCAAAAGTAGCTTGAAAACAGTTTGAAAGATCAGGTATAAGCAATCGTGTGGAACACTCTGTGGGATCCTTTTGTTTTCAATTTTTGAAAATGGCAATCACAACAAAAAACAAATAGAAAAAAAAAATTAATCAACAAACATGATTCTTTTCTTCGAGCTCCCAACCAAAGGATTTACAAGCGTTCACCATCTGGACAGTGTGGATAACCAAATTCTTCCGAATTGTGGTAAAATATGTTTCGCGATCGGTCTGCCGGAAGCCGCCCTTATGCAAAATTAACAACTGCTTGATAAACGTTGATTTCCCTGATTCGCCTGTCCCTAAAACAAGAATGTTTACTTGGTTTCGAACTTCTTCCTGTTCGATTTGTAATTCTTCTTCAATCCGTGCATTTTTTTGTTTTTTGGCGTGGTGTTTCTTTTTGGCTTCTTTGGATCCGTTTTTTCCCATAAAAAAACAATGTAAATTTAAAATAATTTCAAGAGAAAGAGGTCTGGAAAAACAATAAAAAAATGATCATCTTGGAACATTTTAAGATCAAAGTTTTCTGATGGGATCAGAAAGAATTTGTTTTGGTTTGAAATTTATTTACAAAAAGATCAATTATCGTCCCACAAATTAACTTTTTTGAATTTTCTTTTATTTAAAAGTGAAAAAATATTTCATTGGTTGAGATTATTTTTATGAAAAGCTTTGGGAACAGCTTTGAATAACAAAAAATTTCACTTCACCCAGTTCAAATCTAACTTTTCTCTGTAAAAAATAAAATTGCAAAAAATTCATTTGTAAACAAAAAACAAAAAAATTTTTCAAATTATTAACTTTTCCAAATAGAATTTAGATTCTTGTAATCAATTTCATTAGGTTGAGTGAAAAAAACTTTCTCAAGGATCGTGAGTGTTTTTAAAGGAATTCTTTTTTAAAACTATTTAGTTGTTAATAGTTTTGTATATGGGAAATTCTCACCCAATGATAAAGTCTATGGATGATTAATCAATTGTAATACAACTCACTGATCTTGGTAGTTTTTAGTCTATGTTTTAAACAACTTTCCACTTTCATGGAAGAACGATTTTTTGACAAAATATATTTTCATTTGAATTCAAAAAAAATTTACAGGAAAAGGTTCAATTAATCTGATCAATTGTTTTTGACTTTTCTAACCCTGCGAAACTTAATACTGATTAGTATCTAGATTTTTCATAGCTAATAGCAATTCTAAAAATGACTACAAACAAACCAATTGAAATACAAGAAGAAAAAAACTCAAAATTAAGAAACATTTTGGTGTGATTGTTTGATGAATAAGATAAGAAAAAGGTTGCAGAAATTGTTTATTGTCAAGAGTGCAAGAAAAACCAATGTGAAGAATGTGATTCAATTTACAAAACGAAAAAAATTATTGAATAGTGTTCGAACAGATCTTGAACAGAGTTTGTAGATTTTACCTTTTTTCTTTTTCTTTGTTTTTAGTTTGATATCTTGTTTTTTGAATATATTTTAGTTGTTTGTTCAACATAAATAAGTGAAACGTTTTTTAGAGCATTTGCTTTGGTTGTTTTAACCAACAAAAAAAATATCCTTCTTTTCTTCAATTCATTTTAATTTCAACTTTTAATTTTTTTCATTTTTAAAGTTTAATTTTTTTTTTTGGACAAAGTTTTTTTACACTTTTTTCAAAATCTTGTTGGTGAACAAAGTTAATTTTCTCACTATTAAAAAAGGTTAGGAACTTTTTTTTTCTCAATTTTATTTGATTATTTTTTAATCTATTTGACATAAAAGTTAAAATTAACGAAAAAAATTTTTTTTTACAAGTGAATTAAGATTTGATCAATTTTCATCATCTTAATAGTAATGGTAGATTGTTATTTTAGGATTTTCATCCTTTCAAACCACCAAGATTCTTAATAGTAGATTGTCTAAATTTCAATTTTATTCACTTTTAGATTTCTACCTTCATGAAAATAATATAGAAAATTAAGGAGTGTCTTGGAAATGAATTCTTAAGACACACTAAAAGTATTTCCTCTTTTATTGACATAGGTTCTATCGATCTTTTATCCAAAGACTAAAAAAAATTAGCTTTTAAAAAAAAGAGAATCATTTGAGTGTTTTTTTGGGTTTTTATTTGTGGTTTTTATGTGATTTAACTATTGTAAGTTTTTAACCTTAACATACGGGTATTTGAAAAATAAAATGGGAAAAATTTTTACTTCATTTTCAATTTCCTTTTTGAGATAGAGAGCCTCCTACTTCTTTAGGTTCTATGTTTATAAAAAAACATATGATATTTAAATGAAAGTGAAAATTTTAACCCATCTAGAATAGAAATACCAGTATTACCACAATTTAACTCAACCTCAAAATATAGACTCCACAGTAAAAATAAAAAAAACATACTAATGTGAATGATAACAACATTTAACCAAGAAATAGCGTTCTTTAAATAACTATTAAAAAAGAATTTTGAAGATATTGAAAGGATAAATTGTAATTATTTATAAAAAAATAAGAAAAAGATCTTTTTCTGACTTTTAACAGGGAAGGTATATTTATTTTAAAAAAGAGTAATTATTTTTTTTATTTTGAAGAGTGGAAATTGGTTTCCTCTTACAGTTGTTAGGGTTTTTTTAATTTAAGAAATAAACTGAAAATTTATTTAATTTTCGGTTTATTTCTCGGATTAAAAAAAAAAAAAATGAAAATCTATTGATTTTCCAAATAAATAGAAAACTCAAAAAAACCTAACGATAATCTATTGATTTTTCAAATAAACAGGAAACTCAAGAAAAGCTAGGCACTCTATGACACTCTATGGAGACTTTCGTTAGGTTTTCTAGAATTTAAAAGAATTGAGTAAAATCTATAATTTTTCTCTACTCTTTTAAATCCTGAAATAGCTAGGTATTCTACTACAGTTTCCTAATTTCTAAATTTTTGTTTAGAAATTTTAATAAAGAGTCTTAAATTTCTTTATTATTAACGAATGATAAAATAAATAATGGGTCTTTATTTTGGATAATATCAAGAATTTTATGTTTTAATTGCTTATTGTTTTTGTTTATTTGAATTAATTCTTTAATCCAAAATTTACGATTGTTTCCAGAGAATGGGTACCTTGAGGTTTTCTTGAGTTTTCTGTTTATTTTGAAAACGTATCGGTTTTTGTTAGGTTTTCTTGAGTTTTCTATTTATTTGTGAACCTACCTAGGTTTTTCCAAATAAATATAAAACTTAAAATAACCTAACGAAAAAAAAAATAGATTTTCTAAATAAAATAAAAAACTACAAAAAAAACCATGAACACTTAACAAATTAAAACAGAAAACCTCAAGAAAACAGTCGTTAGGTTTTTCAAAATTTAAAAGAATTGAGTTAAATCAAAGATTTTACTCTATTCTTTTGAATTCTGGAAAACATAGGTACTTGACGGCACTTCACTGCACTTAAAGACAGACGTTTTATTGATATTATTATGGTACCTAATAATTTTTAAATATTCTTGACCTTTCAATCCAGAAATATGTATTATTAACTCTTCTCTAAATTGATAAAGATCTACATTTAATAATTTAAAATTTTCTATATCCCAATTGATATTTTCAACTTTTTTCTTGAAAATTTTAATTGCTGTGAAATGTGATCAAACCCTAGTATTTCTAATTTATTTTTGATTTTATATCTTCTTTTGTAAATTGATATTCTGGCTTGGTCAAGTTTAGCTTCAGTTTTGTAAATTATTTTTGGAGACTGTGGATTTATTTTTAAATTTTTTGTTACTTTTTTATTTATCCAAACATCTGTTTTCTTGAAATATTTTTGATTTAGTTAATAATTAAAAGTCCATAAAAGAATTGACAAATATATATATTGATTTAAACTTTTGTAATTTTATTCCATTAGCAACTTTTTAAAAAAAATATTTTAAAAGAAATATCCTAATTTTATTTGAATTAAAAAAAAATGCCTTATATCTGTTTGAACAAAATAGAAAAAAAATTAATCATTGATTTTTATCCCAATTTAAATAATTATGAGAAAAGAAAAACGAACAATGAATGAATCAAAATATTGGACTGAAAAATTACAGAACCAATTTAAAATAATAAAACCAAAAGTAATCAATCAAATTTATTTGGATTCGTGAAATTATTTTCTCAAATTGAATTGGCCAGAAGTTGATGTTTTCTTGTTTTTTATTCCTTTTTTTTTGAATTTTCCTATTTTTTTTTCATTAATTTTTCTATTTATTTCTTATTTATTTAAAATTCTCTCTTTTGATTGTATTATTTATATTGTTTGATTTTTTCAAACTTTTTTTTAATTTTTTTCAATCAAAATTAAAATAGAATAAGAAAATTCTGATCAAGTGATAACTAAACTGTTTTTCAGTCAAATTTAGCCCAGTTTTATTAAAGAAATATAAAAAATTCTATGAGTTTAATTCATTATTCTTCTCAGACTACAATTTCAATTTTTTGATCAAAATCATTTTTTCTCATTTTGTAAAATTTTGTTTTTTTTTTGTTTTTTGCTTTTCGCTTTTTTTTTTCTTTTCTTTTTTCTTTTTTTTTAAAATTAACTTTAAAAAAAAAAGTCATTTGAAAAAAAAAATTAACAATGATAAAAGTTAGGCTTTATAATTTCTTTTAAAATTCATACACACTACAAGTAAAAAAATCTTATTGTCAATAATTTTAATATCCAAAGTAATTGAGAATTTTGCAAAAAGACAATCTAATGAAAGAGGATCAAAATTTTTTTTAACATTTTTTTTTCGGAAATTTATGATTTTTTTAGGCTTTTCTGTTATTATTATCGACTCTAATATGAAGTTTATTATTTTATGTGTTTCTAAGCTATCTAAGTTTGGTTGATTCTTAAAAATAAAATGGCTTTTTGATTTTTGGCTGGAGATTTGAGTGAAATGGAGTTTATAAAAACCAAATTCAAAACATTTAGCAATCTAAAATTGATTTGGATATATTTATACAAGGGTAGGGGATATCAAATTAATATATCAATAAATCATTAAAAATTATAAAATTTGTTTTAATTTGTAGATGTAATTGATAATTTATTTTTATAAGAATCAGAAATTCTTCAAAGGGAAAACAATTCAAATTTCAATAAAATTCTACAAAAAAGGATTTAAAAATCTGGATTTAATTTGGATTTTCAAAGAAGGTTCAATTTAAGACAAGATGGATGGAAACATAAACCTTTCATAAAAAGTGTAATAAAAAAGAAAAATCAATAGTTATCGTAAAATTAAAAAAAAAAAAACAAATCCTTATTTAGGAGATTTTCAGTAACTATTGGAATATACATAATAAATAGAAGAAATCTACAAAACATAAATCATTCTTTATTTCCCTGAATTAGTCTTTCCAAAATCTAAATACCCTTTAAAAACAAATATTTTTGATCAAAAAAAAATATGAAATATATTGTGATAAAAAATTGTAAATAATTTTAGTGTTTAAGATAAATAGTGTGAGATTTTGTTTAATATCCTTGTGTCAGTGAAAATTTTAATGAAATAAAAAAATAACTAAATATAGAAATCAGAAAAAAAAAAGAAAATTGATCAAGAAAAAAAAAAATGATTTCTTATTCCCTTTTGAGAATTATAATATTAGATATATTTACTTCTTCTTTACAAATTTTATTTATTAATTCTTTGGTGAAAATTTTTGAACGACCAACATTTTTAAAACTTTAAATAGAATCCCAACTATTTTACACAATGAATAAATCAAATCGATGATTAAATTGGAGTTTAATTCTTTTATCTATTTTAATACTACAAACTACTACTTTGTAATAAAATGAAATATTTTAAAGAACATTAAAAGTTTAATCACATCAAAAATAACTTATTTACTATTGAAAAGAATTCCCCAAATCAATAATTTTTTTATTAACTGACAATCAGGTACCCTAAAATAATTAAAATTTGAACTTGAAAAATATCGAATTAAACAACTGGGAAATAGTCCAAGTTGGAAAGTACAAAAATATTTAAAAATAATTTCTATTCAAAATAATATTAACAAACGGTCGTGTCGTCAGGTACCTCCAAGTGCCTAGCTTTTTTTTAATTTAGTAAATAAAAGGAAAATTAAATAAATTTTCTATTTATTTCTCAAATTAAAAAAAACCTAACGGCAAATCCGAGGAATGAAAAACTCCTCCGTTAAATAATAATAAAAAAAAATCAATAAATTTTTAAAAAAATCAACAAGTGAAAAAAAATACATTTAAAAGATTGATATACCACAAAATAAATTCCTTATAGAAACCCCCATGAAATCTGAGAATAATTTCTAATGCCAGAATCTATCTTCTTAAAAGTTACTAAATGATTTTTTTTTTTTTTTTTGATTGTTGATGAAAATTCTCTTAAAATATCTTTGTAAAAAACAGTGGCAAGTGGGTTTTTAAAAATACTGGTAAAAAAAATTGATTAACCATTCATAAACTATGTTCATGAATTTTTTACAAACTTTTTTTAAAAAGATTTGAATTTTATAATTTTTTTTTCAAGAGATCATAAAAAAATTAAATTGTTTTTTTTTTTTTTTATTATTGATTATTTTTTCAAACATTATTATTATTTAAAAAAATATATAAAAATAAATAAGACATAAAAAATGGGGAAGAAATCAAATAACAAAGTAAAAAATGATTAGAAAAAAATAAAAATAAAATTAAAATTCATATTATAAAGAAAAAAGAAATAATTGATACTTGATAATTTAAAAAAAAAAAAAAGTTTTTAATTCATTTCTGAAAAATTCTCAAAAAAGTTGTCGTCCTCTTCACTATCATCCATTTCTTCTTCAAACATTTTTTTACCGCCTTTGGAATTTCTTAAATTATCTACAAATAATTTTTTTTTGATACTCGTCAGCGAACCGAATTTCTCGTGTTTTTCATATTTATATTTGGATTGGAATTTCAAAGGATCTGAAAAGCTAGTTTTCTCATCTTGAAATTTGCGGTTCAAAATTATTTTTTTTGTACTTTCTTGAGTTTTGGGAATGCTTCCAAAATATTTAGATTTGGATTTTTGCTTAAATTTTTTTTTGTTTGTAAATAATGGTTTCTTTCTGGAATGCTGAATGACCTTTCTGCGTTTTAAAATGTCTTCAATTGTGGGCCTGCATGTGGGATCAAAATACATCATGCTTTTAATCAATTTTTTAAGTTTTTCAGTTCTTTCGAATTTGTAAGGCAATTCTGTGCTTTCATCAATTTGGCGAAAGGACTGCCAGTTTTCATCGTTTTGGGGCATTTTATACCCCGACGAGGCTTCATAGATCGTTGCCCCAAAGCTAAACACGTCCATTTCCGTTTGTGCTTCGGGGTCTTCAAGGGCCAATAAATTCATCAACTCGGGCGCCATATATCTGGAATCGCCTTCAGAGGAAATACGTTTCCCGATTTCGATGATCATTCCCAAATCACCGATTTTGCATCTTTTTTTGTGAATTAAGATGTTCTCTGGTTTGATATCTAAATGAATAAAGCCGTTATTATGAATGCTCTGAAGACCAACAGCAATATCGCTAATTAACCCCCAAATGACCCTTTCTGGAATTGGCTTTAATTCTTGTTCTTGCTCTTGCTCTTGCTCTTGCTCTTGTTCTTGTTCTTGTTCTATTTTTAATTCTAATTGTTCTAGTTCTTGTTTTTGGTTTTGGCTTTCATTTTCTTCTTCAAATTCTTCCTCTACCTGTAGTTTAATTTCATTTTCGTTTTCATTTTCATACACAATTCTATTTTCGTTCGATAAATTATGAAGAAGATGATGATTGTTAATAAAAGATTCAAGATCTCCCCCATCACAAAATTCCATAACAGTGAAAATACAGCCGTTTTCTTCCCAGGACTCCTGTATTTCTGCAATGTAATCAGAGGATATTTGGTTTCCTTGATATAATAATTTGTATATTTTTTTAATTTCATTGATTTTTCTTCTTCGATCACCTAACGAATAATATTCTTGGTTGGTTTTTTTTACAGCAAAAAGTTTTCCTGTTTTTAAGGATTTTGCTTTATAAACAGTACCAAACGAACCTCTTCCAATAATGTCTTTAATTTTATAATTATTAATAGTTAAGACTTTTTGGTGGATTTTTTTATAGGTTTTTTTTTTTTTTGTTATGAAGAGTAATTGGTTTAAATTTTTGAAATGGCGAGGTCCTGTTTTGAATCGGAAAGAAAACAAGCAAAAAAAAAAAATCTTTTCAAAGGTTTGTTTTTGATTGAAAATTTAATTACCTTTATTTTCTGTCATTGGCGAAAGGATTGGTGTTGTTTGGTAATTTTGAATGCTTGGTGATTTTTTTCTTTTTGGAGAAGGACAACTAAGCCTTCGCCTTGATTCTAAAAGAGATGTTGTTCCCAAGTAATTAGGATTTAGAAATTGTGAATTTTCTCCTTCAAAAGTCATTAAAATCAGAAATGTGATTGGGTTGGGTTTTTGAAAAATTGAAAAAAAGGGGTTGTCACGATCAAATAAGTTGAAAGGATTGGTTGGCTGTTTTTGTGTTTTTTGTTTTTTGTTTTTTGTTTTTTGTTCTTTTTTTTTTGAAAGAAAAAAAGAAATTGGAATAAATAGAAAAATAAAAAATGTTCATTGTGAGAAAATAAGAAAAAACTGTAAGTTCACTGAAGTTTAGAGAAAAGAAATAAATAGTATTTGTAACTTTATTGTTGATAAGTTTCATTCTTTGATGGCAATATTTATGTTTAGGAAAAATCATAAAAATTATTTTTGATTCTTTGAAGAGGATCCAACTTGAAGTTTGGGAGAAAAAAAACAAGAAACCAAGATTTTTTAAGATACTTGTTTTCCCTCTTTAATTAAAAAGATACAAAATCAAAATTCAATTGTTCCCTTAGTTTTCCTTTTTCAATATTTTCTTCTCAATGAAAGTTTCTTCCAAGCTTTAAACTTTTATTTGAAATAAATATTATTAAGAAAACTTTTTTAAGGGATCCACTCAAAATAATTCAAAATTGTCTTTTATTTTTGATTCTAAATCTGTGGAATTATACGTTAATTAATATTGTGGAATAAATTTTCATTTTTTTTCTTTTTTTGATTTAAAACATAGATCAAAAAAATTATTTCAATTTAGACTCTAGCTCAGAGAAAAAAACTTTAACTCACCATTTAGTCTTACACAGTTCCAAAATAACTTCTTGGATGCTTTATAAAAGCTCCAACAAGTTTTAGTTTGGTTACACAATATGAAAGGTGTTTTGATCTTGAATTCAAAAACAATAATAGAATAAAAAGAGAATGAAATGAAAACTGTTTCCATCTATATACTTTTAAGAGGAAACTGAAATATTTAGTTGCTTCAACATTCCTTATTAGTCATTTAGTTGAAAACCCTTTGATACTTTGGGAAAAAAATCAACACAATTTTTTATTAGAAACATGAATGGAATTACAGAAATCAGGAATTGGCAAGTAAGATCTATTAATAAAAAGAAAAAAGAAAGGACTCAAAACTAAAACCAGAGGATTCAACTCAACAAAAGTTTTTTTAGCACAACCTCTTATTACAAGGTTTTTTTTTTTGATTGGTCTAATTATTAAAATATATGTTCCAAAATTTGAATACTTTTTGAGATTTCTTTAATTATGAATCGAATCTAAAGATAAAAGGAGATCAAAATTGTTTTGATTGGTTTGATTGAAAATAATGAGATGAATTATTCTTTGAAGTTATTTTGTTTCTTTTTTTGATTAAGTATACTTTTTGTTTTCAGGTTCTATAATTGTTACAAAATAAAAAATGTGTTGAAATTTTTTTTTCTCATTTCTTTTCTCAGAAATGTTATGATATACCCACTACCTTAAATCACAATTGGGCGAAAACAAGTAAAATATTGAACATTTGGGATTTTTCACTTGTAAATTTTTCATCTCTCTTTTATTATCCAAATCATTCTTTTTTTGACTTCTTACACTTTAAAAGATTAAATGAAGAAAAATAATATGTTGGACGAAAATATTTTTTCATTTTTTTAATGTTTAAGGGAAAATTCACTACTGTAGTTTTACTTCAGAACCAAGAAGTGATTTTAAAAAATAATATTGTAAAGGTACTTTTTTTGAGTAAAGGGATTCTACAGAAATTATTGATAACGATCTGGTTCAAATTGGCATTTTTTTTTGAAAAAGTTTTGAAAATGCTTAAAAAGTGATTTTTTCGTTGTTTTAGAGAAAAAAAGAAATGTAATATTTCCATTGAACAGAGAGAAATGTGTTAGTTATTAACTGTTCTTATTTTACTTTTAAAATTGAATTTAATAAAGAATAGATTTAGTGGAAAGTTTATCAAAAAGATTATTTTTTCGAATGTTGGATATATAAATCAAATTTATATAGATTCTAGATAATTTGTAGATTATCAAAAGTTTTTAATATTTTTTGTAATTTTGCAGATTATCAGCAAAAAAACAATAATTGATGAGAATCCACATTTGTGAAATGATTTTTTATTTTAATAATTTTGGGATTTGTAATTAAAATTAAAAATTTAGGGAGTTGACATAACTTGCAAATTATTGCCAAATGCGAAAATTTGCAAAATTTTATTAATATTATTCTAAAGATTGTGGGTGAATTGAATTGGTATCTCAGAGGCTTGTAGTGTTCATGTGTATTGCTACACAATTGTAATAAAATGTTAGGATATGTCATAACTATGGCATTTTTTAATTGTGTAACATTAGTAAATTCCATCGTTATGGCAATTTTTTAATTGTGTAACATTTGTGAAAATGTTATTAGTCCGAAATTGTCAAAACTATGACATTTTTTTTTAGATAGTATATTTACATATTATAGATTCAGGGTAGGTAAGGTACTTAAGTCCAAATCAATGTATTTTGGTTTTTGATACATAGAAAAACCGCTAATTTGTATTCGGAAGGGTAAGGTAAAGTATTGGTGAGTTTTACTTGCTATTTTCTGAATTTTTCCGAAATGTCATTATTATGACAATTTCGGACTAATAACATTTTCACAAATGTTACACAATTAAAAAATTGCCATAACGATGGAATTTACTAATGTTACACAATTAAAAAATGCCATAGTTATGACATATCCTAACATTTTATTACAATTGTGTAGCAATACACATGAACACTACAAGCCTCTGAGATACCAATTCAATTCACCCACAATCTTTAGAATAATATTAATAAAATTTTGCAAATTTTCACATGTTCTACTTACAGCCAAAATTTATAAATAACCCAAAATAAGCTAAATTTCAAAAATAGGGGAAGATTTTTAATCAGAAAAAAAAGTTTTTTCAATTAATTTTTTTTTTAGAATAATAATGTATTTAACTAAAGTGTTTAGAGACAATAACCAATAATGATTAATATATAAAAAAATAATGTAATCATTTTATTTTTTAGAAAGACAAATCAAAAAAGAAAAAAAAAAATAATAAAAAAAAAAAGTGCCCCAATTTTGAAATTTGGTTTATTTAAAGAAAAAGAAAAAAAAACAGTCCACAGCTAAATTTATCAAAATTTTTTAGAAAAAAGAAAGTACAAAAAAATTTAAAGACTGATCAGTTGATTATAAACTCTTTTATAAATATTTTTACTTGTAGGAAAGGATAAATTGAAAACATATTAGATATTTCTTTAGTATACAATAACAACTAAACTAAAATTCAAAATTTTCCACACATCTAAAACTGACAAAACAATCGTAATAATACAATTTTATTCAAATTGGAAATAAATTTTAATTTTTGGACAATATGAAAATCATTTTTTCATCTTTTAGTTTTTTTGTTTTAATTTCTTTTTTTGAATTACGTAACTTGTTTGGTCCGATCAAAATTTTTTTCAACAATTGATATTAGGTAAAGTCAAGTTGTTCCAAAATAGAAGAACTCAAATAGAATTAGTTGGTAGTATCGAACCTTTTGATCAATCAATAATCCTAATAGAATTTAAACAAATTTACTAATGTATTTTTTTGTTTTGCTCTCTCCAAAATTTTCAACACACCCTTGATTGATTTGTATTGATAATTATTTATTTTTTGTTTTGCGAGTGTTGTAATTTATATATAAGTGTTAACATTTCGGTTAGAAAATGGTTCTAATTTCGTGTTTCTTCTTAAACAGATTAAATAAGATTTTTTTTAACAATCCTAAAATTCAGAACAATTACTAACTGCTTAAACAGATACTATTATGTAATAAATAAAAATTCAACGAAATATTGTACTTTATATTTAAAGTATGAACATAAGGAAATAATTGAAGATATTAATCATTTTTTATGGGTATGTCCACCTTATGAAAAAAATAGATTAACTTTTCTTAATAAATTAAAAGAAATAAATCTTAATGAATTGATTTTAAACTATAATAGTTTGAAATTATTTTCATTAATTAATAATCGTGAAATCTATGATTTTACGCTTAAATTTCTGAAAGGGAATTTAAGTCTAAGGGCAACTAGAGTGTAATTTACACTTCTTCAACAATAAAAAAAAAAAAAAAATAAGATTTTTTTTTCACAAATTGAATTTTGGTGCGTTAAAAATTTTGAATTGGGGTTTAATTATCAAATCTTATGAATAATTCAGATTTAAATCATGCTAAATATGTAAAAACCAGATATTTTTTATGGGATTAAAATAAAACCAAAAATAAAAAAATGTTGAGTCACAATTTTTGAAATGGGCATTACGGATTTTTTATTGCTGGACTTTTCAAGAAAAAAATTTGATCCGAAAGATTTTTTGTGAATAATTATGTTCATTTTAAAAGACATTACATTGTAACCATTTTTTTAATGTTTCAGAAATTTTCGAAGATAACTTTTTAATCACTTGTCTTTTTTAACTTTGGTTATAAAAAAATTAAAAAAAAAAGAAATAGAAATAAAAAGAAAAAGAAGATTTCTAAAACAAAGAAAAAGAAAAACATAGGAAAAAAAACAAAATTAGAAAAAGAAAACTAAAAAAAAAAGAAAAAAATCGAAAAAACATTTTTTTATTAATGGGTCAAATTGAATTATTGCAATTTAAATAAACAATAATCATTATTATTAAGATTTATTTTTATTTTTTTGTTGTTATAAATGAAAAAATAATTTTATTATAAAAACAAAAAAAAAAGAAAGAAATCTATGAAATATGATATATACATACATATTTTGATACATACATACATACTTTCATAATTTTTTAATAAAATTTTTGGATTTCAAGAAGATTATTTGACAAATATTGTATCCAATAATTTTTATTTTTATTAAAGGAATATAGAGTGTCTGAGCTTTCTGAACGTATTGTAATTTTGACGATATAATTGTTAATTGAAACTTCTTTTATTCCATTGATTACAAAGGCAATTTTGCTATCAAACCAAGTATTAGCAAGGAATGTCAAATAAAAGAACTCTGGGTCTGTATAATAATTTTCGGAAATCAAAGCAAGGGGTTTCGATTTAAAGGCGGATATTAAATTTTGAATGGATGTTGTGTTTTGAATTAATAGGGTATCGATAATAATTGAATTGGTCAAGTTATTCCATAAATTCATAAAAAAGGAAAAGGGTATTTTCATTGGGTAAAGGAAATGTTCGGTGGGAAGGAAATAACGATTTGAAGCTAAAATTTGATTAATATTTGAAAGGGTATTTGACTGCATTGGGTTATTGAAATGTATGTCAATATTCAAACTATTATCGGTTAATTGGCTAATTACAAAGGGCACTGACCATTTTGCAATTTCATTTTTCCCGAGGTTAATTATATTATTAATCAAATATTTTTCTCCCTTTAAGGGATATAGCTTACCAAAATAGTTGATCTTTAAATGGATATTATTTAATGGCACATTACTAATATTAATAATTTCTAAATTCCAATCCATTCTAAAATTTTGGTAGTCTAAAACATGATAGGCCTGTATTCTAATTAAATTACTAAACCCAGTAATAATTTTTTTATTACTTTTTGACGAAAAAATTACATTTTCATTTTTTAAATTTTTATTAGATTTTAAATGATTATTATTATTATTATTATTATTATTATCATTGCTTAATAAAACCCCGTTTTCACTTTCATCATCGTTTTCATTATTGTTAAAATTAAAAACAATATTTGATTTTTCTGATGAAGTATTCATTATTTTGATATTTTGATTCAATATTTTTTTATTTTGATATTCTTGATATAATCTACGGAATTCAGAATCTAAAAAGCTAGGCCTTTCTTCACTTGGTGTCAAAAAATACAAACTTAAAAACCATTTTAAATTCATATTAAATTGGTTGATATTTAGAATTTTGGTTTTAATTAAGTTGCAATTCTCTATTAGCGGGTTCTCAACGTCGTTATGCTCTTCTAAAAAGATATCTAAAGTTGCAATTATTGAATTTTTCAAAAATGGGAATCTAATAGCTAAAATATAAAAGCTTTGGAATATTAAATAAAAATCCGGTTCGCCAATTTCATCCAAATCTTTAAGATTTATATTCAGGGCGATTGAAGATGATTTGCTCTGTTTATTTGTTCGGAATTTTTTTAAAAGTGTTCTTTTCTTTTTCTTTTTTTTTTGATTAATTTTTTTTTCATAATTTAATTTTAAATTCTTTAATTCATCCATTTTTTCTATTTTGACCCATTCATCCAAAATTAAACTATCGCTTAATATATCATCAGAAATTTTTTTAAAATACAATTTCCCAAAATTTCCTGAAATTGAAATATTATTTAAAATGCTTTTTCTTTTTGAATGTCTTTCTTCTAAAAAAAAGATATTCTTTACTAATTCAAAAATAATTTCTGCAATTTTTTGATCTTTATTTTTCTGTTTATTGTTTTGTCCATTTTCGTTTTGATTTAAATTTTCATTTAAAAAATCATTTGAAGTGTTATTTTTGCTATCATTAATGTTAATATATTTACAAATGATGAAAAGATAAACTATTTTATTTTTCCAAATCTTATTTTCAGCATATAATTTTAACATCTCACCAATTATATGCTGAACCTCGATTTTTAAATTATTATTATTATTAAATTCCTTAATGAAAAAAAATGTTTTGTCACATAGTCTCAAAAATAGATCACTTGATGATGATTGTTGATTACACTTCCAGATCTCACTTTTCAAACAGCTGGTAATTACATCTAATGATAATCTTAATTCATTTTTAATATTTTGTTTCTCTTCTTCTTCTTTGTTTTGGTCGCTAATTTCTTCCATTAAATTTATTTCAGTGCCCATATTTAAATCTAATAAAGATACTTCGTTAGCATTATCATCGTTAGTTAACTTTATTTCTTCAATTTCATTAAGATTTCTTTGCTTTTTAATTTCATTTTTCGTGATTAATTTTGTAAATTTATTCTTTTCAAATAAAGATAATACATCATTGCAAAGACAATATATTAACTCATCTAAAAATAAATTATCTTGGCTTTGACATAAGGATATTATATATTTGGATTCAAAAAATTTTTTGATCGGGGTTATTATTTTTTCGCTTTGATCTAATCCTAATATTTGATATCTATATAATGTTTTTTCAACCATTTCATGAATAATATTTAATAAAGATTCAAATCTTTCTTTACGTCCTATTGGTTTTTTTTTTTTTTATTATTATTATTTTTATTTAATTTGGTTTTATTTATTAATATTGTAAATTTTGTAATCAATATTTTTGATTTTATCAAAAAATTAGAATAATAATATTTTTAAATTTTAATTAATAATTAATTTGAAATTATGACGTATATTTCAGCAAAAAAATAATAAAAAAAAAGAAAATAAGAGCAAAAAATATAAAAAAAAGAAAAAAAAAATCAAAAAATGGAAAGATATGTAATTTAAAATTTCAAAAAGGTAAAAGTAAAATGAAAATTTTCAATATTTTAAAAACGACTTTAACAGCAATAAATCATTTTTAAAAAGTTGTGACAAAAAAAAGTTTTTTAGTCATATCCATAATAAGTTTATTGAAATTTGTCAACTGTTTTGGAAGATACTTTTGAAAACATTTAAATATATAAAAAATGATTTATTATTATTATTTATTAATCGGATCTGATTTCGAAATTATTTAAATTGTTAAGGAAAAAATTGTGTTTTTATTTTTTTTTTTTTGAATGTAATATGTCCTTAATATAAAAAAGCAATATTTTTTCTGATTAACATTTTTCGAAATCTAGCTTATAACTTAATTCAATTAACCACTCGGATTAAATTTTTTAGAATAAAAACACTCTCAACTTTTGAATATCTAAAATATTTTTTGAAATTACTGTGTACTTTTTTAATTTTTTTTTGAAAAATTGGGGTTGAGAAATTTTGAAATCAAAGAATAAGTTAATATATTAAATTAGAATATTTTTTCCAGAGAGTTTATCTTTTTTAGTTTAACTTTTTTTTTATTTTTACCATTTAAAAATAAAAAAACATTTGAAGACCAAATTAGTTCCTTTTGTGAAAATAAAATTCCCATAATTTCGAATTTGTTTTAGTAAATGAGTTAAAATAAGATATTGTATATAAAAATATACATAATTTCAAGTTTGAATTCAATGATTTGGGCAAAAAATGTTTTCAAGAAAAAGTTAAATGGAAAATTTATTTATTATAATTTTTTCATTTAGTTTTTTTTATTTTTTTAATGGAAGGTATTTGTTCAGTTTTCCATTTTTAGTGTTTTTTGGGTCGTGGGGACATATTAAAACTTTGAAACCAAAATATCATTCACTGTTCTATTTGTGAAAAGAACCCAAAGTAATTCAGATTTGAATCTTTCATTTTTCATTTTTTAAAACATTTTTTTGATTAAATTTTTGAGTTTTATTAAATTAGGTTTTGAATCTAGAAATGTGTTTATTCAAATGAGTGGAAATTAATAAAAGAGAAAACCAAAAAAATAGAACCAAAAAGGTGTGTATTTTAAACCAATATTTTCTCTTTTGGAATACCAAACAAGAAAGATCACCTTTCCAAATAAATTTGTTGAAATCAATGAATGAAAAAAAAAAAAAAATCGATAAAAGCCTATTTTCGAAGATTTGCTTTCTTTTTCTTCTTAATTTGAATGAACCCAAACAATTTTTAACCTTGAATTTCTCTCCCAATTACTATCTATTATTATACTATAAAACATTTTTTTTTCATATTTGTTTTCAAAATTCTGTTTTCAAGTATTTTTATCAAAAAATACCAAAATAAAGAATATTATTTTAAAAATTATAATAAAGAAATTGAATTTTTGGAACCAAAAAACAGTTACAAAATTTTCAACTAAAATAAAAGAAAATTTTAGAAAAAATTTCAAACAGAATTCAGGATTATTTTGAGTTCTCATTTTAATGGAAAATAAATAATTATAAAATCAAACGAATTTGTCCAATAAATCTTTATTTCTGAAGGGGTAATTTAACAGACATCCTATTTTCTGAAATAAAACTAGAATTAGATGAATTAAATGAAAACTTTATTTTTAGATTCATTTTGGGAAATTCTTTAGAAATAAGAAAGTAATTTGTTTCTCAATCATTTTAACGAAACAAAAGTATTTTCATGAAGAATTAAAAATAATACCAAATTAAGAATTAGTAATTGTATCAAATATTACAAATAAAATCAAGAAATAAATGATTTTTATTTATTTTTTCTTGATCAATCTTTTCGATTTTTTTGAATTCCATTTTTTAGTTGGTATGAAAACATATTATGCTAAGATATATTCCACTCTCATATTTATTAAAATATCAATGTATTTGACTAAAGAAATGATTTGAATCATTCAGTTTCACATAAATGGTTGCACTCAAAATTTTAAAAATGTACTTACTCCCTTAATATAGATTTTTTTCCGTTTTAAACTCTAAGCATGTTTCATGACTTGTGCTTAAACCTTCATATTACTGTTTTTTGTAATAATTTAGAAAAAGAATTTTTTTTATTACAAATTTGTTCTTTTAAAACTTAAAGATCCAATTATTATCTAAACTCAAATAGTAACAAAGAATTTTTCTGTGGTTTAATTGTCTTTGACTTTTCAATGAGAAAATAATTTTAGTACAATTTTTATTGTATTAAAACAATGATATGTATTTTGAGATTCTAAATTAAACTGAAAGATAATCGATATTGTGACTTCTATTTAAATTGTTTCAAAAAGGTAAAATTTGTAATAAATTTTATAGGAAATTTTTTCTTTTAAACTCTTTTTCAAACAAAAGGACACATCTCTCAAATCATCAATACTATTAAAGTTGATTGTTAATAAGATAATTACTTATTGATAATTTTCATTTTAATTTTTTCATTTTTTATTTTTTTATTTATTGATATTGAACAGTTGGAAAATGAAAAAACAAGATAAGAATAAAACAATTTGGAAATAATATGTCAGTATAAAAATGGAAACAGTTATAGTTTAATTTCAAATGAGCTAGGTACAGGAATTAAGAAAGACCATCATTGGATTGATGTCTGGAACAAAGAAAAAAGGAAAATAAAGAAAAAAATAATTCCAACAAAATACTCAGATGAATTGCAGCTTTACTTGAAAATGGGGCTTTAAAGAACAAAAGTTTGATGTGTAAAGAGTTACCAATATAATGTAAAGAATTTTTTCCCAATTCACCTTGTTCAAACGTTTTTTATTGATTTTATAATTTTTTTTCTTTACAATTTACAAAATGAGATTTCTCATTTCAAATAAAATTCCACATCAATTTTAAAAATATTTACTTTTAATTTTTATTGTTTTGTTTTAATGAGTTTTATAGATACAGTTGAGTGTTTTTTTTTTTTTTCTGTTTTAAAGGGTTTCTTATATTTTAGAATGAGACTACAATTAACTTGATTCAATTATGAATAATTCTTGAAATTTTTTGTGCCCTTTTATTTGAAAAAGAGTTTATTTGAAAATCAAAAATAAAAGAGTTAATTTAGGGTTTTGTTTTAAAACAATAAAATGTGTTTCTACAATAAAATTAAACATAGGTCTCGAAGAAATGGAAAAAAAATTATTAGATTAAATTTCTCAGGAATCAATTTATTTTTATTTCTTAATTTAGCTTATTAGTTGACAAAATAGAGAACAAAATAATTTCTCAGAGATACTTTCCTAATCCCTCTCACTTTATCTCTCTATTAAACTTTAAAAAATTTCTCTTTCATTTATTTAATAATTTTAAGGATTTGATGTTAATAATGAAAAAAACAATTTATTATTGCTCTAAAATTGCTAATTTTTTTCAAGTAAAAGTACAAAATTAACAATAAATTTAATAATATGTAACTTATATAAACCATTTTCCAGTCAAACAGGCACGACTGTAATGAATAAATTACATCTGTTTAAAGGATTTGAATGGATATTTATAGAAAAAAATTTATTTTGGAAATTCCAAAACTGAAATCATTTTATCTCATTTTGCTTTTTTTTTTTTTTTTCGATTTTTTTTGGCTGATGTAATTCGTTTACAAATTTTAATTTTTATGCAAGATCTATAGTCATTTGGTAAAAATGTGTTATTCTAATGCTATCAAAACACTGGAAATGATTGTATAAAAATCAGATATTTATTTCTATTGGAATTTTATTGAGATCTTCTGATTGAAGATCAAAATGAACATTGTTGTTTTTCTCAATAGTGAACTAAGAATTTTGGGTTTTTCATTTTTTAAGAAAATATATTGATTTATTAGTTTTGTTTCCTACGGGAACTAACTATTCTTCTGACGTGTATTATTATTCTACTTATTTCTTATTTGTTCTTCAAAGTGTCAATTATATAAAATAATTGATATTTGGAAAAAAAAATTGGGCATCTTTGGCTGAAACAAAGTTTATATTTAAAAAAAAATAATTTCGGATTCGGGAAGAAGAGGAAAAAGAGGAGGAGGAAGAAGAAATGGAAGAGGAAGAGGAAATAAATAATATTTACCTTTTAATAATTGTATATAAGGAATTATTCTATTAATGATTTGGTGTTGTTTAGAGGCTGTGATTAATGGAATGCTTTTAATTATTGAATGCGAAAGACGATTTAAATTTAATCTGTCTGTGTCTCTATCAATTAAATCACATAATTTAAAAACTGCATCATAAATCCAATCTCTGATCAGCGAGCTATAATGGTTTTCTGAAAGATAAAGAATTAATGAACAAGATTCATACACAATTGAATCACTTAAAGAATATAAAATGGGGAAGAGGTGTTTTTCAGCTAATTTTCGAATATTTGTTTTTATTAATTGCTTCGCTTTATTTTTCCGGTATTTGCTTGGAATGAATTCTTGTGTGGCAGTAACTGCAAGGGGTAATAAGCATACGTAACTTTTAGTTATTTCTAAGCAACTAAATCTTTCTAATAAATTATCAAAATTTTTTAATAATTCTTTACTTAAAAAGATAGCGCATCTCAATAGTATTCTTTTTTTATTTAATTTCTTATTTTTAGATTGTTTATTATTTTCGTTTTTCTCTTCATTGGTTTTCTTATCATTTTCATTCTTCTTATTTTTCTTCATACTTTTCTGATCTTTCTCATTCTCATTTTTGTTTTCGATTTTAATTACATTTTCTAATTCGTTTTCTTCTTCAATAAGCGGATCCAAAATATGGAAGGTCCAATTATGCTTTAATTGAAGGAAAAACATTCTAAATGCAGAGAAAGCTGATAAACTAATTTGGTCTTGATAATCTAAACATAATGTGATCAATAATAAAAAAATCGCATTTACATTTTCTTCTGTCAATACATCAATTTCACCAGCATACATTATACATAATCTAGATAATGTATCAATTAAGCACTTGACTAAAGTAAGATGTGTGATTTTTTGTAATAATCCATACAGTGTGATTAGTAATTTTGTTAATATATAATTTAAAATTGGTTTTGGTGTTTGAACTAAAAGCTCAAGTGCGGATTTGCAAACAAGTGGTTCATTTCCTTGGAGATCTCTTTCCATAATTGGAATTAATTTCATCCTAATTGTTTAGAAATGGTTGAAAGGAAACAAATATAAAGAAATATATGTGTATGTGTGTGTCTTAATATATGGAGACAATGTATTTTTTGAAAATTTTGTTTTAATGAAAATAAACACCTAAATCCGATTTTAAATACAGTTTTTTTCAATTCTAATGGTTCACTATTTTGGAGCCAATAATCCTCCAGAATCTTTCGCTGAAAATTGAAAAAAAAAATAAAAAGATTTTCAAAGTTTTATTTTTTTTTTTGTTATTAAAATCAAAACAATTGAAAGGGTAGTACAAAGGGTGCGGATTTTACTTGTTTATCTTGAGAATTGGAATAAAGAAAGAATTTTTTTTTTTTTTTAACAATTGAAATTTAAATGAATCTCTTTACTGAAAAAATACAACTTCTTTTTTTTCCGTGCCGAGTTGAATATACACTACCAAAAGATAAAAAAAATTCAAAATCTAAATGATAATTAAATTATTCTTTATGTACAGTTGAGGAATCTTCTTCTTTTTTTTTTTTTTTACTTTCTTCAATCAAAAAAAAGATAAAATCTAATTACTACCAAACATTCAAATTATAAATAGTTTTCTTTCAAGGAGTATATTTTTATTTTTTCAAACTTTCTTGATAACAAACAATCTCAAAAAGTAAATCCTATTAATTTAAATGAATACGAAACCCTGATGTATATTCAACATTTATAATTTTTTAAAGAAAATTTCTTCAAAAAAAAGCAATTAAATACAGTTTTACAGTTTCAATTCAAAACTAAATAACATTTTTATACTTTAGAATTCGAAATTATTAAGAGTTTTTTTAAACAAATTTTATTAAAAAAATATCTTCTTTGGTTTCTTAAACTTAAGGAATTTCTATTCCTTTCTTTTTCACATCCAAATCTATTTTTGATAAATCTCTAATTATCAAAAAAAAAAATAGATTATACTAGCTTGATTAGCCAAGTTAAATTTTAAATTCTATTTATATTCTTAATTTAATCACAAATTAATAGATTTTTTTATTTTGTTTTAACAATAAACAATTAAAATCGTTTTCAGTTTATTATCTTTGGTATTTTTTTTTTATTATTTGTTTATTGATCAACAATCCTCATCCATTTTTTAATAGTAAAATAAGAATTAATATTAGTTTTGATGTTGATTACTTGAAATTATGAAAAAATAAAAAATACCAAAATTGTATTGAAAGTAATCTCTATTTATTTATCTATATCTATATAAACTAAAATTCCAAAAATTTTCCGCACAGTTAAAATAGTTAAAAGAATCAAAATAATACATTTTCATTCAAATCCAAAATTAATTTTGATTTTTGCAAAATATGAAAATTATTTTTTTTCATCTTTTTGTTTTTTGTTTTAATTTCATTTTTTGAATTTAGTAACTTGTTTTGTTCGAAAAAAAGATTTTTCAATGGTTGATATTGGGTCAAAGTTGAGTTCTTCAGAACAGAAGAACCCAAATAAAATTCTTTGATAGTATCTAACCATTTGATCGATCACTAATTCTAATAGAATTTAAACAAATTTACCAATACAATTTTTTTGTTCTGCACATCTCTAGAATTTTTAAACATAGTATTTATTTATGGGAAAATTATTAAATTTCAATTTTGGTCAAATTCTCATTTTTTCCAAAATAGTCAATTCCATTGAAATATATTGACTGTAGGTATTTAAAACATCCTTTACGGGTAGTTTAAGGTATGTTAGGGTATGTTAGAGTATGCTAGAGTATGCCTGGGTGGTTTGGATGTTTGAAAGGTATACTAGAAAATTTTGGCAAGGATTTTGAAAAAAAAATAATTAAGAAACCAATTAGACTTTGGAAACTTGTTTAAAGGCGAAAAAATTTTCCACTTTTTTTTTGTGTTAAAATTGATTTTCGAACAAATGTTTGAAAATATTTAGTATCGATGATTTTGAGATTTTGAATATTCTGCAATTTAAGTTGGCAAAATACTACCAATCGCAAAATAATCTTTTTGATTTTTCCACCCACAATAATAAAAAACCATTAAAAACCATCATACCAATAATAATAATCAAGAAACTCTTCAAAAATATGAAAAAATTCAATTTGACCAATTTTAAAATTTGACCAAATTTGAAATTTAATAATATACCCTTTATTTATTAGTATTGCTAATTATTTATTTTTTGTTTTGTGGGTATTGTGATTTAAAAATAATTGTTAACATTTCAATCAGTGAACGGTTCTAATTTGGTATTTCTTTCGAAATGGATATATTAAGATTTTTTTTCACAAATCGAATTTTGGTGTGTTAAAAATTTTGAATTGGAATTTATATATATAATGCTCATTTCAAAAATTGTGATTCACTTTTTTTTAGGTTTTGATTTTATTTTTTTATTTATTTTTGAAATATCAAAATTTTATGTGTTTGTAATACTTTTAAAGCGAATTACAAATCAGATTTAGTTATTGATTGTTATTGGATATTAAAGATTAATATTTTTTTTTAAATTTATTATTTTAAGGTGGGTCACATTTTTGGAAATCTAGTTTTAAAAAACATTACAAGTTAATTCAATTGAAAATAGAAAAATTGATTTTTTTTTTATAATTAATTTTTCTTTTTGAATATTTTTTAATCTTATAAGTTTGTTTCATGCTTTTATCATATTAATAAATAGAAGATGTTTTTAAATTTTATAAAAATTATGATTGGGAAATAGTTATAAGACCTTTAGCTAAATCGCAGATCTTAGGTTTTTTGCTTTATTGGTAAACGATACAAAATAATAATAAAAAATTTATATTTTTTTTTGGATAATTAATTAGTGTTTTTCTTTGGCTTTTGAATATTTTTTAATCTTTTAAGTTTAGTTTCAATTGGTTAATTATGGTTCTGGTAATGTAAAAAAAGTAAGAATAAAAAGTATCCTTCAAAGCATAAAAATTGTTCAAACACTACCATGAAAAGTTATAAGACATAGAAATTGGTTGTATATTATAAAATTGTGTTTTATATAATATAAAATTCAATTTCTATCATTAGGTAAAAATTTCAACTTCTCATACTTCATTAAAGAAATTTTTTATTTTATAAAAAACAAAGAGAAAAATCATATTTTCTCAAGAAAAGAAATAAAAGAAACAACAGAAACCAACAAAACTTGAAAGAATTTTTTAATCATTGTTTTTAAATTATTTAAACCTGGATTTTTTCAATTTTGGAAATTGAAGATCAGCATTAATGTAAGTTTTTTTAATCAATTTGTTTGTCAATGTAAAAAATAAAAAAATGGAACATAATTTTTTTAATCTTCTATTATAAATTTTACGGTTTATAATAAAATTTCATAATCGTTTTACGGTCTGTTACACAGCATAAAATTTTATAATAGAAAATCAATCTCAGGGTCTTATAAATTTTCACGGTAGAGTTGGAACGACTTTACTGGTATTTTCAGAATAAATATCAAAAATTTTTCACTTCATTTTCCTTATTTTCTTTTATTAACGGAGTTTTCAAAGAAGTAGGTTGTAATTTGTGATCTCTATTTACAAAAGGAAAATGAAAATGAACTGAAAATTTTTTCCCTTTCTTATTCAAATACCACAAATGTGCAAAAATGATTTCTGAATTTTTCCAGATTTTTTGTTAAAATGGTGATTTTTTGATTAATGATGCACGACAAGAATAACACAATCCATACAAATACTTTCAAGACTTTTTCGAACTTTCAGACTGACAATCTGCAAGATTCCAGTCTCTGATATTCTTTCATATTTTTTAAAATTTCAAATGCTTGATACAAACTTTTATAAGTCAAAAAAGGGTAAAAATAATAATTGACAAAAGATAACATTTTGAATTTAATTGAAATTTTTGAAAGTTATCGAAAAGAAAAATATTTGTTAACTTTCAATAACCTGAAACTCTTTTTATGAAAACCGAAAAGTGGAAAGTTGTTTAAATTACATGTTTTTAAAAGTTTGATTTTAAAAACTTTTAAATTGAAAGTTATTGAATTTTGATCTTGTAATTGCTTTCAAAATTTGGAACAATTTCAAAAAAACAAACGTGTTGTTAAGTGAAAAAAGTTACTACAATTTTTGTGCTATTTTTGTCGTGTGGTACTTTTCTGGTATGCATACCAAGAGTCAAGAAATTTTACCATATATTTCAACGTTTTAAATGACAATAAATTCCATTTAATAAAGCATTGGAGTTGTTTGGATTTGTTTAAATTTGAAAAAAGTATTTTTTGATTTTCTCTTGAAGTTTCTATCCCAAATCACTTTTTTTCATTTTTAAATACAATAGAATGTTACTAAATACATCAAGATATATTGGCATGGATCATGACTTTGGGGGTACACCGGTAAAGTTTCATCGTTAATGAAAAAACAAAATTTTAACAAAAAATCAGGAAAAATTCAGAAATCATTTTTGAGCATGTGTGGTAACTTTTTTTAGGAAAAAAAAAAAAAGTTCTTCTTAAATTTACGTTCAATTGTGCATTCCTAAATCATTTTTCTCATTACAACCAAATCAATTTTTTTTACAATGAGATGAAAATGGTACAGTCGTTTTAAAAAAGTAAGTACTGGTATTTGAAATTTAAATGGGATAAGCTTTCAGCTGATTATTCATCTTTTTTCATTTTGAAATATTTGTTTCCTTTAGGATTCTTAGTTACCCGAAGAGAAAACATACAAAAAAAGGGGACCAGAAAATAAATAAAGATCACAAATTACAACCTACTTCTTTGGAAACACTCTTGTAAAAAGAAAAAAAGGAAAATGAAGTAAAAATGTTTTCCCATTTATTCTCCAAATCCCAGTCATAAAAATATTAAAAAGGGGTGACAATCCACAAACTGTTTGAATCACTCAGTTAATCAGAGTTTGAGTAGATTACTTATTAAAAAGTGTGATCAAAAAAGTCTTTTATAGATACCTTCAAATCTGCAACAAGATATCAAAATTAATGTTTTAAAGATACTTTTCAAAACTTTTTTGGTAACTCTTTTTTTAAAATAACTCGATGCAAACTGCTTCAAAGAGTCAATCAAGTATCTTGAAGTAACATTTATTAAGACTTTTATTCATCAATTTTTGAAATCAGCTGTCTCAATAGTTTCCAAATTATCATTAAACAGTGCTTTTAAATGCTTATCTCAAGGAAGTTTACTTTTGGTTAAAGAATGTCTTGTCTTTTGAAGAACAATTAATTTTGAAACAATATTTCAAGAGTTTGAAAGAAAGGTTTTATTGTAAAGAGTAGGTGTCTCGTTGTTATAAATTTTTTTTTTTTTTTTGTTTTTTTTTGGTTTGTTTGATTGCAAAAAAAAGAAAAAAAACAAATTATAGATTGTTGGAAAAGATTCAAATTTCATTACCATTGAGTTTTGTAATCGATATTGTCAGAATATTGTGCTTGTCTAATAGCTTTGTAGGCAAGGATTTTTAATAATTGTGGTCGATCTTTTGGAGATAGACAATGCACAATTAAAAGATCAAAAAATTCATTTAATTGCCTTCCTTGAGCAATTTCTTGAAGAATCAGTGTAATACCTTCAATTTGTTTATCATTGTCATTGTGTTTACTTAGGTTGATCTCGATTTTTGATCTAATAGTTTCCATTCCTGTAAAAAAAAGAGAATAAAAAATAAAACCTAAAAAGATAATAGAAAAAATGAAAAATGGTGAAAATTTTTGTTAATTTTCTTTACTCCTGTTGTAATTGATTTCGTATTAATTTTGTTGATTCAAAAACGAGTGTTTGTAGTGTTTTGGAAATAAATTTTGAAAATATTATTTGAAAAATGTTTGTTATCTCTTTTTTGGTTATTCCTAAAATTTTCATTAAATCTTATTGGGAGCACTAAAAAAAGTAATAGAACAAAAAATTGAGAATAAAATTGGAATATCTTATCATAGTTTGTCTATAGCATGTTACCAACTTTTTAGACTCTTTTTGAAAAGAATTGTATTTTTAACAATGCTGATATTTTTTGAATCATTGTCAGAATATCATTTTTTTTTTCATTTAAGGGAGTAAGAAGATTTAACCAATTAAGGTTCACAGTCCTGAAACAGGAAATAAGTGTTTTCTTGTAGTGTGTTATTTTGGTTTGTTACTAATAGATCTTGATCTTTGTTTGATTGTTGATAGTTGTTTAAGAGTGGTTAAAAAAGACATTTTATTTTATTTTTCTCCGAAATCCTAATTGAAGAGTCTAAATCTAATCGATTGTAAGACAAGTTATAATAATTATGTGACTTATAGTTGCCAATTAAAATTTTTATCCCCATTTTACTCAATAATCTGAAAAAAAAATTAAATTAAATAGAATTTTCAACAAACAAATTACTCGCTATTTATAAAGAAGTTCCAAAATTCGATTTTAATAACTATTTTTATTAAATGTATCTAATTTGGTTCTTGTTCAAGAAAATATCGGATTTTTTTGAGTTAATAATCAGAAATTTAGATTTATTGGGTTAATTTGTTTGATTTGATAATTATTTTTTTTTACCATTTATTTGAAAAACTCAAAACAATTAGGAATATTGATTTATTTTTTGAAAAATATTTTCTTTTTACTTGGGCAGATAGTTTTGTTTTTGTTTTTTTAATTTTGAGAATTCAATCTTTTTTCATTAATATTTTTAACTATATTTTGTTATTAATAATCTTTTTAATTAGAATATTTGAAATAAAGAATTTTGAAAACTAATTGCTATAAAATGGATTTGGTTAAATAAGAATAAAAAGAAAGATAGGAAGAAATTCTAGGGGTATCTTTATTGTTTGACACAAATTAAGAATACAAGACAAGATTGTAGTTTATCGAAACTATTATTTGACAGAATTTTGTTTTTAATTCTTAAATTTCTAAAAGTTTATTTGGATACCTGATATCACTTGGAAAGTATTTAAAAAGTAGAAAATAGTTGTTTAAAATACAGAATTGATTTTTTTGTTATATTCTGTGATTTAATTTTAACCATTCACCAGAACATTTCCTCAGTTTATAACACAATTTAATAAAATTAAAAAAAAAATTCTTTTAATTGAAAAATTAAAATATTTAACTCTGATTTATTTTTTTTTTTATTACAAATTGAGTAGGGAACTTAATTTTGATTCCAAAGTTGAAATATTTAGTGGTACCCCAAAAGAATTATTTAGTAAGGTTCTCATAAGGAAATTTTACAAAAATAGGAGAATGTACTAGCTCCTTAACGGGAAATATAATTCTCTTTCAATAATCATTTATATAAGTTAGACTCTTATAATTTTCTCATAATTTTTGGAATCTAATTGAAAATTTTCAAAATTAATAAAATTTATATATAAATGAGAATTTCACATAATGCTATTAAAGACCACCTTTTTTAAATTCTAAAATTGTTAAAATCAGTGTCAAATTATTTTTTTTATTTTTTTAGTAATTATATTTTTTTCTTGGAAAATTTCTCAATTGAAAAAAACATTAACATTAAAATTACCAATCAAATATTAATATATATATATATAATACATTATGTAAAGTAAAAATGGGTTGTTTGAAATATTTCATAAAATAGCATAAAATCGAAAATACTTGAAAATGATTTACATCAATTAAAAACACCTTTTGAAGAACTTCTAGAAAACCATAGTGTTAAGAGAAGACTTTTTATATCGAAATAAGAATTTTATCATAAGAAAAATATTTTTTTTTTTTATAATTTATTACATTAAACACTCTGAAGAGTTTTTGGTAGGTTTTTAAGTATTTTTGAGTATTTAAGTATGTTTTATAGTATGTAAATAATATATTAAAGTATGTTGTATGTTTGAGTTTGGATAGGGGTCGTGTTGGATTGGTTTAGGTTTTGTAGAGTGTGCTTGATTCAAAAAAATTATATTCAGGTATAGAAAGTAAATCTGGTTTGGGTTAAATAATTCACGTCATATAATGTAAGGCAGGTCTATAAAGATTGGATATTACTCGGTTATTTTTGGATTGTAGAAAAGATTATACAATTATGAGTAATAATACACAATCAGAAATTTTCTTTATAAGGGAATTTTCTCTCATTTGTTAATACCATCTAGCAATTATTAGAATTGTAATATGACTCTAAGATGCCAATTCTTTTCACACAAAATATGTTGAACACCATTTTCAAAAAGTTATTATTTTTTGACTAGTATATTTTCAGCCAAAAAAAAAAATTCAATAAAAAACAAAATTTACCATTAAACTGGGGATCAACACTATAGATTCTTATAAGTTATTTAAATACTATTTTTAATAGTTTAAAAAAATTTCAAGTATTTTTAATTATCGGGAATATTTTAATTATTCTAAAAAATGAAAATTTATGATTTATTGATATCCCAACAATAACCCCTTTTAAAATTAAAAACTACCAACTGTACAATATCTAATTTTTAAAATAGCCAAAAAAAAAAAAATAATAATAATAGAGTGGTTCAATTAAGAAATTTACAATAGAACTCTAATATATAAGGTATTTCCAAAAAGGCTGTGGTAGCTTTATTTTAAAATATATTTATTAAAAATAATTCTTATTGAACAACTTAAATAAAATAAAAATTAATAACGATTGTTTATTTGTTTTTAATATAAATTCAATTTTATTTTTATAATGACAATACATAAATTAAAGAAATTAAAATTTCTGATTTCAAGGAATTTTTTTGAGATTTTTCTAGTGGATGAAATTGTTAAATATTTTTTTTTCCATTAGATCAAAACAAATCGTTTTCATAGAGAAGATTATTCTCGATAAAAATTCTAATAAAATGAATATCTTATAAATATATTTTATATTTTAAAAAATAATTTTTGTCCAATTTATATTTCCGGTTTTTTATTTAAATTGTTCATCTATTGTTTTCATCCAAAATAAGTGTGCAATTTTTTTTTCTTTCCGATTTTTAGAACTATTTGATTGAATATATTTTGAAATAAATTCGATTAATATTGATTTAATTAGTATTATTATTTAACTTAATTTGATCTTGTTACATTTCGGTTAGTTCCAATAACAAAGGCGATTTATTCTGAAAAGTCAAAAAAAATACCCCACTTATTTGGAAATCCTTTATCTATAAATAAGTTCCTTAGTGTAGTATTTTATTTTATTTTATTTTTTTTTGTAAAACTTTGAAAGTGGCAAGTAGCTAGGCAGTTATGACCAATCTCGAATGAGATATGAAATACTTGAAATAAAAGAGTGTGAATTTTCTTTGTATATATGGAAATAAGTGAGTCTAGACAATAGACTTTTTTTTGCTCTAATAAAAAAATAAATAAAAAAAAACTCGAAAAGTTCTCTTTTAATATTTAAAATTAACGATTAAGCAAAACTTTATTATTGCCTTAAAATTATTTCTTCAAAGATATATTCAAAATTAAAATAAATATAAAAGATTGGAAACTAAAATAAAAATAATAAAATAAAAAATCCAATTTTGATGTACTTTTTGAAAATAAATAATGTTATTTGTCTTGTTGTTCATTAATGCTCATCAATTTTTTCAATGTGCAATTGCCTTTGTGGGTATTGTATTCTGGATCTGGATGTTGTTGTGACATAATCAATAGCATTTGACATTATTTTGGCACCGTCTGTCGAGCTAACCCAAAAATACGAATCATTATATGTAATTTCGTCTGAAAGGGGGTGGAAGTTGAGAACAACAACGTTTCCATATTTTAATTTTTTTTTTTTTTCGCAAATTAAAGGCGTGCCATCATTCCAAGTTGCTATTACCCTTGCACCCTTTTCAACCTTTTTAACTTTCAAATGGCTTGAATAGTTCCCGCCGTCAAAGCCTTTCACGTCTTTTAATATTGGATGCTTTTTATCAAATTTATCCAGTTTCCGTCTCACGTCCGATTCCCATTTGGACTTTTTGAGCGGTAAAAAGCCACCGGAAACTATTCTACCTTCAAGATCGAAATCCCTTCCTTTGCTTAATGCCTCGATTGCAGAAATTACGACGCCGCCGCCTGATTCTACAAAGGCGGCTATTAGGTCGCCCAACCGCACGGGGTCTTTAAACTTATCAAAGGAATAAACAAATAGGCAATCAAATCTTCTAATTTCTTCGTAAGTCGGTGTTCGATGGTGCGCCTTTATGATTCTAATTTCGCTAATCAGATCAGACTTTTGTAAAGATTTCCTGACATTTTCTCGGCAGGACTCGTTTCTTTGCCCTGCAATCAATAGAAGCCGAATTTTACTATTTTCGATATTGTAAATCCCGTTATTCTGGTTGTTGGTCTGATTATTTTTCAATTTGTAATTTTTTTTTCTTTCATTCGAGTTCTTCGGATCATTCTTGTTATGGCCATTGTTGTTGCTATTGTTGCTGTTGTTATTATTATTATTATTGTTGTTGTTGTTATTATTGCCATTGCTATTGCTATTGTTGTTGTGAATATTGTTGTTGTTTCTATTCTTCTTCTCACCCTGATCTTGGTGATGGTGATGATGGTGGTGATGATTATTATTATTATTTTTTTTAACGAATTTATTTCCACGGTTTTCTTCTCGAATCCACCACTCTTCATCAGACAAATCAGACTCGCTAGTTGACGATCCATTTGTAGTTGTGGCACTGAAGTTGTCTGTCAAACTTAAATCAGACCATTCACGGTGGGTAAACTGAAAGTTTGTTGGCGAAGCGACGATCCCAACAAAGCTTTTCCTGTCCCGAGACAGGTTGCCTCTTGACTTGTTCCTCCTACTGCTTCTTCTTTTCGTTAAAGACAATTCTTGGCATTTCAAATAAATTGGATTCAAGTCCACACCTAGCATTTCAAAGGGGTCGTGCAAATGTGAAAATGGCTCCAAGTCAAATTCATTTAAAGAGTTTTTAATTTTGATAAAATGCTTTGCCTCTGTTATCTCGTCCACATTCCTTTGTTTTTTTTGGTTTGTGTTCTCATTCTGTTCATTTCCCATTGTGGTTTCAAATTTCGATAAGCAGTCTTCAAACTTTGAAATGCTTTCCTTTAAAGACTTGCACTGATACCGGATCAAATCCTCTTTGTCGTTCCTTAAACTATCAATGTCCTCAATCACTTTCTTCTTTTTTTGCTCAATTATCGCGAGCAAATTGTCAAACGAAACAACCAATTGCTCCTGCAGCCGAACAGAATTCCTTCGGATTTTGGAGTTCAGCAATTGCAGTTGGTTATACATCTTTTGTGAAAATTCTAAAGACGATCGCAATTTCTTTTGGTTTGACTCGCTTTTTTTCGAATGCTCTTGGAGGATTTCTTCGATCGTTCTTACGTTTTCGTGTTCACGATGGAAATTATACAAGCACAGCGAACACAAAAATTTTCTGCATTGGAAACAATAAAATTCTATTGTTTTGTTTGTGTGTGTTGGACACATGTTTTTTGTATTAAGTTTTTTGGATTGTTTTCTGTTTTGCTTATTTCGTTTGTGTTCTTTTTCTTTGTCTTTGTCTTTCTTATTTTTATTTTTGTTCTTGGCCTTGGCTTTATTTTTGTTCTTGTTTTTTTCTTCTTTTTGTTTTTTGTTTCCAAGTTTTACACGGACATGCGATTTGTTATTCACTAACGAATGCAAGATTTCGTCGTGGGTTTTACACAAAATAGCTGGGCAGTCCTTACATTCAATTATTCCCTCACTACTACAAAACGCACATATTTTTTTATTTCGACTCATCCGAAATTTGAGAATCCGTTTTTTGAAAGAGAGAAATTACAGCAAAATGAAAAGGTTTCCCTTTTCGTTTTTGTTCTTATTTTTTATTTTTTCATTAAAGTACGTTTTTAGAGTGAATTGTGATTGTTCGTAAACTCAAAAGATCTTGTTATTGAAATTTTTGATTTTTCTTATGGTTGTTTTAGATTTTTGTAGAAATGATGAATATTTTTACGATGTTTTGTTTGTTTTTTTTTGTTGCGAATGCGAAAAGATTGAAAAAAGTTTTTAAATATCAAAAATAAGTTTTATCTTTGAAGGGATTATCACCAACAGAGGTTTATCAATAAAAAAGGATCTTGAATTGTGTAAATGATCATAGAAGACAAAATGTTCACATAGCTTTAAATAAATCTCCAAAAAAAATTATTTAAAAATAATATTATAGTTTTTTTTATAACAGATCTCTATTAATAATTTCATTTTGTGATATTATTTTTTGTTATATTCCAAATTAAAGATAGAAAACAAAATAATAAGATCTTATCTTTGAAAACTAGTATTTAGTACTTCGAAAAGTAAATATTTTTTTATTTTTTAAATTTCAAGATTTTCTCAATTACTGTCAACATAAAAACCTAAAGATCAATTATTTTTATTTCTTTTTATAAAACTATAAATAAAAAATATATCTCTTATATGAGAAAATTGTTAAAATAATGGGTTTGCTAATTATTTGATTTTTTATAAAAATCTCAATTTTTAAGTTCTCATATAGTATTCATGATAAATTAAAGAAAGATATTTATCGACTTTGAATTATGAATTATGATGAGTTGAGGTTTAAATTAGTCTCAGAAATATTAATTTTTTTTCGAAAATTTTTATATTTTTTTACTAATACAATATTCATTTTTAATTGTTGGTATCAATTTCTGGTTCTATTTATCAATGTTTTTTTTTTGAAATATTTGAGTTAGGGGTAACTAATCAGTTTTGTTTTTACTAGTTTGATATTTCGTTTATAAATCCCAATGTAGTTTAATAGCTCTTTAAGGAGTTAATAAGGTAATTTTTATTTTGAGCCCCATTTTCAGAAAAAAAGTAAAATTCCAAAACCAATATTAACATTCTTGATAGTAATTGAGATGAAAAAATAAGTGAATTATTTTTTTTTTTTACTAGATTCTTTTAAATTTGAAAATTTTCAAAATAGAAGACAAGTAATAATTATAGAAATATAATTTTACTAAACTCTTTTAGATCTTTTCCAGATAATTAATAACTAAATATGAAAAAAAATGTATGTAAATAAATAATTCTCAAAAATAAGAGTAAAATTATAGTCACAAAAAATATTTTTGACTTTTTCAGTTTATAATAATACCAATTATAAAAATAATTATTGGTTAATAAGAGATTTTGGATTAAGATTGATTTTTTAAGAAATGTTAAAATTAAAGTTGGAAAATCTTATTTACCAGGTTCTAAAGTAAGATTATTTTAACATTTTATAATAAATGTTTCATTAAAAAATTTTTTTTACAGTTTAAAAGTTATTAGATTTCTTAAAAATGTATTTTAAATTTAGTATATATTTTTCAAATCGAGAATCAATAATTTTGACTTTTTAAGAATTATTCATTGTTTTAAATAGAAATAATTTTTTTTTTTTTTTGATTCATCTGCTTTTTTTTTAAAAAAATTTTGAAATAAAAAGAGAATTACATTAAAGTATCAATTTATTTCAAAAATTAAAAACAAAAAAATATTTTTTTTCCGAATTTATAATAATTGAATAAAATCTTTATTTTTACTCTATTCTTTTGAATTCTGGAAATTTTCTGTTAGCTTTTCTTAAGTTATCTGTTATTTGGAAAATCTTTAAAGTTTTAAACAAAGCCAGAAACCCCAAAAGAAGATATAGGTGCTCTATGATACTTAACAGACACTTTTCGTTAGATTTTTAAGAGTTTAAAAGAATGGAACAAAATTCGATATTTTCTTACCTGATTTTTTAATACATTAAGTTTTAATTTCCCAAGTATAAATAAATTTAAAGTGTAAAAAATAAAAATAATTTGTATTAAGAGAAAAAATTAATATTAGAAAATTCATTTTTATTATATTGTGGTAAATTGTATTGGTGATCATTATTATGGGATAAATTGGATATTTTGGAACCCTCCATCTTTTTTCGAATTTTAAAAAAAATTGGTGAGTCTAATTTTTTCATCAAAATTTAAAAGGGAATTTTTGAAATTACTTATAAAAAACCCTCTTTGTTTCATACTTGTCCAACTTCTTTTTTAATTTATCAGTTACAGATTAAATATTGGAAATATTGGATGTTATTATTCTAAATATGTTTTATTTGAATTTTGTTCTAAATTTTTAGAAATGATATGAAAATTTAAAATGGGTATATTTAACCAGTTCTCGGAGAAATATTAATATATAAGTTTTAATAATTTAGTTTGAATATAAACTAATACTCAAATAATTATCCTCTTAAATTTAGCATAGAAAAATATTTCAAAGAAATAGATTAAGGAATTATTTCTTTTTTTTTTTTAATACTTAAATTTCCGATTTAAATAGTTAAACGATTCTGAAATCTCAAAAAAAAAAAAAAATGGTTCCTTTTTTAATAAAGAATTTATTTTTAAATGTTTTGGGTTCTCACTGTTCAATACCTGGGGGTTGGACGATAATATCTGAAAATATTAAATTAAGAATTTTGTGTTTTTTGTTTTTTTATTTATTATATTTTTTCAAAGATTTTTATTATATTATTTTAATCAATTATTCAGAAAATATGTAGAAAAAAATTATAATTAATTTTTTTTAAAAAAAAATAGTCTTTTTGGTTATAAAGTGATTATTTATATTAAGAAATAATTACGTTCTTTTTGTATTAAAACTTGTACACCTAAATTAATTTACTTTCAATTCGAGAACAACCTTTTTCAAATTTATAACAATTTTAAAGGTTTATCTTTTTAGTATGTAAAGTAGAATTAATTTCAAATTGGTGGGGCAAAAAAGTCTCTGGTTTATCTCTTTAGAATATAAAAGTAATATAAGTAAGTAAAATTCAAAAGGGGCTTTTTCTAATTCATAAAGTAATGAAAATAATCTAAAGTATTTGTATTTTATAAAATTAAAAATCTTAAAAGATATTCACAGATTTAATATTTTAAGGTTTTTTTTTTTGTTATGATAAAGCCATCTTGGAAAAAAAATCAAAAATTAGATTTTAAAAAAACATTTTTATTTTATATTTGATTTTCTACAGCCTTTTTTCAGGCTATTTTTTGTAGACCTTTATGATTTTTCAATTTTGATGCTCTTTATTCTCGTCAATTAACAATCCGGTTTGTTGAATATTTACTAAAAGAAGAATTAAATTTCAATTGCAATTTCCTGGAATTTTGAAAATGAGGGGTCAGATAATTTGAGAAGAGATCAAAAAAAAAAAAAAAAAAAAGGGGGGGGGGGGCATTTGAGAGATTTAATATTTGCCATCTTATGTTTGAATACTAGTAATTATGCTTTGAGTATTCATCTATTTTATTGAAAATTAACCCAAATTTAATTTCATTTAATTTCAATGCTTGGTATCCTTAATCTAAATAGAGGATCTCTGAAAAAAAAAATATGTTATCAAGATCTTGAATTTAAACTTTTATATGAGAATAATCATAATGAAAATCGGAAAGTTTCATCTTTTAAATTTATACTTGTCAAAAATAAAATCAAGGTAGCAAAATTATATTGTATTTAAGGAGCTAGTAAACTGAAAAAACCTACAAGTAAATCCAATAGCAAATTCAAAAAAAAAATACCGCATCTTGAAATTGAAAAATAAAGTAAAAACCTGATTACTAAAATACCAAACTAACTTTTAATATTATTTTCCGATATGAATTTTTTTTTACAAAAGATTGATCTCTTTTTCTCATTTTCGAAAAGTTCAGAATCCATCATATAATCTGAATTATTCTAAATAAAATTATTTTCCATGAAAGAAGATTGAAATTTTATTGCCTGTAAAGGGAGTGTACAAAAATACACTCTAAAAATAAAACCACTAATTTCCAGAATAACTCGGTTTAAAAAAACTACAGTCAGTTTCACTTTTAAGGCACAAACTTTCAACGAAATTTAAGGCATAAAAAAAATCTCAAATTAAAGCACAAAATTCAGCTTCTAGTAAAATAAATTGTAAAAATTAAAATTCCAAAAAATGTGCCTTAATTTGGGATTTTTTTTGTGCCTTAAATTTCGTTGAAAGTTTGTGCCTTAAAAGTGAAACTGACTGTACTTTATTTCAAAAAAAAAATCATTAATTATTTTAAACTTGAAAAAAATATAATTGTTTGATTCAAAGAACAGTTCAAATCAATTTTTTCTCTTTATTGAATAAAAAAATCTCAGAAAAAGAATCAAACAATCAAATGAAAAATTCTCCTAACATACTTTTTTTAAACTTTGAAAAATCAATTATTATGTAGAGGAAGACTTTTTAGTTTGATTGGTTATATTCAAATTAATAACCGAATCTTAATTCTTTTAGTGGGTTATTATCAACCTAAAATTTAATTTTACAAATAGAGTTTTATATTAACTCTCGGTTTTATAAAGATTTTCAAACACATAAAACAAATTCATATGCATATTTCTAATAAAAAAAAATAAAAAAAATAGATATTATCAAATAACTAATTTAAATACAAACAGTTCCTTGTGTATACTCTTGATATTTGTAAAAGAATATTGAATAATCTTTTAAATTTCAAGAAATTGAATAAATATTTATAAATAAAATAAATGTTCAATTTTTTCAGATCTTCAAGGATTCGATATTTTATTTATTTTTATTGTATTTTTAAAATAAGATTAAAGTTTCCAAGGTTATTTGTTCATAATGACTCTCAGAAATTACTTAAAAGTGAGATTTCTTCAAAATTAAATTTTAATAATTTATTATTTTTCTAATTTGATCCAAAAACCCAACAAAAAAGGATCTAGATCTTTTGACTGAAAATTCCATTGGAAAAATGAAATCTTTTAAAAATGATGATTCATTTCTCTAAAGTTGACAAACGAAGTTGCTTATCAGGTTTAATTGTATCCTTATGTAAATAATTACTCTATTACCTTTGGGAAAAAAAATAAATAAGAGTGACTAGTCCCTTAAAGTAATTATCTGAATTTTTCTTGGTTGTAATGAGCAATTTTCTTTTAATATTAATCTCAAAATAGGGACAAAATATTTAATTTTGAAAATTTTTACAAAAAATATGATATGTAAATAAGAATAATAATCATCTAAGAACCACCCAAAAATTATTTTTTAAATAACAATAATAAAAAAACAAGTAGAAAAAAAATATTATTTAACATTTTTTGATTTTTTTTTTGTATTTCAAGTTATTGATGCGATCTGATCATTTCAAGTAAAAAATAAAAAAAAGAGATAGATAGAGAGAATAAGAGAGATATAGAGGCATAGAGACAGGGATAGACAGATAGAGAAAAATCTTATTTCTTTTTGGGAATAAAATAAAAGTATTTAAAATAATCCAACAGTTTTTCCGTTTTCATCAACATCTACATCATAATAAGCAGGTCTAGTTGGTAACCCAGGCATTGTCATCATTTTACCAAGAAGAGGGAAGATGAATCCAGCGCCTACACTAGCTCTAACCTCGGAAACTGGAATTCTGAAACCTCTAGGAGCGCCAAGTAATTTAGCGTCGTGACTGAATGAATATTGGGTCTTAGCGATACAGATGGGCAATTTACCGAACCCATTTTTTTCAAACATTTCCAATTGTTGTTCTGTTTCGTTCAAGAAATCGACACCATCTGCGCGGTAAATTTCCTTAGCAATGGTGATGATTTTGTCTTTGAGACTAATGTTATCTTCGTATAATAATTTGAATTTGGATTCTTCTTGGCAAGCACGGTCGACGGCTTCTGCGAGTGCGATTGCACCGAGACCACCTTTAGCGAAGTGGTTGGATGGGACGGCATCGAAGGCACCAGCCTTTTTGGCTTCTTCAATAATTAAGTTAATTTCTTCCTCGTCATCGGTGTGGAATTGGTTGATGGCGACAACACATGGGACACCAAATTTATTGATGTTTTCAATATGCTGTGTCAAGTTTGGTAATCCCTTGGCGAGAGCATCAAGGTTTTTATTTTTACATTCCTTTAATGGTAATCCCCCGTGTACCTTTAGTGCTCTAACTGTGGCAACAATGACAACACAGTTTGGTGATAATCCGCTTGTTCTACATTTGATGTTGAAGAATTTTTCAAGACCGCAATCTGCTCCAAATCCTGCTTCGGTGACGACATATCCGTCCTCGCCGACTAATTTCAATGCGATCTGATCAGCAATGATCGAGGAGTTTCCATGGGCAATATTGGCAAATGGCCCTGCGTGGACAAGTACAGGTGTTCTTTCAAGTGTTTGCATTAAATTTGGCTTGAGGGCCTCCTTCATAAGGACAGTCATGGCTCCAGCTACACCCAAGTCTTCGGAGGTGACGGGTAACCCCTTTTTGTCGTTACCAATAACAATTTTGCCCATCCTTTCCCTGAGGTCTTGTAATCCGGTGGAAAGTGCCAAAATGGCCATGGTTTCGGAGGCAACGGCTATGTCAAAGGCAGTCTTTCTTGTTCGGCCTCTTTCAGATTTGCCTTCACCAACTGTGATCCCTCTTAAGAATCGATCGTTGACATCGACAACACGTCTCCATGAGATGGTTTCTGGATCAATGTTTAATCTGACAAACTTTGTGATTTCTTCTTCGGTCAATTCTTCTGGTTTGGTCTTGTCAATTCCAAGCTTTTTCAATCTCTTGAGCATCGATTTGGAAAATCGTTTTTTGCCTTCCTTGGTAACTGGGCAAAGTCTTCTGAATAAGGCGCCGTCCTTTTGTGTAGATTCGTGGAACATTCTTGTGTCAATGGCAGCGGCTAATAAATTGTTGGCAATTGAAACTGCATCAATATCTGGTAAATCGAGATTGAATGTTTCCATAGGAATAACTTGAGAGTATCCTCCACCTGCTGCTCCTCCCTCTATTTTTTTGAGAAAATGGGTTTTTTTTGAGAAAGAAATGATAAAAAAAAATTAAAAAGTTGAAAAGGAGAAAAAAAAATCATATTTAAACAAAAAAAAAAAAAAAAAAAATAATAAAAAAAAAAATTAAAAAAAAAAAAAAAAAAAAAAAAAAAAAGTAAAAATTAACAAGCCACTTACTAATACCAAAAGTTGGGCCTCTTGAAGGACAACGAAGACATGTAAATACCTTTTTGTTCAAATGAGCACCAATGGATTGTGATAAACCAACAGATGTTGTAGTTTTACCTTCACCAAGTGGTGTTGGGTTGATTCCTGTAACAATAACATATTTTCCGTTTGGTTGGTTTTTTCTGTTTTCATAAGCATCCAATTTAATTTTTCCCCTAAAATCACCATGAACTTCATATTCGTTTGGTTTGATTCCAATCAATTTTGCAAGTTCTGGAATGGTAAGTGGTTCAACAGATTGTGAGACATCAATATCTGAAGGAACTGGGTTAATTATATTGGTTAATTTGGACATAAGAAGGCAAAGAAGAATAAAGTTATTAAAAAAAAAATGGAAAAAAATGGAATTTTCTTCTTTTCAAGGGATTATTCAGAAACAATAATTTAAATTGTAGGATTGTCAAACAATTTTTTTTGAGAAAATTTTACACCTTATGGGTTATAGCAAAACTTATTTTTTAGTTAAATTTTCTGTTTTGCTTTTTCTTTGTTTTTTCTGATTAAGAACAACTAGAGAAATTTGGTTATCATTTCAAGAATTTTTAAGAATACAGGCTTCGCCAACCAAGATCTCATGACCTACAATTTTACAAGAGTTCAAAAACTTTATTTATTAAAAAAATTTGTTCTCTTTTTGTTTTAAAAAAGTTTCAAAAGAATAAACATAGATTTTTTTAAAAAGATGATTCAAAGAATGAATAGTGACTAAGGAAACAATATTATTCTACTATACTAAAAAATTTTGAATGATGATTGGTATTTGGATCCAAAAGGGGAAAAAACTGAATAATCACAATGATCAAAACAATGTGTGTCAAAAGACTAAAATCAGTGTTTATAAATTTCACTCGTTCTTTTTTTTTTGTTATTGTTCCTATTGAACATACTATTTTACAACTCAATAAAATACCTTGATTCAAATCAAATTTGAAAGGACAATTACATGATATTTTCAGTATATTTTGAATTAATACGGAAAAATATTTTGAAATTTTTTCTCTTTTTCCTTTTTTTGTTATTTTTTTTTATGTCAAAAATTTTTTGACAATTCTCTTTATGTGACACTTAAATATTTTCCATTCTATTCTTTCAGTTTTTAATTTCTTTTTAAATAATTAAACTTTAAGAAATTAGAAACACATTTGTTTAGGGTTTTGTTTGCCATCTTCATTGATTGGTGAATGTACAGGTCAACTATAACAAAAAAACACTTTTTTTATTTTTAAACACGGTTTAAAATTTTCTGCACACTTTATTTTGACAATAGTCTATTTTTTCTATGAGGATCAAAATTATTAAAATAAAATAGAACCTGATCGTCCATTTTTAAAAGGAGTGGCACCCTTTAGTGTTTCCCCACCCCCCCTTAACAGCCCATATTTGCCTAATTTTTATCAAGTTTAAAATAAAAGCGTTAAAACTCGCCTTTTATTTGAATGATAAATGGGAAAAATTTTCACTTCCTTTTCCATATTTTTCTTTTTCAAATACAGTTATCAATTGAAAGAAACTGTAACATAAAAACTCTATTTGAAAAAGGAAACAAGGAAATGAAGTGAATAATAATATTAATTTATCATAAATTTATTTTCTCATTCGTCTTAAGTACAGATTTGAATTTGAATAAAAAGTCCAAATAGTTCAAAGATTAATTTAGTTAGGTATTTTTTTTTTTTTTTTTTGAGAGATTTGCAAAGAAAAATAATAATTCATTTTTCTAGTTTTCTAAAGGGAATAGACTCTATTATATTTCTTTGTACCAATTTCTCAATCAGGATTCCTTATAAAGAAATAAATTTAATATGAAAATAAAAAGTATCTTTCAAATCTAAGTAATTGGCAAAGAATTCTCTCAACCTCTATTCAATTTAGGCAAAAAAATTTAATTGAGATTTGCCCCTTAAAAGAATTTTATTTTTTTTAAATTCGAATTCGAATAATACTTATAGTAATTCAAAACAGAATACATAGGTTTAGTAATAATAACAATCAAATAATATTGTTAATTTTATGATAAAAAGAATTAATTAACAAAGATCTTACTAGAAATTTTTATTTTTTTCTATCATAATTTTTAATAAATATTGAATAAAGAGATCAATGAAAATTCATTTTCTTTTACAAAAATTAAAAGTTTAATTTGAATAATATTCTAAAATATCAAATCAAGCCATATAAAAATACTTGAAAAAAACAAAACAAAAAAAACTATTTGTATAAAAATTCCATATTTTATCTTGTAATTAAATCAATAAAAACCTTTTTAATAGATAAAGTAATTAAATCTAAATTGAAAAAAAAATAATAATTAAATTTTAAATATTATTCAAAGGTCATAAAATAATATTGGAAACCAAAATTTTTTTTTTGAATTTTGTTGTTCGTAAAAATTTGAATAATATATTTGCGAAATTTGAAATTTTTTTGATCGATGTTAATCCAGATATTTGAAAATAATTTTTGATCTATGATTTATTATTCAATAATATTGTTTATTTGATGACTAGAATTTAAAAAGACAAAAATTAAAAAAAGATCTAAATTAACATTAAAAAAAAAAATCAAATATTAATCTGATTAGAATTATTGGCTAAGTGGGTTATATTTCCAAAATATTTGTTGAAAGAACAAACAATTTTTACAGTGAAAAACAATATTATTTTTTTTTAAAAATTAATTTATATTTGTTTTTTAAAAGTAAACCCCATTCAAAATTTTTAACACACCAAAATTTGATTTGTGAAAAAAAAAATCAGATTTAATCAATGTAAGTAGAAATACCAAATTAGAACTATTTTTTAATTGAAATGCTAACATTTGTTTATAAATTACAAAACTCTTAAAACAAACAAATAAATAATTATCGATCCAAATAAATCATGGGCTATGTTAAAAAATTTTGGAGAGAGCAAAACAAAAAAATATATTTTTAAATTTATTTAAATTCTATTAGGAATATTGATTGATCAAATAGTTAGATACTATCAACTAATTTTATTTATGTTTTTCTATTTTGGACAACCCAAACTTTAGCATATTATCAACGGTTTAAAAAAAAATTGATTGAATCTTAACAAGCAACGTAACTCAAAAAATGAAATGAAAAGAAAGAACTAAAAGATGAAAAAATGATTTTCATATTTTTACAAAAATCAAAATCATTTCCAATTTGTATGCATTTGTATTATTGTGATTGTTTGTACGGTTTTAACTAGGTAAAAAATTTTAAATTTTAGTTTATAATTATTCTAAAACTTGTTTCATCTAATAACAAATAAAATTTACCAATTATATACATTCTCTATAAAAAAGTGATTGTTTGAAAAAAAATATTTGGCATTTTTTATAAAACGTGTTATGAATATTATATTACCGATAAAAACCAAAATTCAAAAATTTTCAAGAAAAAATATTACAAAAAAATCTATATTATACACAATACGATTTATCCCAGTAAACTAAATTTCATAATAAATGGCCCATCTTACATTTGAATAATGAATTGCTTTTTTATTGTTTTGAATTTTTTCCACCCACAATGAAAAGTTTGCAAATAAATCATTTTTTCTCTTTTTTATTTTTTCCACAATGTTTTGTAAAAATTGAAAATGAAAATGAAAAATTGGAAAGAAGTAACAGATAAATTAATAAAAAAATAAGTTTCAAATATGAAAAAAAGATTATATTTAGTTATTCAAATGGAAGGAGAATCGATAAATGGGCTTTTTTACCTTTTTAAATTTTCTATTTTTTATGTAATGCTTCTTTCAAAATAAATGTCCCAATTTTTTTTAACTATTTTTTTTATTTTTTTTCTTTTATTTTCTAGACAAAAAATAAAAATATTTTGAGTATAATATTGGGTATTTAAATCGAAATTTTTATATTATAATAGATAACTTCAATTATTAAAAATATTTTTATTTAAAAGTTGATTTTTAATGGGCCAATTATTATGAAAAATAGTTTAGTTCTCCAAAAAAAAAAAAAAACAAAACAGTTGTGTACTTTTTTTACACCCTCCCAATAATCAAATAAGGTACATTTTTTTTTTTTTAATTCTATACCCTTTAAGATAAGGTACATAAAATTAATTTTTGAAAATAACTTTTGAGTTGGAAAATGGGATTAAAGTTTATTTAGAATAATCTTTGTTGGTGACTTATCTTAAATAATAATAGCTTAAAAAAATTTTTTTATTAAAATTTTATAACAAACTAAAAGAATTAAATTTAAATGAAATAAATATAAACTGTTATAATTCAAGAATTTTTATATTAATTAACAATCTTGGTTGTATGATTTTATACTTAAATCCATAAAAGAGAGTTTAAGTATAAGGGCATTTTGGGTGTAAATTTAACTTCTTCATCAATAAAAATAAAAATAATAAAATTTTTTATGCCTAATTTGATTAATTGGAATTTATGTTAAAAACTATCAGGTTTGTCACAATTTTGACTGTAACAAGATTTATTTTCAGGTAAATTTTCGGCTAGTAGATGTTGACTTATTGTGTAATTTTGTATTCACCACTCGAAAAGAATTTTCATTCTGCAGAAATTGGTGAACATAATTACTAATTTCAAAGTATAAATCAGGAATAATAAAAAATGTTTCAAAAATAAAAGTAGATTTTTAAAGTAATGGAATATCAAAAAAATACAACTTAAGTGATTTCCAAATCCAAGTTTAAATTTCAAAACATTTCAGTGTTGTCATATAAACTGTAAAATATATCTAGAACAGTTTGTAAAAATTTTATGTTTATCCAGTGAAAATGGAAATTGTGAAATAGTTAAATTAAATTTTGAAAAGATCTTAAAAAAGGCAAAAGCGTGAAAAATTTCCTGTTTTTTTAATTGGCGATTTGAAAGAAATTCCCATTTTGTTTATTTTTTTTAAAATTAATGAACTTTTACACACGTTTTTTTATCCACGGTTTACCATTTTAATCTTCAAACTTAGACCTTGATTATGATTTAAAAAGTTACATATCCTTGGTAACCGTGTAATTCAAAATTTTATCATATTTTGAAAAGGTGTAATTATATTGAAAATCTGGGTAATGGAGTTGTATATTAGACCATAAAAGTAAATGAAATCAATCCTAAATTTATATAAAAACTACAAAATTTATACAATAATATTGACTTTACATTATTTTTTTGATAAAAAATATAAAATTCAGTATTATTTATAGCACCCTTCAAAATTTTTATCTATATACATTCAGTTCCACTTTTAAGGAATAAACTTTCAACGAAATTTAAGGTACAAAAAAATCTCAAATTAAGGCACAAAATTCCGATCTTTGTAAAATCATTTTTAAAAAAATTCCAAAAAATGTGCCTTAATTAAAGATTTTTTTGTACTTTAAATTTCGTTGAAAGTTTATGCTTTAAATTTGAAACTAACTGTAATGATTTCATAATATTATCACCTTTTATAATGATATATTTTAAAAGTACAATATCAAATAAAGTGAAATATTCATTAGTTTTCTATTTTTCTCCATTGTAATTATTTCAAAATAAACTATTTTTCAGTAAAAAGGGTACAGCGGTAATGGATGAAATACATGCGTTTAAAGGGTTTGTATATATATTACAAAAAAAATTTATTTTGGAAATTTTCAAAATTGAAATCTTTTTTTCACATTTTTGTATTTTTTTTTTCGATTTTTTTTTTAAAACGTAATTCAGTTGCAACAATTTTTTTTATTGCAAGATCACTAACCACTTGGTAAAAATGTGTTATTCTAAGGTTGTTGAAACCATGGAAATGATTGTTGAGAAATCATATTGGTTTCTATTGGAATTTTCTTCGATCTTTGATCCTAGAAATTTGCTTAATAAATGTGAAAATTTTTCACTTCATTTTCATTTACTTTTTCAAATAAGACTACAAATACCAACACACTTCGTTTTTGGACTTGGTTTGTAAAATAAAACCCTAGTAAATGAAGTGAAAATTGTTTCCTATTTATTATCCAAATACCAGTAGAAGTTCAAAACGAACATTGTTGTTTTTCTCAATGAGGCCATAAGAATTTGAGTTTTTCAATTTTTAAGAAAATATATTGATTATTAGTTTTCTATCAGATATATATGAAATATTCTTTGATATGTATTATTCTATTACTTCTTATTTTATCTTCAAAGATCAATTATATAATATAATTGATATTTGAAAAAAATATTAGGCCCCTTTAACAGAAATAGAGTTTATGTTTATTTGAATATTTCCCAAAAAATAAAAAAAAACAAAACTTTTTTGCAGATAACCATAAATAACCAATTTCCATAGAAAATAATGACAATATTTAAGGAAAAAAATTTTTAAACAATAAAATAAAGTATAATTTTTTCTTACTATTGGAAATTGTATCTGAATCAATTCTCTTGGTAAAAGGATTTTTTTAGATTAAAAATGAAAAAAAAAAAATTACTCAGACTTAATTCCACAATTAGAAATTATTATATAAAATTGAGATTCGAAAATGTTAATAACTTTTATTATAATAATATCATATTAATAAATAATTTATATTATTTTCAAGAATCAATCAAACACAGAAAATAATTTTGAATTTTTATATTCTTTTTTGTAAAGTAGTGTTCAAAAATATTTTAAAAACAAATTTATACCTCTTTTTTTGGAAATAACTTATATCTAAAATAATCATTTAAAAATTCTGAAATTACAATGCATTAATATATAATTAATAGAATTTTAAAAAAACACTCAATAATACGCTTGGTTGAGGAACTTTTTTGTTTTGAAAAATAAACCAAACATAAAAAAATAAATAAAAAATTAAAGTAGGCCAAACTACCCTATTCAGGGAATTAAACCCATTTTCTCAAAAAAACCAATTTTTTTTTTCTTCTTGTTTCGATGTTTAATCCAATTTACTTATAATAATATATTAATTGTCAAATATACTTTGAAAATAAACACCATTGCTTTTATAAATAAGTTTGAAATTATTAATTAATATTGAAATTAGGTATAAATGTTTTCTGAAAATTTTCCTATCAAAGTAGTGAAAAAAATACTGGATATAAAAAAAAGCACGAAAAAGCTTTTTAATTGTGAATATTAGGAAAATTGATCTGTAATTTCTTTTATTTGAAATCAAATCCTTTTATTAAGAATCAAACTTTTTAAATTATCATTCACACACTTATTAGAATGATGATTAATTAAATTACACTTGTTCAAAATACCTATTCATCCAATCAAAAAACAAGAATAAAAATTATCATTTTCCAAACTCTATTAAACCTCTATAAAACTCGATTGTTTTTCAAAAAAAGTTGATCTACTTATGCTTACAAACAATCACATGATTATTCTAGAGACGTACTACTTTAGTGAACTTTTGGAAGGTTTATTACTTTGTTCAAAAAAAATTTGGTTATTTATAAAAAGGATTTGATTGAATTATAAGGAAATTATTCAAAAGTTTTGCCTAATATTCAGAATTAAAAATCTTTTACAGGATTATTTTCATATCCGGTATTTTTCCCATAGCTAAACAATAAAAAATTTTCTCCAAAATTGACGATATTTTAGAGATAAATTTTCTTCTTCGATCTTTTCATTTTAAGAAATTCTTTTTGAATTGAGAACTTTAAGAAACCAATACCATATTTACTATCTTGTTTGTTTTCAGTTACATTTGATCATTTAATGTCTAGATTTTTAGAAAAAAGATGCCGATCATTTAATTGGAACACAGATATCACTATTTTTGAACCGGTTATTTTAGAAACTGTAGTTTTGTATCAGTTAGTATATTTTGAAAATAATTAAGGAATCCCACGACTTTCTAAAGAGAAAAGTTCTGAGTTAGGATTTAAACAAGAATGATTTAAAATTTTTGGTGAGTGTTCTAGAATTCTTTGTTGATTAATTGATTCATTTTAATCTTTACAACAAATCATTTTTTACATTTTTTATTTGTTTTTTAAATTGACTTTTTCAAGAATAATTCCATCTCCAACCTTGCATTGGCTTTTTCGTTTTCAAATTTCATTGGCTTTTTTTGAAAAGAACTTTCTTTGATTCATTTGCACACCAAGTAAATCTCAACTTTTTTTTTTTCTTTATTAAAAACATTCACACTTTATTAAATTTAGAAGAAAAAAAAAATTATGAAAAGAAAACAAACATAAAAAAGATCAACCACAGCCAAGATTGGTTTAAGTCCCATCACAATCACAGTTTATTCTCACTATTGATTTCAATAAAAATTAATTATAACAGTAACAACCCTACCAAGGCAAATTTTTAGCAAACAAAGAAACTGATTTTCAATTTTAAAATTGTGTTTTTTGAAATACAAAATTCGATTTCTAACATATCCTAAAATCCAATTTTCAATTTCTGTTTCTTCGTCAAAGAATTTTTTTTCGAATCAACAAAGACAAAAAGATAAATTTCAAAAGAAAAAGAAATCACAGAAATCACAAAAAGTATTATTCGATCCTTGCTTTTAAATTGTTAAAACCTGATTTTTTTCAATTTTGGAGAACGAAGATCAACATTAACGACTACATTTACATTTTACCAAATTGCCTTACAACCTTTTTACCAAATCCCGTTTAAACTGTGAAGTCAGGTTCTGAGGAATATTCTCCAACTAGGATCAAAAAATCATTTTTTGTATTTTTTCTAATGAAAAATTCCAATAAGAAATTCTTAGAAAAGCAAACTCGAACACCCTTAGAAAGAAATGTGGGAATGGGAGTGTAAAAGAATAATAATCACGACTATCTTAACTAAAAAATGACAACCATTAACAACACCCCCAACAAACTACTCTAACTATAAGAAGATTGTATTGTCTGTACTATGAATTTTGACCAATTGAGTTGACTTGAATTGTTCTAATCTATCCAGAAATCAAAACAATTCTTACAAAGGAGTTCTATCTTTCTCTTTGTTTTTTTTTTTTTTTTTGTTTGCTCTTGGATTAGAGTTCCTAAGAACTCTTTCAAGGATAGAATTTACTCTGTTTGAAGTTTTGGACAGAATCCCCATTCTCAAATCCCCAAAACATTTGGTTTATTTTGTGCTTTACAATTTTTTTTATTACTGGTTTTTGAATTTTTGAGGGGAAAAAATTTTCACTTCATCTTCCCTTTCCTTTTTTTTTAAACCAAGAAACTTTCAAAGAAATAGATTGTAATTTATTCTCTGTTTATTTGTTTGTTTGGACACACTTTTTTAATACACATATATTTGTGTTTCACTGGGCAAACTAAGAATCTGAAATAAAACCAATATTTCAGAATTGAAAAAATGGAAATATCAGCTGAAATTTTAACCCATTTGAATTTCAAATACCAGTATCATTTTTCAATTATTAAATGAAAATTTTTGTTTCGAAATCCCAAACCTTTTCATCAAAACCTTTTTGAAAAAATTCTCAAATCTTCACAGACCATTTGATAATGAAAATTTAGAGATTAATTTAGCTCCTCCTTATTGAACTTAAAGAGATAAAATTGTATTTTTTTTTTTAATTTGAATCTAACTGTATTTATATTGTTTCTAGCAAAACTCAATTATTGCGATCAACACAAATTAGGTTGAGGTGGTTGGATGAAAAGTTTTGAGAATTTTGCATCAAAAAATCCCAATGAAAAGAAAATTTGAAAAACGTTTTTCTAAATTATTAACAAAAAAATTTTTTTGTTGAAAAAAAGAAAAAATAATCTTTCTTTTCTGGGAATGTACCTTTTAGCGGATTCAATACAATACCTAGGAATTTATCTTATTTTTATCAAAATTGTTTTTGTTTGAAAATAACAAAGAATTAGTTATCATTTGTTTTCAATATTACCCATTTTAATAAATAAAAGTCAAATTTAGTAAAGCCTCTAAAATTAACACACAACCCAAAAAATAACAACACGAACTTATCAACAATGTGTAAGGGTTCTAAAATTGTTTTCAAGTGAAATTTTCTCACAAAGTCGATTTTTTCTCATCCTCTTTTTCATTTTTTGATAGTAGACAATATATTTCAAATTTAGGAAAAAAAATTCATTTTTTCCTTCTTAGATCTCACTGAATAAGAATTTTTGAGAATTACCAAGAACCAAACCCCCTTTAAAACATATTACACTTTAAATTTAAATTTCAAACATTGTAGTTAATTTTTTGTAAAAATAGGTTTTTATTCTTAAAAAAAAAAAAAAACTAATTCTAATCGAAGAGTGAGAAAATGTTGACATTTATTTAATGTGAATATATCCATCAAATTCAAGATTTTGAATCAAATAATGAAATAAACCAAACGAACGGTTTTGGTGAGAATAAATTTTTGATCAGGAAAATTATTTTTTTTTCGGATTTTTATAGTTTTTTTTTTTTGAATTTTAAATGTATTGATTAAAAATTTTTTTGCAATACTGTTATTGTTTTTCTGAAAAGATAAATTTTTTTTATGAAGAGATTTTAATTGGTAATATTATTATTGACCAAAATCTGGTTAAAATGTTGTTACTTTTTGAATACATCTGGTGATGATTTTGGTCATTGAATTTTTTTTTTTTTTTTTTTTTTTTTTTGAATAAGGAATTTTCTGAATTATCACGATTTTATAGTTTTATTGTGAATTTTTTAAATTATTTAAAAGTAAATGAAAAATCGCCAAGTTTTAGATTGATTGTATACACATTAGAAATCAATAATTTTAATCTCTAATTAAAAAAAATATTTATTTTTATTATTATTATTGAAGAAGTGTAAATCACACGCCAAATGTTCTTTTACTTAAATTTCTTCAAAGGTAATTTAAGCACAAAGTCACAGATTTCACGATTGTTCAAGGGAAAGGCACACCCAATTTTTTTTATGTTTGATAAAGAAAAAAACAAAAAAACAATTGAGAATAAGAGTTTTTAAAAAGTAATTGAAAAAAGAAAAGAAATTTAACAAGGGTTTATAAGAATCAATTGGTAAAAAATGAAAAAAAAAATACAATGCTATTGTTTAATTAAGAACACCCAAAATCACAGCCAAAACACTTTTGGTTTATTTAGTTTAGTTTGATAATTGATCATGGGTGTTCTTTGTGTTTTTTTTTTTTGATTAACTGCTGTCATATCTTTTTTCTTTTTAATCTAGTTTTGTTATAAACATTTGGTCATTTTTAGCCTTTTCTTTTTCGTTTTTATTTACAAATTATCGATGATTTCATGTTTCAGTAAATCTCAATATTAGTAAGTAAACGCTTTATATTTTTTACCCTTTTAGTTCTTCTTTTCATTATAAACAGATTTAGTATGATTAAATATGAAAAAATATTTTTTTTTTACCTGATCATTTCTATATATTTTTTTTTCAAATACTTTGATTTATAGAAATATTATTTTGTTAAATTTGGAAGTTGATTTTATAAAACCAAAAACAAAAAAAAAAAAGATTATATTACATAAATAATATATAAACTGGTGATTAAGTCGAATATAAAACAATCGACAAAGAGCTTTTTCCCAAATTTTTAATATTACATTTTCCACATAGAAGGCTTGCAATAAAAAAATTCTTACAGGCAACCAAATAAATACACTATTTTTAGTGTAGTAAAACTCTTTTATTATCTTAAGTGCATAAACATATCCTTTAAAAGTTATTCTCACTTTCAATTTTTTTTTAATTCAAAACATTTTTAAAAAATGGATAAAATGAAATAATTGGCATTTTATTCCTTACCAAGATAATTTTTTTCTATTTAACAATTCAATTATATGAATGGTTTTTCATATTGTTAATTAATAAAATAACCAAAAATCTGTGTCAGTTTTTATATTCTTTTGGCCAATCAGAAGATAGAAAAAAAATATTATTTTGTAACTAGGGGGTGAATTATACCTTGAAATTGGGCTTTTCTTTCAAGTGAGATTTCAACTACAATCATGATTAAGAATGGTTCTAAGGAATGACCAAATCTCAAAGTTATTATCAGTGAGTTTGAAGTTTTTTAAAAAATTCACAACTTTTGTGGACATAGTTTATTTAATAAACATTTTTAAGATATATATGTGATTTTATGTTTAACATATAAATCATAATTCTTTCTTTTTAATATTTTAAATATTATTTATTACTTAATTAAAAATTTTGTATTTTTTAAAAAAAAAATCCTATAAAGTCTAAAAGCATAACAAATCATATAAAAACTTTTTTTTAATAAATATTTTCTTTTTTTTTTTTTTTTCAAATAATAATATTTGGATTTCTACTTTTCATTTTTTTTATAGTAATATTACTTTATGATAGAAACAAGTTCTAGTGAAGACTGGGAAACACATAATTCCAGTGAAGATGAGAATGAAGAAGAGGATGAAAATAACAAACTAATTTTATTGCCACCACAAGATCATGTATTAGAAAAAGAGTATTGTCGCCATAACTTTAGCACCCAACAACAAAAATATCCTTATTGTTTACCATCAGATGTTTATCCTATAATGTTTTATGATCCTTTTATTCTAAAAATTAAAAATAATAAAGCATTACAGCCGGCAAAAGACACTGAAACTCAAACATCTTTAGTAGATCTACCAAATGAAAGTAATTATCCAGTTATTTTTTTTTTATCTTTATCTTTTTTTTTTTTTTTCTTGTTTTTTAAAAAGATAGATCAAAAATTTTCATTTCTTTAAAGCAATCCGATAACTTCACAATATACTTGATTAAAATTAATCTCAGTAATACCAAATGTAATTAAATTAAGAATTCATTTAAATTGTTTTTTTTTTTTTTTATTTGTTTATTATTTCAGATAAGTTACAATTTTTCAAATATAGTTTATTTTTTCACTTTTTTTATTTTTTTTGTTGAGTTATGCTTGTTATTTATTAAAATTAAAAAAAAAAAAAAAAACGAGATTGAAGAAAAGAAAATCATAAAATAAAAAAAAAAACAGGTGTCAAGTGTACTAAATTCTGATAAAGTATAAATTAAAAATGTAATTTTTTCAAGAAAGATTTTCAGACTTTATCTAATTCAAAAAAAAAAAAAAAAAATTCTTTGGTATTCAATAAAAGATAATGATTAAATCATTTTAAATAATTCTCTTTTGAATTATCATAAAAGTATAAAGGCCTGATATTTTACAAATTTTAAAAAATAAAATCAACAACCTAAAAACAAGTTAATCATAATATTTGAAATGAATATTAAAGATTTTTTTCTGACTGAACGTTAAATGAAAAAAAGTTAAGAAGAAGATTTTTTGTTAATAAATATGTTTCATTTTAAAAGATATTAAAAAGTCTTAATATGTTAATGTTTATTTGTATTTCCTAAGATCTGTTTTTTTCCACATGATCTTTTAAAAAAAAAAAGAGAAAAAGAACATGATCTTAGGGAAAAGAAAAAAGAAACGAAAAGAAAAGAAACAAAGTTTTATTAAAAATAAAACGAAAAAAAAAGAAAAAGAAAAATAAAAAATTTGGTGAAATTCGCAAAAAAAAAAAAAGGGAAAAAGAAAAGAAAAAGATGAAATTCGAAAAAATGAAAAGAAAAAAGAAAAAGAATTGAAAAAGCAAAATGAAAAACAAAAATTTGATTTAATTAGAAAAAATGATTTTGAACAAAAAATTGAAAATTATTTATTTTGATAAAAATATGAGATAAAGCCCTTCAAAACCACATCTAATAACATTTTAAATTGAGCCAATATTTTATAAAATTATTTTTTAATTTGTGTGCAAGAAATAAGTGTGAGAAATTTATCTTAATATTGTTACTGTTAAGGGTTCGATGAAAGAATCATTTAATCTGATAATGAAAAAAAATTGAAGTGACTAAATATCTAACTTCCAATTTAAAGAGTGAATAAAATAGGCACAGCCATTAGAAGTATTTGAAACTTAATTTAGTTTTCTTAAAAAAAAAAAATATTAAAAAAAAAAAAGAGGAAAAAAAAAAAAAAAATGAAGAAATGTAAAAAAATATAGAAAAAAGTGAATAAGTTAAAAATAATTGATGTCAGAAACAAAAAGTCTTTTGAATCAAATGAGTTTGTGTGTATGTGTAGGTGATTAATGGTTATTTAGTTTTGAGCTCCTTTTTCCTAATAGCATGTTGAGTCATATTGGTCAAAAGGTATTCTATAGTAACATCATAGATTTCTTTTATGTTCATTTTCCTCAATAATTCATTTGTATCCTCTTTGAACATTATATTGAAGTAAAAGTCTTTTTGATTTTTTTGAGTTCTTTTTTTCCATTGTCTTCTAGCTTTTGAATATTTTTTACAGTCACATATGAAGTGATAGAAATCATCAACTTTCTTTTAACATCATGTACATATTTTGGAGTTTACTCCCTTTTCCCCATCTCTGTGTGTATCTGCCCAAAATCGTTATATGATGGTTTCAGTTTGAATACAATTGTTAATAATGATTCCCAGTTTAAGTAATATGGCTGTTTTTCGTTGAATTTTTCTTGGAATTGGCTGATTTTGAGGTATTTTTTCAGCTTCCATTTTTCTTCACCTTTTAGATGAATTCAATTTGCCTTGTATTGCTTTGATTTGAACTTCATGGATTTTTCTTTTGATCTCGTGTTTCTCCATGTTTTCCCAGTCAATGCTCTCTATCTCTTCCATTTTCAGGTCTTCAGCTAGGTTTTCCAATTTAGGGTGTCTTCAATTTCTAATATGAAATTGGACTTCCTCTTCTAGATCATTATGTTTGTGTGGGTTCTGTTCTTGTTTCCCATTTGGGCAAGTGTGTTGTGGGGGAAGTGACTATTTGTACTTTGGTTATTCTCTCTAATCTTTTGTTAATCCATGTATCTATGCCTTTGATATCTAACTGCGTCCGGTTAAAAATTTCAAAATCATATAGTACCTGGGTTAATATGACTGCTTTGATCGAGTTGGATTTTAAGTGCATGTGATAGTTTGTAGTTTGCTTATATGTGGATGTATCTCCCAAAGGTATCCTTGGCTTTTTGTAGCTTCTTCTCAATATGTTCCTTTTTGTTGAGCCATCTACCGAGATATTTGATTTCGTTTAGTATTGTTGCTTTTTCTGCTTTTGTGCTGTTTAAATCCTGAATTTGAATTTAATTTCAATTCAATGCCTTGAAATTGATGAAATCATACTTTTTTCCCATTTTTTTTTAATTAATATGTTACGTTCTATTACTAGTTTGTTTCCCTCTTTGTGTGTTTGAATAAAAATAAATAAAAATGGTTCAAAAAGAGTGCGTTTCTCGATAAATATTCCCCTTGGCAAACAAACAAGCAAATTTCAAATTCCATTTATACTGATCAACAAGCAATCTAATTAATACAACAAATAATCATTTCTTTCATATTTTTATTTAATTTTCAATAATAAATTAGTGCTCTGGATGATTTTTGAATCCCTCTCCCCAATTAAATTGGGTATTTTAAAACAAACAAATTCCTTTTTCAGGGAAATTTGCCAAGATCCTGAATTGTGGCGGCGGTGTTGTTTAAATTATGAACATTTATTTATTTGGGACAATTTGATAATTGGGAGGTTCCGTAATGAGACTGTTATCAATGGAGATTTGTCAAATTTGAATAATTCTGTCAAGACGGATTTAATTAACCAAACAAATGCAGATCGACCACCTTTATTGACGTGTAGCAAAACGCGGAGGGAATACATCAAAACCTTAAAAGATCCGGAAAGCGAAATTATCAAAAAAATCAAAACATTAAAAAGGATCTATAAAGAAAAGAAAATTGCAAATAAAAAGCAAGAGACAGAATACGTGAAATCGATTGTCTCACGAGAATATTTTAGCAAAGTTGGTTCATGCTTAAGGATCTATTTATTCCCCTGTGTGCCAATTGTTTTTACAATTTTTACCATCTTATTGAATCTGTACATGGAAAAGATCTGGATCACAAAGCCAATTTTTGTACTGATCCCCGTAATCTTGCTTCTCATAGGCGGATTATTAACAATTTTACTACCGTTAATAAAGGCGTTCAACCGGTATGTTTTTTTGCCTTTAGGGATTGGCACACTGGTTTTTTCTGTGTTCAACAATGCCTTTGTTTTCCACTTATTGAGATACTATGAAATCATTCATCTCGGCCCAATGCTTTTGGTAGTTCCGATGGCAATTTCCTTGATAATCATTTTATCCGCGTATTTATATTATAGTAATCCTCGGCGGGCGCGGCTGCTAAGACATTGGGCAGCCTATATCTCCGCGGGTCTTTTTTTATGCTTTGCAGCGTTTTTGTTAATCTGGTTTTTGTATCGTCTTGGGTTGAAAATCAATGATCACGACAGTATGTCTTTGCGCGAGACGTTGTTTCCTTTATATATATTTGATATATTACCCTTTTTCATTCCATTGATCTTTATATGCTTGGGAAACTCACTCAGAGAAGCTCTTATCCTTCTCATGTGGATCGGGGTTTGCTATGCTGCTCTATTTATCCCGTTTATCGTTTTTGAAATTTTAATAGTCCTTTACCTTGAAACTTCCAAAATTTCAAATTTTTTCATGGTAATGATCCCAATTTATATTTGGGATATAATACTATTTATCATCGCAAAGATTTATGTCACAATGTTATTATAAGATTTTTTGATTTGATCCAAATGCTTTTTTATTTTTGTCATTTGATTTTTAATCGCAAATTATCTTATTAATTTTTTTATTAAATAAAATAAAGTATTTTCTCGATTTAGTTTTTTGTTAACTATTTGAAATATTTGACAGTTTTTGGGTTAGAGTAGTTTATTGTTTTTTTTTTTTTTTTTTTGCAATTTCCCAAAATATTCCATAAATAAAAACCATTTGGATACCTCGTCTTCAATTCCTGCTAAATGAATCAAAAAAAATCAAATATCTTTTCTTCTTTTTTGATCCTCATTTTCTTATTTCTCTAATTTGTTTTCAACTTCAAAAAAATATCATGAATTCCAAATTGAAATTGAAAAAACAAAGTAAATGTTTTATTGTGAATACTTGTCAGGGTGAAATTCACCTTAGATGAACTAAAACCTAAATTTCTGAAAGAGAATATATTTATAAAATTTTCGTTTTTACTCTTTTAATAATGTTGCTTCAATATTTGACCAATATATACCAAATGAAATATGTTACTTGATGAAGTTTTAAATTAGAACTTTGCAGGTAAGCCGTTATCTGTAAGGTGGTTGGTTTTTAAGAATAAGAATTGGTTTATGAAACTTTACTTTTTGATATTTTTTTTTTTTGTTCTATTAAAAATATTTTGTGAAAGTATAATGTTCTCTTTTATCGAGTTTTTTATAAGTTTTTTTGAAAACAATCCATTGTTAAAGGAACTATCTAACCATACACAACACAGCAAAAGATAAAAAAGTGTATTAACACCCGATATTTTGGGTAAGTTTCTATCGATTTAATTATATAATGTCTTTATCTGATTATAAATTAAATCTAAAACTATAAAAAAGAAATTTAAAAAATACAGAGAAAGGTTTAAATTTTAATCAAATATCACTTAAACCAGCCAAAATACACACATATACAATTAATTTTTTTTTTTTTACCATGTGCCATAGTATAAATAGTTTCTTGAAAAAATAATTTTTTCTCAAACAAACCTTTAAAAAAGTTTATAAAAAAGATGAGAAAACCCAGTGATACAGCAAAAAAAACTAAAAAAAAAATTTAAAACTTCTGGTTTAATCTAATCGAGAAAAAAGATATATTTATATATATTTTTATCTATCTATATATATATATAAATTCTTTTTCAAAAATTGTGACTCACTTGAAATAATAAATTGAAAAAAAAAATTATCCTTTAGTATTCAAGAACAATTAGTAACTAAATATGATTTGTGATTAACTTTTAAGTCATTCTAAATCTATAAAAGCCTGATATATTAAAAATTAAAAAAAATAAAACCAAAAACTAAAAAAAAGTGAGTCACAATTTTTTGAAATGAGCATTACTTATTTTTTATTACTGAACTTTCACTGAAAAAAAGTTGAACAACAAGATTTTTTATGAATAATTAAATCCATTTTCAAAGACATTACATAGTCGAAATTTTCTTAGTGATTATTTTTCTTTTCGAAGATCTCTTTTTTTTTTCCACAGTATCTTTTTTTTTAAAAAAAAGAAAAAAAAAAAAAAAAAAAAAAAAAAAAAAAAAAAAAAAAAAAAAAGAAAAAGAAAAAGAAAAACAAAAGAAAAACAAAAATTAGAAAAAACAAAACTAAAATTTGCAAAATTAGAAAAAATGATTCTGATCCAAAAATTTGAAAATATTTTTTGTAAAGAATACTGGAATAAACCCTCAAAACAACACCCATTAACACTATAAAGTGAGTCAAAATTTATGAAAAATAGTTTATATTACTGGGTAAAAAAAACATAAAAGTTATCTATGGTATCACCACAAAATACCATTTGGTCAACATAACCCAATAACCAATATTAAAAGAGTCCAAACCAAATTATCACAACAGCCACACATATACATAAACTATTCTATATTGATAAAACAGCGCAATGATTTCTCACACCACTTATTTTTCCTCTCTCAATTGTTTTACTTTTGATTATTTTTTTAGAGAAGCTAGAGTTGTTTCTCCATTTTTTTTCTTATCTTTTTTTTTAAAAACTCAATTGACTGTTGAGAGAAAAATGTTGGACACAGAAAAATGGTTGGAAACCATTTTTAATTGAGAACATTAGTAAAATTGAAAATCAAATCCTATTGATAACAAGGTGAATTTTATATAAATCCAGGTTTAAATGTGTTACAAGTTCATTAATCTGTGGTGTGTGTAGAATACTCATTTGAATGTTTGATAAGTAAAATAGATCATGCTATTTTAACAATAATCCAAATTTTAGTAAAGTTTACTATTAATTCTGAAAATGGTAATTTTTAAACTTGCTTTAGATTATCAGAGATAAGGTTTTGAAAAAGTAGAATTACATTAATCGTTATTCGTTTAGTAGATTATGGTTATTTTTTTTTAGTTATTTCACAAACGAAAGATATTAAAAATCATTTTCAGTAATTTTCAAAATTAAAATGGCTGACCAACTATTTTTCTCTGTCCAACATTTTTCTCTCAACAATAAGTTTAAAATTCTGAGAAAGAAAATGTCTAATTGATCCAATCTTTGAATTAGAAGACACAGATTTCATCACTTCAAATGCCTTCTTTGTCATATTAAATACTTTTAATAATATTTAAACCTTATTAATAAATCTTCTCTGGAAACACCAGATACATCTAGTTTTAGTCTGTACTCGTGAGGCATTATGAATTATTCAATAGCTATGTTTTTTTGTTTTTTTATTGGGGGGGGAGTATTGAGTTTTAACATGTTATTAAAAAAAAAGTACCTTCTATCAATTCACTTATAAAAATAATTCAATAAATATCTTCTCAAAAACAGATTTAAGGAATTTCCTCAGTGAGTTTTAAAAGTAGAACAAAAAACAATAAACAAAAAAAAAAACCACAATAAACACTATTTTTACCAAATAAGATTATTGTAATTTGATACAAAGGATCTGATCCCACTTAACCAATATAAGAAGATAGGTTTTGTAACATATACTAATAATTCTATTAATATATTTAGTCATCAAGTATGGGAGACCCAACCCAATTACAATCCACAACTTAAATATCAATATTCCAACGAGGTTTAAGTTGTTACAGTTTGACATTGAAGAAATAAATTTTTTTGTTTTATCAAAAAATTAAATGAATTTATATTCAGTTTTTATTCTACCCAAATAATCTCAACAGCAGATTCCTTGAAAAAAAAAAAAAAACACAAAAGCATAACCCTTCCTTAATTTTTCATTTCAATAATTAATGAGAAAATACTTACATATCACTAATAGGATTAAATAATCTTGTATAAAACAAATCCTATTCTAAAATAGAACTTTCTGGTTAACCGAATTTTTAAATACTAACAAAAAAGTTAAACCAAAATTTGTTTCCTTTAAAAAAATCTTATTTTCATTTATTTATCCCAGATCATAACAACTTAAATCAAAACGAAAGGTTGGTAAGTGGGTTATAGGTTGTAAATACATTGGAAACCCAGTCCTCAAAATAAAGTGTTTTAAAAACAAAAAAAGTACTCCCAATCTTTCAAAAAAAAAGTAAAACAATTCAGTTTTAAAAATATTGTACAAACAGAAACATCAGCAACCACCAAAAGTTAATCACCAAAGTGTAAAATTAGAGAGTAGTTTTTTTGGCAAATTAGTTTAAAGTTACACTTTGTCCTTAACCAACTAAAGTAACTACCCATTCTTTAAAAGATTTTAACAATTTCTTTTCCAAAATTAAATTTTTTGATTTTTTCTTTTTTCAGAAACCTCCATGGAATTGTAAGAAAGAGAATCATAAAAATTAAATACATTGCTTCTGAAAAACTTAAATATTTGCTTGAAAGTTTACTAATTTGTCTCAAAAGTGTGACTTTTTATTGCAAGTTTTCTGACCTTTTTCAAATATATTGAGATAATGATTGGTTAGTTAATGGGTCTATTGAAGACTGAGATCCTTTATTGTCTCTACAAGTTTTATATTTAGGTATCAAAATAAAGCCCACATTTTAATCTTAAAAGTGCACTTTAAAGAACCAATTTACCAAATTTACCATTTGAAACAAGTCAAAAAGGAAAAACAACTAAATTTGTTAAAAAATATATAAATTTTGTGAACTTTTTGAATTAAAATGTTGGGCTTGATCATTTTTAACCCTTTTTTCAACTTTCGGAACAAACCAACAAAAAAACCAGTAAAATTTTCAATCGACATGTCAAGCTCAAGTGAAGAAAATATTAAAAATGATCAGAATTGGAAATTTTTAAGAACTGAAATGAACCGAGCCGATTCATCATTTTCTGAAAGCTCAGCTGTTCGAGCTTCTGCCTCACAAATTGCGTCAGGGGAAGACAACTCACAGGAACAATCCTCTGAAAGTAGTGAATCTCGATCAGAACATGACAATGATCAATCATATGAGAAAACAAGTGACGAAACAGCAGAAGCTGAAACAGATTCTGATAACGCTTCTGATCATGAGATCTCTGAAGAAACAGAGAAAAGTAATAGGAAGAAAGCTTCGGAAGCTTCTTCTGAAAAAAGTGCTCAACAGATCAGAACACGCGTAAAAACAAAGAAAAGCTATTCAAAGCATAAAAAAATGTAATCAATTCTTGGTTCTTTCTTTTATTTTTCAAAAAAAAAAATAAAAAGAAATACAAGAATCACTTGACAGAACCAATTGGTGCTTTATTATCCTTCACCACCTACACAAAAGAGAAAATGTTTAAGAAATTTCAATTTTTGTGATCTTTATCTTTTTTTTTTTATTTTTATTTTTTACTTGACTAAAAAATAATCTCTTGGTACTGTTTTTTGTGTATAAACCCAACTCCTAACAAAAAACAAGCCACCTATTTGAATATATTTTGTTTTAATGAATTTCCTTTTCTCCCAAACCTTCAAAAATAAATATTTTATCTTTTTTTTCTTTTCATATTTTAGGGGTTAAAAGTCTCGAAATACATACTTTGTCTTGTAAATTTTGTTTTGTCCAAAACAAAACAACACAATATAATTCCCTTTTAAATTAAACAAACTATATGTAACCCCCTTTCTGAACTCCCGTTAAAACAGCCTATTTGTAAGTTGACCAAGCTAAAACTCTGAAATTTTCAACTTTTTTGAATTACAATTTTTTGATCATTTTGGAATTATTCGTAAAAAATCCGAAATAAATTCAAAGATAAAACCTGAAATTTTCGAAAAACTCACGGATATTTAATTGTTTTGGTTCAATTTCAATATATAACAAAAATTTGATAATATATCCCCATTTTAGATCGAAATCTAAATTATCAAGTAACCCATTAACCGTTCTATTAGTAATATTTTTTCTAATATTCTAAATCGATCAATTTTACTCCTTTGGTATATACAAGTGTTAAAAAAATTCCCAAATCTCAAAAATTGTGACTCACGATTTTTGACCTGAAAAAAGCTAACTTCTAAAATCGTTTACAATAAGTGAGGGAATTTTAACAAACTTTTATGAAATTACCTATTTTAAAAAAACAAAAACTTTTTGGTAGTTTTTTCTTTTAAAAGAGTAAAATTTCAACCTTTAAATGTTAGGCTGTTGTTAGAGTGTGAAAAAAAGTACCTTTTTCAAAAAAGAAGTTCCGCTTGATTATTACAAAAAAGTAAAAAAAAAAGTTTGAATTCTGACAATCCCCAATTAAAAAATTACTCACTCTTAAAGAACAACTGTAGTTATTATTTTTTTATAAGACATTATTAATTGAGATTAATTTTATTTGTTTGATATTTTTTAAACAATTTAGATAGTCAACAAAAGCCTATTGATACGTTTAATTCTTGGGCCTATTACTCAATCAAGGGAAAGAATTAAGAGTAGGTTTTTAATTATTGATTAAAAATAATTAATTGTATAAAATTTTTTTTATATATTTAAGTAGAATTTTTTAGGTTTTAAACAATTGTTTTGGTTATATTTTTTAATTTAATGAGTTGATAATTTTTTATATTTTTTTTATAAAGCAAAAAATGTATAATTATTCATAAAAATTACATCGCACTATCTTGAAAAAATTTTTACAAAAAAAAATTAAACATTTGCTAATTTTTGACTTTTTGATAACTTCACTTATAATAAACACTATTGGTTAATAAAAGATCTTGGATCAAAAATTATTTTTCAAGATATTTAAAAATTTAAGTTGGAAAATACAGTTTTCCAGTAAGATTTTTTTCAAATTTAATAGTTAAAAATTGTATTTTGATCTTGACAGTTAAAATTTTATAATCATAAATTTTAAACGCATTGGAAATTTAGTAAATATATTTCAACAGATAACCAATTATTTTGACTATTATGGAATTATTTATAGATATAAATTGAAAAAAATATTTTTTTTTTGATTTTCCGTTAGGTTTTTTTTAATTTTTGTGTTGAACAGAAAATTAAAGAAATTTTCAGTTTATTTCAAAAAGTAAAATAAAACCGCCATTATCTTTTCCAAAATTTAAAAGAATTGAGTAAAAGCTTTGATTTTTCTCCATTATTTTGAATTCTGGAAAAGCTAGGCACTTGGCAGACACTTACAATAATTATCATTAGGAATTTTTTTTCACTGTTTCAGTTTTATTAGATGAGTACAATGTTTTCAAAACTATTCGTTATTATCTGTCAAAGTAAATATCTCCAGATTGAATTAAACTAAAATTCATTATTCCGTTTATTTGTAATTTTTTACTGGAAAAATGCCTTTTTTTCTAGACTAGAGATTTTTAAAAATTTTTTTATACTAACAACAATAAATACAATAGTTTCTTGAATTTAAAGTTATGTTGTTTTTATTATATCACGGGTAAACTTTATTAATAAGGATGAAAGGGTAAGGAATGTAGTAGTTTTGTCTAACTTTTTTTTTTCACTTTTATTTTTTCATACTAGTGCAATCAAGAAATTATATTTTTTTTTTGTAGCCAAAAATAAGATTTTCTGTTATTTTTTTTTTTTTTTTTTGGTATTTTGGATATTTTCAAGATTGAATTATTTTAGAAATCTGCAGTTTTATTCTTAAATTGTTATATTTTTTTTGACTCCTTTAATAGATTATAAGATTTATTTCTTCTTAAATAAAAATAAATTTTTTTTGAATAATTCAGAAATAGGTTGGAATATTATGTACTTTATAACAATGATAAAAATGGATTAAAACTCTTAAAAACAATGATTTATTTTATGTTAGCTTTAAAAGAAAATTTTTCTATTAAAAGAATCATCTTTTTACTTGATTTTTGAAATTTAAGAATTATAAGTTTTTTTTTTTTTGATTTTGAATAAAAATTTTACAATTAAAAAAATATTTTTATTGTAAAAATTCCTTCATATTTTTGTGATTTTGTGGACTATCATAAACAAATGATTTTTTTTTGTAATCGAGTTGTATTAATCAACATTTATAATGCAACTAATGTGAATTTATTCTGAATATTGTACTAATCCACATTACCACCTTAACCTCTATTATATAACCCTAATGCCATAAAAATAATTTTTTTTCTCTGGAACTGCCCAACCTATGAAAAGAATCTTAAAATCTGGATATCTGAATTAAAAAAATTTAACATCTCTAATATATTAAAAAATAATATTATTACTATTTTTGATATTATTAAAAAAAGAGATTCATCATATTTATTAGCCTTAGTGGGTAATAAATTTATTTTTGAGTCTTTAACAAAATTCCTAAATCATAATTTCGGAATTCGGTCAAATAAGAGGAATTAAAAACTCCTCCCTTAAATAATAAAAAAAAAAAAAAAATAAATTTTTTTTTTCTCTCGTTACATGCAGATCTCTACAAACCGAGATAAGTCTGTAACCAACACCCTTGATATTTTGGAAAAAATACATCATAAAGGATCATATAACTAACAAAAACACAATGAATAATTTTTTAAAAATGTATTATTGAAAAAAAAATCAGTTTTTAGGGCTAAAAACAAATGACAAAGAAGTGAAAAAATACTAAATTTTGGATTTGATGTTTTCATCTTGGAAGATCAGAAAATTTACAAACCACCTCTACCCTCTCTGGGGAATATAAAAATTTGTAACACTCTCAGAGTAGTACCCCAAACAAGTCAAAATTTAGAAAATTTGACAAATCAATCTTCGGAACATAAGGGATATTTAAAGATATTCGCCTACAATTGGACAAACCATTATTTTTTTTTATTAAAAAAAGCTGGTTAAATAAAAGGAAAACGGAAAATTGCTTTAAGTTTATTTATTAACTATTTTATAAACTTCTTTATCAAGTAGAAGTTTCCTAACCCTTAGAATTATATATATATATATATATATTATTTTAATTCTCTTATTTCTTTTCATTTTCATCTTCATCTTCACTTTCATCTTTATCTTCATCTTCATCTTCATCTTCATTCTCACTTTCGTTTTCGTCATCCTTTTCATTTTTTTCTGATTGAGAGTTTTCTGATTGCTCTGCTTCAATAAAATTTTCATTCACAACACCCTTATCAGATGAAAGATTTTTTTCATTTTTCAGGGAAACATTTTGTGTATTAATATTCAATTTTTCGGGATTTTCTATGTTTAACTTTTCATCTGAGGAATGTGATAATAAAGGTACGCCGTCCGGGTTTGACTCTTCGTTTGAATCTTTTTTTTTTTTCTTTTTTAAATGTTTATCTTCTTCTTCATCATCTAAACTACTCCCACGATCTGCCAATTCCAAATTAAGGCGAGGGTTGCGATTTTTTAAACGTATTGCGCGATCGGTTCGCCAATTTTCAAAGACTAAAACAGAAATGCCTACAATTGTTACAAATATGCCGAATATTTTGTACATATTAATATCTATCTTGAGAAAGATCTTATCAAAAATTGTGACAAGAAGCACTGAAGAGAAGGCAAAAGAAGACACTGGGCCTGCCTTATAACAAGTTAGACTAATGAGGAAGGTGTACAGGGCAAGTAAAGAGCAAAAGCTTGCCAATATTGCGAGAAAGGTATAGCCGGCGCCATCTAACCCGTAAAAGGGATTGTGATCCTTTGCAGATCCTATGGACACTAACAAGCCAAAAATTGAAAATGGGAAAGACACAAAACAAATAAGTGCCATTATCAAGATCTTTTTGATTTCTTTTTCAACCAAGTATTTTAAGCACAAGTTGGAAATTGTTAAGCAAATTAAAGTTAAAAAGCCAAACATAAAGGAATGAGGCACACCCGAATAACCAACAACAGACATTGAGGCACCCAATATTGAGCACAGAATTGCAAACATTTCAGGTAACGAGACGCTTTCCTTTAACCAAAAATAACAAACAATTGCAATAATTGGCGAGGTAAATGAATTAAACGCCAAAATGGGGCCCTTTCCTTTGCGGTCATACGAAAGCCCGAGCTCTAATGAGATGACTGATAAACTAAAACTGATCCCACCAAAGATCGCTATCGCCAAATTCTTTTTGTCTTTAATATTTTCCTTGACACTAACCTTTTTCACACATAAATAAATTATTAAGATCAAGCCAATTAAACCAATCATAATTAAAAGCATCATTGCAGTTGAAAAGTCAGAAGACGTACCAAGTTTCTCAGTCGTGTACGATAAAAAAAAGGTCTCGAGGCTTGTGAAAATTAACGAAAAAAAAGAGAAGAATAACCAGCGCTTGCCAATAGTTTGTTGTGTCATTTTTGTTTTTTGTTATTTGTTATTGTTTTTTATTGTTATTGTTATTGTTTTTTTTTTGTTTTGTTTGTTTTGTAGAGTTTGAAAGTTTTGAGTGTGTTCGAATTCTTAACTGATCAACAAATAATTTTTCTGTTTGAAAAACGAAGAAAAAAAAATAAAAAAAAAAAGTTAAGTTCAATCAAAAAATTGGAAAAAAATGAAAAAAACTGTCACATTATTTTAATGGTAAAATATATCAAAAAAAGAAAAAATTTTTAATCATTTTTTCGACTTATTTTTCACTGATCAATAAAGGGTATCTGAAACTGAAATTCATCAAACGGGATTAATACTGATCTTGTTAAAATTCCAAAAACAAAAATTTCAGATAATTGGAAAATTAAGGCATCAAAAAATTCATCCATCATACTTTCAGGAAAATATTACTCTTATGATTTTTTGAATCAAAAATACTCAAAAAAGTTAATAAAAAAGTATTTCTGGGCTTTGGAATGTTTTTCACAAAAAGATCTTGCGACAGAATTAAAATTACAAAATCTTCATCATTTTATTAATAGAAATACTTTTTAAACTTTTTGATATGAAACCCATTTCATTCAGAGAGATCCAGTCAAACTGGGATTTCAATATTATATTACGAAGTTGTCAATATCAAATTAGTTAGAAATATGTCAAAAAATAAACTTTTTATTTTACCTCGTATATCTAAAAGAAGTACCTTAACAAAGGATGAATTTTCAAAACAAATAATACGTAAAAAAAAGGTTTTTAAGGGACTAGTTTCAACTAAATTTTTTTACCTAAATTTAATTGATATTAGGAAAATTTTTTTCCAATTTCTTAGATTTGAAAACACCTGTTTATTTTCAATATTAAACATATTTCTAGATAAGGAATTCTTATTAAGAAATTGGTCAAAAAATAAATAATTGAGACTATTTTCTAAACAAATATTAATAGAAAATTGATTCAAAATTTCTCAATTTCTATGGGGGGTAAAAATGATTGAAAATAATATTTTTTTTTATTTTTTTTTATTTTTAATAATACACACCATTTCAAAAATTGTGACTCACCTCAATAATAAATTGAAAAAAAAAATATATAATTTAGTATTCAAGGACAACAAATAATTAAATCTAATTGGTAATTAACTTTTAAATCATTCTTAACTTCTATTAAGCTGATATTTTAAAAATTCAAAAAAAATAAAACTAAAAACTAAAAAAAAGGGAGTAACAATTTTTGAAATAAGAATTACGGATTTTTTATTACTGAACTTTCACTGAAAAAAAGTTTCCAAGAAGATATTTTACTAATAATTAAATTCATATTAAAAGACATTAAATATTCGAAATTTTCTTAGTGATTATTTGTATGTTTCGAAAAATTTTTTTTTTTTTTTCCAGATTCTCTTTTGCAAAAAAAAAAAGTTTCAAAAAAAAATAAAAAAATTTTTCAATAAAAAAAAAAGCAGAAAAACAAAAATTTGAAAAAGAAAAAGAAAAAAAAAAACAAAATTAAAAAAAATGATACTCATCCAAAAATTTGAAAATATTTTTTTGATAAGAATACAGAAATAAAAAACTCAAAAAAAAAAATCCATTAACATTATAAAGTTACTCAAAATTTTTGAAATCTAGTTTACAATAAAATCTTTCAAAGGAAATGATATCACTCTAATTTTTGTAAAGCTAATTTAGATTCATAAATATTTTAATTTTTTTGAATGGACTTTCTTAAAATAATAACAAAAAAGTATCAAGACTAGGAAAATACAATTCAAAAAGGAAAACAAAAAAAAACAGATATTAAAAAATAAAAATAAAAGGAAAGATAAAGGAAAGAAAAGAAGAAAAGATAAAATTAGAAAAAAAATAATTCAATCAAATAATTAGAAATTTATTTTGAGAAGAATATTGTATAAAACTGATAATAATTTTTCCATTTTTTGAATAAAATTACCTCTTTTGACTGAAAAGAAGTTTATTATTTATTCATTAGTTCAAAAGAGACAATTAATACTAATTTAAGACATATAAAACTTTTGAATCAAGACACACAATTTGGGAATTTTTATTTAAAATTTATATTCTTAAATATATTTTTTTTTTTAATTTAGTTTTAAATTAATTTTTTGCACCTTTAAGTAATACTGACCTTATATTGATGATAAAAAAATGAAAATAAACTCTATTACTTATTGAATAACATGTAATGCATATAACAAATTATATTGAACAAAAAATTTCAAGAAAAAAATGAATAAAAAATTTACTCTTTTAGTATAAAAAAAGCAATAATACTAAAATTAAAAACTTAATTTTAACTATGTCAACGATTTAATGATTTTTAAAAAAATAATATAATTTTGATAATTTATTTTTCTTTCCAGTATACAAAAAGATGAAAAATTGACTATGAACAATTTGTTTATATTAGAAGAAAAAAAAATAAATACAAATTCTTCGAGAGAAAAAAGATGGAATTTATTAAGATATAAAAATTAAGTACCTACCCTAATCATATAAATAAAAAAAAATGTATATACTGTTAATTGTTAAATAAAAAGCTAATAATTTTCATTCAGCTTTCCAAAAAATCAAATTCCAAGAATTAAAATAAATCCCCAAAAGTTCCCAATTCTCTATCAAAAAGCGGAAATGAAATAATTAAAACTAATATTGGAATTAAAAAATGAAATTTTACATCTGATGAAAAAATATTTTTTTTTTAAAGCTGAATGAAAATTTTGTTCCATTTATTTTACAAAAAATAGTATTAACCCTTGTGGAAAAAAAGTGAAACTGGAAAAAAAGTGAAATACGGTTTTTAATTGGGAACCTTACTGAAAATTCAAAGTAAGATCAATGAAAAAAAGAATAAATAAAGAAATAAAGACCAAAGAGAGTATTCACCACAATAACAGTTTTTTTAATACTATCTTTTAGTATGGGTTTTTCTTTGATTGATCAATTATTAAAAATTTGTTCAAAAAATTGACTATTTTTGAGATCTCCAAAACCAACACCAACAATTACGATAAATCAGGTAGATTTAAATTGTATTTGTTGGGTTGATTGAAAATAATATAATGGGTTATTATTTGAAGTTAATTGGTTTCTTCTTTTTATTGATTTTACTTTTCCTTTTCAGGTTCTATTAATATTCCCAATTAAAAACTGTGTTTCACTTTTTTTCCACAACGATAATCAACAATAAATTATGTAAAAAAATTTTGGAAATTCAAATAGTTCAATGGTAATGAAGTTTAGTTTAATAAATCTATTAGAATAAAAACTACACACCTTTTTTCTTCATAGCTGATAAACACAGAAGAATATAATTTTGGTCTTCTTGCTAATAATGGATTTGTTTGTTTTAGTTTTCGATTTTTTCGATTATTTCTTTTTTCAAATGAGATATTACCAAGTCGTAGGAAGAGCTATTCCAACCAAAAAGGTACAAAACCCACAAATTTATAGAATGAAACTTTTTGCACCAAACAGTGTTGTAGCAAAAGCACGCTTTTGGTATTTCACAAAAAGACTTGTCAAAATCAAAAAAGTTAAAGGAGAGATTCTTTCTGTTGACGAAGTAATTACTTTCTTTTTTTCTTGACTAAACAATAAAAGACAACTTTGCTTTTTCTTTTTTTTTAATTGTGAGTTGCTTCAATAAAGTTTAATAAAAAAAATACAAATAAAGAAAGGATCTTCACAACTTTTTCTTGTATTAGCCCAACCACAACCACCTTTGCTTTTTCAATCAAAATTTACTTTTTCTTTGTTTTTTTATCTTTCTTTTTCCCTATTTTCCGCGTTTGCAAAAAATCAAAACCAAAAAACAATCAACAAAACACACAAAACAAAAAGATCTTTGAAAAAGATCCAGAAACAGTTAAAAACTATGGTATTTGGTTAAGATACAATTCAAGATCTGGAAAACATAACATGTATAAAGAATACCGTGACGTCACCCTAACAGGCGCGATACAACAAATGTACAACGAAATGGCAGGAAATCATAAAGCAAGATTCCAATCGATCCAAATCATCAAAACAAAGGTTCTGGAAGACAAGGAATGTAAAAGACCACAAACACTTCAATTCCATGACCCTAACTTAAAATTCCCATTGATCCATCGTGCAACCAAAAAGAATAAAGAAAGAAGGCCAACTTTCACAAAAAAGAAACCATTTATTTAAAATGGACATTCAGATCTTTTTAATTGTATTTTTTAAAAAATTAAATACATTTTATTAAAGTATGAAATGTGCAGTGTTTTAAAATGTACCTAAACAGTTTTCGATCACAGCATAGCATTTTGTCAATTTTAACTTTTTAAGACTTTTGCTTCAGACTTCTTTAAAATACTTCTTTTTTAAAAAAATATTTGGATTTCATTGATTTTTTATTCTTTTAGAAAAGAATTTTTCTGAAAGAAATAAAATCAATAAAGTAAATACCAAAAATAAATCTAGTCTAATTTTTTTTCAAATCAATTCTTTTTATCGCCAATTAGAAAAAATATAAGAATCAGAAGTAAAAAATTCGGGTATTTTTGAAAATACTATTAAATTTTCATTATAAAAATTTATATTTTATCTCAAAAGTTATAACAAGGAAGAGCTTAATTAAATCTCATTAATTTTCGTTTTATTTTTTTTTTTATTACTGAAAAAGTGTAAATTACACTCTAGATGTCCTTAGACTTAAATCCCCTTTGAAGGTAATTTAAGCGTAGAATCATAAATTTCACAATTATTAATTACTGAAAATAGTTTCAAACAATCACAGTTTAAAATTATTTTATTAAGGTTAATTTCTTTTAATATATTTTGAAAAATTAATCTATTTTTTTCATCGTAAGAGCATACCCATAAAAAATGATCAATATTTTCAATAATTTCCTTCTGTTTATACTTTAAACATCAAGGACAAAATTTACTTGAATTTTTATGATTATATAGTAATATCTATTTAAGCAGTTATTAAAAGTTCTAAATTTGACGATTGTTGAGATTGAGGGATAAATTTGTTTTTTTTACGTTTTAAATAAATATTTTTGATTTTTTTATTATTGTGAAATATTTTTGGGGAGTGTTGTCAAGTGCTTTGAGTGCCTATATTTTTCTGAGGTTTGAAAGAATAGGGTAAAATCAGAGATTTTACTCCATTCTTTTAAGTTTTGAAAAGCCTAATGACATCTTTATTAATCCAAGAAATAAAGTAAAAATTTTTGAAATTTTCTTTTTATTTCTGGAATTGAAAAAAAAAACCTAACGGAACTGATCTTGAGGCATTCTTTTTTATCTGTAAACTTTATTGATTTTTAGAAATGAGGAGAAAACTCAAGAAAACCTAATAGTAATTTTAATTTGTATAATAATATGAAATTTTCTTTTTATTTCTAAAATTAAAAAAAGATTAATAGGTTTTCAAAAATTCAAAAGAATTGAGTATAATCTTTTTTTTTTTACTATCTTCTTTTAAAATTTTGTTAAACATAAATTAAATTTCAACTTGTAGAATTCATCAACTCCTTAAATGTGTATTTATATATATCTTTTTGTTATTCAATTAAATCTTTAGACTTTAAATTGATTTTATTATGTATTCGTTAGTTAAATTAAGTTATTTTTCTAAATTATTACACAGACAAATTTTCTAATTTATTTTTAAAATTAAATCTCTTTTTATTTACTAAAATTAACATATTTTCAATTGTAAATTCTGTTTTATAAATAAGAATTAATGTGTTTCTGTTTATTTTGAATGTTTCACTAATATATTAATTAATCCAAGAATTTAAATAATTTATTTTTTTTTTATTTCATCATAATGTAATTATTTCTAACACATATTTCAATTTTCTTACACAAAGGATTTAAAATAATCTAATTTTCAAACGATAATACCAAGAATTTTTATTGAATAATTGTTTACAGTTGGTTTATGCTTCTTTAGATTTTTTTAAATTATAAATTATATGTGGATTTTTATCTAAATAAATACCAAAAAATTTATTTTTTTAAAAAAAATATTTTGATATAATTCATTTATCTTTATTAGGGTTTAACCCAAATTAAAAAATAATTTCATAGATTAGTTTTAATTTATTATTTAATTGATTTTTATTTCCTTTAGTAATTAAGAGTAAATAATCTGCAAATTTTTGTCAATGGTTTGCTAATGGTATATTATTTATTAAAAGAAAATTTGAAATAGAGCAAATAGAATAGGTTATAATGGGTTCCATTACAATATACTGAGTCCTTCAGAAATTTTCTTTTTCAAAAAATAAGATATATATCTTTGCATTTTTCTATCTTTATTTCTCAGCTAAAGATTAGAGATAAAATATTTTAGGAATTTGAAAAAAAAGTTTCAATTGATTAATGGGGAAATGAAAGTGTTGAAATTTTGAAAAAAGTTGAAAAAAAATTATCAAAAGATTCATCAAAGGCTTTAATTAAAGTAGCTTCATAATTATTATTTAATGGTAATATGTTTACGGATTAAAAAAAAGTTTGATATTGAAAACAAATTTTTCTAATTTTTTTCAATACCAATTATCAATTAAAAACAAATCAATATTTGATGTACTACAATCTCTCAAAATCAACAATAAAAAAAGATGATATTTAAAAAAAAATATTGACTGTGGTAAGATTCAATTTTTAATTTGAAAGGATGGTTTGTATTAAAATTTCAAAGAGAACTGTGCTATTTTTAATTTTTTTCCCTTTCTTCCTTATTGAGATCAATAAGAAGTTATTTTTTTTCCCTTTTTCTTCAGTTTTCAAATGGGTTTATTTTTATCAACAGGAATGTAATAAAATCACCACTTGGTCAAATATAGATGTTTATAAAATAACCATGAATTATATTAAGTTTGTAATAAAAGAATATCAATTTGTTTCAAATTAATGAAATTTAATAATTTGGAAATATAAAATAAGAAAATTAATTTTATTTTTCAAAATTTGAATTTTTAGACATGAGATGCCTTTTGAAATTTTTAATTAGTTAGATAACTTTTTGAATTGGTTAACCTGTGAAATTTATTTTGTTGTTTGAATTTTGTAGTTGAGATTAGTTGAATTTATTTTTGAAATTTATTTTAATAATTGAAACAATATTAATTTTTTTCTGATTTTTTGTTCATATATCCTCTGAAGAAATGTATTAATTGGTATTTTTAACTATTAAAACCTCTAAAATTGTTTTTCTTTTTTTAGAATTTTTGAAATATATATTCCTTATTTTTTTTTTTTTTTTTAAATATAAGTTTTTGAATAATAAATCCTTTTTATTTTCTTATTTGAATTTTTCCCTTTTCTGCCTATGAATAAACTTTTTTTGATTGATTAAATTGTTTATTTGCGTTTCTAGAAAATCTTTCCATTGAAATTTATCTTTAGATTGGTTATAAATAATAACACAAAAAAACTATTTTAGAGATGGGGTTATACATTCTCACATTTCAAATTTTTTTATTAAAAGAAAAATAAACATTATAAGATGGATGTTGTATTGTTACTTGTTTTATTTGACAAAGAAGAATTTTGAGAGATCATTTGAAATAGAAATATTGAACAGTGTTACTCTCCTAAAAATTTTTTATATTAAATTATGAAAAAAATCAAAATAAAAATAAAAATGTGAGTATGGAATGAATTTAATAAAAGAATTTTTAATAATAACTTTAGAAATTTTTTATCCAAAATTAACAACCCAGTCAAATAATTAAAAATAAGAATATTTTTTGTTAAAATTTTTTCAATTATTAGTAGAAATTTAATTTTTTTAAATTATATCTACTTTTAAGCCAAAAAGTTGAAATATTTTATTGAAATATAATTTTTTTTTTTTTTTTTTCAATTAAATATGTATTTATAAATTTAAAAATTCATTATATGTTATTGAAAAAAGATAATAATATTTCGTTGTTGGATAATAGTTCTCCAAAATAGATAATATTTTTGATCATTTATTTTACATGATAACTTTTTTATAAAAATAAAAAAATAATAATTTTGTTTTTTATATAAACTAAAAAATACTTTTCATATCAATAAACAAACATTTTAATCAAATTATTTTTTAATTTTATTACTTTTTTCAACTCACTTTTAACATTTTTATTTTAATTATTTAATTATTTTTAAGAACTGATTAAAAAAAGATCAAAATCTCCAACCTTCATCAGAATATAATATAATCAAGGGACATGTAAAATCTTTGATCAAAATTTAAATTAATATAATTTAAAGTTAATTTCATCTTTTTCGTTCAAAAAAAAGTCTGGTAAAGAAAAAAGTGAAAAATAATATCATAAATTTCAATTTAGCAAAGAAAAAAAAAATCATGTTTTTTGGTTTTTCATCGCAAAAAAACTTTTGATAATATTCGAACTTTTCATTAAAATTTCAGATCAAAACGTTTCTTTGGTATTTTTATCTCTATTTAGTTAACTAATTAATCTTTTGGTTATCCATTTTTTTACATTTGAACACTTCCTTATTTTATTATCAAAAATGTCAACAAAAAAAACAGTAAATCAAAATATTTTTCAAGTCATAGAAACTCAAGAAAAACAAAACGAAGAACATCGTGGAATACCAAAAGCCAAATTTCTTGTAAAAAAAAAAAACTAATTCCTTTTTTCTTTTAAAAATACAAAAAGAAAAGAAACAAAAACAATTGACCCATCCGACAACAACCTAAAAAAAAAACAATTGTGTTGTTTTTATTACCAATCGTAACACAAAAAAACAACGTCTGACTCTCTTTCTTTTTTTACAATTTAATAGGAAAAAATAAAAACTTTAATTAAAACCCCACAAGAAGCTTCTGTAATGCTCAAAAACCTTGAAACAATTTATTCGTTTGTTTTTCTCTTTTTCCTCTTTACTCTTTTCTTCTCTTAATTACTTTGTGTTTCTTTTCTTTTTTTGTGCTTATTGTTTTTTTTTATCTTTTTTATATTGTTTGTCTTTATCTTTATCTTTTTTTTTTTTTTTACTCTTTTGGATAATAAAAAAACAATAAAAAAAAAAACAATCAACCCTAAAATTTCAAATAGTAAGTATAAATTTATGGAAAACAACCTCTTAAGACAACAAATACGTGTGAAGCAAAAAATTCCAAAACTTGAAGAAAATATTGAGATGATTAATTTCCTCAAGCTAAAAAATGAAAAAGGCGGATCACTTGACACTCGCTTTAAGATCTCCAATAATTTGTTTGTTAATGCTGAAATTGAAAAGTGCCAAAACGTTTGTTTGTGGCTTGGTGTAAGTTGCTTCTTTTTATTTTATGTTTTTTCTTTTTCTCTTTTTATTCTCAGATCAATCGAAATTGTTTTGCTTTCTTTTAATTTTGATTGTTTGTAAGTTTTTATTTTTAATCCTTTTTAATTTACAAACGAACGAATAACTAAACCAAATCTAATCATAATTGGTAAACTGTTTTTTCAGTACAGATTTTGAAAAAGGGTTTTTAGTTCAAAATCTTTCAAGAGTCTTCTCTTCATTTTTTAATATATTTGCTTTTTCTCTTTATTCTTAAGAGTAAGATGACCAAATAAACTAAATTGAAAACAGAGTACCAATAAAGTATCAATATTTTGGATGAATTAAATAAATGATAATTTCGCTTTGGGCACTTTCCTGTAAAAGGCCCTTTTAAAAAAGTGTGAACAAAAAAGTTTTTAATAAAGTCCTAAAAATCGAATTATTGAGGTTTGGTCATCTATTTTAGAGATAATTTAGCAAACCTTTTTGTCACACTTTTTTAAAATTACCCTTGTCTTTTTTTTTACTGTTAAATGCAAATTAAAAAAAATAGAATGTTGTCTCAAAAGAACATTAACGAAGAGCGGAATTAAATTTCCAAAAACACCATTTCTAATTAATTTTGTAACGATCTTTGGATATTTTCCAACTTGTAATTAATAAAATATTTGGGGAATTTGAAATAAATGTTTTCATTTATTACTTGTAAAATGTCAGAAATATTCATCTTTAAGGGTCTAGTCATTTACCATGAATTTACTCCATACTCAAGGAGCTGATCCGAGACCTCAAAAGAGTATTGTGGAATAGCCTTTCTTTTGGTTGACAAAATTCAAATAACAAAAAAAAAATTTCATTGTATCTCTTTGACAAAAAATTCAACCAAGAAAAATAAGTTTAAAAGAGTTCTCAATTTCAAAAAATCAAAATTTTGAAAAAAATAGTCATCTTTAATAATCTTCTATTTCCAAAAGGTTAAATTTCAATAATTTAAAACAAATTACTTTCTTGAAGTGCACAATCAATTTAATTTGATTTGTGGTTTTTTTTGTAACCCTCTAAATTTGACCAAGTAAGGATAATGTAATATTCTTTCGATTACAATAATTCATTTAAAAAATGAAAAAAAAATATATATAAAAATCTAATTCGATCTCCCAAAAAAGAGCCAAAGAGAGACACTTCAAAACTGACATAGTTGTTTTCAAAATTGTAATTGACAACCATTCTAATTGGAAATTGAGTGTCTCTCTTTGGCTCTTTTTTCTCAAAATGTCAGAGTTTTTCATTGTTGGCTTTTTGATATCGATCAGTAAATCACATAACTGATTGGTTTTTGATTGGTTTTCAGCTTCCATAAAAATTGCTCAATTTTCAAACAATTTTTTTTTATGGTAATGACCAGGCACTTAAAAATAAAAATTCATTTTTGAAAACTCAAAAAAACAGTTTAATCCTTTCGAAAATAATGGCTCTACCATCGTTAACCAAAAAATAAATAAATTATATAGAGAAAAGTACTTTTACAAAAAAAATCAAGATTTAACGCCCAACATCCTAATTTTGGCTATACCACCAACCACAATTATCACATTTATTACAAATATCGTAGAATTCACATAAAATTAGATTTACTGTTTTTTAAGTTAGGAATATCCATAAGGCATGATAGTTTAATAATTTCAACTTTAGAAAAAATACAAGAAACGATAAATCAAATTTTTTCTTCAGTTGATATATTGAAATCCTACTTGCTTAGAATAAGAATTATTCTAATTATAAACTTGAAAAAAAAAAAATTAATATTTCCAAAAAAGAGCTCTAAATGTCAATAGAACCACAGAAACTGGATATAAATTCTATTTCAAGATAACATTTTTTAAAGTATAAACTTTTCCAATCATTATTTATTAATCATCTTGAATTAATATGTTTGTTTCTTGTTTACAGTTTCAATTTTTTAAATTCAATTTTTCCAATATAATTTGTTTGTTTAAAAAAATACTCTGATTTGTTTGATTCTATTTTCTATGGATCTATTAACATTCAAAATTCAAAAGAAAGTCGATCTAAAATTTAATTTTTTTTGTTATTTTTGTGATCAAACGATAATACAGTAATGGATAAAATTTTGAAAATTCAAAAAGATGTGAAATACGAAAATGAAAAACAAATGAAATTTTTTGTTTTAACTTTCATAAAATCTTAATTTCGAAAATAAAAGGTTTTAAAATTTTCCAGATTGATGGTTTGTTTGTTTCGAATTTAAATCCTTCATTTTACAATTTTCCAAAATATTAGAAATCAGTAAAATCGATTTGTCTACTTTGTCTTCAATTCTACAAAATGAATATGAAACAATCCAAATATTTTATCTTCTTTGTTGGTCTCCTTTTTCTTTTCCTCTAATTTGTTATAAAATTTGAAAAAAAATGATGACTTTTCGAATTAAAATTGAACAAAAAAAAAAAAAAAATTTCAAAATGCACTAACTATTTTTCTAAGAAAATTTAAAAAAAAATAAGATTCCCCAATTGCACCACACTATTCAGATTGGAAAAAAAATCAAAGGAAATTTTGATCTATTTGGATTCTCCTGCTTTTGGCCACTACTATAAATGTGATCAAAAAGAACCCAAAAATTACTTTTTTTAGGTTATATGAAATTTATATTCAATACTTTTTTAACTTTATTTTTAAAAAAAAAAATGTATATCTTCACATTGAAATTCATTAGTTCTCCTTGTTTGAAATTAATTATTCTACCATTAATCTAATTGAATTGTAAATTAAAATTAAAAAACAAAGAAGAAAAAGGAAAAAGGAAATCTTATTAAATTTACAAAATAAATTCAAAAAAATGCAACCGAACATAGCTGATAATTTTCGATTTTTAAAAATTTTTTACTCTTATCAAATAATAAAAAATTGTTTTTGGGGTCTCTTTAGTTTTTATTAATTTACCTTTCACAAATTAAAATTTTATTATAATTCTTTATCCATGTATATATATATATGTGTGTGTGTGTGTGTGATCTATCTAATTTTTCATAACCAACAAAACTAACCAAAATGTACATTTTTTTATAACATTATATTTATATAAAAATTCTTTCAATTATTAAATTATTAGGCAAATGTTATGATGGAATATCCTCTTGACGAAGCAGAACAAGTAATTCTTAAAAATTTATCAAGTGCAAAAAAAACTTTAGAAATCTTGAAAAAAGATCTCGGGTTTTTAAAAGACCAAATTACTACAACAGAAGTTAATAGATCAAGAGTATACAATCGACATGTAATTCTTAGAAGAAACTTACAAAATACAACAACAAAAAAAAAAAAAAATAATCTTTTTATTTTGAATTTTTCATTTTTTATTTATATTTTTATCGTTTGATAAGGAAATTCCAAAATTAATTCAAATTTATAAATTAAAATTTAAAACACAATCTTTTTTTTTTTGTTAAAGATACAAATAAATAATCATAATCATAATTCTTTTAAATTCTTTCTTCAAAACAAAAAACAAAAACCATTATAAAATAAAAACCGAAAAAAATTAATAATAAAGTACCAAACAAATTATATTTTTTTTCTTTTTTATTTTTTTATAATTAATAAATTATCTAGAAATTAATAACAAATCAATTAAAAAGTGTATATAATTTTATCCTAAAAATAAATAATGATGTATGTAGAAAAGATTAAAATCTTTTATTAAATCAAAACTAAACCAAAGAAAAAATCTATTTATTGTTGTGTATTTATTGCGAGGAAGGATTATTGAGTAAAATTAAAATATCTAGAAAAAAAGTTAAAATATAAAAAAAAAATACACAAAAATATAACAAATGATGGACCAAGATTAACAAAGATACTCTTTTGGCAGGGTTTCCAGAATATAAAGGAACGGAGTAAAATTTATAATTTTACTCATATATTTTGGGTACTGTCAAAAAAGAATTTGGATTTTTTTTAATTTCTAAAATTAAAAACTAATTTTAGGTCGTGTTTCTAGTTTTCTGAATATTTTGAAAGTTATCAGATTTTCATAATAAAACTGAAAAACCTAAAGAAAACTTGATGGAATTTTCTATAAGATCTATTTATTGGATTAAAAAAAAGTGTACGCTCTTCAAAAATATAAGATATTCTTCAGAAGGGGGGGGGGGGGGTATAAAAGAAACTACTGTAGTCAAAATAAAGTGGTATAAAAAATTTTTAATCAGTGTTTCAAAAATAAAAAGTGTGTATTTTTGTTATAGAAGGTTTATACATTAACCAATAAAAGAAACTGATGATAAACCCTAAATAAACTTGGTATTGGTTTCTTAAAGTTCTATTGTTTAAAAAGAAATTATAAAAATGAAGGATCAAATTGAAAATTTTTATCAATAAATAGAGTAATATTTTTTTTGAGAAAATTTTTATCAATCAAAAAAACAAAAAAATATCTAAAAAACTTGAAAAATTTTCAACAAATTGCATTCCTAATTTAAATTTTACTGAAAATATCAAGGGTTTTACATTCAAAATTGATTTGAACTTTGGTATACTATTTGGCAGTCCATTGGATATTACCATGACCTTGGTACAAGAAGAAAAAAAGCACTGATAAAATTTTGTAACATGGATAATAGTCTTTGAGAACGCATTATTTTGATCGCTGTAGTTCTTTTTTTTAAAAATGGAGAATTTTTTTTATGTTGAACAGCGCAAATGTATTCAAATTACAAGTTTCAATTAAACAAACACCTATTTTTTTATCAGACAATCAAGAACCGATCAATCGAGAATGGTAAATAAAAGGGAAAATAAAAGAAGAAAAATTTATTTGTATTTTACTGTCGCATAAAAAAGTTTAACGGATTTCTATTTAAAAAAGTTTTTGTTGGTGTTAAATGAACAGTCTCAATAATAAAATTCAAATCATTTTTTTTAATTAAATTTTTTAACAAAATTTCTACAAATGTCTACAAATTTCGGTAATACATTTGACAACACTTATTCTTAAAGTCAAAAACTTATTGTTTTCTCTCATTAAATAAAATTCTTTGTAAACTTTAAATACATATTCTAACTAATAAGAAGAAGATCAAAAAAAGGAAGAAATATCAGAAACTAACAAGGAAAATTTACAAGAAGTAACAGAAACTAACAACAATGAGCAAACCAAGGAAGAAAGTACAATCTTTTAATCCAAAACTTTTTTTTCTTTCTTGTTTTTTACAAAATTAAAAGAACTTTTTTCTTCCTTCCTGAATTAAAAGAAATGATTTTTAACAATTCTAAATTTTTTTTTTCTTTCTTTTTTTAAAAAATTCAAAAATTAAAAAATGCTTTGGTAGATCATATACTTTCGATCTTTCAAAAACAAAAAGAGTGTTTTCTTAACTTTTGATTTTTTAAAAAAGAAATACACAAATAAAAAAGAATTGTGATTAATTTTTTTCTCAATACAATTGAATTTTAAAAGACTTGTGGTTTTATTCAAGAAACAAAAAGTGAAAATTTAAAAGGTTTTATACTCTTTCATTCAAAAAACTTAATTTTCAGTATTGTATTAAGATAATACTTGAGACTTTTTATTTTTTTTCTCAAATTGTGAGTTAAAGAACAATTTAACTTTTTTTTTTATTCTTCTTTTGTTGTTATTCTTTTGTTGTTACCGCTATTTTAATAAATTTCAGGAATCAAAATTCAAAAAATGTTATTCAAACTGTTTTTTACAATAACACCTTTTAAATCTTTTAGTTCCTTTTTTTTTTTATTCAAACACCCGTAAGGAGATTTAAACCAAATAACTGAGTTTGGTTTTTTGGAATTGATCAACATAAAGCTTATTTTTCATAAATTTGCTCAAAAAAAGTGTTTTGAAATAACTTTTTGTATTTCGTTTGGAAAAATGGTTACTAATTTGTTTGAAAACACCGTTTCGTTTTCAAATAAAGAAAAAAAACTTTTTTCTTCTTTATATTATTTTTTTAAAAATTACATCGCTGGACTCTTTTAGAAAATTCTCTTATTTGGGAACTAATGAACGAAAAATTTTCGTCCGACACAATTACATTCACACCCAAAAAGTGAACAAATGTAAGATTTAAAATTGAGAATAATACGGTACAGTGATGTAAATAACCCGTGTTTTTTATTTTAACCCATTAGTAAAATTTAACTCATGCAAAAAATATTGGCTGACTGTAGAAATAAAAGAAAAAAATCAATGTGATGAAAACAGTATATAAACCAGAAATAGGATTCTTTAAATAAATTTTAAAAAAGAATTGTGAAGATATTGAAAGATTAAAATATAATTTTTTGACAAAAAAATAAGAAAAATTTTATTTACTGAATTTTTATAAAACAATCATTTCATCTCAGAAATTTAGATAATATGAAGAAATTTTTGAAACAAAAGCAATTAATATTATTGAGCCATTTCGATTAATCAAAGATCTAACCTCTAAAGTCAATTTGAATCAGAACCAAGAATATACGTGTATCTTCCTATCTATTAATACGCAAGTCTGAAAAAAAAACACGAGTTAAATTTTTGTAATGGGTTAAAGGTTGTTAACACGGGTTATTTACACCACTGTAATTTTAAAAAAGTATTGTTGATTGTAAAATATAAAAATCAAAATTTTCTTTCGACTTTCCAAAAAATCCACCTTCCATATAATTAAAATAAATCACCAAAGTCCCCAATTCAAAAAGTTTAATTAATAATTAAAGCTATTTGTAAGAATAAAAATTTGAAATGTTATCTGATTGAAAAATCTTTCTATGGAAAGCTGAATGAAAATTTTGTTCCCTTTATTTTGGAACAAATAATACTTAACAAAAGTTTTCAAAAGTGTGAAACAAACGGATAGAATAAAGCTTAGAATACTTTTAGTACTCACTTTCTTAAAACAACTGTAATAAGAAGAATAAGAATGTTACAGCCAATTTATTCAACATGTGAATTTTTTCAGTACTTTCGTAATATAACCTGAAACAAAAAAAATGTGTTGATTGAATTTTTTGTTTCATCGCTTTGGAACAAAAATTGTTTAAAGAAATTTTTTTCAATCGAGTTAGACTTTGTAATGATTGAAAAATTCTCAAGTTGAATAGACTGCCTCTAATAGGGGTTTAAAGGATTTTGTAGGATTGAATTTTGTAAAATTTCAGAATGGAACCTTACAAGTTGAAATGAAACAATTTTATGTTACAACATGATGAAAAAAAAAATTCTTGAAATAATTTTTTTGCTTCAGGTTATATTACGAAAGGATTGAAAAAATTCAGATGTTGACTACTATTTGTTGCAAAATAAAGGGAACAAAATTTTCATTCAGCTTACCATAGAAAAGATTTTTTTAAATCATGTAACATTTCCAATTTTAAATTTCTGAAAATCAGTTTTAATTAATTCATTTCCGCTTTTTGATAGAGAATTGTGATCTTTTGATGACTTATTTTAATTCTATAAAAGATTTTTTTAGAAAGTTGAATGAAAATTTTGATCTTTATATTTTACAATTAACAGTAAATTGGCTGTAATACTTTTTCTAACAAAATGAAATAATTTTTTTCTTACTGGTTTGAAAACAAATTAAAATACTAATTGCACTTACAAAAACATTGAAACTAATTAATTAAAACCAAATTTTCTACCCTAATAAAAATGACAGAAATAAACTAAAATGACAGAAATCACAGAAAACCAATTTTTTGTTTTTCAGTTTCTCGAAATTTTTTTTTTTCAATTAAAGGAAAATTACAGAATGAAATAAATTATCAGTCATCTTTTTTTTTGATCTTGAATTATATTTGCTCCTCAGAGCAATTATTAAACATTAAAACTATATTAGTAAAATTTTGATTTCTTACTGTTTTCTGAATGAATATTTAGTTTCTTTGCTGATATATAAAACATACTCCTAATGAAAAAAACTCTCTTATAATGGTGCTATATATATGCAATATGAACATTTACTGCAATTAATTGGATCTGACAAACGAATTAAAAAACGATCAGAAAAATGACTAACACATATGATCCAATTGAAACAAAAGAAATCACAAAAAGTTATTCAATTTATCCTATAAGATAAGGACTGAACATATATACTTATTAAAGGGATATAATTCTGATAAAAAAATTCAATTTATCCTATATGATAATAATTCAATGCATACACCAATCAATAAGACAAAAGTGTGATAAAAAAAACCCATTTTTCCTTTATGCCAAATCTTTTCGATACTCTATTTGATTAATATTGTTTTATATTTTTTTTTACTTTTATCTTATATGATAAAAATGTGATACAGCCGTTCCAACCCTACCGTGAAATCTATGATAAACAGAAAATTCATTTTTGTTATCATACTTGACTTTTTATATTTTTTGAAAAGATTTTATGGTTATGTGATAGCCTATTACAAACCATGAAATTTTTATAATAGAACCAAAATTTCACAAAGAGAAAATATGAGAATTTGAATTTTTGAATATAAACCTTTCGTAAATGATCATTAATTTGGAAAAATTTTCAGTTTTTTGGTGGTTTTTGTGGAACTTAATTTCTAAAGACCTTAAAATCAAAAGAAAAGACAATTTTAAAGAAATCATCAAATTCGATCTTCGATCTTTGGAAGTATTGTTTTGGATTTTTCAATTTGTTTTAAAAAGAACAGGAATTTTTTCTCAGTCATTCAAATACAGAAATTTTTTTAAAAAACCTATGTCAAACCATAAAATGTATATGATGTTGTATTAAAAGAAAATTTTTTTTTTTGTATTTAACCGAGACAAAAAGTCAATTTCTATGTCTGTCAAATTTCATGGTAGATTTGGAACGGCTGTAACCAATTATATATGATGAAAACTTCTCTAATAGGTTAGTTTTATTAGGGGTATATCTATATCTGCCACTTTTAATACAGCTGTTCCAACCCTACCGTAAAAAATTATAAGATATACAGATCCTTTGTATATTATAAAATTTCCATTTATGAAATAGAAAATTCAATTTCTATCATATCATATGAGAAATTTTTTTTTTAATCTTAAAGAAAGAAAAAAATTGGAATTTCATAAGAAAAGAAATCACAGAAACATGAAAGTATTTTTCGATCCTTGCTTTTAAATTGTTTAAAACCGAAATACTCCCAATTTTAGAAATTCAAGATCCTTATTAATATACTTTTTTTTACAATTTATTTGCCATTTTCAAAAACCAAAAATTGGATAATATAAATTTTTATGGTTGATAATAAACTTTCAGATCCATTTTACGGTTTGTTATACATGACAAAATTTAATAATAGAAAATCAATTTCTGTGTCTTATAAATTTTCACGGTAGGGTTGGAACAGCTGTAAATAAAGTATAATATAATTGCAAATTATATAAATGTACTATTTATTTAAAAATATAAGAAAAATAAAAAAGTTTCTTGAATAAGATATGGAATTTCAAACAAAACACAAAAGTTAGAATGTAAAATTAAAATGTAAAATTAAAATGCAAAATTAAAATGTAAAATTAAAATATAAAATTAAAGAGGAAGGATGAATCAATTATCTTTAGCAATTTATCTGAATTGTTAAAGAATAAAACTGTTTATTTACCAAATACCAATCTCTTTTTTATCTTCTTTTTCAATAGCAAAAAACGATCTTAAAGAAACAGAGGAAAAAAACAAAAATAAAACAGCTGATAACCAGCAGCAAGAAGAAAACAATAATGAATCAGAAAATAAAAAGGAGAAAAATACAGATGAAGTTGAAAATGAAGAAGATGAAAATAAAAAAGAAATTTTTGTCGGAAATATTTCATATGAAGTTAATGAAAATGAATTAAGAGATCTTTATATAAAATATGGTACAATCACATCTTTAAAATTAATAATTGATCGAGAAACACAAAGATCCAGGGGCTTTGCATTTATTAAATTTGCAAAAAAAGAAGATGCAGCATACGCAGTTAAAGAAACCAATGAGGAATTAATTAATGGAAGGCGTTTAAGAGTAAATCTTACTATAAATAATAGACAAAATAACGAAGGGGGTGGATACAGAAACAACAGATACAATAATAACAGATACAATAACAATTACGGAGGAAGAGGGCGCAGTGGTGGTGGCTACAGAGGAAGAAGTAGCTATGGAAGAGGAAGAGGGCCATCTAATAATTATGATAACAGAAGAAGCTATAATAATAATAGATACAATAATTATGATAATAACCAAAGAGGATATGGAAAAGGCGACTCCAATGATTTTGGTGGGGGTTATTCAAAACCAAATTATAGAAATAATAATAGCTATGGCGGAAACAACTCTTATAATAACCAAAGTTCTTATGATAACAGATCATATAATCAAAACCAATCAACAAATTATTCGAGCTATAGTAATGATTACCAAAAACAAAATACAAATAATATGGGTGGTTATAATAGTTACAATAATAATAATTCCAATAATAATAAAAGTGGCGGATATCAAGGAGGAAATAATAACAAAAATTATGATCAATTCTAAATCTTATCTCGGGATCCAAATAGATATTATAGATTATTTTTAATATTTACTTCCTCACCTATTGTTCTCTTTCTCATTCTGTTACTTTTGCTTTTTTTAAGAATTTTCTTTTTATATTATTTTCTTTTCTTTTCTATTTTATTTCTCTATTTGTTTTTTTTCTTTTTTATTTATTTTTATTTGATACCTTATTTTAACCTATTCTAACTCTTTAATTCCATTCTCTCCGATTCGTCGCCGTCTCTTCTAGTCTCTTTGTTTATGAATATATATATATATATATATATATATATATATATATATATAATTTGATTAGTCTATTTAATTCCATATAAATTATCATTTGAATCTTCACAAAGATATTATTCAAAATCAATTTAAATTTTATTAAGTAAATTTACCAAAAATTAATATTATTTAGAAATCTAGTTATATATCTGATTAAAAAAAAAAAATTTCAAGTAAAAATGAATATTCACTCTAATTTGATATTTATAAAAGAAATTAGCTTTCCTTTTTTTTTTAAGAAATATTATATTTTTCTAATAGGATCACATTTTTTCTTATGATAAAATAGAAGTTAAAATTAAAATATTATAAAGAAACTATTAACCTTTTTGATTTTTATTGATTTTGTTCAAGTTTCAAATATATCAAATTATATTCTTGACCTTAAAATACATTTACTTAGTTATTAGTTTTAATTTAGTAATATTTAACTAAAAAAAAACAAATTGGAAGAATAATATTTATTTTATATTTTTTTATAAAATTATTTTTGATTATAAATAAATTTTTTCTACCATTACAATTATTTTTTAAATAAAAAAAAAGTTTTTATAAAATATATATATTTTTATAAGTTTCGAAAACGGTGAAATAGGAATGATTATTAAAAAAAATTCAAAATAATGGGGCGATAGTTTGATTTAAATATAAAATTTTTTCCTAAATAATTATTCATAAATCCTATTAAACTTGTTTTTTTTTAAAAATTAAAAAATCTTATAAAATAAATTTGATCGACCTCAATTTTTTTTGTCAATTCTTTAATAATGAATCAATTTTGATAAAATTCTATATTTGATTGTGTTATTTAAAATACTACAATAACTATAAGAAGATAAATGCCAGATCTATCAGTTCTTCGAAATATCAAATAAAGGGTTTTTATTGTTAAAATAATACCATTCTACAATCTCAAAAGATATCAAATAATAAGTATTCTTAGATATCTGAAATAATTCTTTTTTATATACTAATACAAATTTATCTTGGTAGAATTCATTTAAGTATTTTATTTAACTTTATTTCAATTTTTTAATTTATTTGTCAAATTAAAAACTTTTTAAAAATCAAAAGTAATTTTTGACAAATTAAAAAAAACAAAAGAAACGAAATTTTCAAAGAGAGACAATATAAATGATCTCCAAAACTCACACCAAACAACAGCTTAACAATTCACCTATTTAAATATTGCTTTAGTTTTGAAATATTTCTAAGATAAGAGGAATTATTACCTAATGGAGAAACACTAAAAATTGAAAATTGCAGAACAACATTTTGAGGTAAAAAAAAACTTACCATACTTTAATTATCAAAACTTAAAAAAAAAAAAATAAACTCATTAAAATATAACTTTCTTTATAAAAATAACAAATTGTTTACAAATAGAGGAAAAATAAACCACAAATTTTTAATCGGGGTCGTTTCATTATTTGGGAAATACTAAATTAGAACTACTTATTAATTGTAAATTTAACAATAATTTATAATTTACAAAACCCACAAAATAGAAGAAAAATCATCTGTATTGTTGAAGAAATTTTAATTATACTCTAGAATTACATTATCTTCAACCTCTTTCCAAAATTAAGCATCAAATTATAGACTCAACAATTATTCATAATAAGGGCATTTCCTAATAATTTATGTGTAAAAAGCAAAAATAAAGATTAAGAAAAAAAAATAGAACCAAAATAAAGAAAAATGAAATAAAAAAATTAAGGTTGATGATATGGAATTAGTAAAAAAAGAAAAAGAAAAAAAAATCATAAGGTTAATTAAGAACACCCAGACAACAGTAATTATAATTTTGTATTATTTTGTTTTATTTTGATCCATAGACATAGTTTTTAGTTTGGGAGGAATCTTTCTTAAATTATTGTATTTTTTTTTCTTCTTTTTGAAAAATTTTTTTTTAATTTTGTAACTTTTTTCCTTTGCCTTTTAGTTTTTAATTTTCAAGTTAATCATTTTTTTCAGATTTCAGTATCTTTATATTAACAATAATAATCTTAATTTTTTTCTTTGCCACCCCCTTTTTAAATAAAAATTTTCCCAACCAAAAAAAAAAGAAAGAAAAAACATTGAATATTTTGGTATTTATCTTCTAAAAAGCCAATATATGATAACTTCAATTAATTTTTTTGATACTCCCTGATATCTATTTTTCAAAATAAAAATATTATAAAACAGCTATTTAAGAAATAATAAAATAGGATTACTAACTAACTGAAATGTTTCTAATTATTTTTCTTTGTAATGTTTCTTAACAACAACAAAAAAATATTTCATGATAGACTTTTAAGAATAAAATATAATTTACCAAAAAATTTTGAGTTAATATATATTCAAAACAATTACCAACATGTATTTGAGCGCCAATTAACTAATATTAAATAATTAAAAATTAGATCAATAAATAATTTTAATTGTTTATTCAATTTAATTGAACAAATTTCAAACCTAGCAAAGTACAATTAACAATTTTTTAGATTGAATCATAATTACAGTCATTTATAAAAACAACTGATAATTCAAAAGATTAAAACAATAATAAAAAAATCTGATAATATTTAGTTATATCCATTTTTTTACAAATTGAAACAAAAAAATGATATTTTATTTATGATCTGTTTTACCCACTCATTAAATTTTATTCTGTCTTTTTTTTCTTCAAATAACCCCTTTTGAATAACAAAATAAGTACTTCAAATTATCCAATATGTTCAAATGCTCTAATACCCCCTTCAATAAAAATACATATCTTTTTATATAATAATATTATATTTAATCACCCTAAAAAATTTCTTATTTGTTATTATTCTTGTTCCTTTTCTTATTCCTATTTTTATTTGTATTCTTATTATTACCAAAATTATTAAAAAAAGTGTAAATTACAAGCTGATTGCTACTTATATTTAATTTTTGATTCGAAAATTGAATCATAGCATTATATTCCATGATTATTAATTAACATAAATAATTTTTAAACGATCTTAGTTTAAAATTAATTTATAAATTTTTATTTCTTTTTCTTATATCGAAAGATCTTTCTATAATTATCACTGGAAGGATAAACTTTTTAATATGATCAATATTTCCGATTATTTGCTTTTTTTTTTAGATTTAAAAAAAAAAATGCTATTTATATTTTTAATATTTATTGTTGGATAGATAATAATATCTATATTAAAAATAATTAAATATCTTGAATTTTTGAGTTGGTGAAATTCGATGTGAACTTTAAATAGCCTCGAATTAGAATTAATATATAATTATTTTTATTATATTTGTGAAATATTTTCATTGAGTGTTGTTTGATAACTAGCTTTACGGGAATTTAAAAAAAATCTTAAAAAACTATTTGTTTTTACATAATCATTATATAATTTTGAAAATGTAATGATACTTCCAACTCTTGGAATTCAAAAATTCAATACTATGTACATCGAAATAATTTTTTTTTACTTCGATTGATTCTTCAAAATAATACTTCATTTTATTATTTGTTCTTTGATTGATTTTTATTAACTTTTTTGAAAAAAGAATGGGATATTAATTTAATTTTTTTTTGTGGATATGAACTGTTTTTAACTAAATTCGCATATTGTCCAATTATATATTCCATTTTGTAAATAAAAACTAGTGTGTTTGTATTTAAGTTGTATATTTTGGTAATAGATTCAATTAATCGAAAAATTGAAATAATTTATTGGGGTTTTTATTTTATAAATTAAAAATTTCTATTCCATATTCTAATTGATTAGATATAAACGTTTTACATAATCTAATTTTTAAAATATTAAAGAACTTAAGGATATTTTTTTCAAATCACAGAAACTTTTAAAAAAGCGATAATATCATGATATTCATCCAAACACAATATTCAATAAAATCGAGATAATTATCTAAAAAATCATGATAAATATAAATACATTTAGAGAAAATATTAACCAATTACTGATTTGATTGGATTTAGACTAATTGAAAGATTTTTTCAAAGAAGAAGAAATACTTTGAAAAAAATAGATTTTTTAAAAAAACAATTTATTTTATGAATTGAACAACAAAAAAGAAAACAAATTAAATTAATGATCAGATCAAAGTGTTTTCTTTTATTTTTGTTTGGTTTGGTTGACATGCCGATCTATTATTTGAACCAACAATTATAATAAAAAAGGGCAAATAAATTGTTTACTCAGTCAAATATAGAGTTGTAATTAGTGTACAATAAAAGATCTTGTAAAATTATCAACACTTCTTACATCCATAATTTGATATTCTGATAGTTATCCTTTTCTTTATACTGTCCACTTTAAAGTGTAAAGTATAACCTTTTATAAAGATTGTTCAATAAAATAACAAACTATAACTAAATAAAAAAGATTTTTTCTGCTATCATTTTCTACTTCTTCTCATATCTTTGTATTAGACTGAAAACCTAACTCGAATGAAAAGATTTTTTTTGATCGATTATTAATAATAATAAAAAATTATCTCTTTTTGGTGCTTAATGAACTTGCTCAGGAAGTATCCCAATTAAAAAAAAAAAACATATCTATTTTATAGATTCAAGTTTATTTTCCAAATAGGTTATAATTATTTTATTAATTAAATTTGTTTAGAATTTTACTTTTCTAATAAAAAAAAATAAATAGAAAGAATAAAATATTTTTTTTCCACAAACAATCACATTCCTTTTATAAAATTATATGTCTTTCAAAACTTTCAAACACTTGAAGACAATTCAAAGCCCTTACAAACACTTTCAATGAGTTTTTAAAGGGGAAAGCATTGTAAAAGTGTTTTATTTTGTAAAAGTCAAGATTTTTTTAAGGTGATTTCAAAAAAATAATTTTTCATTTTTTCAAGAAAATTATTAAGATCTTGGTAATGTGGAATATTCAACTTTCTGATTTTTGATGTTAAAGTGAATTAATGACGATTTTATAAAATTATTGTGAAATTATTGCTAATATTGTGATAAGTGAAGTTATCTTGAAACCATCTCTTGTGAAGAGAAAAAATTCATCTTATTCAAAAAATGACAACATTCCAAAAATCAAGAAAAAAAAATGAAAAAACGATAATAGAAGTATTCTCGAACAAAACAAAACAAAACAAAACAAAACAAAGCAATGCAAAGTAGCACAAAACAAAAAAAAACAAAATTCTTTATTAAAAATTAAATAAAATATAAGAATCTACATGATTAAAACAAATATTAAGATAAAAACGATCAGTATTGCGAAAATTTTAAATATTAGCCAACGATTTGAACTTATCCCATCCAAGTATTTCCTCAATTCCTTTTCACCCTGCTCAATATTTTCAATCGTTTCGTCTACATTTTGGTCTATCCATTCAATTTGTGTGTCTTGGTTTTGTATCAAATTTGCAAGCCTTGAAAAAATTGTACCAATTTCGTGTATTGTTTTTTCAATGTCTTCAACAACATTAACACGCGATTCCCTGTATGAGACTGTTTGCATTGAGTTTTGGTTATTAAAATTATTATTTCCATTCTCGATAATGTCAATGTCAAAGCCAAGATTTGAGGAGTTTGTTTCATTTTCGTCCATTGCATAGCTGATCTTTCGACCAGAGGTATTATTATTGACAGAAAAAAATGAGCTATTGTCAATGAACTTTGATCTCCTTTCTTGTTGCTTTTTTAAATTCTCCGTTCTCTCCCGTAATACCTCTTGAAAGGTGTGTGTTGTATTTGCTAACTGGCCCTTAAGCGATCCGACAACTTCGTTTGTGTGCTGCTTTGTTTGCCGATTTTGTTTCTCCTTATTATGAGAGGACAGAATTTCCACAGATTCCAATTGTCGATTTAATGTTTGGATCTCTTCCTTAATTTCATGTGTCAGCGTCTGAATTTGTTGGGTGGGATCATTATAAAGGCTCGTGCTTTTAGCCACTATTCCGAATAAAGTACATAAAATTAAAGTAAATAAAATTATATGTTTGAATTATTTGATGAATTATTTACAGCCAAATTAGGACTAAATTATTTATTAAACCAAAAAAAAAACAAAGTTTTCCTTTTTTAATTATTATTTATTCAAAGATTTGTGGTTATTTGTTTAATTACTAAAAAAAAGACAAAGCATTTAATTATTTCTCTTAATAAAGATAACGCAACTATACATTTAAAACACGAAATCTAAGTATATAGCATACAAGTATTATTATTACAATTATTTTTGACTCTTATTTGGTTTATAAAATTGGTTAAATCTAGAATATGTTGATACCTTTTTTTAAATATATATAAATATATTTACAGTTATATATTTAATATAAGAAAAAATAATAAAAGGATGTAAAAGTAATTTAAATTTTGAGCATTTGAATAAAACCATTTTTAAAAAAGTAATTGACCTAGAAAGTTTTAAAAAGTGTTATCCAAAATGTTGAAAAAGAGTGAATCAAATAAACTATTTTTCAGTCAAAGGGGCCCAGTTGTAATGGGTATAATACACGTGTTTAAAGGGTTTGTATAGATATTAGAAGAAAAATTTTATTTTGGAAATTTTCAAAATTGAAATCATTTTTTCACATTTCTACACATTTTTGTTTTTTTTTTTCGATTTTTTTTTTAAAAACGTTATTCATTTGCAAAAAAATTTTTTTTTTATTGCAAGATCAATAGTCACTTGGTAAAAACTTGTTATTCTAAGGTCATTGAAACCATGTAAAGATTGTTGAGAAATCTATTGATTTCTATTGCAATTCAATTCGATCTTTGATCTTGATATTTGTTTAATAAATGTGAAAAATTTTCACTTCATTTTCATTTCCTTTTTCAAATAGAGACAACAAATACCAACAAACTTTGTTTGGGGGCTTTTTTTCTCAAAGAAAAGTATGGAAAATGAAGTGAAAAATGTTTCATATTTATTATTCAAATACCAGTAGAAGTTCAAAACAAACATCCTTGTTTTTCTCAATAGGGCCCTAAGAATTTGAGTTTTTCAATTTTTAAGAAAAGCTATTGATTAATTAGTTTTCTTTCAGACATGTATCAACATTTCTTTGAGGTGTATTATTCTCTTTATTTCTTATTTGTTCTTCAAAGGTCAATTATATAAAATAATTGATATTTGAAAAAAACCTTGGGTCCCTTTGACTGAAACAGAGTTTAGTTTGAGTACGGTTTGAAAAAAGTGAAACCCATGGCTTTAATAATCGCAAATAAGTCTCTTCTATTGAAAATTATTCAAGCATTTTTATTGATACTTTTTTTTTAAAAAACTTTGTGTTTTCACTTTTTAAAATTGACTCACATTTTTTATGTTTCGATTTAATTCATTAAAAAAGTTTTGAACACAAGTGTTTTTACAAAACATTTATAAAATAGTTGCATTTTGTTGTTAAAAAATCCTTTGAGAACACTCGCCACAACTTTTTGATTGGTCAGATTTTTTTTACCGTTGTGAGTAAGGAACTTTTTGATTTGGTTTTGACATATGATTGTTATTTAAATTTTGAATCAAGTTTTTCAAATTAAAAAACGTTAAAGTCATTTAAAAAATGGCTTGACCAAAAAAGTTCGCAAAAGAGTCAACCAAATAGTTTGAGTACGGTTTGAAAAAAGTGTGACCTAAAAAGTTTTCCAAAAGGGTTTTCGAAACAACCAACAAACTCCAATATACGGATTTTTAGGATACGTATAAAATCTTAGAACACACACATTTTTTGAAAATTGCTGATGTTTAGAATGCTATTTCCAAAAAGTTGAAATCACAGAAAAAGTTTTACATAATCCACCACCAAACTGTTAGATTAGAAGTTGTTCAGTCTAGATTAAGATCCTTTTTTTAAAACTTTTTCAAGATGGTTTTGGTGTTGTGTATGATTTAGTTGCGATTATATTTTCAGAATTTGGTTTGAAAAAATAAAAATTTTTTTTTTTTTCAAAAAAGAAAAAGTTTTGAATTTTAAAGGTGGTTAACACGAGTGTTTTCTAATGTGTTTTTACTTGAAGGTTTTTGTTAGTGTTTTTTTTTTTTAATATTTTTTGTAAATTTTTTGTAGAGGTTGCAAAAAGAACAAAAATTAATAATTAGGGATTAGTATTTACGTTTCGAGAGATCAGACAATTTTTTACAAGTCAAATGAATTTGTCTTCCAATTTGAGAAGTAATTTGAAAAAATTCGTTCTTTCGAGTTTGTGAATTTTTGGTTTGGTTCTTATTTTTGGTTTCGTTGATAGAATAATTTTGTTTCATTGAATTGGCAAAAGCAAAGAATTCTTCTGTTCTGTTTTTTGGATCGTCTATATATACTCTAGTCATTTTAATTCAACTTTTGTCTTTTTGAACGATAAGATTGCGGGGAAAAAAAATATGTAAAAAAAAATGAAATCTAAAAGATAAAAAATGATTCATATTTATTTTTTTCAGAACAACAAATCTCCAGAATTTTACAAAGTGTATCAGTTTTAAAGAATGAGACCGTGTTTAAAATTGCTGAGAAGTGTTTGAAAGGTTGAATAGACTGAAAGATTTCGAAAAGTTATGAGTTTTTTGGGGCGAATAGTTCAAAAATCTCTTGAATTTCATGGTTTTATCTTTTACATTTCAATTTTTTTTTTAATATTTGTCTCTTTTTCGAACCCAAATCTGTAATTTTTTTAAAGTAACAATAATAACGAAAAAGAAAAGAAAAATAAATTATGATTAGAAAGTTAAAATTTCTACTTGGAAACATTACCAACCAAAATAAAAGCCTTGTATTTGAATAATGAAAATTCGAACAATTTATTATTTATTGTTTGAAAGAGAGGTGTTTCAACAAAATTACCATCGAGTTTGTCTGAAACTTGAAACTTTTTAGGATTTTTTATCCTAGTGAGAATGAAGACAAAGTTACAACTCGGAGGATAACTTTTCTTTCAAAAATGAAAAAAAAAAACAAATTATGATTCGCGACATAGACAAGAAAAAGTGAGAGAAGATCAAGAAACGAAAGAGGGTCTAAATATAGAAAAGCATGAAAAACTTCAAAAGAAAAGTTTTTTCTGTACCACGCGTGTTGAATGTGTTGGTGTTTGTTTCCTTTTATTTCGATAATTTCTATCACACCACCATAATGCCAACTGTTTTTATGTACTGTACTTGGTACAAATTGAATAAAATACAAGAAAGTAGTAGATTGTCTTGAAAAATAAACCAGTACCTGAAAACAAATTCCCGACAGGTATTTTAATTCGTATAGCATAATTAAGGGAGTAGCCACGGTATTGAAAAATTTTTCACTTTTTTGTAATTTTTGAAAAGGATCAGAAAATAACCTTTTTTACTCTGGTTGTACTTCAATGATTTTTATTATTTAAAGTACTTCATTCATTAGATTTTTTAAATTTTTTTTTTCAATGTCTCAAAGAAATTGCCACAATAGAATGTTGAGTTGAATTGCAAAAAATAGTGTTTTGAATGTTGAATAACTTATCTTTTATCCTTCTCTCAACATTCTATTGTGGCATTTAATTTTTTCATTTTTTATTTTTTTATCATTTTTGAGATTTTTTTAATCCTGACAACATTAAGCAATTAGAAATATTTTAATATTAGTGGCATTTGGGATTAATGGATTTTGTTTAAAAAGAACAACAACCTTACAATTGAGAGAATCATAAAAGGAAACATAAATGGGACTTAAATAGCTCGAAGGATTCCAAAATTAGAATAATTAAGTCAAATTATTACTTATTAGGATTTTAAATCGTTGGGTTTAGTGGAATTGGAGAAGTGAATATGATTATATGTTATCAAAGTTTAAACCACAAAATAGCCATAAGTTTTATTCAAAGAATCTGAAATTTTCTTCTCCCAAAATTAAAACTAAACCCCATTCCAAAAATTTGGACACATCAGAAAATCAAAAATAGGAAAACAAAAACTCAATTTATTATATTTTTCCAAATGTAATATAAAACCATATTTAAATAACCTAGTATTGATGGTTTTTTAAGTAATCATTTTCATCCAAATATAAGAAAACAATATAAAATAAAAAATCAAAACAAGTCTATCCAAAATAAGGAAACGAGCTGAAATGAAAGAATTTGAACAAAAAATATATTGGTAGATTTGTTAAAATTACACCAACAATGGTTGATCGATCAAACGATAAGATACCGTGCACCAGTTGTATGTGGATTTTTCAATTTTTGATACTCAACACTAACATTCTATCAACCATCTAGAAAAAATTTTCCAGATCTAACTAAACAGATTAAGTAACTGAAAAATTGAAAATGAAAACAAAAACAAAAAAGACAAAAAATGAAATAGTTTGTTGAATTAAAATTAATTTCCAATAGGATGTAAAGTGTAGTATTATTGTTATTTTTCCAAATGTTTAAACCGTGTCCTAATTAATTGAATTAAGTTTATTTTAATAAAAAAATAATAAAAAAAAAAAAACTATTTTATCAATATAATCTTAATTTTTTTATTGTTGAACATTACTAAAATTAAAATATCAAATAATTTTTTTAAAAAATTTTTTAGAGAATCTACGATCACACGTCACTAAAATAAAATGTTCTTATCTCATCTCTCTCAAATTTTTATCATGTCTTATGGTGTAGCTACTCCCTTAATTGTCATTCTAATACATTAAAATCAACAATCATTTTAACTAAACAAATTTTTTATGAACTTCGTAAGAAACCTCCATAATGTTCGATAAAGTGAAGTATCTCTAGCCACCTTCTAATTGTTTGAGAACCCAAATTAGATCATCGTTTTTTGAAAAAAAAATAGGATTTTTATTGGGGGTTATACAAGAAGTTTGGAAAATGATAATTTTTATTCTTGTTTTGTGATTGATTGAATATTATTTTGATCAAGTGTAATTTCATTAATCATCATTCTAATAAGTCTATTGTTATAATTTCCAAAGTTTGAGTAATAAAAAGTTAGTAATAATTAAACAGTTATACAAAACAATTTTCCAAAGAATCACACATAAAAATCATATCATGACTTATTTTTCTTCTTGTTCTAAGGCAACATCCAATTTTCTACCCAATAATATGCCCAAGTTCAACCCAATTTTGAAAGTAATCTCCTTGATATTTTTAGTAAAATTTACATCAGGAAAGGAATAAAAATTTTATGATAATTTTCAATTTTTCCAAAATTATAATTATCTTTTGTTGTTTTTTACTACAAATTTTATTTTAAAAATTTACTCTATTTTTTAAGATAAATTTTGCAATTTGCTCCTTCATTTTTAGATTATTTTTTTTTTAATAATAGAACTTTGGGTAACCATTACCAATTCATTTTTTGTTTATTATAGGTTTCTTTGATTAAATAATATATATATATATATATATATATATATATAAATAAACCAGATTCCAAAAATTTGGACATAGTTTAAACAATTGAAAGAACAACATTATTGTACTTTAAATTCAATTTGGAAAGAAATTTGATTTTATAAACTATTTCATTTTTTGTCTTTTTTGTTTTGTTTTCATTTCCTTTTTTGTAGTTACGTAATCTGATTTGTTAGATCTGGAATTTTTTTTCAATGGTTGATAGAAGGTTTCAGGTGAGTTTGTTTAATTGAAAAATAACATACAATTAGTAGATGGTATATAATCATTTGATCGATCAACAATCGTTGGTGAAATTTCAACAAATTTACTAATAAATTTTTTGTTCCGCTCGTTTCATAATTTTGGACACTCCTGTTTTTATTTTTTGTTTAATATTTTTTTCTTTTATTTGGATTAAAACGATTACTTAGTAAAACATTAATACTGGGTTACTTAAATACTTTTTTATATTAGGTTTGGAAAAATACAATAAATTGGGGGTTTTTTTTTGACTATTTTTGATTTTTGGGTGTGTACAAATTTTTGGAATGGGGTTTATATATATATTGACTATAAAAAAGAAACAGGCGTTTTTCCTTCTAAATAGCAGTTTTTCAAGTGAATAAATTTATTTTGACAACGGCCCTTTAAAACACCACCCATCAATTTTAGAAAACCACTAAAGTAGAAATTGAAGGGTCCAAAATTTCATTTAATTCAGTTAAGAAACTTTTACAGTGATTAACGAATTCAATCCAATATTTACCCTTTAATTCAATTTCACTATGAATTACTACTATATGGTTAGTAGGTATTAAAAAAAACAAGCAACAAAAACCAAAAAATACTACTTTTTTAAAAAAATAATTTATTTACATTATTAAGATAAAAGAAGTTTATGAACATTAACCAAAACGAAATTATTCTTTTGTAAATAATCTGAAGAATTCCTACATACACCCATAAATTACTCAAAGAAATTTATTTTTTTAACTTTTAAAACAAACCTCACAAAAAGCTAAAGATCACTAAGATGAAAACAAATAATACAAAAAGTTATTTTAGATATTTATCTGTTATTTTACCCATATACTTGTAATATTATTGATGGTATAACAAACGTTAATGGTTGATAATAAATGTTTTTTTTTCACTCTCCAAAGTGTTGGAAATAATCTATTCTCAAGTATGTAAAAGAAAAAAGCTTTTTTTTTTTTTTTTTTTGAGATGATAAAAGCTAAATCTGTATTCAATCAGAATAATTCGAAATTAATTTTTTAATTAAAAAAATAAAACCTAAAAATTAATAATTACAAATTAAAAAACAATATCAATAATAAAATATTAAAAATTGTTGAGAGGAAACAACATGATTTTTTTTTTTTTTTGATACATTTTATAGAAATCTACAATCAAACATACCCAATCAAAATGATAGATCACACTATCCGATTTTTGTCGATTTCTCCCATTTAAAAGAACTCAACTATAACCTAACCTCAAACTTTCGAAAAAAGGGTTGTTTTGAATTTAAACTGTTACCCAATTTGGAAAAAATTAAAAAAAACTATCAAATATTTCAAAATAATAAATTTATTACTACACTTTAGAAAATTGTAAAATTCATTCTTTAAACTATTATAACTGACTTAAAAATTTAAGAATGTATTATTACTGTTAAGATTTAAGAAAAGAATCATTTAATTGTGTAAATAAGAAAATTTTGGAGTGAATATATCTCTAACTCCCAATTCAAAGGGCCAATAAATACAGTCTTTAGAAATATTTGAAACTTAATTTTCTGAAAAAATATGAATTTTAGTTTATTTTATAAAGAAATCTAAGGATAAAACTACAAATGCCAACTTTTAAAATAATCCAAAATATAATTTTAACTAAAAAAAAATTAGTTCTAGTAAGAATTTTCATATCTTTTCCAAAATGAACATATACCAAAAATGAAAATCACCTCAAATTTAAGTTTAATTAGGAATTTAAATTAAGAAAAATTAAAAAGAATTATTCAAAAAATTTAGAAACAATTAGTTTTCAAATTTTTGAAATGGTTTTTATTTACTATATCACCGGTTTTATTAAGAAAATTAAGAAAATAAAAATAAAAAAAGAATTATCATTGAATGAGATAATAATACATCTATGAAATTATTTACATGAATAATTTTTATTTAGTTAAACGTTTCTTTTATTTTCCACTATATTCTTATTTTTATAAGATTTGTATGTGTTAATTAATAAATATAATATAAAAAATATAAAGAATAAATCGAGAATTGTATAAAAGATTTTTATATCATAGTCTAGTTCTGAAAAATGAAAGGCAAAATTGAATAAATTGAACCACATATTAATCATATTTTGAACACAAACAACTAGCGAAACAAATTGTAAAAATAAAAACATTTTTAACGAGCTTGTATTTGTATTTTTTGTGAATGTTTCCCAACATTTGTTTAATTTTGCCTTTGTATAATTTTTTTTGAAATTCTTTGTGAAATACCCATTCAGTGCTAGAAATGTGACAAGCCAGATTAGTGCTGGAATAAAAATTTCTGTTTTTTGTGGGTTATGAAAAGAAAATTTATTTAAATACTTAAATACGCACCACAAAACAGGGAAAAATATGAACTGTAAAGTTATTATTTTTGAAACTTGATTAATTTGTTGTTTATTTTGAAGAGAGTACCCATTGAAAAAGGTTGAAAATGGGAAAAAAATATAAAATCCTTCTTTTGCGCTTTCCAAAATAAAAAACATCAATATTTGGTTTCGAAACAAATAGAAAAATCCAACTCCAATAAGTGTTGTGATCAAAGTGTCTATAAATAAATTATATTTTTTAAAAGAGAATAAACAAATTTTTAAGATTTTAGAGTAGTTAGTTGAACAAACAAAAAAACAAAACTTTGAAAAGATTCTAGTTGTAATTTTTAAAAAAGGAAACTTGAACGAAAAAGTTTTTTAAATATTTTTTTGAATTTATCATTTGGAAAAAAAAAGTTTTGAAAAGTATTCCTGAAAATATGTCGATTTAAGTTTGTAAACTATTTTTTAGATTTTTTTGAAAATATTATCGTTCGCGCTTTTTGAAGTATTCCTCGTCAGACTTTGTCAAGAAAAAAGAAAAAAGAAAAATGAAAAACGAAAAAAGAAAAAAGAGAAAGAGAAAGAGAAAAAAGAAAAAAGAAAAAGAGAAAGAGAAAGAGAAAGAGAAACATACTAATATTTTCTTTGTAAATGCTATTTAAAGATTTTAAAGCATAAAAATTGTGTGGATCGACTTCAAGAACCTTTTGAAAAAAATGTTTTGAAGAGGAATAATCGTTTAAAAAATAAAAGACAATTGCTTTCCAATAGTTCACATCAACATTATCTGGATCAATTAATAAGGCTTTGTCAAAGTGTTTTTGCGCATTCCTATAACGGCTAAGATTGAAATTAATGACCCCTAGCCAATAATACCCTTCGGTGTTTTGATCGTCTACAGAGATTAAATTGTTAAACCAAGTTGTAGCCTGCCCAAAATCTTCCAAAACATAATAAGAATATGCAATCCAAAACAATGACTCTGTATTTTTATTGTCAAGCTGGATTGCCAAAGAATACGAGTCAATTGCTTTTTGATAATCGCTAAGCAAAAAAAAGTTGTTTCCGATTTTGAAATGGAGTGTTTCAGTATTTTGCCCACTTTCTTTGATCTTTTGATAGAGGTTGAGCGACAGATTATAATTTCCTTGTTGGTAGAAATAATTTGCCCGTTGGTAAAGTTGATACAGCTTGTCTTCCTTTTTTACCATTTCTTCAGGCCTTTGGTAGATCGTTGAAGATCGTATTTCTTGTGTGTTTTTTAGAATATTTCCCAATTTCCCTCGAACTAACCCACGGTGATACAATTCACGAGAACAAGAAATTGGTTCGAAAAGGAAGACAATAACAAGAGATAAAAGCAAGATCCTTTTAAGACTCATGAAAAAGTGGAATATGAAAAAATGAATCTACTCTTCATATAGCAAATAAATTTAACAAGTAATAATAATATTCTTCTTTAAAAGCTTGACTAATTTTCAAAATGACTACCCTAACCAGTATGAAAGACACCTAGACTGTATTGAAAAAAGTCACATTTGAAGAATTTTTCACTTCATTACTGAGAAACTCCAAAAATTTAATAAAATTTTTAGACAATTTCATTTTTTTGAAATCAATTAACTCCTCCTTTTTAAATGTTCTTGACAAAGAATATTTCCAATTCTAAAATAATCTTATAAAATTTCCGAAAATATCAATCTATATCATGGTTTATTATAAGCAGGATCGAAAAATTCCCATAAATGAAAAATAAAGGAATTTTTTAAACCTTTATTTGTTGAGATTTATATTTATTAACAATAAATTATTTCAAGGACGATCAAAATTTTGTAGTTTATGAATATTACTTTTAGGTCTAAAAAAAAATATATTGTTGACTTTTAAAAATTCTGATTCAAGAGAAATGTTAAAATAATTTTAAGGCTTTTTTTTTCGAAATTTTGTATTGGGGAAATGATGAAATTATTTTTTATTTAACAAAAATCAGAAATTTACATTGAAAAGGTTTGTAATCCAAATCATCTTATACCAAATATTTTTTCCTTCATTTTTAATTTTTTCAAGTTGATGGCAATGATTATAAATATATTTTCAACTAAAGTAAATATTAAGTGAATGAAGCTGCAAAAAATACCTTTTTAAAATTTACATTGTTAGAAATTTCGAAAAGTTTTTGAAAACAATTCATGTTTTTAATTTTTCTTGACCGATCAAAAAAATCTAAAATTTCAAATATTTTATCTTTTTTTTTGTAAAAGATATTCTTTTAAACCATCTTTTCTATTACAATATTCTATTTTAGTTCACGTATTACAAAAAATTGGATAGACCTTTAAAATTCTTCTCATAAATAAAAAAAAAAATCCTAACTATTATATAACAATTGTTTTTTTAACATCTCGAACTTGAAAACTGATGTAAAACTAATGATTATTAGAAACTTAGATTACATCTAAAAATTATTTCCAAAACGAATTATTGTTATTGAAAACAAGATCCAATTTTTATCATTTTTGAAAAGTTCCAAATTTAACCTATTTTCAAATTATTTAAAAAAGCAATTTTTTTTATATCTAAAGAAAGAAATTGAATAGTCAATTTATGAACTTTTCAAAAATATACTGATAAAATAAAAAATCTTAGTTTAGGAAAGAATCCGTTCAAAAACATAGATCTTTTTTTCAAAAAAAAAAAAAAAACAATAATTCTTTAAAACTAGAAAAAATACGAATTTCTTTATTAGATTCAAATTTCAAAACATTTTTTTTGCTTTTTTTAATAGAAATAGAAGTGAAAAAAAATCAAATTATTAAATCAAAACCATATACACAATTTTTACCATAAAACCAAAATTCTGACACAACTAATTTAGAATTATTCTTTAAAATTAATAATTAAAGACTAAATATTTTTTTTAATGAATTGGCAAAATTTTCAAACATTAAAGTTAGCAATATACTTATTGGTTATTATTTATCAATTTTTCTCAAAATTTGAAACAAATAAAACCAATTCAAATTAATAATTCATAGAAGAAAAAAAAATAATAAATATTCCGAAATTACTGATTTTAATAATAACAGCTAATTATTTATACCGAGGATAATTGATATAAATATACTTTGTATTCATTTTTTTTTCAAAAAATATCATAAAATATTGAAAATAAACGAATTTTCATTTTATTATGAATTTCAATAATAAATATTTTGTTAATTTTTCAAATAATTATAATATATAAATTTAATTTTTAATATTATTTGTAAATATAAAGTATTGGAAAGCACTAAAAGTATGATTTCATCAAAATATAATCTTTTGAAAATTTATCTTTTTATATATAAAATCTTAATATCAAAGAAAAAAGATCCGTTCTTTTTACTAATAATTAATTGAAATAAACATACTTATTTTCAAAATTATAATTAGTCTACATCAAATTTATAAGAGTATTTTTTTAACAGATTTAACGTATTTTTTGATATATATATATAGATATATATATTATTGAAGTAGTCAGAGATTTTTTGAAAATTCAAAAAAAATCCAAAAATTTGTAATTTTCAGATTTAAAAACAGATAATAAATCAAAATTGATTTTTTATTTAAATAATTGTATTTCGATACCAATAATGCATAAAATAAGGATAACCCTTAAAATACCTTTTAGTTATTTTAAAAATAAATACCAAATTCTCTTTTACTGTTGAGAATAAAATGTTTGACAGAGAAAAATAGTTGGACAGCAATTTTAATTGTGAACATTACTCAAAATAATTTTTAATTTCTTTCGTTTGTGAAATAACTAAAGAAAATAACAATAATCTACTTATTAGAATAACGATTAATGCAATTCTACTTTTTCAAAACCTTATCTCTGATAATCTAAAGTAAGTTTAAAAATTAACATTTTCAGAATTAATAGAAAACTTTACTAAAACTTGGATTTTTATTAAAATAGCATGATCTACTTTAGTTATCAACCATTCAAATGAGTATTCTACACACACCACATATCAATGGACTTTTAACACCTTTAAACCTGGATTTATATAAAATTCACCTAGTTATCAATAGGATTTGATTTTCAATTTTACTAATGTTCACAATTAAAAATGGTGCCAAACTATTTTTCTGTTTCCAACATTTTTCTCTCAACAGTTTATTAATTTCGTTTTCAAATAATTTTACTCAAAATGTTACTCTTAAAACAGTTTTAAACATTAAACTAAAAAACTGTTGGAGAACGAAAATAAACTACTATCTAAAGATAAATATCAAATATTTTTCCCAACAGTTAGTAGAGGCTTCTGTAACCCAAACTCAAAATATTTCTTTTCAAGAAGTTTTTGTCGACTTATTGAAAATAAAATAAAAATTTTTATTTTTTTATTAATTTGATGGTTTAACAACACTATTATTTGCCTAATACATCGGAAAAATTTTCAACACATTTTCCTATTTTTCTTTTTTGTTCATAAATTTCAAACTAACAGACTGAAATTTATTTTTTTTCGATATTTGTTCGGATCGCTTTTATTCTAAAAGTTGGAAATTTTTAAATGAACTAAGAAATCTAACCACAAAGAATTTTTGATTTTAAGAATTACAAGATAGAGAATCAAACGAAAATTATTCCCAGCTCATATTTAAATGCCATTATTTTTTTTTTTTTTTGATACTTTCTAGCAAGCAACTTCTATTTTACCAAATAAAAGTAACACACATTTCTAAGATATTACAGAACGCTCTTGCTTCCTTTTTTCGATCAACCAAAAAGTGCCATAATTAGTTTTGTTGTACAAAATATCAACGATTTTTGTGATCGGATCAAGCATCGTATATTCTAGTGAAAAGTAAAAATATTATTTCATTGAATTTTGAATGGGGAAACTGAAAATTTATCTTTTAAATAAACACTTTACACCAAACAATTTTTCGAAAAACAAAGACTGGACGATAGTTTCTGTTGTTATTCGATTTTCTTAATTTGCAAAATTATTATTTCTAAAAGAAACGTTGTCGAATAATCGAAAAAATCACAAAATTTTGGATTGATCAAAGTCAACTGATTAAAATTTTTAAATTTATTCAAATTTATTTTAGATTAAAAAAAAATATTGTCAGTCTGAGTTGTAGAGTGGATATCGGTGATCTAATATTTAAAATCTGAATGACTTTCATTAAAATTTAAAAATTTTTTTTTTTAAATTGTAAATTTTTTTGATCAGTAACCTATAAAATAAAATCATGTTTTACAAATTTGTAATAAATTGTCTCGTGCTTATTTTATCATCTTTGAAATAATGTTAAACAAAACTTGCTTATCAAAAATATTAATTACTTTAAAAGAATAAAAAATAATTAAAAAACTGAAATTCAAATTGTTTGAAACAGTTTGAATCTATTGGGACCAAAATTTGAGTAAATAGAGATTCCAAACTGAAATCCAAAATTCATTTTTTAATTTTTTTATTTTATTTCAGAAATTATATCATTTTGGGATTATCCCATTTCGTTTCAACAACACTTTTAAAACCAAAACTCCAACTCCAACCAAAACTTTCCTTTTGAAATTAATTTAATATTTTCGCTATTCTCGTTGGATCAAAAACAAAAAACCCAAAAATAAAATCTATTGGTGTTTGTGACACCCTTCAACAAAAAATGAATAACCATAACAAATTAAAACAAGACTTGAATTCACCACTGGCAAACAATAATACGAATTCACTTCTATCAAATACACAAATAAGCACACCGTTTCGAATGAGCCCACACCCCATTGACAGCATCCCTCTTGACACCAACGAAAACCAACTTCAAATTCTTTCTTTCTCAAGAACAACTTCATACGATCTTTTATCACAGCTTATCAACAACGGCGAAATTATTCCTGATCAGGGTCGTTTTGATGAATTTGATTATTCTTTTGATGGGAATGATCTTGACTCCATGGAAATTAACAGCTCTACCACGAACCCAACCCTAGGGCTCCACAACTTCTCTCAAACACTACGTGACGATAATATCAAATTTTTCCCACAAAACAAAGATCAATTGCATTCACAACCCCAAAAGCATCAGCAAAAGCAGCAACGACAACAAAAGAAAAGTTTCAAACAAGAACAGCCAAATTTAAAACAAATAGAATTAAATCCACAAATTTTTGAACCAATTGACACAACCGACTTATTTTTTAATGACAAGAATAATTTTGCTACTGCTGATAATAATCAGGGGCAAAATAAAATTGATTTTGACAACGAGTCAATTTTTTCCTTAAACTCAATCCAAAGCCCAAGTCCAACACAAATCACAGGCCCAAACCAAAACACAATCAACTGCCAAACAGGCATTCAAATTAAAAAAGACAAAGATCAAAAAAGTCCATTTATTTCAAGTATAATAAAGAATTTCAGTTTTAATAATCGAAACGAATTGGTTTCCATGGAAAATTGTCCGTCTTTAACACCTTTAACAAATTCATTTGAAAAAAAACTCTTAGATCCTGAATTTGACCAAATAATGGAATTCTGTGATCAGAAAAGAAAAACAAAAATAGTTCAATTGAAAGAACAGTATGAATTTGAATTGAATGAATTAAACCAAGCCAAAAAAAGGTACATGAAACAAATGGTTAATATGTCTACCCCTGTTGAAGATGTTATCAAAAATAAAGGTGGTATTGAAAAAATCCAAGAAAAATTTGATAAATCCTTTTCACAATTAAATCAAACGTTCAAGAATGAATTAAACCAAATAAAAAAAGAAACATTAAAGAAAAAGACAAGTAAAAGTAAATTGTCGAACTCAAATATCACAGAAAATGAATATTCGTCTAAAGATCATTTTCAAATTTCCAGAAGAAAAAGGAATTATCCAAAACAATTAAATAGCCAACCAACAAATTACAAAATCAAAAAATCTAATTTAAAAATTATTCAAACCAAATCTGAAATAATAAATGATTCAAAACAAGAAAAAAAAATAATACCAAAAACGAGATCACAATTACAGTCACGATCAAAATCTCGATCAAGATCACCACTACAATCAGCATTTGAATATGAGACACAAACAAATGAGCGATCACAAACACAATTATACAATACACCAAAAGATTTACGAAATAAGAAGCAAACTAAAAAGAAATCACGAAAAAAACGAAAAAAAAAATCAAAACCCCATAGAAGATCAAAAAAGAAATCAAGCAATTTAAAGAAACCCAAATTAAAAAGACATCACAATGGAAAAGACAAAAACAATTCTTTAATAAAACCAAAAAGTTCAAAATTGATGTTAAAAAGAAGAAGAAGGTGCAAAAGATTAAGAACAACAGAATTAGCAAAAAACATTTTTGAAAAATGGTTTCAAGACCATTATAACGACGAAGGGGGGCCATACCCATCCAAAGAAATCAGATTGGTCCTCGCAGAAAAATCTCAAATCCCCGAATTACAGGTACAGAGATGGTTCGGTCAAAGAAGAAGAATTGAAAAGGATAAATTTAAAAATTCAGAAATTGGAAAACCTAAATGGGTCTAAGATTTTCTTCTTCAATATGTATTTACTTGCGGATATATATATACGAAATACTTTATAAGTGTATCGTTTCAAATATTATGGTCACATGCGAGTTATTAAACACCAATCTGATATGAAAAGGACACTTATCATATTGTTTAAACGATGTACCTATTTTTTTTTTTTTTTACTTATTTATTATTTTCTCTTATTTTTATTTATAAAATTTTAATGTTTCATTTTACTGAAAAAAAATTTTTTTTTTTTCAATTTTATTTGTTTAATAATATCTGAAAACATTGTTGTAATATTTTGTAAAATAAACAATAATAAATTTCATAAGATAATTCACAATAAAATAAAAACGTTTCGAATTTAAAATACATTTTTCTCTTTTCTTTGTTAAATTTTCATTTTTTATTTGATTTATTTATCCTTTTAGAATAATCAATTACAGATATAAAAAAAGATAAGTTTAGATAACCAAAAAATGGAAAACAAATTAATAAAAATTCATAAAATAATAAAATTAAAATGTAAGATATAATTGACTTTTTAATCTAAAAGTCTCATATACATGATCTTATAATTATTTCATTTGAATGTGAAATTATAGTGATAATAAAATTCCTCAAAAAAAATATTTTATTGTGAAAAAGTTAATTTTACAGAAAAAGTAAATTGAAGTAGCAATTTTATGAAAAAAATAGATAATTTTTTTAAACAGTGCATTTTTCTTAAAATAGCTAAATCTAAATATTAATTGTGTACTTTCTACAAGATGACATTGATCAGTTTACTACTATTGTTTAGAGTACTTTTTTTAAATAATTATTGAAAAAAAAAAAAAACTTTAATAAAAATTTATCAACTTCAATTATGGAAAAATATCAAAGAATGGATATTTCATTCGTTGAATGTTAAGGTTTTAGATTTTGAATTTGTTATTTAAAGTTTTTTTTTTCATTAATTGAGGTTTCACAAGTTAACTCAATTGTCTAAATCACAAATGAATATTTACTCTCAACAATCCAAATGAAAATTGAATCACATAACACAAATCCACTTCTAGATCATAAACAAAAATCAAATCTTCTAAAAGCAAATGATTGGCTAAACCAAAACTATTACAGAATTAATTTATATTCATAAAAAGAAATAAGGGAAGGGGTGGTGTATACCAAATTAAAATGAAAGAGAAAACCCAATTCAAAAATCAACCAAATTGTTAAAAGTAAATGGAATACCATGAAACACAAAAGAATCCACAAAATATAAAAAATAATATATTTCGAAAACAAAAATATCTGAAAAAATCTTTTTCTTGATTCGGAGAACTTGTATTTTCAAAAATCTATTTCTCGGATAAAAGAGAAGGAATTAGTCAAAAGAAATTCTCAAAATTTATCCAATTTGAAATTCTAAAAAAGAACACCCGTTCCAATTCTACCATGAATTATTTCCGAGATCAAATTTATTTAATGTTACAGATTTTTTAAAAATTGAATGAGTCGAAGAAATAAGATTATATTGAAAAAATTATTTCGTAAATGAGTTCATCTAAAAAATTATATACTGTTCTGATAAAAAAAAATCTTTTTTTTTTTATTTTGTAGATTTTTAGGGGGGGCGGTATTCGGTTCCTTTTTACATTTAAGTTTTTCAGAATTCAAAATAATGGAGAAAAATCTATGATTTTACTCAACACTCTTAAATTCTAGAAAACCATCATTCGGTTTTTTATTTTAATTTTAGAAATTAAAAAAAAAAAACGAAAAATTATGGAAATTTTCTTTTCATTTCAAAAAGTAAAAAAAAAAAAAAATAGCCTTTAGGTTTTCCAGAATTTAAAAGAATTGAGTTAAATCAAAGATTTTACTCTATTCTTTTGAATTCTGGAAAACCTAGGCACTTGATGGTACTTCACTGATTTCGTAAATAAAAATTTAGGAATTTTTTTAAAGATACCATTATTTTTATAGACTGGGTAATTACATAGTAAAATTCTTTTTTTTAACCAAAAATTTTTTATAGTATATCAGAGAATTTTGAGTGTTGATGTTTTAAGTAATTTTGGTCTCTGAATATTTATTTTTTGACAATCAGAAAAAATTTTTGAATAAGATCTTCATTTATAAAAAAAAATTTACAATATGAGATTTCTTATTCTCAGAATCAACTTTATATAAAAATGTGTCAACATCAAAATTTGATATTGAAAAAAATTCAAAGTGACTCTGGAAACACTGTATAAAAAAACAACTGAATTAATTGGAATAATTTCAATACCCTGAAAGGCCATGAAATTCAAATAAATTGAAAACCTTATCTATGTAAGAATAATAATGATAATTTTATAAATATTGAGAAAAATTCTCTCTATGAACAACATATTTATTTTTCTTCCAACTGTGTTACAAAATTTGTACTTACTTCCAAGACTAACAGAAATTGTTAGACAAATATCCTTATATATCATCACCAATTGAAAAAAAAACACATAATCTAATCAAAAATTCGATTCGAACAACATTCTTTTCGATTTTCCCTCTCCGGGTTTTCGCCTTAGTTTTGGTTCTGAGAATTAGAACATTTTTTTCAAACAAAAAATTTATTTTTGGTACAAACTTCTTTTGATATTGAAAAAATACAAATAACAAAATCAAAATATTCTAAAAAAACCTTTTTTTTAATTCTTTTAGTCAAAATAATAAAAAATTAACATAAATCCATCAACATTTTTTTTCTATTATTTTGAAATTTTGAATCAGGTACTTTAAATATGATATCACTAACTTTCGTTATCAATATTATTTAATAGATAACAATGATTTTTTAATCATAGGGTGTAGGAAAACTAATATTATTTCTAATGTTGATTAATCAAGATAACGCTATCTTTGAACACAAATGAGTAAAAAAGAATAATAATTTAAGAGAAGCCCAACTATTATTTTGAACTTAATTGTTCCTAAACTAATTACAAATAAAAAACAAGAAAAAGTGAAAAAAATAACCAATCTCAGACAAGACACAATACAACCAAACCAATTTTTAGAAACAAATACGATAAATAATTGATTCACTCATTGAAATAATACCTTTTTAGCTAATAATTTTTAAATCTTTTCTAAAAATTATAACGAGAAGATTTTTTTTTCAAAGGACTTGAGAATCAAGAAAAAGAAATAATTTGGTGTGTGGAATGACAAATTAATTTTATGCAAAGATATGCCAAAACTGAAGATTATTCAGGGTTATAAAATAAGAAAGCTAGAGACATTTATACCTTTTCATTTTTTTCTTCTTTACTCTTTGTAATGAAACAAATTTTATTCTTTTTTTTCATTTTAATTTGTGCTATTAGCTGTGACTTGTCTGCTAATAATGATTTGGCAACTCCCTCCCTTCCTGTAATTGCCGACACTTATATGGTTAAGGGTGTTTGGAGAATTCCTTACGAAACAGCTGATATTGTTGAGCCAATTACAATTAATCGTGATGCAACAAAACAAAGTAATTTTTTTCTTTTTTCTTTAATTTTTTTTTTATTAACTTTTTCCTTTTCAATCCTTTTACAAACTCACGAGTCAATAATTTACTTTTAATTTTTTTTTTTTGCAAGTTTCTTTTTTTATTTTGTTTCTTGTGGTTGAGTGACTGGTTTTTAGTTGTGTTTCCAAACAACTAAATTAGTACTTTTATTGTTTTTTTTTTAATTTCCTTTCTGAAAAAAATGATTTTTCTTGACTACAAAAGATCTCTTTATTGTTGTTGTAAAAAAGTCTCTAAAAAAAGTTTTACAAAGTATTCCTGAAGTAACTTTAAAGAGTAAAACCAAACAGCGACAGTAAAACTTTTTAAAACTTTTGATCTTCACTTTTTTTAACATGACTTTATTGCTCATTAAAATTAATAAATTCTGGAAAAACTCCTTTTACTTTACCATCGTAATTGTTATTTTAACCTGAGTAAAGAAAAAAGAAAGAACAATAAAAAAAAAGAATAAAAAAAAAGAATAAAAAGAAAAAGAAAAAAGAAAAAAAGAAAAAAGAAAAAAGAAAAAAAGAAAAAAGAAAAAAAGAAAAAAAGTAAAAAGAATAAAAGAAAAAAAACCACAAATAATCCCCTTTTAAAAAGCTTATTTTAACAACCAACACTTTTCTTTTCATCTTTTTTGAAAAAAAAAGTGAAAATAGGGATAAAATTGATTCAAGAATTTCAAAAAACTTATTTCTTGTTTGAAAATAAACCAAAATAAAAAATTCTAATTGTTTATTTTTCGGCATAATTTCAAAAACAAAACCAAACTAAAAAAAACAAAAACAAAAAAAAAATAGGGCTTAGACTTGACTACTATAATGGATTAGCAACTGACATCTATTATTTAAATGAAAACAAATTTTATCAGGTTGAAATTGAACTTGATAAGCAAGTGTGTTTATATAATTCCAATTATAAATCAAATAATTTAATCAACTATTTCCCAAACATCACATTATTTGAATATGCAGGAACCAGTTATGTCAAAGGAAAAAAATGTAACAATTTCCAATATTCCCGAACAGAAACAGGAAAGACTTTAGTTTACAATTATTATGTTCTCCAATCCGATAATTTAACTCCTGTCCAATATGCGTTACAGGGCTATAACTCAATTGGCGGATCTCATATTGATCACTACTACATGGATTATCTTGAATACACACCAAACAAATACGATAGCAGCGCCTTTGATGTACCTAAAATTTGTGGAAAAAAGAAGGCCATTGAACAAGATTCGGAAAGTAGCCATGGCTTCCATATTCTTGATATGCAATATATTTTCCCTCAGGGCAGTCGATCCATTTCTGAACATGATTTCCATCATTTTAAAAGCAAGCATTCAAAAGAATATGAAAATGAATCTGAAGAAGAACAAAGATTTGACAACTTTCATAAAAATTCTGAATTCATCAGAGAAACAAACAAAAAAAACTTAGGCTACAAACTTTCAATCAACCATTTTGCAGATTTGAATACAGACGAAATCCATGACATGTTAACAAGAAAAAATTCTCATCAAAATAGACAAGAAAAAAATATGTTTCCTCACCTCCAAAAGGAATTCAAAACAACAATGAATGCTAAAGATCTGCCCACTTCTTTTAATTGGATCGATTATGGTGCGGTTTCAGTTGTTAAAGACCAAGTTGTATGTGGAAGTTGTTGGAGTTTCTCGTATGAATTCTCTCCTTAAATTTTTTCAAAAATGCTTTTTATTTGTTTTCAATTTCTTTTTAGAAATCTTAATCCATCATCACAATAATAAAAAATAATAACAAAAAACAATAACAAAAAACAATAATAATAACAAAACCAAATTAAAAACAATGAATTTTTTTTTTATCTATTTAGATCAACTGGCGCTATTGAGTCTGCCAATTATTTAAAAACTGGAAAAATGCTTTTATTTTCTGAACAAAATGTAATTATTATTCTTTTTTTTTTTTTTTTTTATTATTATTTTTTATGCAATAAGAAAAGAAGCATAGATTTTTACAAGTTTCTTTCATTTTTTTTTTACACCCAGAGTATTACTTTTAAATTTTATGATATGTTTAATTAGAGTAAGAATGTAATACCAGAAGTCAAGATTTTCACTTTTTTATGAATTTTCAAATAGGATCAGAAAAATATATTGTTTATTTGAGTTGTTGTAAGTTGATTTTTATTATTTAAAGTACTTTTTGAAAAATAATTTATTACATTTTTAATCTCACATAAAATAAAATTAAATTCCACAATAAAATTAAAACTTAAATTATCTTCTCTACTTTGAGAAATGTTAAATAGTTTAACTTTTATTCCTATCTCAACATTCTATTGTGGCATTTTTTTTTATATGTTTGAAAATAATCTAATAAATTGTTTTTAAAGAGATACTTTAAATAATAAAAATCAACTTACAACAACTCAAATAAACAATATATTTTTCTGATCCTATTTGAAAATTCATAAAAAAGTGAAAATCTTGACTTCTGGTATTACATTCTTACTCTAATTAAACATATCATAAAATTTAAAAGTAATACTCTGGGTGTAAAAAAAAAAAAAAAAAAAAAAAAAGAGATTATAGAATCAATCTTCAGATCTATCATTTTATGCTTATCTTATTATGAAATGTTTTGAATTTAAGCATCTTCTTTTAAACAATGGTTGAGTCAAGAAAATGATTTAAATAAAGAGAATTAAAAATATAGAATGCGCTTAATTATTTCTATTATCCGATAATTTTTATGTTAGTTGTATCTCATACTATAATAAGTTGAGAGCTAATGTTTATTCCTTAATTGATAATTATTGTCTATTTAAATTCCCAATCAATCTGTCAACCAAGTATCGAAACCACAAGAAAATTATCTTTTGATCTGATCACTGGTTTAATTTCTTTCTTTTGATTTATTTTTCAAAAATTAATTGTTTTTATTTGAAGATCTTTGTGTTTATCAAATTATTATTTTTCTAATTCTAAAATCTGTTAAAATTACTTGAAAAGTTCAAAAGTATGAAATCAGAATTAATTTTGAATACTGGTCTGAAGACCAATATCATGATTTGTAATTTACTCTTATAAAATAGAATCCCACGAATACAAAATATTATACTTTTTTAATAGAATTTATTCAGAATTTGAAAAAAAAATACGAAATTCATTGTGTAAACGCCAAAAGAATAACTAATATGAACTGAAGATTTTTTAAAATGTACAAAATAATGAATTCCAAAGATAGGAAAACTATTAAAAAAAAGTAAATTTTTTGATTTTATTAAGAACAAGATCTTTTGTTACATTTTTGAGTTCAAGTTCAAGTAAACTTTTTTAAAAAAGGTTTTTAATAAATCCAATACTAGTTTAAAAGTTCTAAATAATGATATATTTTTATTTACAGAAAATTCAAAAGAATTATCTAGAAAAAATATAAAATACTTTTATAAAATAAAAACAAAACGCGATTTATTAATAATTAAAAAGATACAAAAACCTTTTGTGTAATGTAAAAAAAAAAAAAAGAATTTAATTAATTGATAAAAAGATTTTTGGCTAATATTGAAATTATATTACCAAATCAAATGAATTATTTTTTGAAACGATATGAAAAGATTAAAAAAAAACGATATATAAGAAATATCAATGAAAACTGTAATTCTCTTGTCTAAAAACGAATTTTGAAAAGAAATAATTATTATTTAATTTTTTTTTTGAGCATCCCGAAAATAGTTGGATTTTGGATAACATTTGTAGAGATAAAATTATTTTCAAATAATTACTAAAAATATAATATATATAAAATCTAAAAACATAAATCGAAAGGATTTAGTATTTAGTCTAGAAAAAATAATCTCTAGAAAATAATTATATTAATTTTCTCCAAATTTAATTACTTTTTTTTTAATTTTTTTTCTCTGAAATTTTAATTGTTGATATTAGTAAAATTAAAGTTTTTTATTTTTTTGTAAATTTTTGGAGAATCTAGAACTTAAGAGCACCCATATAATTTTTAATAAACAATCGCAGGTTTCAATTTCAGCGAGTGTTATGGTGTATCTACTCCCTTAAATAAAACAATAAATGTGATACACACTCATTAAGTTGCTAAAAATACAAAAAAAACAAATTTTATGATTTTTAAAAAAAAAAAAAAATAAAAATAACCATATTAACAACAACAACGAATTTTGAAAGGGAATTTAAGTAAAAGGACACTTAGAGTGTAATTTACACTTCCTCATCAATAAAATAAAAAAAACAACACCGAATTTTCTCAAATCTCTAAACACTCATTGAAAATTTTTTTAATATAATTAATAGTTAATGGATTGTTCTTGGGCTTATAATAACAATGCTTGTAACGGAGGATGGCAAGATGGAGCATTTGTATATGCCCATGATTATGGATTAGCAACTACAGAAAGCTATGGTAAATATCTTGGTAAAGCAGGGTACTGTAATTTTAATAAGGATCTTGATTATGTTAAAGTACAATATTATTTAAATATTACTAGCGGAGACACAGATGCAGTCAAAATGGCATTATACCAAATGGGTCCTTTAGCAGTTTCTACAGATGTTTCTGAAGCATTTATGTTTTACTCTTCTGGTGTTTTAGATGATAAAAATTGTCATAATGGATGGCCTGATTTAGTACATGCAGTACTTTTAGTTGGATGGGGAGTAGAAGACAATAACGAATATTGGTTAGTTAAGAATTCATGGGTAAGTCTTTGCTTTTTATTTTTTTCAAAAACTCTTTTCATTTGTGAATTAACTTGATGTTCATTTTTTTTTACTGATTTATTTTTGTTTATACAAATAATAGTCAACATGGTGGGGAGATGAAGGCTATATCAAAATTCAAACAAAAGGAAATGTTTGTGGAATTGCAACTTGGGCTCTTTATCCAGTCTTAGAAACAGGAGTTGTTGCTTAATTTAATCAACCTCGATGGAGTGATTAATTCAAAAAGATCATTTTTATTGATACTTTTTTTTTTTTAATTTTCATTTTTTTGTTACCAGAATAATTGAAATGCAAAGTTTTATTAAATTGAAAATCAATAAATTTAAGAAAGGTTAATATTATTATAACTTTTTTTTTAATTCTATTTTGTCCATTGACGGATTTTACTTTTTTAGATTTATTATTTTATAATCTTGAAAATTAGATTACAGTAATTTTTTGTTTTTGTTTTAGTTTTTGATTTTTTTTATTTTGCCAAATCATCAGAAAGTAATTATGTTGGTTATATTTAGGAAAATTGGATGAAATAAAAAATGGATAAAATAAGTTTTGAAAGTCAAAAAGTACAAAAAATTCCTTGAACAAATTTTCTGTAGATCTTGAAAATATATATTTATAAAAATGTAAAAAGTTCTTCCTCGATCAATTCTAAGTGGTAGATGCAGTAGTTTAACAATACCCATTACTTTAAAAAAATAACCTTGAACTCCAAATAGACTTAAAATACAAATAGCGATGTTTGTGTTCATTGGTTTTAAGACATTTATCTTATATTTGCACGTCAACGAACATTTTTAAAACTTTTATCTTTATCTTTATTTTTTAAATGATTTTCACTTATTAGAAATGCATTGAAAAGACAACTAGTTTCAAGATAAGTTGAAACAAAACACAAATAATAAATCTTTTAATTTTTTGGAAAAATAATCTCTAATCTTTCTGCTAAAGAACTAAATTTTAAACAGATTATTATCACTTCAAGTTCCACAAGGGTACTCTAAAATTAATAGTTATAACTTTTTTTTGAATTTGATCTTTAGATATGAAAAGGGAAATAAAAAAATGGCAATATAAACCAATAATAAATATTATCAAATATTTTATTATGACAGTTAGTTATTTAAACTCAAATAAAATCACAATTAAAATTTCTATTCTTTTTATTTTTTTTCAATGTTTATTCTAATTATTAATTTAAATTCCATTTATTTATTTTAAATTATTTAAAAAATTGAGAAACACTAATAAATTCTATTGAATTTTTTTTCTTTGGGTTGTTAATAACTCACTGAAAAAAATAAGATTGGTTTATTAATTATTATTTAGAAATAATCAAATTAAAAAGTTTATTTTTTAATATTAAAAGTTGAATTATACAGGCTTTTTTAAAAAGGGGTTTTGTGAGAATTTTAAATTTTAGTAGTTGGGTGGTTTTTCTTATATTTTTCTATTAAAAAAAAAATAAAATAATTGATATAAATTCCTAATCTAACTAAAATTAATTTTTTTTAAACTCAATAATAATTATTATATAGTTTAATTTGTATTTTGGTTGATGAAATGAATCATAAAATCTCATATCAACAATTTATTAATTTGATTCTATTTTGTTGAAATCCAGATTTATATATTACCAATATAAAATCGAAAAAAAAAAAAGTAACCTAATTATTTTTCTTAACAATTAAGTTAATTCTTGAAAACGATATAATATATATTTTGATTTTATTAACGAAACACTTGATTATGAAAGAACTTTTTTATTTGATTATTATTTTTAATTATTAATATTTCAATCCCAACCGCAGTAAATAAAACTTATTGAGGTAGAGATTATTAAATAAATGATAATTTTAGAAAAAAAGCAAAAAAAAACATATATTTCTCAAAAAAAATTATCTTTTCAGCATTTCTTAGTCGATCAGGTTTTATTGACACTTGGAGTATCCAAAATTCGTAAGTAGAGAATATCACTAATATTTTTTTTTTAATTTTTACTCTGTTGATAAAGAAGACTGAACCTTTAAGGGGTTATTCGATCTATATTTATTTTTTAAAAAAAGGCAATAGAGTAATTATTTACACAAGGATCCAATTAAACCCAGTATACAACTTCATTAATCAACTATAGAAAGATGAATAATAATTTTTAAAAAAATTTAATTTTTTGGCAATTCAATTTCCAGTCAAAAATATTTGATCGTTTTTTATGAATTCTTGGATTGTTTGATCGAAAAATGTAGAAAAAAAAGAATTTGCCAAACTTTTCATTTTTCTGAAATCACACTTTTCGTAATTTCTGAGAGTCTATATGAACAAATAGCATTGCAACTTTAATGATATTTTAAAAATACAATAAAAATAAATCAAATATTGAATCCTTGAAGATCTATAAAAAATCGTCATCGATTTGATTCATAAACATTTATTGTATTTTCTGAAATTTAAAAGATTAAACAATATTCTTTTTCAAATACCCAGAGTATAACCAAGGAAACCCTTGGTATTAAAATCAGTTATTAGATAATATCCATTATTATTTTTTTTTGAAATTAGAATTATTAATTTGGATTAATTTTATTGGTTATGAAAATCTTAAAAAAAATGAGAAATTTCTAAAGTCTATTGATACGTTTAATTCTTGGGGTGGTTAATAATCTCCTTAAAAAATTGAGAATAGGTTATTAATTATTGATTAAAAATAATTAAATTTATAGGTATTTCTTTAGATTCAAAGTTGAATTTTAGAGGTTTTAAAAAAGTATTTTGGGAGAATTTTGATATTCATTCTTTGGTTGTTTTTTTTATATTTTTTTTGCAAATCAAAAGAAAAAAATATGATTTCTTACTGTTCTTTGAATCACAAAATTATATTTTTTTAATGTTGAAAATAATTTTTTTAATTTTTTTTATTAATTAGTTCATTTTTTATACTGAGTTACTTTAAAACTTAGTAATTTTTTTAGAGTGTATTTTTGTAAACTTTCTTTTCATAACTATAAGATTTTAATCTTCTTTCAAAGAAAATAATTTTTTTTTAAATGGTTCCTAAAATATTTTTTAATTGAAAATTTTACACAAATGGTAAAAATGGATCAAACTTTAAAAAATAGTAATTCGTTTATGAAAAAAGCTTTTAAAAGTAAGCTTTGGCTTTATGATAATCAGATTTTTTTAAAGCATTTTTCAAATTCAAAATGAGGTTTAATTTTTTTGAATTTGAGATTAAATTAACTAGAAGATTTTTTTTCCTATCCTGTTAATTGCAAAATAAATAGATCAAATTTTTCATTCAGCTTTCCAAAAAAATTGAAACTCAATAATTAAAATTAATCTATAAAGTCTCCAATTCTAAAGGAAAATAAATATTTCAGGTGTTATAAGTTTTAAAATTTGAAATGTTTCATGATTTATTATCTTTTTTTGGTAAACTTATATGAAAATTTTGTTCAATTTATTTTACAAAAAAGAGTAATAGTCCCTTAAATTAGTATAACTTGAATAGTATCTTTTGGTTTGTTAATGGAAAATCTATGAGTAATTTTTTTGATAGGAACACTTGTAAAATAATGTGTGAAACTTGGTAAATACAGACAACAACCAGTTATTGTGATCTTAATAATTGTATATTTTTCAATTTTACTTAAGAATTTTGATTATCAAAAATACTCAGGGCTGAAAAGTAAATTAGAGAATATTTTCAATCAACTATCTTTTTTCAATTCAAAAAACTGGTTTTTGTTAAAGATTCTTGGTTAACCTGAATGTCTTGTAATAAATAGGTAAAGATAGACAAAGAAATAAAGATCACAAATTACAATCTATTTCAGTGTAAACTCCATTTGTTATAAAAATCAAAGAAAAACAAAAAGGAAGCGAAAATTTATTCCCTTTTATTATTCAAAAAGATTTATACTCAAGGAAATAGTTTTCTTTTTCATTACAACTAAATGAGACTGTTAAGTTCACATAACCTCAATTGTTTCATTCCTGTTTTTGGTTTTAATGAGATTAATAATTTTGAAATTATTTTATTTTTTTATCTTCTTACAAATTACGTAATGAGCAAAGTAAATCGTTTTAATCAAAAAAAAAAACGAAACGTAACAAAAAAAGAAAACCCTTTCAATTTAAGACACAACAAAAGAAAATTTAAGGTTTATGGCCAAGAACACAAGCCAATTAATGAAGTTCAAAACCGACAACGATCACACCAAACTGTTTGTGTTTTTTTTTTCATATTCTTTTTTTTTGTTTGTATTTTTTTTTGAATTTACTTTTTTTATTCAAGAATTAGTCATCAATTAAGAATCATAATTAAGACTTTGTAACCCACCACCTAGTAATTTTAATTTTTCTTTCTCAAATTAATTGGATCAATGGAATTAGTTTATCGTGATCGCTTCTTTTTGTTTTTTTTTTAATATTTTCCTTTTTATGATGGTTGATTTCAAATCTTTTGAAAGAGATCTTTAGCAATCCTTTTTTCAGTAAGAAAACTTATGACTAAAGATCAATTTAAACACACACCTCGTTCATTTGTAACGTGGTGGATCATTACCAAAATTTGAAAATCAAAGTGCTCCATTAAATTTTCACCAACAAGGAATTATATGTAAGCAAAGAGAAGAAGAATTCATTTTTATTGGTTTTTGTTTCAAAACTCAATTTGGATTTACCTCAAGAGTATTTTTCGAATCTTTGCTTCTTTATTGGACTATTTGTTTTTTGTTTGAATAATTTATCATTTAATAAAACCTTAAATCATATTCTTTCACAAGCAAAGAAAGCAACTTTTCAAAGAATAATGAAAAACAAATTTTTTTTTTTGGGATATCTCTTGTAAGAGATAAAAAGAGTCATCAATTTTGGAAATAAAATCTCAAATTATGAAGAAAAATGATTAATTTTTGTTAATTCATTCTTTTAAGAAAAGCAAAATCATTACAAAATACCAAATTCTTTCATAAAGGCTAAAATTCTAAAAAAAAATTAACAATTTGAATCAAAAAAAAAAAAAACCCATTATTTGCGGTGCTGTGTAGTATCGTATAGTACCTAGCTTTTCTAGGCTTCTGATTTTCTCGATTTCACTGTACATTCAAAAAAATAAAAAGATTTTCAGAATAAAACATATACTCTTGAGAAAAGTTCCATTTGGTTGCATTTTTTCTGATTATTGTTTTTATTTGTAAAATGGAAAACTATTTTCTTCTCGAAATAATAATTAAAAAAAAAAAAAATTAACGATCTTAGTCTTAAAAATAGTTAACTTTTGTAAAGACGCTGCATGACAAATATCAGATCTACTCTGAAATGTATTATTTTTCTTTTTTATTATTAATCATATTTTTTTTATGATATTAGAAATATTTAATAGGGAAATTCATGACAATAATTTTTGAGTGAGATAATAAAATTATAGGGAGTTTTTCCAAATATAGCGAATTTCTGATTTTATCACGAATAAAAATACTTTTCACGAATTTAACAATTATTCCTGAAAATGTCCTTGCCAACTCAAAATTTTAAGATATAATTTTATTATGTTGCAAAAAATCCAAATAATAAAGCATCAAATACATTATTTTTATACTATTATTTTCCAATTAAAATATGAAAAATTTCAGTTCACATTCTAAAACATTTAAATAATCGTTTCGAAATGATATTCTAAGACATTTAATTAAACTACCTTAGTGAACTCTAAGACAAACTTTTTACTCTGTTAATTTGATTGTAACAGTAATCATTAAAAACATTTTTGGACCTTGAAAAAAAATTTTTCATTTATTAATTGGAAAATAATAGTATATATTTTTTTAATGTTTATTGACTTTTTAAGTCATCTTTTTTTTAAGCATTAATTAAAACTCAAAAATTCTCTCAATTTATTACAACTTTTTTTTTTGTAAAAAAAAATCTTGAATTTGTTCATTATTGTAAATTTTTAATATTATCAGAAATATTTCAAAGTATCAGCAAAAAAAACGCAAAGTGGTGATATTCTTCATTATCTTGAAAAGATAAATTAACCGACTAATTTGCCGATTTGTTATGAAAATTCTAATATTGATCTTAAACACTGATGTTATAAATATTTTGATTTACAGTCTTTCCAAAACTATCATGAAATTTGTTCGATATCAAATTTTCAATCTGAGCTTTCTTATCTTGATTTTCAACTTTTTAAAAATCTAATTCAGCATCAAAATTTGATATCGAAAAATTTTCATGATAGTCTTGGAACGGCTATACCAAAAAATAAAATAAAGTGGAAATATTAATATTATTTTAAGAAAAATATAAATTTTGCAGCAAAAAAAAATATTGTCCAAGCTAATAGAAATAATTCAAATTTAATATTTATTTTTGATTTTTTACATAAAAATTTTTAAATTGAAATTTTTCCAACTATTTTTAATAATAAGATTTTTTTTTTTTTTAATTAATTATCTTATCAATACCCTAATTAAAAGGTAAAAAATTTAAATTCAATTTTAATTAAATAAAGTTCATAAAACACCGTCTTTTGTTTATATTATATATAGATAGATAGATAAATAGATAGATAGATATATTCTCAGAACAAAAACTCTTTTAATTTTAATACAAGATAAAAATGAATAAAATACAACTTAATATGATCTAAATTATAAAAAAAAAAAAAAAAATGAAGGATTGCTCACTACTTTGTAGTAATAGACAAAATAAATTTCTATGTTAATTCAATTTTTTTTTTTTTTCATACAAAAGTACAAAAATTATAAAAATTCTTTAAATAATATTCATATTCTATTAATTAAATTTAATTTAATATTTTTTTCTTGAAAATTAAAAAAAAAAAATCAATAAATTTTACAACAGAGACAAAAAACACTATTAAAAGAATACAAAACAAGAAACAAGTCAAATAGATTCAATGACAGAAGAATTGGAGAATATGATTCCAAGTTAACTAAAGAAGAAAAAATGTTTTTAAGATTTCAAAAGCAAAGATCTAATTCCTCTAGAAAAAGAAATATCTTTAATTTAGAGCAAACTAATGTCCAACCAAATTTAACAAGAGTGCGTTCTAATCAAGATGTTTTGACTCATAAAGGTGTATCGTTATTTAAATTGGGTGATGAAATATCGAAACATCCAAAATTAAAAAAAGAATTTACTAATGATCACATTGGGTTAATTAAGGAAGAAAATGATGAAGATAAGGTCGAGGGAGAAGGCGAAGATTATTTTAAAGATAATACTGGGCAAATCGATTCCCGAATTGTTTCTGAATATCATTTTGGTGGTGGCGATTTACAAATTGGAAACGAATCATTATTGGATGGCTCAAATGGGGAAAATGATTTAAAATTTAAAAAATCAAGAAAGGATATATTAGCAGAGATTGTAGAAAAATCAGTGCTTTATAGAGAACAAAAAAAAAAAGAAAAAATTTTGGATCAAGAATTCCAAAACAAAATTGACGAAGAGTTTAATGAATTGATGGATGAAGAAATTCTAATCAAAAAGCAAGAGAGAGAACCAAATGTAGACGCATATGAAACGATGGTTACTGAAATGACCTTTGACACTCGATATCGGGCCTTTGAAGAATCAAATTATCAAGGGAATCTAGAAGATAGAAAGCATAATTATCTCGAGTTACTAAATGAAAAAAATGAACGGAAAAAAATCCAAAAAAATGATCAAAAGAATATTGATCAAATATTAAACATCCAAGCTAGAATTAAAAGATTAAAAAAAAAGCATCATAATATTATTCTTGATATCGAAAATTCTTCAATCGTTAGATTAACGGATGACGATATTCCCATTGAATATGAATTAAGGAAAAAGGCCTTAAAAATTAAAAACCAATCGCAAAATAATACTGAAACCATCTCTCGGCCAATTGAAACAATAGACATTTTAAGCAGCGAAGCTGGATTGCAAAATTATTTAAAAACCAAAGATATCCCAAAAAGATATCTTCAGTTTACGGAATTGATAAAGGGGAAAAAAATAGAGGAGCAAATAGAAATTACAGAAAACATGCATAGAATGATCTATTCTTCAAATAATCTGAATAATGATATTAGAGGGAAATTGGAATTATTTTTTATAATATTAATGACACATTTTAAAACACTTTGTCAATCCGATGATAATGAAAATATACAAATAATAAATAAATTCCATGCTCCAATAATTTCCATTACTCGAAAAATTCAACCTTTTGCAGCTGCTTATTTTAAAATCCAAATTGAAAATTTATATAAGAAATATAATGATTTGAAATCAGAATCTAATTTAATAAATTTCAATTTAACTTTGATTGAGATTAAACATATCGAATTGATTTCAATATTATATCCAAATACAGATTTCCGTCATCCAATAATTACTCCAACTTTGTTATTGTTAAATAGATTCATATCAGAAATTCCTATCAAGGATTTTAAAATGCTTTATTTACTTACATTTGTTGCTTATTTATTAGTATTTAAATTTTATAACAAATCAAAAAGATTTTCACCAGAATTAATTACATTTTTAAATTTTATATTAAAATCGGCTAAATTAAATCTTGGTAAAGGTAGTAACGACAAGGATGATGATATTAAACAAGAACAAGAAGAAGAAGAAGAAGAAGAAGAAGGGGGTGACAATGATAATTATATACCCTGCCAAAATAATATCAATTTTGAATTATATAATGATAATTTAAAAAAAGTAACTCCAACAAAAATAGTAATTGATGTAATCTTAAAGGGTGAAAATAATCAACAAAATAAAATCAATTGCCTTTCATTAGTTTTTAGAATAATTGAAAGTTTAATTGCATATTTCCAAGAATATCCTTCCTCGGTAGAAATATTCCAAAATTTTTATAATTTAATCAATCTCTTAGATAATACAAATATCGAGCCATTAAAAACTAGACTAAATAAATGTAAATTAAAAAATATTCAAAACTTGGAAATAATGAGAATTAAATTATTGAGTAGATTAAAGATCATTATCAATAAACGTTCCAAATTTAGGAAAAAAATGGTTAACCAAACTAGAACACCTTCTAAAATTATTTTGTTAGATCCCAAATTTGAAGATTCTGAAAATTTCGGTATGTCTCATGAAGAAATTTTAGAAAAAAGAGCAAAAAAGAAAATCAAAAAAATGAAATCTAAATTAAAAAAGGAAAAGAGAGGCGCAATAAGAGAAATAAGAAAAGATAATCAATTTTTAGCAGATGTGCAATTAAAAGAAAACAAAATGAAAATAAAAGACGACCAAGAACGTAATAAACGTTTCCAAGGTATGCTAAACAAACAGCAAACCCAATGGAGAGATTTATGGAGAAGTGGAGTCGCAAAAGATAAAAAAAAATAATAATTTCATCTTCGTATTTTTTATTATAATTTTATGGAATTAATTATTATTATAAGTCTATTAATTTTAATGAATCTGCTTTTTTTTTCTTATTTAAATGGTATTTTTTTTTTTTCTATTTTTTTTTTTTTTTTATAGATTTTTTATATTTTATTTCATAAATAAATTTAACTTTGATTTTATTTTATTGATTTTTAAATTATAATTTAGTAAAGAATAATGTTGACTAATAAGCAATTAGAATTTTGATCATTTTATTTAAAAAAAATTTCTCTTATTATTAAAAATATAACATAATGAAAATATTATTAAATTTTTAGTTTTGGTTAAATAAATCGAAATATATCAATTTCTTGTATTTGTAATTGCTCTCGTATATATATATATATATGTGTGTGTGTGTGTGTGTGTATGTGTGTGTGTGTAGATATATATAAACTCCAATTCAAACTTTTTAGAATACCAAAATTCAATTTTTGATAAAAAAAATCATATTTCATCAATTCCCTAAGAACAAATACCAAATTAAAACCATGCCACTAATTGAAATGTTTAGCAATTGTTTATAAATTATAAAAACAAAAAAAAAAAAAAAATTATCAATTCTAAATCAAGATTGTGTTGAAATTTTGGAGATGAACTATCAAAAAAATTCAATGGTAAAGTTTTTGATATTCTATTCGGAATATTGATCGATCAAATGGTTAGATACTCCAACTAATTTTATTTGAGTTTTTTTATTTGAAAGAACTCCAACTTTTAATTATTATCAACCATGGAATTTTTTTTTTGATCCAACGAAAAAGATTAGTAATTCAAAAAATTAAATGAAAACGTAAAAAAACTTACAAGATGTAAAAATAATTTTTATGTTTATAAAATTCAACATTATTTCCAAGTTGAATGGGAATGAATTATTGTGATTATTTGAACTTTTATAAGTGTATGAAAATTTTTGAATTTTAGTCAATATATATATATATAATGTTTTTCAAACAAAAGGTTACACCTCTCAAATCATCATTACTTTTGAATTTGATTGTTAATAAGATAATGACTTCTTAGTTGTTTTCATTTTAATTATTCATTTTTTCTTTTTTTCATCTTTTATTTTTTTATTTATGAGTTTTGGAGATTCATTTGGTTTTTTTTTTTTTTTATGTTTTAAAGAGTTTCTTATATTTTAAAATGACACTACAATCAATTTGATTCAAATATAAATAATTCTTGAAATTTTATATATGGTTTTGTTTGAAAGGGTGTTTATATATATAAACCCCATTCCAAAAATTTGGACATATCCAAAATCAAAAATAAGCAAAAAATATAAAAACCCAATTTATTGTATTTTTCCAAATCAAATATTAAACAATATTTAAGTAACCCAGTATTAATATTTTAATAAGTAATCATTTTAATCAAAATAAAAGATCGAAATATAAAATGAAAAAATAAAAACAGGTGTGTAGAAAATAATAAAACGAGCCGAACAAAAAATGTATTGGTAAATTTGTTGAAATTTCACTAGCAATTGTTGATCGATCACACGATAAGATACCGTGAACCAATTGTATACTGTTATTTTTCAATTTAACAAAATCAACAGTAACCTTCTATCAACCATTGAAAAAAAAATTCCAGATCTAAGGAAACAGATTACGTAACTACAAAAAAGGAAATGAAAACAAAACAAAAAAGACAAAAAATGAAATAAACTCTTTTTCAAAAATTGTGACTCACCTGAAATAATAAATTCAAAAAAAAAAAATATCCCATAGTATTCAAGAACAATTAATAACTAAATATGATTTGTAATTCACTTTTAAGTCATTCTAAATCTATAAAAACCTGATATATTAAAAATTAAAAAAAATAAAACCAAAAACTAAAAAAAAGTGAGTCACAATTTTTTGAATGAGCATTACTTATTTTTTATTACTGAACTTTCACTGAAAAAAAGTTGAACAACAATATTTTTTATGAATAATTAAATCCATTTTCAAAGACCTTACAGAGTCGAAATTTTCTTAGTGATTATTTGTCTTTTCGAAGATCTCTGTTTTTTTCACATGATCTTTGTTAAAAAAAAAAAAAAGAAACCGAGAAAGAAAAATAAGAAATCAAAAAAAAAGAAAAAAAAAGAAATCAAAAAAAAAAGAAAAAGAAAAAGAAAAACAAAAATTTGAAAAAGCAAAACTAAAATTTGCAAAATTAGAAAAAATGATTCTGATCCAAAAATTTGTAAATATTTTTTGTAAAGAATACTGAAATAAACCCTCAAAACAACACCCATTAACATTATAAAGTGAGTCAAAATTTTTGAAAAATAGTTTAGTTTGTAAAATTAAAATTCTTTCCAAATTGAATTTAAAGTGCAGTAATGATGTTATTTCCACTGTTCAAATCATTTCCAAATTTTTGGAATTTGGTTAAGTAATTACATATATATATATATATATATATATATACAGTCAGTTTCAAATTTAAAATACAAATTTCAACAGAAATTTAAGGCACAAAAAAATCTCAAATTAAGGCACAAAATTTGAAATTGTTTTTTTTTACAAATTATTTTACTAGAATTTGAATTTTGTGCTTTAATTTGAGATTTTTTTTGTACCTTAAATTTCGTTGAAAGTTTGTGCCTTAAAAGTGAAACTGACTCATAAAAAAAAATAGCTACACAAATGTTCAGATCTAGAATGTAATTTTAGTGTAAATAAATTATATTAAGAAGTAAGAAATGTGTGAATTTAATTTTAGTTTTGTCTAATATAAATTTTGAATTTCATTTTCCATAATACCAATAAATTCAAATAAATATCTGTAATTTTTTACTTCATTTTCCATTTTTATTAATTATTTTACACAGGCTTTTAACAAATAATTTTATTGGTTTAAATGTTTATAAAACTTTGAAAATTTGATTTTCGATAAAATAATTCTTTCACTTGGTTTTTTTTAAAAGTTGCCTGAATTGAGATTACAATAATGGAAATTGAACTAGAAATTTTATAAAATTTATTTAAATTTAACAGTATAGTATCTTCAATAAAACGTGTTTTTATATTTTATAATAATCCAAAGGATTGAAATTTTGATTTTGAAAATTTGTTAAAAAGGTATTTTTTTTTTTTTTTTCGGGGTTTAGCTTTGTTGGTGTTTGAATTAATATTGTTTTTTTAGTTAGATTTCTGAAGCTCTTTTCAGAAAACAGAGTGATGTTCGAATTTTATTTTTTTCGGCCCTAATCTTGTCGAAAGGAATTTTTTTGTAAAAAGTGTTCTAGGATTTATAAAAAGAAAACTAAATCAATTTTTTTTTTTATTATTTTAACCTCTGAGTTATTTCTGATTAGTTATAAAAGTTCATTTTCCAAAATAAGGATTCAGAAATGCATGTTCAAAATAATTTTCATATCGCTGTATAAAACAGAAAATATATCATTTTTATATTAATTTTAAAAAAATCAATCAAGACTTTAATAAAAAAACAATAATTATTAAAAGATACAACATTTAAATTCTTTTAAACACAAAACACCAACTATTGAAAATACTATAGTTGTGTCTCAATAAAAAATATGCTTTTTTATCTTCTTTTTCTGATAGGGGATCTATTAAAGTTACATAGAGTTACATAAGTTCAATTTAATTTTAAATTTAAACTCCTTTGTGTTTTCAGTAAATTTTAAAATTTTATAAGAAATTTCTTTCATTTATTTTAACTGTCCCTTAAGGTTTACAATCCCTGAAACTGGAAAAAAGATTATCTTGTATTGGGTGTGGCAACTTGTTATTTTGGTTCTTAGCTGATTGATCCACAACTAAGTTTGGATCGTAAAGGTGGTTGAAAAAGGCTATTTTTGTCATTTTTTTTTTTTTTTTCCGAAATCCGAATTGATGAGTTTAAGATTAATTGATTGGAAGGTATTGAATTGAAAGTGTTAATTTTTGGGTTGTAAATTGAAATTATCTTTTTCCTTTTACAGAATTAGGAGTAAATAAAAAAACTTTTTTTTACAAGCATCAAATAATACAAAGCGTAAATAAAAATTTCAACACAGAAAACAAAAAACTCAATTACTAATTAAATATCTTCCAATTAATTAATCTTAGACTCATCAATTCGATTTCGGAAAAAAAAAAAAAATGACAAAAATAGCCTTTTTCAACCACCTTTACGATCCAAACTTAGTTGTGGATCGATCAGCTAAGAACCAAAATAACAAGTTGCCACACCCAATACAAGATAATCTTTTTTCCAGTTTCAGGGATTGTAAACCTTAAATTTGTTGAATTTTTTTCTTTTTTGATTTAGAAATATTCTTCAAAAATTTATTTTTTTTTAGGAAAAATTTCAAATTTTGATAGTTTATTCTAAGGATTATTATTTAATGGTAAAACTTTAAAGAATCAAAACCATATTTTACTCAAAACTTTTTGTTCTTTTCTTTGATAATTTCGTGTTTACCTTCTCGAAAAAATAAACAAGATCTTTTAATTTGGGTCGTTGAGTTTTCAAAGTCATTATTAAAATCAGTTTAACATTAATAAGAATATTATCATAATATTTCAAAAAAAGACCTAATAGTAATTAATTGTCAAACTCTCGGGTGGTTTTTATTGGTGTTAGTTCAGATTTAGGTAGACTATCCACCTTCTATTTTAAAATGAGAAAAAAACTTGAAAGAACTCATTAATAAACAAAATGATTTCTCACAATAAATAGAAAAATATTGTTAGTTCTCGACAAACTACAAAGAAGAATAATTTTAAAAATAATTTTAATACACTTATTTTGAAATTCTTAAAAAAGGAATAAAACATTTATGATCAACGAGAATTCTTCGACCATTTTCTAATGGAATGTACAAAACAATTTTTGGGATGGGAAAACAACTAACGTCAAGTAAAAATTATTCAGAAAACGAAAAATTTCGTTTAAATCAAATAAACCATTTGACAATTGTTAGTGGTTTTTAGATTCCTTGAATTTTCTATTCACAAAAAAAGAATTTAGGAAGAAATATCTTTACATGAAAACATTGGTTTTTAGATTGCTGACCAATTGAAATTTAATCAAGGAAGAAAAAATCTTTGTTTTGCTGAGGAATCGAAAAAAATAAAGAATAATTTTACCTTTCTAATAAAAAAAGAGATAATTTGAGACTAATAAACAACCCGGAACAAACAGAACAATTGTTTCGACTTTTCTAAAAAATAAGTTGTGGGAACGAGAAAAACATTTTTCCAAATTTAAAAAACTTGCCCGGACTTAAAAATATTTAAATTGTGATTCCTCTTAACGAAAGTTGCTGTTCAAAATTCAAAACAACTTTCCAAATTTATGAGCAAATTAAATGATCAGATTTGGGAAAATCTCCAATGGTTATCATCGAGTCCATATTCTTCATTTTCTGAAGAGGAAAGTGAAGAACGAAAAAGAGATCTCCTAAACAACGATCCTAATTTTCCAATTCTTTACGAACAAATAGCCTTGTCTCCGCCAAAAAAAAAGAATGGAAATGACCATCATAAAAAACTAAAACCAAATACAAGATCCAAAATCCAAAAGAGAAACCAAAAAAGCCAGTTTACTGAAAATTCAAAAGAGTTGGAGAAGCGCAAGGAAAAGAAAAATATGTCGAATCCAAATTCGCCAATTAAAATTAAAAATAAAAATAACAAACGAAGCAAAAAAAAAAAAAACCAATACGACCGTTCAGAAGATCAATTTACCTTCAGCTATGCCGAAAATTCTGTAATACATTCCTTTTTCCGGATCCAAAAAAACTTTGAACAATTAAAACGTGCTACGGATCGTGAATTAAAAGGGATCGTCCATGAAATTGAAAAAATCCAAAAAAAATATTTTCTCCAAAAACAAAAATTAACTTCAAATTTTACAGTCACCAGAGTGAATTCCGATATTGGGATCATCTCACAAAGATCAACTTTTTTACTTGGGCAAATCGAAAAACAAAAAAACAAAAATAAGAATCGAAATAGGGATCGAAATCAAAATCGGAAGAGAATTCAAAGCCATAACAGAAACAGGAACGATTTTGAAAAGTATCGAACAAGAGGGAACGGAGCGCATCCCGATGTCGGGATTTATTTTCTTCAAAGTGGTAACAAAGGAAAGAAGAAATTTTTAAGGTATTTGCATGATTTGTTGATGATCTGTAAGGAGATTTTAAAAATACCTGTTGAACAAATGACTTCAGAAAAATTTGAAAAGTATACAGAACAATTGCATCGCCGGTGCCGAGGCTGGGGATCAGATTGGCCAAACAAAAAGATTTCTTCAAAGTTGCTCTTTAATGCCGCTCGGATTCTTAGGATGGTTCGAAGTGAGGAAAGCAACCATGAATACCAATTATATAAAAGATTGGCAACAACGCCATCGACACAATTTTCTAATTCTCCTCCTTTACAATTCCTCAACACCGTACCTCAATTTGAAAACACGTTTCCAAAGGGCTTTAAAACAAAAACACAAACCAACAATAAAAATGATAATTACAAGAGCAACAAGAATAAAAATGGTAAGGGAAAAACTTTCAAAATAGATGAATTACAAAAAGAATTACAAAAAATTCAGGACACCCAAAGAAGAAATTCAGATCGAAATAATGAATTGGAATTAGAATTAAAATTTGAATTAGAATTAGAAAAAGAAACAAAAAAAAACAAAAATGAAAAGCCAAATAATCCCCCAACACAACTAAAAAAAGGAAAACAACGAAAAATTCGCCACAAAATACAAAAGGAAAAGGAAAAGGAAAAGAAAAAGAAAAGGGAAATGGAAAGGCAAAAAGAAAAAGAAAAAGAAAAAGAAAAAGAAAAAGAAAAAGAAAAAGAAAGGGAAAAGGAAAGAGAAAAGAAAAAAGAAAAATTCAAAGAAAAAAAAAAACCAAAAGAAAAAGAAAAAGAAAAAAGAAAACCAAAAAAAAGTGAAAAGGAAAAAGAAAAAGAAAAAGAAAGACCAAAAGAAATTAAAAAAGAAAAAAGAAAACCAAAAGAAAGAAAAAAACCAAAAGAAATTAAAAAAGAAAAAGAAAAAGAAAAAGGAAAAGAAAAAGAAAAAGAAAAAGGAAAAGAAAAAGGAAAAGAAAAAGGAAAAGAAAAGAAAATCAAAAGAAAAAAAATAACAAAACAAAAAGAAAAAGTATTAAAGAGAAAACAATCAGGATTTGGAAGAATTTTTAAATTATTTGCAAAATCACCAAAAAATGAATTCAACAAAATCTTAGAAAAAAAAAATAGTTTAGATTCTATAAGCCCAAATCTTAATATAAAAGATCCAAAGACTGATCAAAATCGTAAGAAATCTTTAAGCCGAGCAAATTCATCCCTAACAAATTTATCATTTAAAAAACACATAACAAATACAATAGACAAAAATTCTTCTGAAAAGAACCTTGATAAACTAACAGAAGAAAATAATAATGAATTATCAGAACCAGAAGAATTTTATTTATTATGTCGAATGTGTGAATGCTTGGTTCGAGTGGATCTTTTAGAAGAACACAGTGAGTATTGCATCGTAGCGAATAAATCAAAATCAAAATCCTTATTATGTGATGAGAGATTAAAAAAAATCATTGGTCATATAAACTCTTCCATAAAAAAATGGAAAACTAAATTAAAAAAAAATCCAAATGATAAATTATTGCAATGGAAAGTTTTAATTTTAGAAAACCTATTAATTTTTGGCAATTGTATGTTTAATTTAGATTCCAATGCACCAAATTATTTAAAAGTAAGTAAAACGCTTGTAAGGCAATTTATAAAAGAAATGAGTATTTTAAAACCAAAATATGACACGAATGACTTCTTATTAGCAGAAAGGCTTGAAAGAGTAATGCAAGAAAAATCAAAAGCGTTTAAAGGTGTTCATCACGCAACTCCACATCTTGAAAGAACAAAAAAAAAGCAAAGCAAAAACAATAATGAAATAAATAACGAAAATAAAAATATTGAAAAAAACGAGAAGAACAATTTAAAAAAAAATCACAAGAAAAAAAATAAAAATTCATCAAATATTAATAATAATGATGAAAACGAGAATGATAATGATAATGATAATGATCAAGAAACTGTAAAAATTGAAAAAAATATAAATAAAAATTTAATTCCTAATGAAGAAAGCAGCGATTCAAATACACATTATCATGAAAATAACAACAGCAAGGACAAAAACAATGATGAAGAAGACAACAAACTCACAAATAATAATAATAATAATAATAATAATGATAATAATAATAATAATAATAATAATAATAATAATAATAATAATTTAATAAATGAAATGATAGCAATGACTAGTGAAATGGAAGATTCAATCTCAAGCAGTGCAAATGAAACTTTACGAAGGTCAAGATCGAGAAGAAAATTACTAAAGCCAAGAATACAAAATTTTTCAAAAATTTCAGATTTTAAATTAATTAAAAAAATTGCTCGAGGAGCCTATGGGCGGGTGTTTTTAGCAAAAAAAAGAAAAACAGGTGATATTTATGCTTTAAAAGTTTTAAAAAAGGAAGACATGATCTTGAAAAATCAAGCAGAGCATGTAAAACGTGAAAGAAAAATCATGTCAAAAACTTCAAATCATAATCCACATGTTGTCAAACTATTTTATTCCTTTCAAACAAAAAAAAATTTGTATTTAGTAATGGAATATATGCCTGGGGCAGATTTGTTTAGTTTATTACAAAAAGTTGGTGGAACATTTAATGAGCAAACTGCAAAATATTATTTGGCTGAAATTGTCTTAATATTGGAATTTGTTCATTCATTATTGATAATTCATAGAGACTTAAAACCCGATAATCTCTTAATTGATAAAAACGGTAGATTAAAATTAGCAGACTTTGGTCTATCAAAAATAGGATTGATAAGAAGAGTTGATGTTCGGGATAGTGACAGAAATAGAAAAAGAACATCTCTAAAAAGCAGGAAAAAAAAAAAAAAAAAAAAAAAAAAAAAAAAAAAAGAAAAAGAAAAAGAAAAAGGAGAAGGAGAACGAGAACGAGAAGGAGAACGAGAAGAAATCGAAAAAGAAGAAGAAAAAGAGTTTCGATTTTCAACAAAAAGAAAAATTAAATTTATTTCGATCAAAATCAGTTATCGATCAAAGAAAATTTAATTTTATAGATGATTTTGAACTTATCAATAAACTTCAAAATTCAACCACCGATTCACTTGACAGCGGAAACTCTTTTTCTTCAACTTCATCTCAAACTTCATCATCGTCCTCTTCATTTAATTCTTCCACCTTTTCAAATTTTGAAATAAATCAAGAGTTAACAGAGAGTTATCAAAACGAAATTAACAGCGATGGTGACGACGACGGCGATGGTGATGATGATATTGATGATGAAATAATTATTAATAAAGATATTACTCAAAATTCTGATTCGAATAACATAAAATCAGAAAAAGAAATACCAGCATTACCGAAGATCAAAAAAATCATTTCAAGCAATAATCTGCATCAGAATTCACACCAAAATTTGCAAGGCGAAAAATCACAAAATAGGCGTTCCATGAGGCTCTCTCGGAAGCATAGAACAAGCCTTGTAGGCACACCCAATTATTTAGCACCAGAAGTACTCCTCGGAAAAACAGGGCATTCGTTTGCAATTGATTGGTGGGCATTTGGCATCATGGCCTATGAATTAGTTTGTGGATACCCACCATTCGTTGGAGATACCATTGAGGATATCTTTAATAATATTGTAGAACTCAATTTATATTTTGAAGATTTCATGTCAGACGAATTTGTGGACTTAATTAATTCATTACTAGTCGACGACCCAAGCGAGAGGCTGGGATCAAGAGGCGCAGATGAAGTTAAAAACCATCCCTTTTTCGCGGACATCGATTGGGATAATTTTTTTGAAACAGTGAGCCCACCATGGAAGCCCAGAATACAAAGCGAAACAGATGTCAGATATTTTGATTCAACCAGATACTCAAATGAAATTAATGAACAAATCGACCAGGACCTCTTAGACGACATGAGAGACGAAAATATCGACGATTCCTTTATGCCCAACTCGGGCAATTTTGAAGACTTTTCAACAGTGAATTGGGACCAATTAAAGCATTTGAACATGGAGGCAATACATTCAACTAAATCAAGTAGAGCGAGTTCTCCAAAAAGGATTGATGAAAATTAATTTTGTTTGTTAGTTTTTTTTTATTTTTTTTTTTTTATTTTTTTAGTTTTATTTGAATTCATTTTATTTGATTTATATTTGCAACCCTTTAATTTTTTTTTTTTTTTTATTTTATTGACGAATATCGTCAATTGATTTAATAATAATAGTTTTAATTTTAAAATATTAAAAACTAATAATCTGAAACCTAAGAATTTTTCAAGATTTTTACAATAAATAAATAATTATTATTATTAATTTTTGCCTACATAGCGGTTTTTTTTTTTTTTTTTTTTTACAAAAAAATCATGAGGATATCAAATTGATTATTTTTGATCAAAATATTTCAATACAGTAATTCCCAAAATGAAATTTAATAACTATATTTAACAAGTCAATTTTCATTATTTTCAACATTTTTTATGTGATAATTCCATTGAAAAATTTTTTTAAAGGTAAAGCTGGATATTTCAACTTCATAAATCAAAATAATATACATTATTCCCAACACGATTCCAAAAATTTGTACACTTCCAAAATAAAAAATTGGAAAAAAATTAAGATTTTTTTATTTTTTCCAAACATATCATTCAACCACATTTAAGTTATCAAATATTAGTCTTTTTATAAGTTATCATTTTGTAGCCAAATAAAAGAAAACCGATATACTATTTTTTTAAAAAAATTAAAAATTAAATCTGTTTAAATTGATGAAACAAGAGTTATAATAAAACACAATACAAACTTTGTTGATAATTTAATTAATAATTAATGATCGATCAAATAACAATTTTCCATCAACTGATCTTATTTGTTTTTTCTATTTAATAAAATTCAACTTGAACCTTATCTTGATCATTTGAATTTTTACAGATAACAGGAATTATCATGATGTTAGTAATATATTCGTAATAGTATTATTAAATGGAGATTAATCCAACTTTATTACAAAAATACATACAATTATCAAAAAATATAAAATAGTGATACAATATCAATCACCATAATGAAAATTTTTTTTTTGGAAATCAACTTTTGAAAAATCTCTTGAAATTTACAAAACAATACTCTTTATCCCTTTAAAAATGTTATAAAAATGTTGTGGGGATTGTGAATTGTCTTCGAGTGTTTGAAAGTATTTATTCACTTTTTAGATATGAATTTAATTGATAAAATTTTATTAACTACAATCAAAATTAGATTGATTTCATCAGATAATCCCCAAATAGTTTTATTTGTTAATATCAGAATTGAATTTTTAATATTTTGAAAAACAACTATAAAAAATTTCCTTTCAAAAATCAAGACTATCCAATATAAAACATAAAATATGAGATATTTTTAAGATTAAACTTAATTTTTAATAAAAATTATAGATTACTATTTTTTCGTTTTATATTGGAAATATGAAATTTTGGATTTCAAAAAATAGACCCAAAATTATCAATTTATTTAGATGAACTTAACTCATTCATTTTACAATTTTATACACAAAGAACAAAAAAGAAAATTAGGATAACCACATTTCATTTTATTTTCAAAAAATACTAGTTTCTTAAACATTATTTGTGTCAAATACTATATATACTTTTCTTCAAATAATTTTTGAAATAATTTTCTTACAAATTCTAGGTACCATTTTATATTTTTATCGAAATTTTTTTTTTTGAAATATCCAATAATTTTTTGAGATTAAATGAGTTTTTCTTTTTTACACAATACAAAAAAATAGGAAGGTTTAAAAAAAAGAATAATTATCAAGTGTTTTTTCCATAAAATTTTTATCTTTTTACCACTTCAGGCTAACTTGGTCTCTACTTTTTATCACTAAATCAGCGTGCTTGAATTTTCCGCTTATATTGGGAAAATTGGTAAAATGTAGATTTTTGTAGATTCTCGACCTTTGTAGACAATTTTTTTTTTCACAATCTGCTTGAAAATGATAAATATTGTTTGAACTAAGCGAGACACTTCATTTATTATGACTTATTTTTAGTCTTGGTTTAAAATGGCTGATATTTGCAAAGCAAATGTATATTATTTTTAATTTCCCATTAATTTTCTCAAGAAATAAATAGACTTTTGTGAGAATGGAACCTAGGCCAGTTTTTTTAGAGTAAAATTACCGACCTGAAAAAATCCCCAAATGTCGAGAATCTACAAAAAATATCATCTGCCCTTATATTGATCTTCGAATGGTAAAATCCTTCATTGTGTATTTAAACACTTCAACTTGTTTAAGGAGGAAAATTTTGATTGAATACATTAACTTATGTAGAATAGGTTCTCTAAGATCAAATTATTTTTTTATCCATAAATCTTGTAATGTCACAGAATACATATTTTATATAATAACTTTTAAGCAAAAAATTAAAACATTTTTGAAAAAAAAAATAATCATTTATAATATTTATTGATCATTTTTTATTCATATTTCATTATTTAAAAAAAAATCTAAAAATGGATAAATGTATTTATATAAATAAATCAAGAATTAATTAATGGCGAATTTAAATTCTTTAATTTTATCAATTTTCTCTTGTAATTTTTTTGGAACATTTACTGATTGCCAAGCTTCACAATCTATTTTAAGAAAATCTATTGTTATTGGCAAATTGGAATTTGTTTCAATTTCTATATTTATTTCATCAAGTCCATTTTCAATTTGTTTTGATTTCGCAAAATTCCAAAGACTTTTTAAATCTTCCTTTTGAATAGCTATTGCATCAAATTCATCTGGGGTAAAATTTGATAATATATAATAAATTTGAAATAAAGTTAAATTGTTTAGTACTGTTGTACACGTTTCAAATTCCATCAAGGGGTCTTTAAGTATAACTTTATTCATTATTATTAAATCCACAGCATTTTTTATTTGACCAAGTTCATTGATGGCTTCTTCAAATCCGTTCTGGCTTATCCATGACTCAATTTTAGTAATTGATTCTTTAATTTTGAGAGAATGCCCAATTGTACAGAATTTTTTTTTGTTTAATAATTGATGAAATATGGTTGAATTAATGAATGATAAGATGTGTTTAATCACTGTCAAAGAAAAGCTAAAGGGCAAAGAAAGGGATGTCTTGGATAATTGGTCAATTTCTTGGAAAATATCTAAAATGGTATTTACTTTCAAATCTAGCTTTGATAAAAAGCTATGAACTGTCGAAGATTTATTGTTAATAAAGACTCGCGCAATCGAATATTTAATTTCATCCTCGATGGTGTCTATTATATTTATATATGCTTCATTTGCCAAATGCCCCAGTTCTTTATGGAGATTGAAAATGGGTTCATCATTAGGAATAAATGTCATTTCTGAAATTAACTTTTTTTCATAAATTTTGGAATAATTATCTAATATTTTAATAATATTCAATGAAGATTCCTTTTTGTCGTTTTTCGTTTTATCATCACCATCGTTATCATTGCCATTATCATTGCTATTATGACTGTTGTTAAAAACGGAACTAGAATTATTAAAATCATCGTCTTGTAAATAATTTTGATTATAATTTAATCGAATTTTTGTGAAAGATTCGTCTATTTTCTTAAAATTAAATTCTTCAGGATCTTTTTGAACCAAATCTATTAACAATCTAATAGAAAAAAGAATATTAATTAAAATCCAAATCAAAAGTTTTCTTTCATCTCTATTAATCCTTAACATTAATTTTAAGGAGTCAATGAAAGATCCTAAAACTAATTCAGATCCCTTTGTAAAAGAATTTGTCAATAAAAAGAAATTAATAATTAAACAAGCCGGTATGGGATACTTTTTTGAATAAATGGGCTCTGAAAAAAAAAATATTCTTTCTATTAATAATTTTTCTTGTTCAATTATTAAATTAATATTCAATTTTTGTTCCAATTCTGTGATGATAAAAGATTGTTTATAAATACCTTTGTTTCTTTCTGAAATCAATTCCTTATCTTTATTAGATTTTGAATATTTATTTTTAATTATATTTTGGATTTCCAATAATTTATCTGGTTCAATATCCCATTTTGGATTTTTTTCAACTTCATTTTTGTCAGTTTCCTTTTCACTTTCACTTTCACTTTCACTTTTACTGTCATTTTCACCTTCACCTTCACCTCCACCTTCACGCCCACGCACACTTCCACCTCCACTTTTCTTTCTTTCCCCACTTCCACTTCCACTTATTTTGCCTTTCCCCTCTTTCTCCCTCCTCTCCCCCCCTTTATCTTCTTTCTTTCCATCTTTACCAACAACATAATCATACCCGGTAGTTTCTTTAAAAACTTCTATTACCCATTCCACTTCCAATTGCAATTGCGCTTTCTGGGTTTGAAACATTTTTAACTGGAATTCGCATTGCTGGATGCTTATGATTAAAGGCTTTTCAATGCCCAGGATTTGTTGGCGTAACATTTGATTCTTTTTCAATTGCTTTTGATAGCCATACAGATCATTTTTCATAATGTCTTCTTTGGTTTGATTGAAATTATTATCTTTAGCGTTTTTGAGAATTAAGCAATCATGCTTTATTTCCTTAAATTGACTTTTTAATTTATTATTTTCAATTATTGTATTTTGTGTTTTCTTAATCATTTTTTTTAGTTGCTTCATATTTGTTTCAGTGAAATTTTCCGTTATCAATTTACTTCTTTTTTTGTTTTTCACATCCATTTCCTCATTAATTAATTTCTTATTTAATATAATTGTTTGTTCAATTTTTTTATTTCTTGGATCTTCTCCTTCCAATTCGTCATATTTATCATTTAATTGTTGGAATAATAAATATTTGATCTCATTTTTTTTCACATAATTTTTTTTTAATATAGATTTTTTTGATTGGACAGATTTGTGTTCCTTTTGAAGATTTAATCCGATCTCTTTTAATTCAATTCGATTTTTTTTTTGTCTTTCTTTAATCTCCTTTTTAATTTCATTTTTTTTCGTGTTTAGTTGGATAAAATTATTTTGTAATTCAAAAACATATCTTTTCTGATCTTGAATTAAAGCGTTTTTAAAAGTAATGTATGGATTGACAATTAATTCTGCAAATTCTTGGATATTTTCTTGGCTAAATGTTGTTGTTTTCAAATTTTCGTTTAATTCTTTACAATAAATTACATTGTGGATAGAGATATCTCTTAATTTTCCATATGTGCTGGCTCGTTTATTTAAAAACGTTACATTTTGTTCAATATTCTTTAAATTTAAACTTTTTTCGATTTTACTCTCATAAATTTTTGATAATTGCAATTTTAATTTATTATTTTTTTTTTGAATACTTAATTTTTTTTTTTTATATTCGTCTTTTTTCAATAAATACTTTTTATAATAATTATCAATCAAGTCTGGTAATATTTGGTTTTTTTTTTTCTTTTTTAATTTTTTTAATTTAATCGATAAAATAGAGACATTGTTGCGTTTTTGCCTTAATCTCTTTTGCTCATCTTGAATTATTAAATTATCTTTTTCTAATTCGATCAAATTTTTTTTGAATTTTTCTTTCTCGTTTGTTGTTTTTTCAAATTGCTTGTTTAATACTTTTAAGATTTGCCTTTTGCTTTTTAATCGTTCCCTTATATATTTTTCCAAAATTGTTAATTGCTTCAAGACTTTGCTTTCAAAATTACTTTCCAAAATTAAATTACCCTCGATTTCTTTTTGTTGCTTTTCTAATATTTCTTTTTGATTGTTCTTTAATTTTGTTCTTAAATCTGAAATCCTTTCTTTTTCTTTTAAATTTTTTTCATATTTAGTTTTCAATTTATTTTTTGTTTCGATTAACACATTTAACCCTTTATTCAATTGCTCTAGTCTACTCTCCAATTCAATAATTGACAATGATCTTAACTCTTTGAATTTTTGCTTTTTTTTTTCTCCTTGCTGGTTATTTTTTTTTTTCTTTTTTTTTTCAATCTCCTTTTTAATAGACTGGCCAATATTCCTTTGCGTTGAACTAAATGTCCGCAAGTTTTTTATTTTTTTTTCCTTTTGCAGATGCTTTCTATTCATTATTTTCCTTTTTGAAGAACTGGGATAATTGATATTTCCATTTGTCATTCTCTTTTGGCTTTCAAAATCAATTATTACGGCCTCGTCTTCGGTAAACTCAGAATCAGAACCAGATATTTCACTGGTTCCATTAAATTCTGTCAAATCGTCACCCCAAGACAAATCACTGTTATTGTTCTCTTCATTTCCATTGCTTCCAGATGAATTTTTTGGAAATTTTGAATTGTTTGGATTCTTTTTTGAGATCTTTTCAGAATTTAGGAAATTGATTTGCTGCTTATAGAGATCTAATTGATCAGAGATTTTATGATCTTGAAGTAAAGGACATAGCCTACTTGATAATTGCAATGGCGTGACATGAAACGCAATCAATAGCGATGGGCGTGTTTTTAATTTCACTTTTGTTCTTAATTTGAATTCATAAATATTTAATAGCGGATCCTTTGAAAACGCAAATTGACTCAAATTTATTTTTAACATTGCAACAGTTCGGTTTTTTCTTCTTGGTTTGTATCTATTGTTTCTTGTATCACTTAGTTTTAGTCTGAGGACTAAAAGTTTTTTTGAATAAGTCACAATTTCGTTTTTTTTATTTTCTTCTTCTTTTTGTTTTTCTTTTTCTTTTTCTTCTTCTTCCTTTTGATTTTTCTTTTTCCTTTTCTTTTTGTTTTTTTTTTTTGTTTTGGGCTTTGTAATTTTTGAAATAAATTTTGTATTAAATTGAAATTCTTCTGCGAATTGTGCTTCACCATTTTTTGTTGCAAAAGTTTTTTTCGTTTTTCCTAAATGCTTACCAGATTTATAGTGCAAATATAATAAACTATTATTTGTTGGTAAACCAATTACACATATTGCTACAAAGCGTACGGTAAATTTAACTTTTTGTTGTTTTAAATGAAGAATTTTACTCATGATCGCTTGGTTTTTTTTTTTTTTTTTCTCTAATCAAGATCAAAAGAAAAATATTGTGAATCTTGTTTTTGAAAAAAAAAGTGAAAAATGAAAAATATTTGATATAAAGTTCTTCAACTGAAAAACATAATGATTGTACCAAATTGTCTTTCAATCCAATTTAAATATTTACAATTTCACTTAAGCTCTCGATTTTTGTTGTTATTGGCATTAAAAATAATTAAAATTGGTTTTTTACTAAAGTTTTTTTCCGAGTTAAATTAAGATATTTTGAATTTTTTGTTTCTGGTCTGCCAAACAATGACAATTAATAACTATTTTTTTTTAATTTCCTGAATACGAACAAAATTTAAAAAGTCAAATAAACAAGCGTGAATAATAATCGATTTCAAGAGTAAGAAAAATTTTATATTCTTTTTCTGAAACAGTTTCATTGAATAGAAGAATTTTGAGTAATCAATTTTCATTTATCGAGTTGCCCCTTCTGAACCAAACTCAGAGACATCTTTACAGAACTTATTAATTGTATATGAATTTTATTTCGGATAAAATTTATGTTGATTATCTTAAATCATCAGAGAAATACTATTAATTGAACTCTAAATCTTTAAAAATTTTCATTCACCTTTTGAAAAATTGTTTTATCAAAGTCAAAATTCAACTCAAAACTATTTGTGATATTTAACGTTGTGTATATTTTGATATCATCTTTTAAAATTGTGACTTTTGAGGTTTTATTTATTTCTGCAGATTTTGTTTTTTTTTGAAAATGTTAAGCGAATAGTAAACATAAAAAAAATCTTCAAATAAATTTAATAACAAATTTAAATAAAATTTACCACATCCTGAAATTGAAAAATGGTGTGAAAATCTGATTACACCCAAAAGTAAACTTCCTTGTGTGGCTATTTTCAGAAAGAAATCAATGTTTTTTAAAAATTTTGATTCGATTTTTATATTATTTTACTAGTTTAAAATTCAACATATCACCAAAATATTTTAAAAAAAAATTCATTTCCATGAAAGAAGAAAGAAATTTTAGTGCCTTGGAGGAATTGTAACTAAATACTCTTAAAAAAATGACACTACTAAGTTCTGAAATAGTACAGTATAAAAAATCTACTTAATTTCAAAAAAATTACAATAATTATTTTAAAACTTGAAAAAAAATATTTCTTTGATTGATTCAAAGAACAGTTCAAAGTCAATTTTTTCTTTTTATTGAATAAAAAAATATGAGAAAAAAAAAAGCAACCAATGAAAATCAAAATTCTCCATAAATGCCCTTTTAAAACCAAAAAAAATCAACATCGAATCTAAAGAATTATTTTTTGAATTTGATTATTTATAATCAATAATTAATAACCCAATCTCAATTTTTTCAGTGAATTATTAATAGCCCAAAGATTAAAGGTATCGATAGGATTTATTATTATTTCTCAAATTTTTTGATGAACTTCAAACCAATAAAATCAATTCGAATAAATAATTCTAATAAAAAAAAATAGATAGATATTCACAAATAACAAATTTTAATAATATCATTTAGTTTTTTAAACTCCGGATATTTAGAAAAGGGATATTACCAATCTTTTAAATTTCAAGAAATTTAATGAAGATTTGTGAATGAAATATATTATCATATTTTTTAGATCTTCAAGGATTTAATATTTGATTGTTTTTTTTTAGTATTTTTAAAATAAGATTAAATTTTCAATGGATATTTGTTCATATAGACTCCCAGAAATTACAAATAGTGAGATTTCTTAGAAATATTTTTTTTTGAAAATTTTTCAATTTCTAATTTGATCGAAAAATCCAAAAAAAAAAAGGATCTGATCGATCTCAAAAAATCAAACATCATAAAAAATTTACTTCATTTTAAGAAAATAGTAAACCCCAATTCAAAATTTTTAACACACCAAAATTCGATTTGTGAAAAAAAAACTTATTTAACCACTTCTCGAAGATTTACCAAATTAGAACCATTCACTAATTGAAATGTTATCACCTTTTTATAAAATAAAATACTCACAAAACAAAAAATAAATAATTATCAATACAAATAAATCATGGGTGTGTTAAAAATTTTGGAGAGAGCAAAACAAAAAAATACATTAGTAAATTTGTTTAAATTCTATTAGGAATATTGATCGATCAAAGGTTAGATACTACCAACTAATTTTATTTGAGTTCTTCTATTTGGAACAACTCTACTATAACATAATATCAACCTTTCAAAAAAAATTGTTATCCAAAAAAATAAATTACGTAAAATCAAACAATAAAATGAAAACAAAAACTAAAAGATGAAAAAATGATTATCATATTTTACAAAAATCAAAATTATCTCAAATTTCAATGAATTTGTATTATTGTGATTGTTTGGAACATTTTAGCTGTGTGGAAAATTTTGAATTTTATTTTATCCAAAGTCGAAACTAAATTTCCAATTTGAATCATTTGAATAAATAATTTTGAAAACAACTTTTTTGAATTTTAAAAATGCCATTCTTCACAAGATCAAAAAAATTTTTTAAAAAAAAAATTCAAATTTGCAAATTTACCATAATTTGATAACTTTACTACTAATAAACACTATTATTTAATAAGAAATCTTCGATCAGAAATTATTTTTAAAGATATTTTACAATTTAAGTTGAATAATCCATTTTACCCAATAAGACTTTTTTAAAATTTAAGAGTAGAAAATTGATTATTTTTTTTTTTACAGTTAGTTGGTTATAATAATATAATTAAAAAATATTCTAAATTTAATAAATACCTTTCGGAGGGAAAATCATTTTTTTTGACTATTAAAGAATTTTTTGTTCTTTTAAATTGAAAAAAATATTTTTTTTTTTGATTTGACCGTTAGGTTTTTTTTTAATTTTTAAAATGAAAAGAAATTTTTCATAATTTTTCGATTTATCCCTCAAATAAAAAAAAAAAACATAGACGCTCTAGGGTACTCTATAGAATTTAAAAGAATAGAGTAATATCAAATACTTTATCAGATTCTTTCGAATTCGGGGTAAACGTAGTTTGCTTTTTTTTAATCTGAGAAATAGAAAAAAAAAAATTGAAATTTTATTTTATTTCTTAAATTAAAAAAAGACGCCGTTAGGTTTTTGTTACTTTTTGAAATATAAAGAAAGAGTATTTAATTTTCTTTACATTACAAAAAGTAAAAAAAACCTTGAAACTCTACGGACACTTTCATTAGTTTTTCAACAATGTAAGCAAATATCTAAAAATATATAATTTTTCCTTGATTCTTTTAAATTCTGGAAAACCCATGCACTCTACGGCACTCTACGGAGACATATAATACCTATCTCATAATTTTTTTTTCTCGATTTCAGTTTGATTAGATGAGTCCAGTATAATTTCAAAACTATGGGTTATTATCTAGAAAAAATAAATATATCCAAGTTGAATTAAATTAAAATTTATCCTACATTTTCTTCAATTTTTTTACCAAAAAAACAATTTTTTAATCTTGACTCGAGAATTTTTAAAAAAGTAATACCCCAAACAACAATACACATAATAGACCTATGAATTTGGAGTTCTGAAATTTTGAATTGAATGAAGATAAACTTTATTATTAAGACGAAAGGTTAATTAAAAGGAATAGTTTTGTCTAACTTTATTTTTTTTCAATTTAATTTTTTCATACTAGTGTTTACCATCATGAAAAAATTTTTTCAAAAAAAAATCAAACATTTGCTAATTTTACACTTTTTGATAACTTCACTTATAATAAACACTATTAGTTAATAAAGGATCTTGGATCAAAAAATACGTTTAAAGATATTTAATAATTTAAGTTGGAAAATTCTATTTTCCTGGTCCAGTAAGATTTTTTTTAAATTTAATAGTAAAAAATTTGAATATTTTTATTTACACAGTTAAGAGGTTATAATCATATATTTTTTAAAGTATTTTAAATTTAATAAAAATCTTTCAAACTGTTAACCAATTATTTAGACTATTATGAAATTATTTATTAATATAAATTTAAAAAAATCTGTTTTTTTTAATTTTTTGTTAGGTTTTTTTTAATTTTTGTAATAATCAGAAAATTTTAAGAAATTTTCGGTTTATTCCAAAAAGTAAAAAAAACCTAGGATTTCTCAATAATTATTATCGGTAATTTTTTTTTCTCTGTTTAAGTTTTATTAGATGAGTACAATGTTTTCATAACTATTTTTTATTACCTATCAAAGTAAAGATCTCCAAGTTGAATTAATCTATAATTCATTCTTCCGTTTATTTGTAGTTTTTTACCCGAAAAATGCCTTTTTTTCTTGACTAGAGACTTTTCAAAATCGTAGTACTATTAACAACAATAAATACAATACCCTCATGAATTTAAAGTTCTGGAATTTTGATTATATTGTGAATAAACTTTATTATTCAAGATGAAAGGTTAAGGAATGGAGTAGTTTTGTCTAACTTTTTTTTTTCAATTTTATTTTTTCATACTAGTGTTGTGCAAAATAATTTTTGAAAAAGATATAAGATTGGTAATCCAAATAAAAATAAATAAGAATAAAGGATTAGTTTCAAAAAAAAAAAGTTAAATTTTATTTTGTGATAATTTATATAATTACATTTGTTCATCAATTCAATTCTATTCAAATAACATTTTTATTTCTGAAAAAATGAAAAAAATAAAAACAAGAAAGCAAGAATATAAAATGAAATTTTGTACTATTCGAAGGTAAATTAAATTTTAAAAATTAAAATTTAATTCAATTTTTATTTTTCGTAAGAATGTCTCGTGGAATGCAATGATTTAGATGGGAAGCTTTGTTGAACGATTAGTTTATTTTTATCAAGAATAATTCCCTTTTTACTATCTTTCAAGGCATTATCAACACCCTTTTGAGATTTAAATGTGACAAAGCCATAATTCTGGCTCAATGGTATATGGACTTTGATAATTGTGCCATATTTTTTAAATTTTTTTTCTAATTGATTTTGAGTTGTATTTGGAGTTATATTTGAGACCCAAATTACAAAATTGTTTCCATCTTGTCCTGTTGTTGTATAACTACTTTCTTTGTTGACAATGAACCCCCTTCCTCTTCCCCTTGCTCTTGACACAACTGGGATTCCTCTTCCTCTTCCTCTTCTCCTACTCCATCCCCTGCCTCTACTTCTTCCTCTGCCTCTACTCCATCCCCTGCCTCTGCCTCTGCCTCTGCCTCTGCCTCTACTCCACCCGCTTCCGCTTCCTCCTCCGCGGCCTCTTCTTATCAAATTGCCTTTATCCGAATCATCTTCTTCGATGTCATCTTTTTTGCTTTCCTTTGTTTCAATTGTTTTTTTTGATTTTGTTAATCCCTTCTTGATATTTTTTTTCCCTTCACTGCCTTCTCGTTGTTTATTTCTCTTGTTTTCTTTATTTTCATATTGCTCTTCTTCGGATTCATCAGATCCTTCTTCTGATCCTTCTCCTGATTCTTCTTCTGATTCCTCTTCGGATTGTTCTTCTTCTTCTTCTTCCTGTGATTCTTGCTCTTCTTCTTCTTCTGATCCTTCCTCTTCTTCCTCTTCCTCTTCTTCACTTTCTTCTTTTTCTGATTCTTCCTCTTCTTCACTTTCTTCGTCTTCTTCGTCTTCTTCTTCTCCTTCTTCGGATTCGTCTTCTTCATCACTAGTTTCTTCATAGTCTTCTTCACTGTCCTCCTCAACATTACTATTATCTTCTTCAGATTCTGAATTTTCATTTTCAGATTCGCCTTCTTCTTCGTTCAGTGATTTGTTTTTGTAATTATCGTTTTCTTCACCCAAAGATCCGTCTTTTCTTTGAAAACCTGACAAATTTTGCTCGGGATCGCTAACTGATTGATATTTTTTTTTTCTTTTTGTTCGACGCCCCCCAGAGACCCTGTGAAAGTCGTCCTTAATAAATCTCATAATATCGTTCCTGATAAAAAAAAATCCTTCTTGGTTGTTGCTCTCCAAGATAAATGTTCTTGTAAATTTTTGTGCGGTTTCGCCCTTGTTTGCGATCCATCCAATTAGACAAATAACAATGCTTCCATTACCACAGTCTTGGTAAACAATATCGGAAAAATCAATTTGACATTGCACATAATTTTGAGAGTCGATTTTCGTTTGGATATTTTTCTTTGTTGAGCATTAAATTTTTTTTTGTTGGTTGTTTTTTTTGTTGGTAGTTTGCAAAAAAAGCAAAAACAAAATGAAAAAAAAATAGAAAAAAGAAAATTAAGAAACATTCACAACTAACTAATAACCAAATATCGTTCAAAGATTTAAAGAAAGGTGGTTTTTTTTGATTTACTTTTGGCTATTATTCTTTTTCTTTTGTTGGGTGCTGAAAAAAGAAACACATACCATTCCTCTTGTTGGGAAATCAATCTCTCCTTCTTCACCAATCGAAAGCAAGGAATTTGGTTCAAAAAATTCATGAAGTGTTTGTGGATCTTCATTTAAACGCTTAAAAAAGATCTGTAAAAATGTCTTTGCGATCTTTGGGATTTGTGTTCTGTGTTTTGAGTTCATAAACTTGATGTTTTAAAATAAAACAAAAGTGAATATATTAAAAAAAAAATAAAAAATATATTTTTGTAGAGATTTTTGGTTCTTGAATTAAAAGGAGATATCAGGTAAACAATATATTTTCGACTATTGTTTTTTCTGGATTTTTTAATAATTTTTCTCCCCAAATAATTTTTTTTCTGATGGATTGGTGTTGGTTTCTTTTGGTTTTTTTCAAATTAAAAACATTTTCAGGGTTTAAAATTCGTTCACCAAAAAGAAATAATTTTTCAGTTTATTTGGGTGAATTTTTTTTTAATTTTACTTGTTTTTTTTAATAAAAAATCATTATCACCCTTAACTAGTTTGCGTTGAACAAAAAAATATGTTAATAATTAATATTCTATTATCCCACCCACAGAAGCGAACATTGATCAGAAAGATATCTACAATTTTTTATCACTTTTTTTCCTTCAAATTATTTTCAATTTATACTAAATAAAAAAACACATTATTTAAGTCAGTATGCTTTGAAGTCAATAACTTTGAATGAAAATTAAAGCACTAACAACTGTTTCAAATTAATAAATACAATTTAAAATCCTGTTGTTAAATAATGCTTACAGACTTCAATAATAGGTTGTTTCAACATAAAAGGTGTGTTTTATACTTCAAGAACACCTATTCATCATAAGTTTAAAGAAACCAACAATAAACCATAAGTAAATTTGGTGTTAGTTTCTTCTCGTTCTATTATTAAATAGGAAATTCTAAAAATAAAATATCGAATTGGAAAATATTTCTCAAAAAAAAGAGTATAAATATTTTAATAATTTTGTATTTAAAAAAAAAAAAAACAAGAAATTTGAGGAAATTACAAAATATTTTGAACAAATTTAATTCCTAATTTAAATTTTACTTAAAATTTCAAGGAGTAATCATTTAAAATCGATTTGAACTTAGGTATACTACTGGTTTTTGAATTCGATGTTGCATTGGAACACAAATCCAAAAACACCTAAATGTCCATAAATTACACAAAAAACGATTAAAAGAGAATTATTTTAAACTATGATACCTTGGAACCACTCAAAATTATCCATGTTCATATCTAAGAAAAAAACACCATGAATCAACCTTTAAAATTATTTCTTTGCAAGAGTACAAAAATTAGTTCTCAAAAATTTTGAGTAATGTCATACACAATTAGAAATTGTCTTTTCAAGACATTTTTTCATATATTTTAAATTCCATCAAGTGATTACCAAAAATACTACATACATACCGGATACTAATTCTTTTTATACAAAAAATAAGTAGCATAATATTCAAAATTATTTACACTTTATTACTTTTTACATTTTTTCACCAATATATTAATCCCATTCAGCTAATTTAAAAATAAAATAAAAGATACTACATGATATAATTCTGATTTTATTTATTTTCTGTGAAGAAATATAAAAAGAAAACCTGTTTTAATTTTTTTAATAAAGTTCTCATCCATAAGAATATTCTTATCTGAGAAAGAATTTAAAGTAAAACTTAATAGAGTACTTCTACAATAATGGCAAGGACAAAGTTTGTATTTGTATAACCTTTTTTAGTGAATAACAACTGTTATTTATTATTTTAAGAATATTAAATTAATTTTTTTTTATTTTGACAAGGATTCAATCAAACTTGATAATCAAATTCATTTATCAACTTTCGAGAAAAGAATTATAATTTCCAAAAAAATATATTTTTTATAATTAATTTTCAGTAAAATGATCTTCATTTTTTTGTTTGTTTTTTAGGATTTGAGAATCCCTTAGAATATTTTAAAAAAATGGTTCTAGTATAAATTCTCCTTTGGGTAATTCATGTTCGTTTATATCTCTGAATAACATTTAAGCTTTTAATATTATTATGAAACAACAAGAATAATAAACTCAAAATTTAATGGATAGAAGTTCAGAAAATATTTTTATTTTATTTCATTTTCAATAATTTGTGTTGTTTGTTGAAATTTAAAAGTGAAAATTGTATTTTTTTTCAATTAATCATATTATAAATAATAAGTTGTTGATATTAAAAAAAAAACTGTATTTATGTTAAACCCCACACAAAAAAAATAACAAAAACAAATTATTTATTAATAATTGAACTGTGAAAAACAAAAATGAAATCAGTAGAATAACATACATATAAGATTAGTTGATAACCAACTGGAATTAATCTACTCAACAAATCTATTATTTTCTTTAAAATTGCCAAAAACTGAAATTCAAAGTAACTTGATTGGAATATAATCAAAAATGTTCATTTTGATCTTGAATTAAAGATCCTATAAAATTTGGATATGTCTTTTCTACAATCATTTTTACTGTTTTGATAACCTTAAAATTACATTTATTTGCATAATGACGATAGATCTTATAATGAAAAAAAAATTTGAAATGTCTTAGGTGATGAAAAAACAATACAGAGAAAAAATAGAAAAAAAAGAAAAAGATACAAAAATTTTTAAAAAATGATTTCAATTTTGAGATTACCAAAATAATTTTTTTCTTAAAAATCCATTCAAACACTTTATCCACATGTGACCCACAAATTAAAACTTAACCCATTGGGCTAGTAAATAGTTTAAATTATCTGATAATATTTGTTGATTTATTTATACTATTATTTAAAATTTATATGGGGAAAAATTCAAACTGATTCTCTTTTTTTACTCAATTTTAGAATATCGCAAATTCTGGATTCTCAGTATACTAAATATCTAACAATAAAAGATTTATCAGATCTAGTAAATAAAAAATAAATAGAAAACATAAAATAAAATATATTTATTTAAAAACTCTGGGTTAAAGAAAATTGGAAGATGAAAATAAAGTGGAACTTTTATCCCTTTTATTGATTAAGCACGAATATTATTAATAATAATTTTTAGTTTTTTTTTTTATTTGAAATTTATTAAAAGTTGGAAAATGATATTAAATTATTTTTTTAATTTTTAACTTTAGGCTATTAATAACTCTCTGAAAATATTTAAGAAGGGTTATTAATTATTATTTCAAAATTATTCAAATTAAAAAATATTTTTTTATGTTTAAAGTTAAATTTAAAAGGTTTTATAAAAGTAATTTTGGAGAATTTTAAATTTAATGGTTTGTTTTTCTTTCTCGTATTTTTTTGTTCAATAAAAAGAAAAAATTGATTTAAACTGTTCTTTAAATCAAAACAATGATCTTTTTTTTGAGTTTAAAATAATTATTTTAATTTTTTTGAAATGAAGTAAATTTTTAATATTAAGGTATTTTAAAACTTAGTGGTTTTATTATTAAAGAGTATTTTTGTTAACTTCCTAAACATACAATAAGGTTTCTTTCATCTTTGAAGAGAATAATAATTTTTTTTTAAATAATTCAGAAATAACATGGATTTTTGATTTTTTCTAAAACGAGAAAAATAAAATCAAATTTTTTAAAAAAACTTTTTTCCTTTTTGAAAACAACAATTAAAGTAAGACTGGTATTATAATAATCAGACTTTTACTTCCTTTTTCAAATTCAAGAAGTTGTAAATTTTTTTTGAATTTGCTATTAATATAATAAAAAGATATTTTTGATGTTTCCAGTCAATTAAATAAACATCAAAAAAACCAAAACATACAAATAAAGTCCTTAAATTTTTGTATTAATCAGAACAAATTTCAGAACACCTAACCTGAAAAAAATAACACTTTGCTAAATTTAAATAAGACTTGTATTTGGATAATAAATGGTAAAAAATTTTTATTTCATTTTCATTTACCAATTTTTCTTTTTCAAATCCTATTAAATCTACCAGTAATAAATCGGGATTTATATCCTCTATTTATTTGATTGGCCCTTTTTTGTTGGTATGTATTGTGTAATTTGAGAGAACTAAGAATCCTTCATGTAGGAATTTTTAAAAATGAAAAATATGAAAACGAAGTGAAAATTTTATCCCATTTTTTTATTCCAAAACCAGTATTGTTTCAAATAGAACTTTTTGCTGACATCATAATTTCCTCTCATTAGGCAATTTTAGACACACCAACAAGACGAAAACAATTGAAAGATCGAAAGCCGTAAAAATGATTGCAAAAATTTTTAGAAAAAGAATCAAAATTATTCGGAAAGGCAAAATAAATCATTAATTATTTAAAAAAAAAAAGAGATCGTCAAATAACAAATACAGTGTTATTTTCAATACTAAAAACACAGAAGAAAGTTGACCAAAGAACCAGCCAAAACAAAAGGGAATACCAAATGATTAATTTTTATTTGATATAGGAAATATGCATTATTTTGATTTATAGAAAATAAAAAAAATTAGGTTAATATAATTGCAACAAACAAAAGGAGAATTGTTTTATTCATCACCCTTGGCTTTTGTCAATGCTTTGTAAAATTTATAAAAGAAAAAATAAAAAGTATTTGGCTATGATCAAAAATTAAACAAAAAAAATTTTGTGTTTACTAAACTTTGATCGTTTTTTGCTGGTTTGTATTTGTTGGGTTGTCGCTCTGCTTTTGGCTTTGTTTTCTGGAATTGTCGTTCTTTTGGAGGTGTGGTGAATTTTTCTCGTTGGAAGGCTGCTGTTGGTTGTTTTCAGCCATTGTGGATCCATTTAATGGAATTTTTTTTTGTAAAATTGTGTGCTTCTTCTTTGCTTTCATACGAACCCAAACAGTCGTTCCTGTTAAAACTAAAAACAGTGTCATAATGATGATTAGTATCCCTATTTCCGAATTCAATTTTGATTGAATTGAATTCAAATAATAAGAAAATGCTTTCTTTTTTCTGTAGGGCTTAAATTTTTTTATTGGTTGCTCCTCATGAAGTGGTGAAGATCGTTTGTTGTATGACTTTATTCTAATGGCCCGGAATTGGTTGCTTTTTCGAGGGCTGTGGTTGAGTGGCAAATTCATTTTGCTGAAAAGAGATCTTATTGATTAAAGAAAAATCCAAAAAATAAATTAGCTTTTTTAGAAATTGGATTAATAATTTGGGATTAATCAGTTCTTAGAAGAACAGATAAAGCAAATGCCCGTTTGGGTATTGAATTTAAGAATTTGTATTAGAAATCAATAAATTTGAAATTAGAATAATAATCCAAAAGGAATAATGCTTTTTTAACGAAAAAATATCTTATTTTTCAAATCAATATTTCAAACGACAGGAGTTGAGGCTTAATAAATAGAAAGTTAAACCCTGAAATTAGAGAATTGTAATTATTCTATTTATTTATTTGAGTCAAGAATTATTTATTAGTAGATTGATAAATAATTGTTTAACAAGATCACAAAAACTGTGAAAAACAAATGGTACTTGTAAAGTTTAATATCAAAGTTCGATAAGGAAACTTAATTAAATTTTTTAAGAGATCATTTTGAATATTTTTGAAAAAGATCTTTGTGGGTGATAAAAAACTATTTAATAAGGTAATATTTTGGTATTTTAAGGGCGGTTGTTCGAAATGAATTCTTCAGACAAACTTCTTTCCCATATTTAAAGATTAACACCTCACTTTATTCGAACTGAAAACTCTTAAAAACATTTGAAGTCAATAAAATTATTCCTTTTTGAAAATGGTTGCATATGAAATTAATACTGGTATTTGAGTTTTAAATGGGGAAAATTTTCACTTTATTTTCAATTTTATTCTTTTTCAAATAGATCCATAAACCAAAAGCCCTTTCTTTGAGAACTCAAAATGCTTTTGTCTTCCAATTAAAAAATGAAAATTTTCAGTTCATATCCCAACATATTTTTCTAGTTTATAAGTTGATTTAAATACCAAAAATCTTTACAATATCATTTAGAAATGATATTTTTTTAAAATAAATTCGGTTTATAATTCAATTCTACAAGTTATTCTATCTTTTATAAATAATTAAAAATAATATTTTTATAATAAACTCAATTCCAAAAAATGGTACATAAAAAAAAATTACATTAATAAAAATATACTCCAAAATACATAATACTTAAACATTAAAATAATAAAAGACCCGAAAATATTTAATTAATAGTATTTATATATTTTATAGTGTATTTAAAATTCAATTCGAAAAATAAAAAAGAAAAAATAAAAAAAAGTGTGCACCTATTTTTGGAACACGGTTACCAAAAAATCCATTTTTATTGAAAGAAAAATTAATAAAAACTATTAATAGATTCATCTTGTCTTTTGATAACTAAATCTATCGTTTTAAATATAGAGTTTACTAATTTTCTTAGGTTTCCCAACTCAAAGTATTCCATACATTAGTGAAAAATTTAAAAATTCTTCTTCGTTTTTTGGTTACAATTTTTCAGTTTAGTATCCATAAATTCCCAATTGGATTTAAATTTGTGGAATTGGGGGTCAAGGGTCCAGAACATTACATCCCCGATTTAAGTAAGTTTGAGTTTTTTTTTGAAGTATGTGGACAAGCTCCATCCTTTTGGAAAATCCATTTCAACTCACCATATTCTGAATTAGCGAGTTGAATTACATTTGATTTTTTTGATAATATCATTAATAATACATTCAGTATTCACACTTTCATTAATGATAATAAGGTCTGTTTGTAGGCAATGTGCTCTAGCACCCCATATCATGATTTTTTTTTCAAATAATTTTTCTCGATAAAAAAAGAATCTTTTTTCTTTTTGAGAGAAAAAAAAAATTTTTTTTTTGTGATCAGAATGAAAACTTTTAAATTTCATTTTAAAGTGATTTTGAGATTTTCGAAAAGATTTGAAAAAAAAAGAATCCAAAAAAAATCAAAAAAATTATTGAAAATCAAAAATCAAAAAATAATGAAAAAAAATGATAAATAATTAACTTTAAAATTATTTACATTGATTGTTAATATCTAATGTTTCCATTTAAGAGTCAAATATCACTTTTTTTGGAATTAAATTGATTTCAAAGGTATGCCCCTATTTTTGGAATTGAGTTTATTTCCAAATATATTCTTAGTTGGATTAATTAACTAATTATTAATTATATTCTATTGTAATCAGCAATTTTTTTCATCATTTTCCCTTACTTTGGATTAAGTTATACAGTCGGTACCAATTTTAAGACAAAAACTTTGAATAAAATTTATTGCACAAAAAAATCTCACATTAAGTCACAAAATACCTGTTCTAGTAAAAATAAATTGTAAAAAAAAATAACAAATTATGTACCTTTATTTGAGATTTTTTTATTGACTTAAATTTAGTTGAAAGTTTGTGTCTTAAAAGTGAAAATGGCTTTATAATATCATCATAATATACAAGATTAGTTCTTGGAAACGCACACCCATTTTTTTTTATATTGAAAAAGTCAACAAACAATATAATTGGCTCAAAAAAATCAAAATTGAAAAAAAAAAAAATTTAAATGTAAAAAGGGTTTATAAGAAGAAATTAGTAAAAAATCAAAAAAAACAATACAATTTTTAATTAAGAACCCCCAAAAATCTTACCCAAAATACTTATGATTAACTTAATTCGATAATTGATCATGAATGTTCGATTGGGGATCGTTTTTTACTTTGTTGAATATTTCCTTTTTCTTTTTGATCAGATTTTATTTTAATACTTGTATTTTTTTGCTTTTGCTTTTTCATTTTTATTTTCAAGTTACTCCAGACTTTCATGTTTAGGCTTCTCAGTAATAAAAAGTAACAACTTGATTTTTTTCCTTCATAACTCTTCTTCCCAATAAAAAGGCAATTCAGCCAGGGGAAAAAAACATAAAAAAAAATAAAAAAAATTTTAACATTTATTTAAAAAGGTAATTTAACCAAAAACATTAAAAAATTAAAAAAAAATTGTAAAGATTTTCAATTTTAAACAAATCTTCTTAAGATTATTGATCTAATCCGTAATAGTTTCCATAATATAAAAAAAATAAAAAAAAAAAAAAAATATTAAACATTAAAAATTATTATTTTCTTGATAATCGTATGATTAATTCTTTAACTTTATCAAGTTCTTTTTCTTGCTTTTGAAGTTCTCCTTGTAAAATTTGAATACAATTTTCAAATATTTGATTCATTGTTTTTAATTCTTTCAATTCTTTATCTTTCTCTGATAAAATTTGGAAAAAATCATCGATTGTTTCATTTAGAATTTTAATTTTCAATTTTCTCTGATTTATGTCATCCTGTGAAAGTTGTACAATTGATTCCCAGTCTTTAGAATTAAATTGCATTTCTTGATTGCTATTAGATTGATTATTATTAGTGTTATTATTCTTTGATTGATGAAAGTTCAATTTAATTTGATCAAGTTCATTTGTTAAAAGTTTTAAATCATTTCTTAATCTTTGAATCTCGTTCTCTTTAATTTGTTCAATTTGTTTCAATTGATCGAATTGTTGGCTTTGTTCTATTTGTTCATTTTGAAAATTTTGTACAGTTAATGCAATACTTTTCTCTCTTTTCATAATAACATCTAACTTTTCATGAAAAAGCATTTGTGGGAGATATTTTGATAAAATTTTCATTTTATTGTCCTCATTTTTGTTTTCATTACTCTTTAAATTATTCTGATTATTTTGTAAAAAGGACAAATCATTATTTTTTCTTAATAATTCATTTTTTTTTTTGTTTTCCATAAATTGCTTTACTGCTAAATTGAATCTTTCTTGTCTAATTTGAAATTGTTTTTCTTTTTCAATTATTTGTTGTTTCTTTTGTTGCAAAAGTTCTTCTTCTCTTTTTTGTAAGTCATAATCTACTTTATAATTTGAATCTACATTTTTTGTAAGCATCGTTAATTTTAAAATAGCCTTTTGCCGTTCATTTTGAGTTAATTTTTGTGGTTTTACTTCGATTTCTTCAATAACATTTTCCTTATTATTTGAGGAATTGAAATTTTTATCTGTTGATGAATTTTTTAAATTTGAATCTTCTTTGTCCTCTGATAGGTTATCTTCCCTTTCAATGATTTTCTCTCTACTAGATTGGAATCCTGAAGATACAGACATTCTTATAAATATTGAATAAATTTGTCCTGCTTTCATCATTTGCACATTTGCTGATTTGGAGAGACTGATTGGTACTCTTTGGATTAGGTTAACACTGTTTGGATAATTCTCCATTTTTAATCCAAACCCATAAATTTGTTTGCTTTCATCCATAACTAATGTATAATCATCACCAATTGTTACTTTCAAGATTTTTATTTTTTTAAAAAACGGTAATTCTTTAAATTGTGTTAAATCTTTATTCATTGTAATGTTTTTTCCAGAACCACATACAAATAATTGGCCATTGCCTGTTAATGCAAGAGTGAAATTAGATCCTAAATGGATCTCACAATTCTTTTTTTTTGTTAAAAATTTGATTTTTGTTGGAGACAATTGTGTTTTTTTTTGCCCATTACCAAGTTGTCCCTAATTTTTTATTTTAATTGTGGGGTTGTTTGATATATATATATATATATATATATGTGTGTGTGTGAATGTCAATTATAAGAGAGAAAGTTTAAAATATTAATTAAAAATTTATTAGAAAAATTACATGTTTTAAATTTATTGTTGTTATAAAAAAATAAAACCATTTGATTTGCTCTATTCTTACTTTCTAAACAAAATTTTAATTTGTTTGTCAAGTAAAAGTTGTAAATTACACTCTATATATCAATATAAAATAAGAAAAAACTTTAATTTTAAATTTTATTCAAGAGTTATGTATGATTAAATATTATCCTTTTTTTTTTTTCACTTTGTAAATTAAAAAATACTTTAATGATTTTTTAAACACATGCGGAAAAATTGATGTCTTCATATTTTAAGGTTTTTTACTAAATTTGTAATTTTTCCAAAATATCTCAAATGTTTCTAGTACACAAAACGGGAGAGGTTACGTGTCTTAAAAAACTTAAAATTTTAAGAAAAAAAATTTGCACATGTGTAGATCTAATTCAAATCCAGAACCAAAAAAAAAAAAAAAAAAAAGACAAAATGATTGTTTTGAGTTTTGTAAAAATATAAAACCAAAAAAAATTATTTTTTTATCGAAAATTTATCAGTTATTGGTTTTTAGTTTATTTTTTGAAAATCGAATTCTCAAATATTAAAAATTTTTTAATAGATCTTTTGCATATTTTTTAATTTCTTTTTTTAAATATATCCGATCATTACTTGTTTGGTTACAACCGTAATAAAAAAATAATTTTATAAAAACCATATCACATCTTATTATAAAACTCTTGTTTATACTATGCTTTTTTTTTTGAATAAAAATAATAAAAATTATAATAACATTTTTATAACATGATATCGGTCTTTATTGTTTTGGTTTGGAAACAATCTCCTTGTTATGTGACGAGTTTGGCCTGGAAGAACGAGAAATATGAGATTGTTCGAAGTGACATAAGATGATATTGAGGAGTTCGAAGAACTACGATTAATATCATCTTAGCACTAGAACAATCTCATATTTTGAGTTTGGAAGGGGATCCAAAACGAGGAAACATATATTGCAATTTTTTAACCAATGAAACAATATGAGATGCTATGTATTTTTTCAACTCAGGATCTAACTCGACAGAACAAAAAACAAAGAAAAAAAACAAACAAACAAAAATAGTTTTCTATTTTTTATTAATACTTTGAAGTACTTGTTCTCCAAAGGATCTTATTCTCCCAATTGAGTTTATAAAAACATTGAAGTTAAATTTTGCATTTTCATCATCGGTGACAAAACTTGGTTTAAATTTTCTATAGATAAACTAGATCGTTCATCCATTCAATGAGATCTATCTATCCTTTTATTTTCCGTTTGTCAGCCAATTCTTGAAAACGATCAAACTTAAAAATCTGCATGCGTCTATTTGCGTTCTTAACAGTTATTGATTTTGAACATTCCGCTAAAATTTCTTGACTTGACATAAAAAAAAAAATGTTTTTGTTACTAATTTTTTTCCAAAAATGATCATTTATTTTTTTCACCTTTCCAAAACCTTCCATTAATGGTTTTTTTTCTCCTTTTTTCAAAGAAAAAAGAGACCAAACAAATTTTATTTTTTTGGTAAATGAGATTAGTTTTTTTTTAGAAAAGAGAAAAAAACCATGTTTGTATATGGACATTGTTTTTAATAACGAAATGGAATTTATTCGATTTCCAAACAGTAAGCGTAATTTGATGGACTTTTTTTTTGAACTTTTTCTTGTATGGATCAAATAATTTGGTTCCTTGGGCCAAATTATTTTAACAATGCCATAATTCCTTGATATAAGCGATCTTTTGGGATTTATGAGGTTAAAAGGTTAAAAGAAATCTATTTTTTGAAAAATCAAATATATTTATTGGTGCACACGATAGCAAGAAAAGGCAAAGAGAATAAGTTTAAGGTTAATGATTATTTTTTAATTTTGTGGACCAAAAAATGTGAATCCGAGTGAAAAAAGTTATTCGATTTCCTCCAAATTTCTGGTCATTTAAGTAAAAAATTTTTATTTAAAAGATTTGTTTTGAGTTGCAAAACAGAAGGGTCTTTGATGAAAATTGTTGAGATCAACTTCTTAACAAAAATATTTCTTTTTCTTTTCTTTTTTTAAATAAATTAATTAAAGTTTAAAAAGAAATTTTCCTAATACTTCAAGTATTTTATTCTTATTGGTGTTTCTGAACTTCCCTTAATAAGGTTACTTTGAACAAATTTCTTAATATATGTGTTTTTATTTTTGAATTTTTTTACTGATAAATTTAAAAAAATGTAAAAAAAATTTTTTGTTGATTTTTCATTTTTTATAAATCTTGCAACTTTCAAAACAATTCTTATCAAAGAATATTTCGAAAATCAACCAATTTTAAAAAGTTTCTTTTTATCTTTAAACCAATAAAATTTTTCGTTCCAAAACTGAATTTAAATACTGGGAAATGAAGTAAAATTTTTAGGATATTTTTTTTGAATTTCTCTGTATTCAAAAAAAAAAATAAAATAGAGTAAAAAAACTAAATAGAAAATTAATTTACATTAGATTAAAACGACGATAAGAATAACCGCTAATTTTAATACTCAATCTCTGTTTATCTTTAGATCAATTTATAATTTTACTTTTTTATTGGATTTAATTTTCAATTTCGTTTTTGAAAATGTTTTTCTTCAAAAGTCTGTTTTACAATAATGTATTTTCAAAAAAGAGTGACAATTTTTTTGTATTTGAAATAATATTTTCTTTACAGGAGTATTTCTTTTCATATTCGTGAATTGGTAATAAAAAATAAGTTGAATATTAATACTAATTAAATCAGTACATATTGGTTTATATTTCAAAATATACTCTTTCAAAATATGTTCATTTAACTATTTCAAAAAAAAAAAAAAATAACACTTTTTTTAGACAAAATAAGAAATTACAGTCAATTTTAATAAAAAATGGGCAAAATGGAAAGGATAAAAACTATTTTTCAAATAATCAAATACTATTATGAGTTTTACTCTCATCTGAGAAATTCTATCAAGATATAAGCTCTTTTTTTGAAAAAATTTCTATGATCAAAAAGAAAAAATAATCACTAATTGTTAGAACAAAAAAATATCATATAAAATTGTGAACCAAAATTTTTATATCTTTAATTAAAGTAATGTATTACGAATTTACAAATTGAATTATTGCACAGAATCAATTAATTGATGAATAATATTTTTTTGATATTCGAATAGGAATATTAGTGGAAAGTTTATTAAAGATATTTTAAAATAAATTTGCCCCACTTTTTAGGGAATAGTTTTAATATAAACTATTTTTCATAAATTTTGACTCACTTTATAATGTTAATGGGAGTTTTTTTGAGGGTTTATTCCAGTATTCTTTACAAAAAATATTTTCAAATTTTTCAGATCTAAATCATTTTTTCTAATTTTGCAAATTTTAGTTTTGGTTTTTCTTTTTTTTTCTTTTTCTTTTTTTTTTTTTTGAAAAAGATCATGTGGAAAAAAAAAAGAGATCTTCGAAAAGACAAATAATCACTAAGAAAATTTCGACTATGTAATGTCTTTGAAAATGGATTTAATTATTCATAAAAAATCTTGTTGTTCAACTTTTTTTCAGTGAAAGTTCAGTAATAAAAAAATCCGTAATGCTCATTTCAAAAATTGTGACTCACTTTTTTTTAGTTTTTGGTTTTATTTTTTTTTTAATTTTTAATCTATCAGGCTTTTATAGATTTAGAATGACTTAAAAGTGAATTACAAATCATATTTAGTTATTAATTGTTCTTGAATACTATGGGATATTTTTTTTTTTTGAATTTATTATTTCAGGTGAGTCACAATTTTTGAAAAAGAGTTTATTTGTTACCTTTTTTCGTTTAGCTCACTATTAAGTTTAATATCTAATCTCGGTATCTCCAAGTTTTCGATATGATTGTTGATTAAGCGATTACATAAAGGAGCTATTAATATTAATAAAGAAAAAAACATTTACTAACTAATTTTGGTCAGTGGAATTCTTCTTCAAAAATGTAAAAAATGGAATTAAGGGTGTATGGTTATGTAAGAAGCCATTTAAGTATGTTTAGGTGTGTTAGGGTGGTTTGGATGGTATTTTAGTATTTTACAAAGAATTTTATCAAAAATAAAAAAAAAAATTGAGATTAGATCGAATCTAAGCTTGAGTCCTCCTTTTTCACTAAAATTAACAATTTATTCTCAATTTTTTTTTTATTACCGATAAGATACAATTTATGTTTGGAAATATTTACTTGATTTTCCTTTTTGAAATTTTTTATGATCAACTTTGAATAAAGCATTTTATGAAGTAAAGTGTTCAGAAACTCTATAAAATAAGTTGCTCTTCAAAATATTCTTTGTCAGGAAATGTTTGATAAAAAACAGTTCGAAGATTTATTAAAATGGAAATTGAACTAAAAATTTATTGAAATTTATTCGAATTTATCAGTATTTTCATTTTTTCTTTTGATCATTTTTTTTTATTAAACCAACATCCACCAATAACTCATCTAATAAAATACTAAAATGATGCAATTTTGGAAAAATTACAGATTTTTTACAAAATCAAAATTTTTTTGGTTTTTTTCTCGATTTTTATATTGCATTTTTTTCCAGCTTTTGAAAAAGTTAAACTGATCAATAATAAGTAACCAAGGATCGATCGTTTAACAATTTATCCTTATGTTAGTGAATATTATATTTCAGGTTTAAATTGTCTTATGAACATTATTTTTTCACAACATAAAGATCCTTGCATATCTACTCGTACCTGTTTCTGTGATTTTTGTCATTTCTGTTAAACCGAAAGAGAAATAATACTGCTAAATTCCAATTAATAAAATTTAAATTGTATCTCAATCACATTGCAAAAATTATTTCTTAATTTTTAATGTTTTTTTTGATAAGGAAGAGTCTTTTGATTTTTTCAACTTACAATTTGAAAACAATTTGAGAGCTTGAAAGAAAAATTTTTATTTCTTAATTGGAAAATGACAGTTTTGGAAAATATGAAAAATATTTTTCACAAAATGTTATTAACTACTCTTGTAAATTTTAATGTTTTTTATTTTCAAATTATTTCTTATTCTATAAATGTTTTTTTCAATCATATGAGATTAAGTTTAAATAAAAAATATTTTGAAAGAGTATCTAAATAATTGATTTTGTCAATAAAACTGTTCAAAAAACAAATTTTTATAAAAAATACATCTATTTTAAAAAAGTACGGACTAAAAGTTTTTAAACTTCCTTCAAAATGTATAACTCTCCCATTTTTAGCAGTTTAGGTAATATTTTATAATTCTTTGCGTTCACACTTTTTTAAAACAGCTGTATTAAAATAATCATAATAATAATTGTTTATTATGAATAACCTTAAAAAATCTAAACCAAAAACAAAAAAGATGGTTTTAATATTAAAAAAACAAAATAAAATCACATAAAAAAAAAAAAAAAATTATTACATGTTCATTTAAACCCCAGCCCTTGACTTCGTTATTTGTATAAAGTGCAAAAATATGGTGGCCCAAACCATCATAAATTTTAGTTACATCGGATTGAATTCTCACAGGTTTTAGTGAAGAATAATTTTTACAATTTCCAAGTTCTCCATAAAAACCATTACTTGATTTTTATTAATTGTTTTTTTTTAATAGACATGAAATATATAAGTTTTTAAGACATTATAAAAGAGCCAAATAAATTGATAATTCTTTAATCATTAAGCCACACAACAGAAATTTTGGAATGTAATAAAAATTTAAGAAGCACCGAAAGGGGATCTTGTGCTCCTTAGAAAAAAAAAATTCTAAAAAATTGAAAGAACTTACCCAAAGCCAAAAAGAGTATTTCCTTCTGTAATTACATAAGTTGTAGAAAAACAAGCATACACAGACAATGCTTGTTTGTCATTAAAATATTCAACCAATTTAGGATTATCTTGTGAAGATTTGTTCCCATGACCAAGCTGCCCAACAGCACCTTCACCCAAATTAAAAATATATTTCAATAAAAAAAGAAGAAAAAATTTATTTTAAACAAATGAGTTTTTTGAGTCACGAAATTCAAGAAACGATTATCAATTTTAAAGACAGACTTCTTTTTGTATATCTTTAAATTTTTAAAAAGTAATTCTTGCTGATTCTTTTTTTAAATATTAAAAAAACAAAAAAAAAAAACAAAAAAACAAATCAAGAGAAAAAAATACCAGATCCCCATGTATATACTCTACCAAGTCGAGAAAGTGTAATAAAATGCGCGTTTCCTGCTTTCAATGTAACCATCTCCTCACATTCATATTTTTGTAGAGATACATCAGTAGGTGTAGCGGATTGGATGTGGTATAATGATCCGTAAATAGTTAGGAAAATTGTTGTGTTTCGAGTACTGACAACTTCTTTCACGGTTGACTCAGGCGCAACAACTACCTCTAAGAGTTCTTGGACTTCTTTATGTTTTCTAATCCCTAAAAGTCCCTTATGGTTATCACCAAACCCAAAACAAAAAGACATCTTAAAAAAATTATAAATCTATTAACCAATTACAAAAAGTGAAACACCAAAAAAATAATGAATTTAGATTCTGAATTTATACTTGGATTGTGAAAGGATCAGAGTTCCAAATTAATAAGAGCTTCTCTTAATTGTACTTTGATAATTAATGAAATAACATTCTGTAAACTTTTCATTTTTAGGGGAAAAATGGGTTTTCAAAAATGAGAAAAAATTCATTAACCAAAGAACTTGTTTCATTTTAAATTTAAAGTTAACATTTTAATACCAGAAAGCTGATTATATAAGTCCAAAATAAATTTCAAAATCAATATCAAATAATTTTATTTTAAGGAAGAGAAACCTTTATATTGATACAATAAATAAAAAATAAAAATATATTTAATTTTTATTATGAAATAAACCATACAATATTTTAGTTTTTCATTCCAAAAAGAGTTTAAGGATAATTCAAACTCTTTCGTATTACCAAGTTGGGGTCTGTTATAATTCGCCTATTTCTAGTTGGTAACTTTACTTAATATTTTTTCGAATTTTCTGTTTTTTTTTTCCGTATGCGATCAAATTAATTGCCTTTTGATAACCTTATTTTTTTATTTAATTTCAGAGAATTGAAAAAATACTTTGATTTTTACTTATTTTTTAAAAAATAAAAAAAAAACTCTAGTGTTTTCTTGTGTTTTCTGTTTTTTTGGGGAATGGATAGATTTTCAGGATAAAATGGGCAATTCAAGAATAAAGTATTTATCTTTTTGAAAAAAATTAAAAGAATTTAGCTAAATCTTTGATATATCTATATTCTTTTGGATTTTCGAAAAGCACCATTAGGTTTTCTTGAGTTTTCTGTTTATTTGGAAATATTTAAAAAAAGGTTTATAATATTAAAACATATTGAGACTTATAAACTTTGGGTTATTACTAACTTACCGAAACCAATTAAGATTGTATTATAAATTACTGATTAATAATAATCAAATTAAAAAAAGTAATTCTTTAGGTTCTTAGTTGAATTTTAACAGAATTTATTTCAAAAAAATTGTTTTGATCTTAATCTTAATTTAAATTCTTTAAATTTAATTTCACCCTGCTTTTTAAAAAATTAAGTTTTTTTTTTATTAATTTTTAGTAAAAATTTTGATGTACCTAAATTCCATTTTATAAATTATGTAGAATATTACAGTTCAAATTAAAAAAAAATTCTTTGTAATTCAAATTCACTTTGATCTATTCGAAATTTTCAAAAAACTGATATTTTACAAATTAAATAATAAAATCAAAAAAGTGAATCACAATTTTTGAAAAGTATATAAATGAAGAAATATTACAAACTTTTTACAGAAAAAAAGCCAACTAGAAGATTTTTTGAGAATAATTATATTCATTTTAAAAGAGGGCACATTAAACTTTTTTTATGCTTAATAGCTGTTTTTGGAGATTATTTTTTTTGCAACTGGATCTTTTTTTAAAGTATACAAAAAAAAAAAGAAAATGAAAAGAAATTGAAAAAAAGATTTTTATTTAAAATGTGCATTTTTTGATAATAATATAGGATAACTTCATACAAAGTAGTTCTAATAGCATTGTATTGCACTTTGACCGATTTTAAATTATATTTTATTTTGAAATAATAAAATAAGTTCTGATTCCTTCAGTAAAAATATATTTATTCATTATATATTACCAATATGCCAATCAAAAAACACAAAAGAATATATGATATTAAAAAATTAAAAAAAGCACTGATTTTTTCACTATACATTATTTTCAAGATAATTATTTTGTTTGGTTAACTTGTAGATTTTAAAACTGTCCAATTAAAACCTTAATTATTTCGTAAAATTGAATTATCTAATTTATAATTATAAATCAGTGATTTTTTTTAGTTTTAAACTTGAAAAATAAAAAATTAAAACTTCCATAAAAAGTATTTATACTTAATATATGTATCTTTATTAAAAAGGCTTTTATCATACATTTTATTGATATTTATTATATTTTTTAAAACAACTTATCATCAAATATCGATACAATCTCATAAATAGATTTTTTTCTATCAAATGTAAAATTAATAATACTTATTTTTTCAAAAAAAATATATCTTGATCTTTTTTCAGGTTATAATATTTCTATAATTAACTCTAAAAAACGGTTTTATTATTCTATACTCATAAATGACACATTTTTCAGAATTATCAATAATCTTCCAGTTAAAGTGTAACAGTTCTGGTATGTTTATTATATGTTTTTTAAACTTTTAAAATGATTATTAAATGAAAAAATTTTATTTTGAAAATTTAAAATTGAAATCATTTTTTCACATTTTTACTTTTTATTTTTTCGATTTTTTTTTGATCACATAATTCATTTTCAAATTTTTTTTTTATTGCGAGATTAATAGTCACTAAGTAAAATATGTTATGCTAATGTTTTTGAAAAAAATGGAATTTATTGTAGGAGAAATCTTATTTTTTTTTATTCGTTTTTTTTATTGGATCTTTGATCCTGAAATTTGCTTAATAAATTAAAAAAATATTCACTTCATTTTCATTTCCTTTTTCAAATAGAGACTACAAATACCAACACACTTCGTTTGGAGGCTTGATTTGTAAAAGAAAAGTATGGAAAATGAAGTGAAAATTGTTTCATATTTATTATTCAAATACCAATAAAAGTTCAAAAGAGACATTCTTATTTTTCTCAAATTGTTAGATAAGAATTGATTTTTTTTCTAATTTTAAGAAAATCTATTCATTTATACTTTTATTCCATACTGATATCAACTGTTCTTTAATTTTTATATTATTCTACTTATTTTTTATTTGTTTTTCGAAGTTCAATTCTATAAAAAATAATTGATATTTGAAAAAAAAGTTTGCTATCTTTGACTGAAAAAAAGTTTACAAAAATAAAGTTTGTGAGGAAATATCAGTTCAAACCATTAATCTCATTATGTAGACTGAAAATCAAAAAAATTGGTTAAATTCGAAAAAAATAAAGGTAATATTTGTTTTATCTATAAAATATCTTTTGTTTTTATCTTTTGGAAGAATATCAGAATTCATTACAATACCTAAAAAAAAAAAAATATTAAAATTCAATTATCAAAAAGAAAAGAAAAGAAAAGAAAAGAAAAATCTAAAAACAAATAAACTTTTCTAATAAATGAAATTATTAACAATTTTTTATTTTAGCGTATTCTTGAATGAATGAGTAAGAAAAAAATTCATAAATTTTGCTTTTTTATTAATTTCGCGTTTAGAATTTTTAATTTTCAAATTGGGGTTAGGTTTTATTAAAACCTTTGAAAATATAAAGGACAATGTTTGAGGTGTCAAACGGTTTTTTTTTCTTTGCAACAACACACATTTTAAAAATTTTATTAAATAATTAAAAATGTTTTTATTTAGTGATGGCAAATGGTTGATAATTTTCAAAGCTCCTTGGTAGGAATTTACATTTGCACAATCATTATAAAAGCGATAAGGTACAACTGGTGCAGAAAAGGAATCTAATAATTTTAAAAGTGTTGCGCAAAAAGAATGGATCGAGATATCTGATCTAAATTCATCATTTTTGTCTAATGTTTCACTTATCACAAGAATTTCACTTTCATCGCCATTTTTTATAAAAATATTGGGCTTCTTTAAACCCTTTTTAAAAATGTAATCGATTAGTCTCCACAATTCTTTTGGAATTGAAGGTAGATGTGATAGCAAATTTCCATTTTTTGTTTCTTTATCAAAGCCATCAATCAAAAGAAATCCTTTCTCGACTGTTTTTTCTGTTTCATTTTTATTTAGATTTACATTCACGTTAACATTTTCCTTTATATTTTCCTTTACCTTTACATTTACCTTTACATTCACCTTTACATTTCCATTTTTTTGTTTGTTTTCATTCTTTTTCGTACTATTCTTTTTTTTGTTTTGCTTTTCGTTTGTTACCTTCAAATATTTTTTTTGATAAAATTCATAAGGTTTCGAAAATCGGATTGGATCTGATATTTTTATTAATTCCTTTACATCCATTCCAAAGCAAGATTTCTGATATTCTGCAGAAATGTCAATAAAAAAATCTTTCCCGCCATCAAGATGAAGGATTAGAATATCGTTTAAAGATTCTTTCCCGAGGTAAATTAACGGGGCAGTGGTATTACCAATTAGCATTGTAAAAAAGATTTTTTTTGATTCGCCGGGCAGTATCAAATCAGATTTTTTATTGATCCTTAACCAGGGGCGATGTATGCTATTTGGATCGTCATTTGTTTTGCTTTTAAAGAAGTAATTGAAAGGGACTTTACCCGTGTTCGTTAACGATATCCATTTGTCGTATGATACGCCATAATATACAAAGCCAAATTTCACCGAATGAGTGTTTATGGAAGCCTGAGGAATTAAGCTCATTTCCATACGATCCAATTGATTCCGAAGATCTAATTGAAATTGCTTGAATTTTTTACTATTTGTTTTCCATATTTTGATTTCAAGTAAAGAAGAGACTGGCTTATGATCAGAAGTCATATATTCTGGGTGGCTCTGATAAAGAAGTGGTTTCACAATTTTAACGTTCCTCCTTTTATTTTTCCAAAGCACTCGATCGGTCCACGCCGGCAATCGTTGCTTTTCAGAGGTGTCATAAACACTAGTGCCATTATTAAACTTATACGTTGGCGCGAATCTAAGTGCGGATTCGGAAAAGCCCTCAAAGACGTTCCCGAGCCTGATTTCTTCATGCAATTGATCGTATATCTCTAATTCCTCGAATTCTTCATTTTTGATCATTTTAATCACTTCGCTCCTTGACGGATATCTTATTCTATAATTTAAATCACCTGTCCAAAAAATCAAATCTTGATCATTAATCGTGTTAATATTTTTTTTTACCAGTTTTTTTTTTTTTTGCTTTTTTTTTCTCAAATGTTTATTATTATTATCGTCTTTATTCAATCCTATATGATTATTCTTGTTGCCTTTGCTATCATTTTGATTTGAAAATATTAAATTTTTTGAAATGCTATGATAATCTTGATTCCTTCTTTCAACTTTTGATAAGGAACTAGCAAGATGTGAATTAATAATTACAATTTTTGTGTTGTTCCATGTGAATCTAACAGCCACACCTCCCTTGTTTCCCAAAACGTTCATAATCCCACATGCTACTTGCCCAGTTTCAACATTTTTAATTTCCTTTTGGTATTTACGTTTGATTAAAACTACCAATAAAATCCCAGATATTTGAGATTCTGCAAGGATTATATATCTTTCTTTCATCTTGCTGACTGTTTTTTGGATTTCATTAATCCAACTGATCCCAGAAGTCGTGTCGTTTACTAAGACTGAATTAATAGACATGTTGGTTTCCTGAAATCCTAAGGCAATCAAATCGGGGAAAATATCTCGAGGTCTTTTTTTACGGTTTTTTTTTTGATTCTTTTTTTCCTTTTGGTTTTCTTTTTCTGTTTCTTTTTCTGTTTTTTTTTCTGTTTCATTTTCTGTTTCTGTTTCTTTTTCTGTTTTTTGTTCTGTTTCATTTTTTTCATTCTTTTCATTCTCATTGTTATTTTGATTTTTTTCACTAATGTTGGTATTGTCTTCATCTTTTTTTTTTTTAATTTTCTGTTGTTTCTTCTTTCTTTTTTCTTTTTTCGTTTCTTTGGTTTCAATATCTTCTTTATGTTTTTTTTTTTCATGAGTTTCTTTTTTGGTGTCTTTATGTTTTACCTCTTTATTTTGCTTTTGATTATAATTATTTTCCTTTTGTTTTTCTTTTTGTACTTTTTTTTCTTTTTCAATTTCTGTTTCTTTTTGATTTTCTGTTTCTGTTTCTTTTTCTTCTTCTTTTTCTTCTTCTTGTTCTTCTTCTTTTTCTTTTTTTTTTTCATGAGTTTCTTTTTTGGTGTCTTTATGTTTTACCTCTTTATTTTGCTTTTGTTTATAATTATTTTCATTGTTATTTTGATTTTTTTCACTCTTTTCTATTTTTTTATTTTGATCTTCTTTTTGATCTTGCTTTTCTTTTTCTTCTTCAATTCTCTTCTGATTTTCTTTCTCTTTTTCTGTTTCTTTTTCATTTTTATTTTTTCTTTTTTCGATTGAAGAAAATATCCAGTTGTCTAAGGTCTCTGTGTTTAGGATTGTTTTTTCGTTTACATTCCAAGTACCAACAAAAAACCTTTTTGACAAAGAATCAGAATATAGATATTTTTTTTTCTCTGTTTCTAATGAAAAAATTTTTTTTCTTAAAAAGCTTTGTTTTTCTTTTGACAGTCTTTTTTTTTCGATTTGTGTGATAAACGAGCTTTTGTGGATTAAAATTTTGTTTGTGTTGCTCTTATTTCGGTTCCTTTGGTTGGCTTTTTTGTTTGTTGATTCGAGTGATTTTTTGTTGTTTTTTTCGTTTCTATTCTTTTCATTTTCTTTATTATTATGGCCAAATTGGAATAAATCATTTTCTGCTTTCTTCTTTCTTCTCAGAAATCTTCTTTTTTTTGAATTTCGATTCTCTTTGTGTTTTTTTTTTTCTTTTTCTTTTTCTTTTTCAGATCCTTTTTTTGAATAGTTTATTAACTCGGGTATTTCGTTTTTGGGATCAAATTTCGTTGGGTTATACCTAGACAGCCAAGAAAAATCTGGAACAGAATTCTTTAAACCCCTTTGAGTTCTTTTGGTTAACTCGACTTTAATCAAATCAATACACTCTGGATCGGCATTGAAAATTAAAAAGATACGATCTGTCAATTTGATTTCTAAAGTTTTGTTTTCGTTTGTAATCCTTAAGACCAGGCTTTGGGTGATTGGGAAAATCAATTCAAGCTCAATACTTTTTTTTCCAAGCCTTTTAAATAGAAAAATCGCTGCTTCAGCAGGGCTGTTGTCCATCGACATTACAATTGTAATCCATCTCGTTATTGATTTGTTTTTTTTATCATAAAGTTGGATTTCAGTTCCAAAAAAGAGAAGGTGTTCTTCAAAGAGAAAATCTTCAATGGTTTCCAAGACCAGATTTTGATCTTTCTGTTTTTTATTCATTAAATCAAAAATCTGTGAATGAAAAAAACAAGTAAAGAAGAAAAATGAATACTTTAAGAACTTAACAAAAATCATATATTTATTTCGTTTTATTAAAACTATTTGCAAAATATTTCACAAACATGACTTTTAATAATACAAAAAGTGTTTTTTTAATCTTCAATTAGATTAAATTGATTGTATTAAAGATAATTAATACATTTCTACAAAATTAAATATACTGTAATTTTCAAATCAACAAATGAAAAATTTTATTTCAATTTCCAAAATGAATAGTAATTATTACTGTGACAATTAAATTAGCCGAATATAAATTTTGTCTCAGAGTTATCAAACAAAGTATAATTTATTATATAAAAATATCATTTATAAAAGATGTTGTAAAGATATTTGGTGTTTTCAACAACTTATATATTAGAAAAATATTTTTAAAAATTAACTCAAAATTTGCATTTTAAAATTGGACAATAAAAGTAATTTAAGGTTTACAATCACTGAAATTTGAAAAAAAGATTATCTTGCGTAGGGTATAGTGAGTTGCCGATTTGGTTCTTAGCTGATCGATCTTGTACTTGGTATGGATTTTAATAGTGGTTCAAGAATAACTTTTGAATTTTCGGTAGTAGAAAAGAATCTTGATTTACTTTTTTGTCAATTAACCAAATGAATTAATAAAATTTTTTACAAGCTCCCAATAAAACCAAATTTAATTAAAAATTTCAATCAAAAACATACAAAATACATTTTTTTATAACTTAAGTACCAACTAATTAATCTTAAAATCTTCAATTCGGATATCGGAAAAAAAAAAACAAATTGTTAAAAATTCCCATTCTGAGCCACTATTAAAATCCATACCAAGTACAAGATCGATCAACTAAGAACCAAATCGACAACTCACTACACCCTACACAAGATAATATTTTTTTCAAATTTCAGGGATTGTAATCCTTAAATCGAAGGAAACTTACAAGAATAGTCCAGAATAATAAAAATTATCTGAAAAATCTGACAATCAAATTCTTTCGTTGTAGATACAATACCGAAATCTCTTTTAAAGTCTAAATTGTATTAAAATCTATTTAATATAAAATGAAAAATATTTTTAGATGTGTGATTTTTGCTGATAAATACTGAAAATTGTAGGAATTATAGAAAATTTTCACCAATTTTCAAAACTTTATTACAACTTTCGGTAATTTTCACAAGTTAAGAACTATTTATATTTTAGACTCTCTAGGGGTTGATATACAATCATTAAAAGAATAAAAACAATTTCAAAGAATGTCAATTAAATAAAAGCCAACGCATTCCAATTATTTTGATTTTTATTGATTAAGATTAAAAATAAAAAAAATAATTTATTTTACAAAAACTTTTAAAAATTTTTTAGAAATACTGATAAATTTAATAAAAAGTTTTGAAAATTTTAATTACATTTTCCAGACTTCAAACTAGTTTTTACAGACAGCTGTGAATAAATAATATTATTGATTTAAATTAAAAATTAATTTCTATGAAAACTTGAATTTCCAATTTTTCTTAAAAAAAAAGAACTGGCTGATAAATAGATATAAGTATTTGGTTTATTAAAAAGGGGGGAATTGGGCTATAAAAATATTTTCACAATTTTGAATTTAAGAGTAAAAAGGCAAATTGAAATGAATTTTGTTTTTATATCGATATGGGGATCCTCCACTCCATTTTCAAATATATCTGAATATTTGATTTTAGCTGCAAAGTGATTAAAAATACTTTGAATACAATTATTTTGAGGAAAATTTTAGTTTCCAAACTTTTTTTAGGAAAAATTTTTAAACTTGATGGATAAAAAATATTTTTTTCTTGATTGAAAATACTTTCTAAAAAAAAAACAAAATTTTATAATTTATCAAGATCTGTTGAATTAACAATATACTAAGTCAATAAATATGTTTTTCGACATAAAAAGAGTTATAAGCTTAATTTTGAAACTAGGGGTAGATATTTCATCAGAAAAGAATTTGTTTCATTGTTTTTTTTTTATTTTTTTTAATAATAATGTATATTACTAAAATTTTTAGAGATAATAACTAATATAGATTAATAAATAAAATTAGTAGTGTCATGATTTTATTTTTTGAAAGACAAATCAAAGAAGAAAAAAATAATAAAAAAATAAGTTTACCTCAAGTTTGAAATTTGGCTTATTTGGACAATGAAATATATATAATCCTTAACAAAATGGAAAAGTTTGATTTTACAATTTTTAATTTAGAGTGGTGTAAATAACCCTTCAGACAACCTTTAACCCATTACTTAAATTTAACTCGTGTTTTTTTTTTCAGACTTGGGTATTGGAAGAACAGAAAGCACTTATATATTCTTGGTATAGATTCAAATTAACTTTAGAGGTTAGATCTTTGATTAATCAAAAATTCTCAATTATATTAAATTGCTTTTGTTTCAAAAATTTCATCATATTTACAAAATTTTTGAGATTAAATTTTTTTTTTATCAAAATTCAAAAAATGAAATTTTGCTCTGTTTTTTGTCAAAAAATACCTTTTAGTCTTTCCATATCTTCATAATTCTTTTTTAAAATTTATTTAAAGAAACCAATTTCTTATTTATATACTGTTTTCGTTCCATTGGTTTGTTTCTTTTATTTCTACAGTCAGTCAGTATTTTTTGGAGTTAAATTTTAGTAATGGGTTAAAATAAGATTCATGGGGTATTTACACCACTGTATAAGTTTTTTGAACAAATAAAGATTCATTTATGATCAAAGTATGTAGTAATTAACAGTAAACTGTATATACACTTTATAATCGAAAGGTCTGGAAAAGAAAAATAGTTTATAAATAGAATTGAACTAAAAAGTATTGGTTTTTGTCCAATGATAACAATGTGTAATTTTAACTTTTTTGGAAATTTTTTTTTTAATTCGTTTTCCAAGTCAAACAATAGAAACTCGAAATTATAGTGTTTTGGTGTTTAAAAATTCATATTAAGAACTTCCAAATGTAAATTTTTTTTTAATTTTTTTATTTCAAAGATATACTCAAGAATTATTAGCTATTAAACATGAAAGATTAATTATTTTTGTTTCCTTTTTTAAAATTTATATGTATTCACTTTTAATCAAATATATGTGAAAATAATTTGTAAAAACAATCTATTGGTTAAAAAATTGCATTTTTTAGTAATTAATCTATATTAAGCGACTAATTTAAGAAAGATATTTTACCATTTGGTGTTTGAAATCTTTAGATTGATAATACGTAATTTAAATATTACTCTAAATGATGATTCTTTCTGGAATTCTTACATTTTTTTATTTTACTAATATAATGATCATTTTTAATTGATGAGATCAACAAAGAATACAATTTTGCTAATCGATTTTTAAGATACATTTAAAGCATGTTGTACAAATCTAATTTAACTTTTATCAAAATATACTTAAATTTTATACTTGTTCTTAGTTACTTCCAATTCATTAAGGTTCAAACCCCTTAGCTGGAATTTTTTTTGTACCCAAATAGAGGATTGTCACAAAAAAGTTACTTGTAAAATTTAAATAATAATTGAAGATCACTCAAAGAAAAAATTCCAAACACCCCAATAACAAAAAAGTAAAATACAAAAAAAAAGTTTGCAAATATCTTAAATGTAAAAAGATAAATTAAAAAAAAAAAAAGATTTGTAAATTTCCAAACCTCAAATTGGGAAAAAAAATCAATTTTTCAATTTTATAGTTGAGGAAGTGCCATTTACATCCCGTTTGTTCTTATACTCAATTTTACTTTCCAAAAAAAAGCTTTTGATGACTAATCTTTTTAATTCCAAAAAACGATTTTTGAAAAATAAAATGATTATTTCTTTATTTTATACTTTTAACGGGTTAAATTTCTTCAATTTGAAACATATGTTTTTTTCTTCAAGATAAAAAATACATTTAGTCATATTTAATCTAATCTGTGGTTATTTGTATAACATTCTAAATGTGACAAATTACCTATTTTGTAACATTCTTGAGAAAAAAATAACTCATTTGAGAAAATATTAAAAATTGGAAAAAAAAAATCTTCTAGATCACAAAAATCACGAAAGATTGACACTTAGAATTGACAACACTGTTTTCAACAATTTTAATTATCAACGGTTTAGCTTGGAAATTAGGTTTCGCTTTCTTCAGCACTTTTTCCTAGGAACGTCGTCTTTTTTACTGGTTGATTGTTGTAAATCGATCTTATATCACCTTTTTGTTTGTTTTTAATTGGCCTTAGTTACTCTGTTTGATTTTCAACATTTTTTTAATTTCAAACTTGATTTTTTCACCAAAATAGTACAACCCTTAAGTGTAAAAAGATCAACATTTTATTTTTTAAAATTTCCTTTTTCAAAATTTTCTTTTAAATATGAAAGCAACCCTGTTAGCAACGTTAATCTTTTTTTTATTTCTTTCCACACCAATTAAAACAACTTACCCTATTGTTTTAATGCACGGAATTTCATGTGGTCATGAGAACATGGCTCTTGTAGTAGACTGGATCCACGAATATTTGGGAGAAGATGTTTATGTTAAAAATATGGAAATTGGGGACGGGTATTGGGATTCAATTTTCAATTCAATGTTCGATTCAGTCTCCGAATTTGCGAATAATATCCAAAGTGATCCAATTTTAAGCTCTGCTGAAAAAATTAACATTATCGCTCATTCACAAGGTACTATTTGTTATTTGGAAATTACCTCAAACAAAGCACATTCTGTTGGTTGATTTGTTCTAATGTCTTTTGTTTTTGTATTTTTTTTTTTTTAATTTAAAACCCCAACAAGGTGGATTAATCACAAGAGGATATATTGAATTGTTTAACGACCCACCCGTTTCAACTTATATTACATGGAGTAGTCCACATGGTACGATCTGCTTTTTTTTTTTTTTTTTTTCTCAAATAGCCACCATTTTTCCTCAAGCTTTTTTTTATTTGACAAAATTTTGTTGAAAATGGTCTTTAAACTGATTGTTAAAATTCTATGGCTTTTTTAAAAGAATCGGTAACTTTAAACAGATTTATTCTACTTTGTTAAAGGGACTACCTAACTCTTATTTATTTTTTTTTCTCAAATGTAATAGAGTAATTCTTTACACCTATCCATACGAACAAACCTGAAAACCAACACATTTATCAACTTTAGACAAATCAGTTATCATTTTTAAAAGGATTCATTTTTACCAATTACTGGTATTTGAATTATTACTGTAAATTGTAAAATAAATCAGAACAAAATTTTCATTCAGCTTTCAAAAAAAAAAAGCAAGAATTAAAATAAATCATCAAAGATCCCCAATTCCCAAAGGTAAATTAATAATTTAAACTGATTTCAGTGTTTAAAAATTGAAAATGTTCCATGATATATAAAATCTTTTTACTGGTATTTGAAGTCTAAATGGGAAAATATTTTCAATTCATTTTCCTTATTTATGACAAACAGAGTTTCCCTACAGGGCCAGGTTGTAAATTGGAGTTTTGTTTGAAAAAGGAAATTGTAAACCAAGTGAAAAAATTTCCCATTTGTAATTCAAATACCAGTATGGAAAACTGAATGAAAATATTAATCCTTTAATTTTGAAACAAATTGTAAGTTAAAATATTTTCAATTCCTTTTCTAGATTTCTTTTTTATAAATAGAGTTTTCAAAGAAGTAGATTGTAATTTGTAAAATCTATTTTAAAAAGGAAATTAAAAATGAAGTGAAAATTTTTCCCATTTGTAATTCAAATACCAGTAAATACTCTGTAAAAAAGATTTGATCCTTCTTTTGATTTGGATCCAAAACATAAAAAGATAAAATTCACGAAAAAGTTTTTATTTCGAAGAAATCTCACTATTAGTAAATTTTGAGATAGTTTCTATGAGCAAATAACCATTGAAAATTTAATCTTATTATAAAAAATACAAGAAAAATAAATCAAATATTGAATTCTTGAAGATTTAAAAAAATTGATCTTCTATTTTCTTTTATTCACAAATATTTATTAAATTTCTTGAAATTTGAAAAGATTAAACAATATTCTTTTCAAATATACCAAGAGTACAAACAATGAACTATTATTATTAAAATCAGTTATTTGGGAATATCTATTTTTTTTTTTATTAGAATTATTTATTTGGATTAATGTTATTGGTTTGAAAATCTGAGAAAAAAAATTGTGAAATAATAATAAAGTCTATTGATAACATTTAATCCTTTGGATTATTAATAACCCACATAAAAAATTAAGATTGGGTTATTAATTATTTGATTAAAAATAATCAAATGAAAAAGTATTTCATTAGGTTATAAGTTGAATTTCCCAGGTTTGAAAAAAGTATTTTGGGAGAATTTTTAATTTAAATATTTGGTTGTTTTTCTCTGCTTTTTTTGTTCAAAAAAAAAAGAAACAATTGATTCGAGCTGTTCTTTGAATCAAAAAATTATATCTTTTTTCAAGTTTAAAATAATTATTGTAATTTTTTTAAAATTAAGTGGATTTTTTATCATGAGTTATTTTAAAACTTAGTGGTTTTATTTTTAAGTGTATTTTTGTGAACTTTCTTTACAGATAATAAGATTTATTTCTTGTTCAAAGAAAATAATTATTTTGGAAATAATTCAGAAATATGTTGAATTTTGAACTTTTTAAAAATGAGAAAAAATGGATCATTCTTTTAAAAACAATAATTCATTTCTGAAAATCACATTAAAAGTCAGTTTGGTTTTTTATTACTCATACTTTCCCTTGTTTTTGAAATTTCAAGATGAGGTAATTTTTTTTTGAATTTGTTATTAAATATACTAGAGGATTTTTTTTTAGTTTGCTAGTCCTTTAACAAAATAATCTTCATTATATAGACTTATTAACGACAAAATAACTCGTTTTTTTTGAGAGTGTAGTGATTGGAAATAACAAGTGAAACCACATAGAAAACATAGTGTGTGATATTTGGTTGTTGTTTTGTCAAGAATTAGTATAAGGCGAGATTATTGGGAAAATGGAGCAAATAAGAGGGTTATTTGCATGACTCAGAATAATTAAACAAAAAAATAAAAATGAATTTTGAAAATAAAATACAAAAAGTGTTTTTATTTGATTTTTTCTTTTTCTAGTTCTCTATTCTACTTGTTTGTTAATTAATTTAGGACACCCCACAAGTATTACAGTAAATAATTTCAAAAAAATCCAAAAAATCAAAATTAGAAAGTTTTTTTGGTTCTTCTACAGTGGAACAAACGAACCGTGCTTAAAGCATAAAACCCATATCTCAAACAAAAGAGTGGCTTTTTTTTTTCTTTCTTTCTTTCAGACAATGTCTAGTTAAGCACGCATTAGTATATTATAGTAAAATATATTTTGGAGGTAAACTCTTTGATGTTTTGAGAAAATATTAAATTAGAAAATAAACTCCTTTATATTTTTAGAAAGTTTTAAATTATGTAAAGAATATTGGGTGATTTTTCGTAATTTTTTTAATTTTTTCAAAATTTTTGTTTTCTTTGAAAGAAAAATATCAAAAAATAAGAGCTAATTTTGAGAAAATTTTTTAATTTGATCTTTCATTTTAAGAATTTCTTTTTTCATGGTCGAACTTTAAGAAACAAATGTGGTATTTACTTATCGTTTATTATCCCTTTATTTGATTTTTTGATGTGTAGGATTTCTAGAAAAAAGAAACATAGCGATTTTATTTCGAAACATACATTTTACCAAGTTTGAATATATTATTTGAGCAACAGTATCTTTAAATTTTGAATAAATTTTTCTTCTCTTTTTTTTTTTTTTCAGATGTCATATAACTTGTTTTCCCAAATGAAGATCATTTTTTAATTTCTTTAATTTGTTCTTTAAAACATTATTTGTTCCTGTAAATCCAATCAAGTATAAATCTGGAAATTTAGGAATATTATTCTAGGCAAATTTCATTGTAAGGTGACTGAATAAAGAATAACATAATTCTTTCTTACTTTTTCCATTTATACCATTGTCCATTTCTCTGTTTTAACTGGGTGGGTAATTTTGATGTTAACAAATTCAAATCGTTAAATGTCGTTTTGGTATTACAAACAATTTTCTAATAATTATTCTTAATTTAAATGAAGGTTTTTCAGATTTTATTTAGCTCTTTCTTAGAGAACTTTGAGATAATTTTTTGAATTGTTTTAATTTGGCATTTCTGCAAGAATTGATTAAATACGATTTTTTTTTTTTCAAAAATTAAATTGTGGTGTGTTAAAAATTTTGAATTGGAATTTACCATTTTGAAAAAAAAATTTATAATAATTTTAAAAAAATTGAAAATATCTTATCTTGAGTACACTTTACTATTTTGATAATAGAGTAATTCAATTTTTCTATTAAAAAACAAAATAAATATTAAAAAAAAAAAATGGTGTTAAAAATTCATACATTTCTCAAATTCTCACTTAACAAAATTGTTGGAAAATGATTTGGTATATATTCTACGATATATTTCTAAAAAAAATAAATAAATAACACTGAAAATTAATATTATTTTTGAAAAAAAGGAATAGTAGTCACATTAAATATCAAGTTCAAATTGTTGTTACTTTGAATTTTGAATTCAATATATAGAAGTTTTGAAGTGTTATCAATTACGTCATTTTTGAGAATTCATATACATATTTTTTTTAAATGCTTTTTTTTTCTTAAAAAAAAATCTAATAAAATCGTTATTTTGTGAATATAGAGGGTATTACAACGGCCACGAATTGGATTCCAATGGACCAAATGGATTTTATACTGGAAAAAGGGAAAAAAAAACAAATTGTTCTAAATTAAAGAAATTTAATCAGTGAAAAAATAAAACAATCATAAGATTGGAATTTTTGTTTTTTACAAACTTTGAATTTCCAATGATGAAATCCTTTGAATCCTAACTTTTATTTCGTTTATTTATTTATTTATTTTCAACATAATTATTCCGTTATGTATGTATATATATATATATATATCTTTCTCTCTAATTTATAGCTGGTGTTTTTGGAATTCCACTATTGAATATCGAATGGGTTGACAAATTGTTACAGGAAACACCTTATATTGCATTAGCTCAAAAGGAAGTTAATCCTGCACAATATTGGGTATATATTTATGATTTTTTTTAAAATTCTGAATTGATTTCTTTTTTTTATTTTATATTCCTTCAAAAATAATAATTATTGAAAATAATTTTTTTTACTTCAAAACTACAACAATATAAAATCTATAGAAAGATCCTTTAAAATACCAAGATTATTTAGAAAACTGTGTATATCTTCCACTTCTCAATAATGAACTTACAAAAAAAAATCCTGATTATCGAAAAAACATAATTTCCCTTGATCAGTTTGTGATGGTAAAAAGTTTAATTGATAATACAATTGTCCCAAGAGAATCAACTTGGTTTGGTTTTTATGATGAAAACATGAATGTTATATCTTATAATACTACTGTCGCTTATAAAGAAGATTGGATAGGGATTCGTACTTTGGCCGAATCAAATAGACTTTTTCATCGTACAACGATGTGTCAACACAAAGATTATCCTTTAAAAAAATGCTTAGATAATTTTCTTACGAATACCTTACCATTTTTAAAATAATTAAAATTTATTTTTTTTTTTTTATTTCTTCAATAATTAAGAATTAAGAATTTAAAATTTTAATATTTTTATCAGTTTAATACATTCAAGTTTTTTTTTATCTTTGAAACTTTTAAGATTACTTCTCATTATTTTTCATAATTAAATTCAAAATAAATCAAAAATTAAGTAATTTTTTGTTTTATTATCTTGTTTTTTTTTTTTTACAATCCCTATATTATATCAAATATGGCAAATGATTAGAGACAGTAACTTGTTAAATTATGGTTTTGTATTGGATATCAAATGTTTCTTCAATTTCAAATTATCCAAATTATTTTCTTCTGTTCTACTTTTTTTTTTTTTTTTAACTTTTTACAGAAAACCTCCGAATGAAAATTGGTATATTTCTTTATCTTCAAAATAAAAAAAAAAAAATTGATGAATTAATGTGTATGTTTTTTTATTTAAAGGTTATTTATCATTGAAAAAAACATGATACTATTACCATAGATTAATGATTTGAAAACTTTTCTTTTTAATATAATAAGAATTTTATATTAATATTTTTTCCCTTTAAAACTTTAAATTTTTTTTTATTTAATTTTGATTAAAAATATAGGAAGTTTGCTTTACTTAAAATAAAAACAAATAATCTAATTCAAAATTTTGATTTTTCAAAGTCAATTATATATATATTTCTTAAAAAAGAATTTTTGTTGAATTAGCTCTTATTAACAAATAATATTTGAGAAAATTGATATTATTAAAAGATTAAAAATTAGTAAAAGTTGAATTTTTTTTAAAATTTTTGACATAGTATGTGAGATGTGTATTAATATATTTTTATAGCTTTCCATTTAAAATTATCAAATAAACTCTTTTTGATCGAAAAATTGAAACGGATAATAATCTTTTCTTAAATTAAAAGAAATTATCTCCAGTGTGCATATTGCATTTAATATATCCACAATTTAATGGCTGGATAAAGTTTATATCACAATAAAAATTTTTAACTTGTTTTTTTTTTTTTAACCTTTATAGTTTTTAAAAGGATATTGATAGTGTAACAATGGTTGAGATCTTTAACTAAAATAAAAAATTTTTTTATAAAGTTGACTCCACTTGAAAGGTGTAAACTTTCAACAAAATTTAAGGTAAAATAAAATCTCATAATTTTAGGTATATTTTTTGAAATTTTTAATTTTTACAAATTATCATATTATAATCCAATTTTTCTGCTTAAATTGGAATTTTTTCTTGTGTTTTAAATTTCATTGTAAGTTTGTCTATTAAATGTGGAACTGGTTTCATATTAAAATTTTGTATAATTATTGTAAATGAAAGTAAACCAATTTTTTCAATTACATATAAAGAGATATTTACTTGATGAATAAAAATTGTTTAAAAAAAGTTTACTTTCTTTTTAATTTTTATACATTTTTTGTTACTTTTTTGAAGGTAAAAAAAAAAAAAAAAAAAAAAAAAAAAAGATAAAAAATTAAATTAAAAAAAAAAGGCGGGGGGGGTATAGGAATTTATAGTAAGGTAATAAATATTATTTCAATTTAAATGAAGAAAATATACATGAATTATTCAATAGAACTGGAAGCTGGAGTGATCAAGTGTTTATTTTATTAAGAATAATTTTTTTAAAATTAAATAAAAAAATTATCAATGATCAACGGTGCATTACATCAAATACTTGACTCGCTAACCAAATAAGGTCGTAATTAAATGAGGATTAGTAGTAATTAACAATTTAAATCTCAAATTAACAAATTATCAAAAAATTTATCTTTTCACAAGAATTCAGAATATCATCAATTTAGTTTTTTTTTTGTTGATAATTTGATATATCTCTGATAATATTAAAAACTTATAATAATGAATAAATCTGTGATAATTGAAAAAAGTTCTTGTTGTAAATTGAGAAATTTTAATGTTTTAATAAAACCTCAAAAACAAAAAAAAAAAATGATTAAAAAGGTCAATAAAAATTTGTAAAAAAATATATACAATTATTTTCCAATTAATAAATGAAATGTTTTATTATCGTTCCAAAATGTATTTATAATTATTATTGTTACAATCAAATTAACAGAGTAAAGAGTTTGTCTTAGGGTTGAATTCATTAAGGTAGTTTGATTAAATGTTTTAAAATATTATTTCGAAACGATTAGTTAATTTTTTAAGGGGTTTTGGAATAATTATTCTTAAAAAAATAGTTTTAGAGATGTGAACTGAAAATTTTCATTTTTTAATTGGGAAATAATTGATAAAAATGATGTAAGTGATGTTATTTCTTTTATTTTTTTGTAAAATAATAAAATTATATCTTTAAAATTTTAAGTTGATTAAGTTATTTTTTGAATTATTGTAAAATTTGTGAAAATTGTTATTAGTAATAAAATCAGAAAATGGGCTATTTGATCAAACTCCCAATAATCGTATTTTTTCATAGTAAATTCATACTATATATTACCCAAATAATATCATATTTTGAGCTATCGTCAATCTGGGTACGATATTTTGTGCAAAAAAAAAAAACTACAAAAGTAAATTTGTTATTCCAAGTATTGAAACAAAAACAGTTAAAAATATTTTTTTTGGATTAAAAAATAAAAAATTTTCTAGCTATTTTTCTATGTGTACTATACGATATTTTTTTGACAAATTAAATTAAACTAAATTTTTATTTGGCTTTCCAAAAAATGATTTTTAAATCATCAAACATTTCAAATTTATTATACTTCAAATAAGTTTAAACAATTTATTTCCTTTTTTGAATGGTTTACTTTGATGGTTAATTTTAATAATTTGGATGTGATTTTTTTGCAAAGCTAAATGAAAATTTAGATTTTTTTTAATTTTGCAAGTAACGCCAAAAAAAAAGCAAATCAGCAAATTATGTAAGGAAGATATCTAAAAAATTAACAAAAACAAAAATGAGATTATTTGCACTTACAAAAACATTGAAACTAATTAATTATAACCAAATTTTCTACCCTCATACAAATAAACAGAAAACTCATGAAAACTTGATAGAAATCACAGAAAACCAATTTTTTGTAACCAATGAGAAATGAAATTTTTAATGATCTAATTCTCTCTCATGATTGAACCTGCTGAAAAATAAGTGCCTTTGAAATAGACTCAATTTCCGATCTAAATTCTTGTGGATTATAATTTTTAAATATAATTGTGTCAGTTTTGAAGTGACTCTCTTTGGCAATTTTTCGAGATCTCAAAGATTTTATTATTTTTCAAATGTGTTATTTTTTTCAAAAGAATATTACAAAATCTCTTACTTTGTCAAATGTCGATTGTTAAAAAACAACCACAAATTATATTAAAAGCAAATTAAATGGATTTTATACTCAAGGAAAATAATGAGTTTTAAGGGATTAGTGCCTACTAGCGAGAATCCTAAGATCAAAGTATGTAGTTATTGGGTTTGACCACATTAGTATAAATGGTTCAAATGTCTCTAAAGAATCGATTAGTCAAGTAACAATATTTGTTGATCTCATCAATTAAAAATGATCTATGTATTAGTAAAAAAACCCAACAATTTCAGAATAAAATCTGCATTTCGCTACAAATTTAAAGGTTGAATTGCCAATATTCAGATTGCACAAGTTACAAAATATCTTTCTTAAATTTATGTTGAAATGTAGATTAGTTGCTAAAAAATTCGTTTTTTTTAAAAAATTAAATATTAAAGGCAGTAATTTTTTTTGACCAATTATTTCTGAAAACGTGGAAATGTATTGATGATATAAGTAGCTTTATCAGCAGTAAACAAAACTAATCATTCTTTGTGTTTTTATGTTGATGATTATTGAGTTAATCTTTGAAATTAAAAAATTATAATAATAGTAACTTTAAGAAGTTCTAAATCTAAATTATTAAATACCAGAATACTTTATTTTGGGTTTCTATTTTTAGATTTCGAAAAGGAATTAAAAAAAAATTTTCCCGAAAATGAAACTTTTTTAATAGTGATCATTAGTAAAAAATTTATTAATTTATTGTGCAATAAGATTTATAAAAGATTTTTTTTAGCTATTTGAGCCAGGGTGCACTAAAATCTTTTACCCCTAATTACAGCATATTTTGATTATAGAGAATTCTATGGTGATACTAATCCCTTAAATTGAATAAATATAATCATATGGAAATTTAAAAAAACTAAAAGATGGGATTTTTTGATATGTTTTTAAACTTGAATCTTTAGTATTAATAAATTCAAACATGTGTTTCAAAAATTTTGCTTTCGCTTTGGGTAATGTCTTTATTAGTTTGGGTATATAAAGAAATTTAGTAAAATTACTTGATCTTCAAAATGCTCTTTGTAAAGAGTTGGGTTAAAAGTAAAAGATCTTGGGTTGTAAGAAATGGTAATTGAACTTGAAATTTTTGTGAGTTGATAAGTCTCCAAGATTTTACAAAGTTTTTTTTTAATCTGAATTTTTATCAATGAGAAGACTACTAATCATTTTTATGGGAAAATTGATATTTTTGTCATTTAAGTACAATGAGATTTTCTTTTTCGAAACGTCTTTGGATCTTTTCGACAAAAAGAAGTGCAATTTCATAATGCAATTTTAGGAGTCAAACCACACACTGAGTCTGAAGCAAAATTCAAAGTATATGATTATACCCTTAACAAATAATTTAAAAACAAGCTTTTCTTATGCTCAATTAATAAGAAAGTTTTTCTCGTTAAATTTTTCATAATAAAAAACAACAAAATTTTTCACTCCAAAAAATACTTTTTGACAATAACAAAATAATTAGTAACTAAGAAACAAATTAACATTGAAACAAAATTACAAAGAATTTTTTAATTTCTTTTTTTTTCCTCTTTATTTTTTCCAAAAAACTTTAAATTCATAAAAATACGATCCAAGATCTATAAAGAAAGACCGAAATTTTGATAGGTTGTTCAAAAAGATTTCTAACCCTTCTTTAAATTCTACAAAAAGCAAATCTGAATAATTAGTCAAAAAACAGGAATTAAAAATTTTCAAACTAAATCAGACCCTTAAAATTTGCAATAGAATCTATTTAAGAATTTGTTAGATTGATTAATTTCTTTGCTTCGAAAATTATTAAAACATAAAAAGGTTCCATTTAAATTTTCTCTTGTTAAACCTAAAACAATCTATAATGATTCATTGGGTTGGTTAGACGAACAAAATTCTCTCCAGTATTTTCTCTTCTCAAAAAAAAATAATTGTTTAAACTACTAAAAAAGAAATTTCAAACCAAACAAACAACACCTATTTATGTTTACTCTTGAATTTGTTGTTACAACTCTTTTTTATCATTTTTTATCTTTTTGTAGTTTGTAAATTTTTTTTTTAAAACAAATAAATTAAAATGCATAAATTAGTTGCAATTGTTGGATCTGGGCCATCTGGTATTTTCTTAGCTCAAGAATTAATGAAACAAATGGGCCCTAATGTAAAAATTGATATTTTTGACAAGCACTTGACTCCATTTGGATTATTAAGACATGGTATTTCTCCATTTCACCAAAAATTAAAAAACAAATTTGTGAATACCTTCGAAGAAGTCCTTTCAAATTCAAATTTCATTGGCGGTGTTGAAATTGGAAAGCACCTTCGTTTACAAGAACTACTCGAGAACTACCATTCAGTTGCTTTAGCTCATGGTGCAAATTCTGATTGGGAGCTAGGTGTTCCTGGTGAACACTTGTTTGGAAACCTTCCTGCTTTTGGTATGTCTTTTAAAATAATTTTGGAATTAATTTTTTTCTTCTTTTTTTCTAAATTTTCAAGATTTTAGTCTATTTATTTTAATTTTTTCCGTTCAAGTTTATTGTTTTTTGTTTTGTGTCTGGTCTTATATTTATTATTTTTTTTTTATTTCAAATATGATCTTTTCAATTTTCCCCTTTCCTACTGTTATTTGAAATTTGGATGAAATAAAATTTCATCTGATTATCTTTTTTGTTTTCAGAGATCTAACACTCACTTCAGATTCTTAGTTTACCCAGTTATTACTAATGTTAAATTTCATAAAAAAGGGACCAAACAAACAAATAGAAATCACACAATTTCGCCTTATTTCTTTGAAAATTCAATAACTAAAATCAAAAACAGAAGATAAATTGAAAATAATTTTTCATATTTGTCATCTTGTTCCTTTCCAAAAAACACTTTTTTTTTTTATTGTTTTATGATGGATCAGTTAATTTTTCTATACTAACTATTTGAATTAAATCTGAATTTTGTTTTTTAGGCTAACAGTGTGTTTTGTGTTAGTTTGATAAAAAAACGAAACCCATTTTATTCAAAAACTGCAAATTATTTTGATCCAAACATCTAATTAGAGTCATTTTCAAAAGGTGTGATAAAAAGTTTTCAAAAAGTTTCTTTAAAAGAGTTTGCCAACTTAAGTAGAATGATTTCCAGTTCTTTTTTTCAAAAAACTTTTTTTGATCACACTTTTTTATTAATGGTTTTACTAGGTATTTTAAATTCAACTTTCTTTTTAAATTGTTGTTCCAAAATCTTCTTAAATCGATCTCTCAAAATCGTTTTTAAGATTTTAATTTAAAGTGGGGTATTAATTTTACCATCGAGCACTTTTTTTTTTTTAATTACTGACAAACGAATATTCCACCTTAAGGGAGTAGCCACGGTATTGAAAAATTTTTCACTGTTTTGCAATTTTGAAAAGGATCAGAAAATAACATTTTTTACTCTGGTTGTAACTCATTGATGTTTATTATTTAAACAACTTCATTCATTAGATTTTTTAAATTTTTTTTTCAATGTCTCAAAGAAATTGCCACAATAGAATGTTGAGTTGAATTGCTTAAAATAGTGTTTTGAATGTTGAATAACATATCTTTTATCCTTCTCTCAACATTCTATTGTGGCATTTAATTTTTTCATTTTTTTATTTTTTATCATTTTTGAGATTTTTTTTAATCCTGACAACATTAAGCAATTAGAAATATTTTTAATATTAGTGGCATTGGGGATTAATGGATTTTGTTTAAAAAGAACAACAACCTTACAATTGAGAGAGAATCATAAAAGGAAACATAAATGGGACTTAAATAGCTAGAAGGATTCCAAAATTAGAATAATTAAGTCAAATTATTACTTATTAGGATTTTAAATAGTTGGGTTTAGTGGAATTGGAGAAGTAAATATGATTATATGTTATCAAAGTTTAAACCACAAAATAGCCATAAGTTTTATTTAAAGAATCTGAAATTATCTTCTCCCAAAATTAAAAACTAAACCCCATTCCAAAAATTTGGACACATCAGAAAATCAAAAATAGGAAAACAAAAAACTCAATTTATTATATTTTTCCAAATGTAATATAAAACCATATTTAAATAACCTAGTATTAATGGTTTTTTAAGTAATCATTTTCATCCAAATATAAGAAAACAATATAAAATAAAAAATCAAAACAAGTGTGTCCAAAATAAGGAAACGAGCTGAAATGAAAGAGTTTGAAAAAAAAAATGTATTGGTAGATTTGTTAAAATTACACCAACAATGGTTGATCGATCAAATGATAAGATACCATGCACCAGTTGTATGTGGATTTTTCAATTTTTGAAACTCAACATTAACATTCTATCAAACCATCTATAAAAAATTTTCAGATCTAAATAAACAGATTAAGTAACTGAAAAATTGAAAAGGAAAACAAAAACAAAAAAGATAAAAAAAGAAATAGTTTGTTGAATTAAAATTAATTTCCAATAGGATGTAAAGTGTAGTATTATTGTTATTTTTCCAACTGTTTAAACTGTGTCCTAATTAATTGAATTAAGTTTATTTTAATAAAAAAAATGATAAAAAAAAAAAAAACTATTTTATCAATATAATCTCAATTTTTTTATTGTTGAACATTACTAAAATTAAAATATCAAATAATTTTTTTAAAAAAATTTTTAGAGAATCTACGATCATACGCCACTAAAATAAAATGTACTTATCTCATCTCTCTCAAATTTTTATCATGTCTTATGGTGTAGCTACCCCCTTAAAAAATTTTCATCTTTAGCATGATTTTTTTTTTTTTTTAAAAATACTTTTTATCTATGTTACACAGTTAAAATCCCCACTTAAAAAGTAAAAAGAATTAATCTTATTTAACACCATTGAAGAGGTTTGAGATTTAAAATTAACAAGCTAAAGTTAAAGGAATTTCTTTATCTAAGGATAGTTTGTAAATGAACAGAGTTCCCAAAAAGTATCCAAGAATAAACTTTATAAAATCAATTAAAAATCACATTTGAAATCAAAAAGTTAAAATAATTTGAATGTGAATCGGTTTTATTAACTTTTTCGATTTGTTAAAGTCTCTTTTTGAATAATTTTTCAAAAACATAATAAATTCTTTTATTTTGCTTCTTTGGAATCAGAATAAGATTTTTTTATATTAAACCGGATTTCATGGAATCAAAAAAAATTTTTTTTAGATGGTATCAAATCTCTATTAAAAAAAAAAAAGATTTTTTTGATTCCATTCCATAGTTAAATAATTTTCTTATTCAGAAAAAAATGTAAAATGATAAAAATTATCAAAAAGATGATTAAAAATAAAACCACGAAAAGAAAAACCTCAAATATTTGCTTTTTTAAGAGAAACAATGAAATATTTTCAAAATTTTTTTAAAAAAACCTATTTGTTAATTATTAAATTTTGGTAATGATGGAATTTTAACAAAAACATAATTTAAAGAATAAATAAGTTGAGATTAATCAAAAAAATAAAAAAAGAATTTTATTTAATCCCAAGTTATTAAAAAAAGAATTATTTGAGGTTTTTAATAGAAAAAAGATAAAAAAGTGAACTCTGTAAAGGAATAAAATATAATAAAAACAAAAGAAAGATGTGATCCAAATATTTTTCCATTTAATATGCAAATAACAGTAGTGTATTGGAAATTGAAAAGTTGACTACTAAAATGAAGAATAATTAATTTTAGAAAACTTCCAATTTATTTATAGAAATGGGAATAGAGTTTTAAAAAATATTTTTTGCTTCTTGTTTCTTTCATAAGTTTTTCTAAATTCAAATTTAAAATAAACAATTGTTTTTCTTATTTTCAGACAACTAATAAAATAATAGATTTCAATATCTTGTAAAGGAAATAAAATCATTTTTAAAGAGTGGGCGATTAAAGTTTGATCTAATTCATTAACAAACTTTTTTATTTAAAGATGTTCAATATTTTTATGGAAATTATTTAAAACTGTATATTCTTCACTTTTTAAAAAGAGGGGAGCTATTAGTTTACTTTTATTTGAAATGGTTGACATATTAATGATAATTTTAAAAAATTGATTTATTTTTATGACTTTTTTTAATTTTAAAGAATATTTTTATCATAAAGTTGAGTCAGAAAGGAAGAAAAAAAAAGGTAGATAAATATAAAGCACTATTTTCTTCAAGTGATTTTAAAATTTTTCTGATTAAAAGTTTTATTATCATTTCTCAAAATTATTACAATTGCTCTTTAAAAGTCATTAAAGTACTATTTAATTACCGGTGTTTTAAAAATGTGAGTAATAAACTTTTTATCAAATATTACTTAGATTCTTTGATTTACTCTTTAAAACAGTTTTCGCAATGTCTTTTAAAATTAAGATTGCTCACTTTTGTGAAAACAGCTATTCTCAACTATTTTAATTTTATATTTTAAAAATTATTTGCAAGCAAATTTTTTTATTTTATTATCATAATTATCAAATTTAAGGAAACTTAGCTTTATAAAACTCTTTTTATTTATATACATCCTTTTTATCAAGATAATAAAAATAACTTCTTTTTTTTTTTTTTTATTTTTATGAGAGAATCCATAATAAACAATATTTGTTTGTTTTTTTTTTTGATACAAAAAATGAGATGAGTTTTTATATATAAAATTTAAAATTTTTGTATCAATGAAATAAAATCAAATAAAAATAAAAATAGAGTTTAACTTATTTAAGGTTTAGGTCAACAGAAAATGATAGAAAAAAATACTTTCTTTTCAAGAACTATTTTGGTTTTGATAATTCATATTAATTATTTTTTTTATTATCTTGATTTATTGATTTTTAATTGTATTAACGGTGTGCTTTTTTTCTAATTTTCTTTTCGATTTAATAAATAAAAAAAAAACAAAGATTTTGTAAATTGGTATAATGGAAACCCAGAATTCAAAGATCAAGAAGAATATATTGAAGAAATCTTGATAAGAGCAAAGAGTGTAGCTGTCATTGGCCAAGGAAATGTAGCAATGGATGTTGCACATATGTTAGTCTCCAGTCCATCATCCCGAATGGAAACCACGATGCCCACTAATGTTGTCAAAACATTAAATAGGTCACATATTAAAACTGTCTACTTAATTGGGCGAAGAGGGCCATTACAAACAGCATTTTCTACTGGCGAATTGAATGAATTAGCAAAGATTTCTGATTGCTTGGTTGATATTTCCCCAACTGCCTTACAAATGATTCAAGATAATGAAACAGAAAAGGAAGTACTTAAGAAAAGTAAAAAATGGAAGTCAAAGGCTAAATTAATGAAGAAAATTCATAACAGATACATCGAAGCAGTTCGACAGTGCTTAGATCAAAAAATGCCTACAATTAGATTAGTGTTTCGAAGATCTCCAAAAGAAATCATTGGTGACAAGCATGATTATGTTAGGACATTAGTATTGGAACACAATCGTTTGGAATATAAAGATACTGCAGACCCACGCGGTGCCAAATGTATTAAAACTGGTGTTTTGGAAACACTCCCAGTTGAGGCAGTATGTCGTTCCATCGGGTACAAAGTAGGAGATGTTGTTAGTGAGGGTGAGAATCCTTTAGAAATTAAAAAAAATCACCTTGTCAACTGCGAAGGTAGAGTTAAGGGTTATAACAATTTGTATACCTGTGGCTGGGCCAAACGTGGGCCAACAGGAATCGTTTCGACAAATTTTAAATGCTCAATTGAAACAGCCAAAACAATAATCTCTGATTTTAAAATAAAAGAAAACGCAGAAGTGAAAACAGGAATGGAAGTTGTTTCCAAATTGCTAAACCAAAGAAATGTCAAGTTCGGTAGCCACGAAGCTTGGGAAAGAATCAGAAAAGCAGAAGAAAAAATTGGTAGGATCATTAATGAAAAAAAGAAAATCGATAAACTTGCTAAAGACAAAAAGAAAAATTAAATTATCTCCATATTATTAATTAAATTAGTGTTTCAAATATTTCGTTGAACAATAAAAAAAATATTTGAGAAAATGTCTGTTTATAATTAGTAATACATTAAGATATCAGCCTCGGTGTGTATGTGTGTATTGGTACATACATGGATTTATTTTTTTTGAATTCTAAAAATTTTTTTTTTCTTTCTTTTCCTTTACGATCCCTTATCTTAATTTTTTGATTTTTTTTTTTTCTGTTCATTTTTATTGAATTATAAAAATTAAAAATTATCTTTTCTATCTGAAGTTTTTAGATAAGTAATTTAAAATATTTTTTGATGTAATACAAAATTAAAAATTAATTTGAAAAAAAAAAAAACTAATTATATTAAATAATAAATGTTCTTTCTTTCTTTCTTGTTTTTTTTTTTGCTTGTTTTTGCATATTTTTTTTTATTTATTTGAGAAAACTAGCGATTTTTTATCTTAAAATTAAAAAAAAATTCTTATAATTGTCTTATTTTGTAACCTTTTAAATATGCAATTTAAATATTTGTGAGGGTAAGAATTTTTTGGAAATAAAATATAAAAAAATATATGATTTTTCTTATTAAAATTGTATTAAAACATTAAAAACTAATATTTTTAATAAAAATTTACTTAAAATGTTGGTTGTAATTTTTTTTACCCAGTTCTTGCAATATTTTTTTATATAATCTTTTTATAGTTTGTGAATGAAAAATACTGTAAAATAGAACTAGTCATTTAATTAAGTGACTAGTCTCTATTATTTTTTTTTTGAACAATTTCTAAATAAGGGTTACTTATTAAGAAATATGTTTAATAACGAAAATAAACAGAGTTTTTCAAATCTAAGGAATTGGCAAAATATTTCTCAATCTCTATTAAATTTTAGTTAAAAAAATTAATAGGGATTAGTACCTTAACAAAGAAAAAATTCGTATATCAAATTTTTTATTAATAAAGTACTTTTCCACATAGAATGATGAAATAATAAAAAATGTTCTTTGTGATATATTGGTTTTGTCTCTTTTTTTGTTTTTTTTTTTTTTTGAGAAATAAATTGTCCAGTTGTTTTTTAAAGCCTCTAAATATAAAAAAAAATAGAAGAAATATGGATCATCTCTAGATTTTAATTAATCAATTATGTTTTTTTATTAAAAAAAAAAAAATAGAATTCAAAATGTGTTTTTATAATGAGTGTTGTCTATTTTGAGAGTTTAAAAGGGATAGAGAAAATAACTTTTTAAAAATTTTTTAATTTAGAAAAAGTTATTTTTTTTAGTTTTGAATAATTCAGTTTAATACTTTTATTAGAATTTAAAAATTTGTCTAGCTTTAAAGAACTAAAAAAAAATGAATAAAAAAACTTTGTTGAATTTTTTCTATTTTTTTTTAATTAATTTTTTTTCATTGAAAATCCTCACATTTTAACAAATAATAACTCCTGTAATTTAACTTATTGTTTCGATAACATACACAATATTTTTCTTATTGTGTGCTAGAAATATCACCCTACCAAGAAAAATATATTGCTAATTTTCTCAACTTCTCACAAATAATGACAGTTAAATGATTTATAATAAATTTATCATTTATCTGTAAAATCAGAACAAATTTGTAATTTTTTTACTAATATTTTCAGTTGGCAAGAAAAATAGGATTAATCCTGTTTTTGGCATTTTCTGTTTTTAGGTTTTATAGTAAAATCAAATTTTCACCTCTTTACATTCGTTACATTTTCCTATCCAAATATTATTAAGTTTCCGATGGGTGTGTTAATATACTTGGAAATAATTTTATTTGGGTATTTCAAATAGGGCTGATTTTTAATTAAACTTTATTAAGTCTAAAAAAAATTATAAATTTTGCATTCGGTAAATATTTTTTTAATTTTTTATCTAAAAATAATAAAAAAAAAACAAAATGTATTATTTATACTTCTATCAGTATATAAACAAAGTTTGTATTTTTTTTTTTTTTTCTAATTTTGAATTATGTGCTTATAGAAAATATAATAACTATAATATTAAATAGAAAAAAGAATAAAAAAAAAAAACTGAAATTAATATATTTATACCTTTTCCAAAATGTTGAAATGATAACATCATAATTGGAGATATTCAGTCAAGGGGATTTAACTTTTTTTTCCTTATTGTGGGTTTTTGTATTCCCACTTTTTTTCAAAAGTGTTATGAATTTAAAATAAATCCACAATTGTAATAACTGTTGTAGAATTCATTTTATTATTTTTTTTTTTGAAAAGAAATCTTAGTTTTGACTTTTAATAAAAATAAAACTTTCGCTTGTTAAAATAATCTAGTATACTTTATAACCCGATTTTCAAATTAAAATTTATTTTTCTTTTATTTTTATTACTTTTGATGTGGGAAAATTACTTTTTTCATGTGCGTTGTTAGGTTTGTGAGGATTGAAATAAAAAAAAACAGTTAAAGTTATGATTTTATTCTCAATTTTTTTGATTCTGGGAAATTACAGATAACTTTTAGTTGATTGTAGAAATTAAAATAAAATACTTAAATTTTCTTTTTATATCTTTTAATAAAAAAAAAACATCACTAGGTTTTTTTCAGCTTTTTATTTATTAGGAAAATCAATAGATTTTCGTTAGTTTATTTTGAGTTTTTATTTATTTTTAAAATTAATAGGTTTTCGTTAGGTTTTTTTGAGTTTTCTATTTGTTTGTGAAGTGTTCTAGGTTTTTTTTTGCTTTTTGAAATAAACAGAAAATTTTAATAAATTTTCGGTTTATTTCAAAAAGTAAAAAAAACCTAACGAAAATCAATAGATTTTCCTTATAAAATAGAAAACCTCAAAAAAACCTAGAACACTTTATAAATAAAATAGAAAACCTCAAAAAAATCTCTAATACTTTACAGATAAACATAAAACCCACAAGATAAACACAATTGGTTTTCCAGGATTTAAAAGAATTGATGAAAACTCATGATTTTTCTACATTTATTTGATTTATGGAAAATTGCAGTTATGTTTTTTTTAATTTAAAAATAAAAAGAGAAGTTATTAAATTTTCTATTTGTTTCTTAAATTAAAAAAAAAACATAAGAGATTGAAGGTACTATACAGTAAGCAATGATACTCGATAGTTAATTCCTAATTTCTAAACTTTTTTTTTTTTTAGAAAATTTGTTAAAGAATTGTACATGTTATTATCATTTACTAATGATAATATTAGTGATGATTTCTTTTTATTACAGTCAGTTTCACTTTTAAGGCACAAACTTTCAACGAAATTTAATACACAATAAAAATCTCAAATTAAAGCACAAAATTCAAATTCTAGTAAAAACAAATTGTAAAAAAAAATTCCAAATTTTGTGCCTTAATTTGAGATTTTATTGTACCTTAAATTTCTTTGAAAGTTTGTGCCATAAAAGTGAAACTGACTGTAATAGAATTAGAAATATTATGAATTATTTTATTATTTCTATAAAATCCAGATATCCATTTTTTTTTTATTTTAATTTTTAATGGTCCAGACTTCATTGGTTTGTTTTTTTTTTTTTAATTTACGACCTCAACCGAAAATTTTCTTAATTTTCAGTTTTTTTTTTTTTTATAAAATTAAAAAAAAACCTAGACACTTAACATTAGGTTGTGTAGCTTTCAAAAGGATTGTTTACAATCTCTAATTTTACTAAATTCTTTGAATTTTTGGAAAAATTGATGTTTACTTTTTTATGGTTTAAAAGAATTATATATATATATATATATATATATATATCTATTATTTTTCAATAGTCTTTTGAAGACTGAAAAGTTCTGGCACTGTATGGTACTCTACGACACTTTACACTACTGGAAGATACTTTTTAACACTTGATGGTAAGGTTGTTGAAAATTGTAACTTTATTGTTTTATAATTTTATGATAAGTTGGACTTTCTAACTAGATGAATTTTTCAATTTAGTTAATCTGAAAACCTATGATTCCAAAACTAATGATTTTAATTTCCCGGTACAACCATCAATATTTTTATCTTTATATTTTCAAAATTTTAGATTTTTTTTTAATTTTTCTATCAACTAATATTTTTTTTGGTATTTTTTAATCAAGCAAGATCAATTTTTTTTTACTTCAGTCTTACAAATTAATTGTGGTAAATAGATTTTAATTTGAAAAAAAAAAAATATGGCTGTTTTATTGATAAATTTATCATTTCGGTCAAAAAATATTGTATAAAATCAAATATCCTGATACCAGAATAAAGTTTACTTATGTGACTAGTAAATTAAAAAAAAATCTTCTTGTAAATTTATTAGCAAATTCAAAAAAAAATTACCACATCTTGAAATTTCAAAACCCAGTAAAAATCTGAGTTTTTACAAAAACAAACTTTATTCTGTTGCTATTTTTCTGAAATAAATTATTGTTTTTAAAAGAATGATCTTTTTTTCTGATTTTTGGAGAAGTTTAAAATCTAACCTATTTTCCGAATTTTTTTTCCAAAAAAATATGTTCTTTGAAGAATGTAGAAATTCAAATTAAATATGAAAGAAGCTACCAAAAGATACTTAAAAATTAAACCACGGAGTTTTACAATAAATCATTATAAAAAATCTACTAATTTCAATAAAAAAAAATAATAATAATTATTTTAAAAATTGAAATAAATCTAATTTATCTTAAAAGAGCTGAAAGAATCTATTTTTTTTTTTTTTTTGAACAATAAAAGTAGAGAAAAAACAATCAAATAATAAAAGTAAAATTCTCAAAAATTTTTTTTTTTAAAACTTGGGAAATTCAAATTTTTAATTAATAAAATACTTTTTCATTTGATTATTTTTAATCAATGATTAAAAACCTAATTTTTTCTATTTCTTTAATAATTATCCAAAGATTGAAAGTGTCAATAGACTTTATTTTTATTTCTCTATTTATGAAATATTTTCAAATAAATAAAAATAATCCTAATGGATCGTTCTAATAAAAAAATAGATAGATATTCTCAAATAACTGATTTTAATACAAATGGTTCCTTGTTTATACTCTTAATGTTTGATAAAAGAATATTATTTAATTTTTCAAATTTCAAGAAATTTAATAAATATTTGTGAATAAAAGAATAAAAACTCAATTTTTTTAGATCTTCAACGATTCAATATTTGATTTATTTTTCTTATATTTATTAAAATAAGATTAAAGTTTCAAGTTTGCTAAGATATCAAAACTATCCAAAATTTGCTAACAGTTAGATTTTATCCAATTAAAAAGTTTGACAAATTTTTACTTTTTTCATTCTGGATCCAAAAATCACTCAAAGGATCAAATATTTTGACTGAAATTTATATTGGGAAAAATGAACTCCTACAAAAATGGTAACTTATTTTTAGAAGGGTGATAAATGGGTCTGATTATCGTGTTTAAGTGCATCCTTATGTATACAATTACTATATTACATTAGAAAAAAATAATAAATAAGAGTTACTAGTTTCTTAAAATAAGATTTGAAAAAAAGTTTTTTATCTATTATTATCTTTTTTTTGTTGAAACAGTCTATTAAGTATAATGAAAGTCCTTTTTACTTTTTTGAAATTATATTCAAGATGTGTGTTTTTTTCTAATCAGATTTCAAAGATAAAAAATAATTTTTAATTCTTTTTTATATTTATTTTTTTTATTTTGTAGGTTAATTATAACTCTTTTTCTTATTTCAAAAATCCTATCAAAATTAATTTTTACAGAGATTAAAGGTTCATTCGTAATGAGAATGCAGTCAAATCCGCTTTTAAGACACTAGTATGAAAAAAATAAAATTGAAAAAAAAAAGTTAGACAAAACTACAATTTCAATTATCATTTCATCCTTGTTAATTGGGCTTATTCATAATATAATCAACATTCCAGTTCTTCAAAATCTTGAGGCTATTGTATTTATTGTTTTTAATATAACTACAATTTCTAAAAGTCTCTAGTCTAGAAAAAAGGGTCTATTTTGGGGAAAAAATTTTTAAATAGATGTGACAATGAATTTTCTTTAAATTCAACTTTAGGGATATTTTTTTGAAGAGATAATAACTTATAGTTTTGAAAAAACACTCTACTCATTTAAAAAAACTCAAACACAGAAAAAAAAACAACTGATGATAAATATTGAGAGTTTCCTAGGGTTTTTTTACTTTTTGGAATAAAACGAAAATTTATTAAAATTATCTGTTTATTTCTAAAATTAAAAAAAACCTAACGGAAAATCAAAGAAAAAATATTTTTTCCAATTTAAAACAACAAATAATTCTTTAATATTCATAATTATTGGTCCCCTATTTGAAATATATTCATCAGATTTAAAATACTTTTAAAGTAAAATAAAATGGTTTCTTATCTAAGAAGAAAAAAGTTTTCAATTTTTTCCTATTAAATTCAAAAAAAATATTAATAGAACATGGAAAATTGGATTTTTAAACTTAAATTCTAAAATATGTTTAAAAATATTTTTTGATCAAAGATCTTTTATTAACCAAAAGTGTTTATTCTAATTAAAGTTATTAAAAAGGGTAAAATTAGCAAATATATATATTTTTTGTTGGAAAAATTTTTTCATGATCATGAGACACAAACTTTCAATGAAAATTAAGGCACTGAAAAAATATCAAATTACCAACAAAATTTGGATTTTTTTTTATACAAATTATTTTACTAGTGTTATTTTCCAATTAATAAATGGAAATTTTTATTTCAATTTCGAAAATAAATTTTAATTTTTACGGTTACAATCAAATTAGTAGACTACTGTTAATTGGAAAATAAAAAGATCAAAATTTTCCTTCAACTTTCCAAAAAAATCACTGGCTAAGAATTAAAATTAATCTGTAATACACCCAATTCTATCAAGTAAATTAATAATTTAAACTGGTTTAAGAATTAAAATTAAAAATTTTACATGATATAAAACGTTTTTTGAACAATCTCAATGAAAATTTTGTTCCAGTTATTTTGCACCAAATATTATTTAGTTTGGAAAAAAAAAATTACATTTATTTTTTGTTTCCAAATTAAATAATGAAGATTAATTATTACTACTCTAACCAAATTAGCAGAGAAAAAATGTTGTCTTAGAGTTAACTAAGGGGTTTATATTATTGTCTGAAAATATCCTTTCAAAACGATGTTTTTAAGATCTTTGGATTTTCTTCAACTTATAAGCAGAAAATTATTTTGGATATTGAAAAAAAAATTTATTTTTTTTTATTGCAAAATAATGGTAGTTTTTGAATTATTTGATTTAAATTGGGTTTTTTAATATGCATTAAATTTAACTTAAAGTTTGTGTCTTATAAGTGGAACAGACTGTAAGACCGATTGCATACATTTCAACACGAATAGCCAAAATCCACTTTTTTTTTGTGGAATGTCTCCACACTAAAAGATCAAAACCTAGAATAAACAGAAGACAAAAATGATCTTAGTTTCTAAGTTCTCATATTAAAAAAAAAAAAAATTAAAAAAAGAAGTATCAAAATACTGATTTTTCTTATATAAATGGGAAAAAATTTTCTTTTCCTTTTCCTTTTTTTGCTTTTATACTGTTAATTATAAAATAAATCGGACAAAATTTTCATTCATCGTTCCAAAAAAAATCTTTGAAATAATCTTTGAAAATCGAATTATTTTTCAACCATATCACGTGTTTAACGTGGTTAGAGGATCGGGACTATCAAAATTCTGTATTCAAAGGATTTTTGAAATCATAATTTAATTTTGGAAAGATAAATGAAAATTTTGTTAGATTTATTTTACAATTAATAGTAAAATAAACTTTCAAAGAAATGGGTTGTAATTTCTCGTTTTGAAGTTTGTTTAAAAAAGGAAATTGCAAACAAGGTGAAAATTTTTCCCAATTTAATATAAATACAAGTCATGAAAACCCTCATTAAATTGATCAAAGATCCGACAATAAACCCCAAGTAAATATATTAATGGTTTCTTAAAGTTCCATTTTTCCCATTTAAAATTCAAAAACCAGTATAAAATTTTTTTTCTAAAAAAAGATTTAATTTAGGAAAAATCTTTTTATCCTCAGAAAAAACAACAATTTGGAAAAAAAATGAGAAAAAAAGAATCAAGTTTCATCCATTTTTAAAAATTTCTCCAACTATTGAGTATTTATCATATAAGATATATTTGAACTTTAAAAATATACTATTGAATAGTTTATTTGATGTTGTTTTTGGAACAATTAGAAAAAGAAAAGAACATGTTTTATATGATAAGTGGTTTTTGGTACTTTCCAATGGGTTTTTTTGACTGCTTTTTATCCTACAAAGATCTAATAGAATTTAATTTTGACCAAGTTAATTATTTGGAAAAGACAAAGAAAAATGATAAAAATGGGCAATGGAACAGGACTGTATTTGGGTTCAGTGTTATAAATTGTTAAATGATGGTCTTACAAAAATCACAAAGTATGGCTGGAGGAAAAATTGTTTCAAATTTTTTCTCTTCATTTACATTTTTTTCTTTTACAAAATAGATTTACAAACTAGTAGAATGTAATTTGGCAATCTTTATTTATTTTGTTTGGTTCTTGTTTTTCTTACCATTTTAATTTGCAGAAAATCCAAAAAGTAAACAAGATTTCAGATTTGATATAAAATAGAAACAGGAATTTTGATCTCTTTGAAACTCCAAAAACTCATATTTCATTAGTTTTTTTGAAAGAGAATGGTATTTTTGATTTAACACTGTTTTTTTTGTACTATATTAAATTAAAAAAATCGTCAAAAGATTTTCCTGTTTTTTTCCATTCTCTATAGAATCTTTTCAGATTTTTTCCTATCTTTGTATTTTTATTATTTTTCAAGAGAAGTTTGACAAATTCCGATTCTTGCAATGTATGCCTTAAAAAGGCACAGTTCTCGAAAAATTGATTTAAATCATTTTGAGTAACGAGTTCGTAAAAAATTCTGAAAATAATACAAAAACTTATTTACTGAATCTTTTTTTTCGAATTTCGTGTCTTTTTGACAAGTCTATTTGAACTAAAAATTATTTTGGATTTCTGATCTCTCCATACTATTGATCCTCTGAAGAAAAAAAGAGTTGTTATTTCAATTTATTCTGACTTTTAAAAAAAAAAAAAAATAATTTGTTTTTAAGTTGGAAAAAAAGGTAACTTTACTTTTTTTAACAACTTTACCCCTTGAATAACGTAGTTTTATAAACTCAAATTCATTACACTCCAGCCAAGAAACTGATTCCGTAGAGACGTTTACAAAAAGAAATACATGGTTTAAAAAAAACAAGAAGATAGAAAAAGCTTATCTCCTTATTACTTCAATTTTCCACTGTTTACTTCTTTACCACAACCACTCAAGAAAATTTCTGATTTTTTGGGAATTTATCAAACTCAGCGTAATTTTTTATCATTTTTTGAAAAAAATTTCTTTTTTCAATTTTCTTCAAAAAAATTTTTTGTTTGCTTTCATATCAACCTAACTCAAAATTTTTTCAATTAGATTGATAACAATGAGTAAATTAAGCACTAATTTAATTGAATTTTTGGATCCGTTTACAAAAAAAATGGAGCATTTCAAACGAAACACACACAACACAATTCGAACAAATTATTTAAAAAAAGTCTTTGGAGAAATATCAAGAAACCCAAATTTTACTTCTGTAAACTTAACAAATAAGCAGCTCAGGGACGAGGACTTACAAATCTTTTTCCAAACATTTCAAACAAATTGTACACTTACTTGCTTAGACTTAAGTCTAAACCAGATTGGGGATCAAGGTGCAACATTTCTGTCTACCATTTTACGAACAGAAAGGAATGAAATTAAAAGACTTGATCTTACACATAACGAAATTACTGACAAAGGTGCGATCCGATTAATACATTCCTTTTTAAGAAATCAAAAAATTGAAGAAATTAGGCTTTCTTTAAATAATACCTCGTTGCATATCCTAAAAATTATAGAGTATCTTAATTGCAAAAGAAGAAACCAAAGGGTCTTGGCCCGACAAAACAGTTTCTTAAAAAAAGGAAAAAGTATCAAAAATGAAATCAATAAATCGAAAATCGAAAAAAAAGAAAAAAAAGCAACAAAAACCAGCAAAAGATCAAACACAAACACGAAAGCAAGAACAGATCTTAAAACAAGCACTGAAACAAACACAAGCATTAAAGCAGCCTCAAGGAAAAAAGCAAATACAAACAACAAAACGAAAACGAAAAACAAAAAAATGAATACAAAAGAAACTACAATGGCTGAAAGAGGAACAAAAACACTAACAAAGCCCAGGCCGAAAAAACTAAAGATGTACTGGAGCCACGACGAAAAGCCAATTATCACACACCAAAAATTTCAAGAGCACGATCAGGATCAGGAAACAGAGCAATTTTCGTTCCACTCGGGATACTTTGAGAGTAAAATTGATGAGAAAAGTATAAATAATATCGAGTCGTTAGCTAACACAAATTCGGAATGTGGATCTGAACACGACTCTGATTATAGCATCGATAATAATGAAATTTCCAGATGTCATCAAAGATCAAATTCTAAATTTTTTTCACAATCATTTAATAAGAATCTGAGTCAAAGTAATGGCAATCATAGTGAACAGAAAGATCAAGAAAAAGATGAAGGTCAAAATAAACATCCAAATAAAAAGCAACAAGATCCAAATGTATCGGATAAGCAGCCAATAAAAATACCAAAAACCGAAAATGGAAAAGAAGACAAAGAAACGGGAATTAAAGAAAGCACAAATAATACAGAAAAAAATAATTTGAAAAAAACTGTTTCACGGAAATTAGAATTAAAAAACTTTCAAAAACAATTTATTGAATTAAAATTGCTTTTGGGCTTTGTGGTTTCCCTCAATAATTTGGATATCAAAACTTCATCAGAAAAATTAAACCAATTCCAAGAATTAAATTGGGATCCAATTAAAACCGAGTTACTTTTTATAATGAAAAATAGAATGAAGATAAACCATGAACACAACCAAATCCAAAAGAAATTGAAATCCTTGAGAAATTCATTAAATGTAGTTAAACAAAAATCTAACTTTGCGAATTCTCAATTTAATAAACAGCTATTCCAAGCAAACGAACTCATCGAAAAAATTAAAAAACAGCAAAAGTTAATTAATAAATTAAAAAAAAAAAAAAAAAATTAAAAAAATTTCAAATATTTACCACCATCAAAAATAGATTGAAAATAATTTTTTTTTTCTTTTTTCTTTTTTCTTTTTTCTTTTCAGGTACAATGTTTTTTATTTTTATTTATTTTTTTTTGCTTTTGATTAAAATAATTTTTTGTAATCAAATTTAATTCAAATAATTGTTTTTTTTTCTTTTTTTTTTCTTTATGTAATTGTTTTATTTAAATATCAAATACTTTCTCTTATTTTTACATTACTTTTATTTATTATAAGAATATATATATATATATATGGAATGTTTATTCATGTTTTTTTTTATTGATTTTCTTCGTTGAAAAAAAAAAATACAATAATAATTTATCAAAAATAAATTTAATAATAGTTTTGATAAAGAAAATCTACAAATAAATTTATATAATTATTTTTAACTTTTATTATTTAATTTATTTCATTTTCAATTTTTTTTTTTATTTTTTTATGAAAAAAATGAATGTTGAGTGGAAAGTTTCTATTGAAGTAAGTTATTTCTAAATATTTATGCAAATTAATTTTTAAATTTCTTTTTTAAAACTGAATTCTCAAATAACTGTTTAAAAAAATTCAAAATCATTATTTATTGATTCCGGATTTTTACAAATTTGTTGATTTGTGAGACAATGCATAAAATTAATGAAAATTTTTGATAAAACTTTTTATTTTTCATTTTGAAAATTTGTTATTTTTTTGCTATTGATTATATTATTTTTTTGTGAATAAGAGATTTAATTTTGACAATATTGTAAATAGAAGGTTAAACAGGAAATTTTGTTTTATTTTTTATAATACCTTCTTTATTATTGCCTATGTATCTAATTCTCCAAATTATTTTTCCAGTTAGAATGGTTCAATTGAACCAGATTAATTACATCTGTTTAAATGTTTTGGGAAAGTTTTAAACTATAATTATATTTTGAAAATTTCAAAATTAATTCATTTTTTTACTTTTTCTTTTTTTCTTTTATTATAAGATATGTAAAGGCATTGCAAATTTTATTATTATTTTGTAAAGATCTTGGACTATCCAGTTAAAATTTGTTATTTTAATTCCATTGAAACCGTGTAAACGATTTTAGTGAAAATTGTATTGTTTCAATTGAAAATTTCTTTAATCTTTAATTGTGATTTTTTTTGAGGTTAATTTACCTATTTTTTAGAAATACCAATTATTTTTGATAATTTTCCAATAAATGAACAACTATAAAATGATATTATAATATGCGTTAAAGTATAGTTGGTACTCAGATGAATCAATACTAATCATTCTATATATATTCTCAAAATATGAAAAATATATTTTTACTAAAATTATAAGCGTCACCAATGAGAAAAGAAAAAAAAAATAATCATTTTGATCTTCAATTGAAGATCAAAAAAAAAATCCAATAAAAATAAATAGGATTTATCTTCAATAAAATTTACTGTTTTAATAACATTTGAAAAAAAGTTTTTTAAAAAGCGACTAAAAAACTTGTATTAAAATAAAAATTTGCAAAAAAATTATGTCTCAAAAGAAATGAAATAAAATAAAAAGTTCAAAAATGTGAAAGAATCATTTCAATTTTGTAATTCTCAAAATAAAATTATATTTTAATACTGGTTCAAAACATGTAAATGGAGTAATTAATCGAGTAAAATTGTCCCTTTTTGATGGAAAAATATTTAAGATTGAAAAAGCAATTTATTATTTTTTTTCAAAAGTTATACAATCATTATTTCCTTGAACAGTTTAAATTATATCTAGGTAACCCCTATTTCATTCAAATGGGACAGCTAAAAATGTATAATTCCATTTTTTTTTTTGTTGTTTTTTTATACTTTTTCATTTGCATTTTTTCACATATAAGAACATTTTTTTTCTATTTTTTTTTGATAACATAATTCATTTGAAAAAAAATTTTTATAACAAGATCAATAGAAACTTGGTTAAAACCTCTAATTATGATATTTTTTAAATAGTTAATATGATTGTAGAGAAATAATATTTATTTCTATTGGTTTTAATTTGATCTTCAATTAGAGATAAAAATACAAATTGTTTTTCTTTACCCAATAGGGTGTCTAAGAATTTGAGTTATTCAATTTTTAAGAAAATTTATTGATTTATTAGTATTGTTTCAGACTGATATAAACTATTCTTTGGTGTGTATTATTCAAAATAGATCTTATTTGTCCTTCAAAGTTCACTTATAAAAAATAATTGATATTTGAAAAAAAAAAATATTCGAACTTTGACTGAATAAAAGTGTGGATGGCAATATAAAAACACTTTAAACCAATTAGTTTTTCGTCTATTAGAAAAATATTTGTGTTAAAAGATATTGATTATTTTGTAAACTTGTGTTTTTACTTTATTGGTGTTGAACATAAATTGGGTTGTTTATCTAGCTTGATGCCGAGTTACATATCTATTTTTCATCTAGAATTATGGTTTTATTTTTATTTTGATTCATTCCAAAATCTTCATAAAAAGTTATCTATTCATTTAAATAAATATTTTATTTTCACCTATTAACCTTTCAGATTTAAAATTAGAGTATCAGTAAACACCTGTACATATATTACTGTTACTATAAAATGAATTTTAAATCTGATCTGATTTTGTATTTTTTTTTTTTTTTCAATTTTTATGTAAATACTTTACTTTTTCTTTTTCTAAACAATCATTGAAACATAAATTGATTTCTCTATAAAAGTAATAATAACCACTCAAAGTAGAAGTTTGTCAATCGATCTCTTGAAATATAATTTTTGTTTTTTTTTATTTATATCTTTTTGTATGGATCTTTTTTCTGTTGACTATACTATTGGATGGGCCCAAATATAGTTTTATTTTTTATTGATATTTTATACAACCTCAATAACAAATAAACACTTCTTAAAACTCCAAAACCTTACGAATTATTGGTTTCAAAGAAGAATTAAAATCAAATCCTGAGATTTATTATCAAATTGGTTTCAATGGTTGAGTAACTATAAAATGCCAAAAAATTTAAAAAAAATTGAAATTCACACCAAAAGATTTTCTCTATTCTATAATTCTTGTATTTTTCAGATGTCTAACAAAATTAAAAGATCGAAAAAAGCCATATTAAACACCCCAAACATAAGAATTTCCAGTTTAAAATTCTCGTTGAAATAACTTGGCAAAGCTTTACAAGATTTATGTGATTTAAATTTTGAATTTCTACAAAGATAATTGTCTAAAAATTATTGAAATAAAGATAAATAAGATCAAGATTTAACAAAACACAAAAAAACAAAACAAAAGAAAAGAAACAAGTAATAAAAAAAAAAAAAAAAACTTTAGTAATAACATTTCAAAGTAACATTTTTTATATTGAATAACTAGAAAAAAAAATCACTGTTAAATCAAAAATAAATCTCCTTAAAGATGTGGAAAGAAAGTCAAAGAAAAATTCAAATTCAAAAGTAAAAATTTCAAAAAAAAAATAAAAAAAAAAATAAAAAAGATTCAAAGGAATTAATTTTTTTCTTTTTCAAGAACTTCATTTTTATCAAATCCGGGCATTGGGAATTTTGATGCGAATTCTTCAACGTCCTTTTTTAATTCTTCTAATTCTTCATTAGGCTTGTCTAATTGTTTAATAAAGTCTCTTAATTTTCTGCCAGATTTTTCTTGGATCTTGAGACTAATTTTAATTGTCCTGTCGATAAAGATTGCAACTTGTTCAAAATCCTTTTCAACCAAACCACGGGTGGTCATTGCAGGTGTACCGAGTCTAATACCTGAGGGACTTAATGCAGAGCGATCGCCATGGAGGGTGTTCATATTGACGGTAATTGAAACCTTATCGAATACACGTTGCATTTTGGATCCTGTCAGCTTTTGTGGCTTGAGATCCCATAACAGTAAATGGTTATCTGATCCGTTGGTGACAAATTTATAGCCAAGCTCCTGCATTTTCTCTGCGAGGGCCTTCACATTCTTTCTTACCTGAATGACATATTTTTTAAAGTCGTCAGACATCACCTCCTTTAAGGCAACAGCAACAGAAGCAATCACATTGTTATGTGGTCCTCCTTGGAGTTGTGGGAAAATAGCAAAGTCAATTCTTTGTTGGAGGTTATATTGCTTTAATTTGTTGGATTGTGTCTTCTTTTCAACATTCTTTTTAAAGAAAATCATTCCAGATCTTGGTCCCCTTAAGGTCTTATGTGTTGTTGTTGTGACAATGTCACAATATTCAAATGGGTTATTTTGTTCTCCCTTAGCAATAAGACCAGAGATGTGTGCCATATCGCACATTAACCATGCCCTACATTTGTCGGCAATTTTTCTTAATCTTTCATAGTCCCAATCTCTTGGATATGCAGAGGCTCCACAGACAATGATTTTTGGATAAAATCTGACAGCGTCTTTTTCTAATTCGTCATAGTCGATTAAACCTTCGTTGTTAACTCTGTATGGGAATGATTCAAAAAAGTGTGATGTGGCAGAGACTTTTTTGCTTAAAGTATGATATCCATGGGTCTATTTTAATAGAATTTTTTTTTTTGTTTTTTTTTTTTGAAATTATTATTAAAATTAAGATAATTGATTCGAAATTAATAAATAAAAAGTTTTTTTTTTTCAATCCAATTGTTTTGTAAAAAAATGTCTTCTTGGAGTTTTAACAATAGAGATCTGAAAACAGCTCAAAATGTGAAATAGAATAAATTTATTGAACACTTTTTTCAAATTTGATTTTTTAAAACTGTTTTTGAAAGAAGACCAGAATCATTTTTTGGAAATATTTATTAGATATAATTATTAAGGAAAAATTTCTTACTAAATGACCACCAGATGGCAAATCTAATCCCATAAATCGATCGTGTGGCTTTAATAATGCAGTGTAAACAGCAAAATTTGCTGGTGAACCTTTTTAAAAGAAAATAGTTTGTTATGAAGAATTAAAGAAAATACAAAAAAAAAAAAAAATTAGTAAAAAAGATTTTTTGATAAAAAGTTTGTGAATAGAAATTTCAAATGATTTATTTTTAAACTATTTTCATATTATTAGACAGTGATCAAAAATAAATTCGAACATTATTTGCTATCTCAGTTCTCTCATCATTTAATTAATTTTTGAGTGGTTTGATTCTTGTAAAGTCATTTTATTTTAAAAAGGTGTGGTAACATAAGTTATTAAAAAAGTGAATCAAATAGTTTGAGCAACAGTTTTTAAAACTTTTGTGTCTCACTTTTTAAAAATGACATTCTTGTTTCCAAATTAATATATATTTTATTACAGGAATTTCAAAAAAGTGTGTTTTAAAATGTTTCAATAGGTGATATCTAAAACTTTTAAAATTGGAAACTCAAACTGATGAAAAGAGTAAGTCAAACACTTGGATTAAAACTTTGTTAAAAACTGTTACGTACCCACTTTTTTAAAATGATTATGAACAACCATTTCATTATTAAAATAATATAAACAAAAATAATTCTTGAAAATTTCGTTAATTTGATGTTACTTCTTTTTAAAGTTCTTTTTTTGAGAACTAATTGATTCTATTCAAAGTGGTTATTTCAATTCATATCGTAACAACTTTAAATATAAAAAAAAATAATAAAAAAAAAAAAAAAAGCAAAAGTCAAAAAAGACTATTAAATTTTCCAAAAAATTGACACTTTTTCTCTAAAAGACATATCGTAATTAATTTATAAAAATCTAGAAATCAAATCGTTATTCTTTAAATGAAACACAGTGTCTTTTTAAAAAGGTGATGAGAAGAGACAAAAATTCAAAATTACTTTTTGATTTTTACACCAAAATATTTTTTAGGAAAGGCTGTCAAAAGTTTTTGAAAAAAAAAAAAAAAAAAAAAAGGAGAAAAAAAATAGCAAATCTTACCAGAGTATGGTTGTACATTGACTCCCCATTCTTCAGGATCAAGTTTAAAACATTTAAGTGCTCTGTCCATACAGATTTTTTCAATTTTATCAATAACTTCGTTACCACCATAATAACGATGACCGACTTGCCCTTCAGAATATCTGTAAGAAGAAGAAAATAAAAAATAAAAAAAAAATAATTAAAAAGGAAAAAGGTAAAAGGTAAAAGCAATAGAAGAAAGAAAAAAGGAAAACAGGTGAAGATCAAATCAAAAAGTAAAGGATAATTAGTTTTTGTTGAGATTTTTTTTGTTAAAAAAATTATAAAAAGTAAAAATAATTACTTGTTAGTTAAACAGGAACCAACACTTTCAAGAACTGCCTTTGAAACAAAATTTTCAGATGCAATTAATTCAATCCCACAAACTTGTCTTTTTTTTTCTTGTTGGATCAATTCGTAAATTTCTTCATCAACTTCTTTTAATGGTTTTAAGCCTGACATAATTCAAAAATAATTTTTAATAATAAAAATAATAAATAAAAAAAAATGAATCAATTTTCCCAAATTTTTCTCTTTCAAGAGAAATTGAAGAATCTTTTATTTCGCTTTTAACGAACATGTTTTGTTGAATTGACACATTTAAATTTTATATTTTGAAAAAAAATTTGATTTGACATTTTTATTTTTATCCTCATTTAAAACTGGAGAAAAAAATTGTAAGTCCCTACACATTGAAAATTAATGAGAAAATTCGGTGTTTGGTTATGTTCTTAGAAAAGAACAAGGTAAATTAGAAACTTACAAAAATCACTCTTTTTAAAAAATTTTTTCTCGTAAAACCAATTCCAGTCTAATAATTGTGTTCTTCTTATTTTGGTATTGCTCACACAATATAAATCAACAATTTTTGTAATTATTCATATAGTTTTTTCTCAATCTGAAATTTTTGTAGACATTTAATTGTTAATAAAAACATATGTCATACAAAGAGGGACGAAATAAAAAGCTAATGAAAAATCACATTCTTTTAATCTCAATTTTGTTTTTTGCTTTTTGGAAATTTCCCAAAACAAAAGGTACTTCTTCAAAATCAGACATAACGTTTATACAGAAAAATATTACCCAACAATTTTTTTTTACAGAAATTTCAACTTTAAATTATTTTTTATAAGATTAAATACCTGAATTTCAAGAATGGCAAAACTCTTTATAGAAAATTTTGTCACTTTATGGTGGATCGGTTCAAACAGAAACAAATATTATTATTTTAAAAAGATAGAAGAAATATCTTTATTTCTCTTTTTGATTTAAGTTTAACAACAAAATGAGGGGAAAAAAAAGTAAAAGATCATTCAAAATTTAGACAAAACAAAAATTATATATTTAATTTGTACTTTTCATCTTAACCATTTTGTTAAAATACAATTTTTTAAACCAGTATAGACTTTATACTTTTTTTTTTTTCTTTTTCTGATTTATTTGATCTTATTGACAAAAAAGAGGTTTTGAGAAAAAAAGATATTGAAATTTAAAATTAGAAAATACCATCCCTTACCTTTTTTATTCCAAGAAAACAACCTGAGTTAAGTTAAGAGTAATCTTTAATTTTCATTTTTTTTAATAAAATTTTGGTTTTTTTAACTTTTTAGTCTACGGCCTAGAAATTTATTATGGTAAGTGATTGAAATTAATTTCTGATCAAACAAATGAAACAAACATGTTAAGGTGTATTTTTTAAAATAAGTCTGTAAATTTTGAGAACGAAACAAGTAAAATCACCTTTATATATCAACTTTTTTAAATCAAAAAAATAAATTTTAACTTAGATATAACAATTTTTATCTGTACCCTTCTAATATGGATTACAGTACACAAGAAATTACATTGTATTTCTCAACTAGAAAAAACATATTTATTATTTTTTAACCAAACTTTTTTAATACAAATAGGTTTTCCAAATTCCCATTTTAAAGATTATTGTCAAAATAAGTAAAAACAAATATTAAGGTTTCAGATATTAAAGTAAAAGGATTGGTTATTGAAATTAATTAACAACTACAAAAATAGAAATTAAAATAAAAAGAAAAGCTTGTTAAAAAAAATTAAAACGAAATCCCATTAATTTTGAGTTTCACTAAGCTAATTGAAAATAAAATAATTACCAAACCAAAGAAATACTTCTGAAGACTAAAATAAAAAACATCCTATTCCTTTTATTCTTTTTTATTGAAGATGAAGTATAATTTACACTCTTGATGTACTTATATATATATATATATATATATATAAATTTACCTTCAAAAAACATTCTATTCTCTTTAACCAAATTTCAATTAGCAAACTAACTGAAAATTGTAATTTCTGATTCATCTTGAAAATTATTTCCGAAAATAGGAAAGTAATTTACATTAATTAAAAAAAATCACAAATAAAAGTATTTCCATGCAGAATTAAAATAAAAACCAGTAAAGAAGAATTCATTGTATCAAATATTATAAATAAGATCAAGAAATAATTTTTTTAATATTTTTTTCTTGAATAATCGAATAATTATTTTAATTTCCGTTTTTTAATTAATTTGTAAATATATTTTATCTTATATACAATCGACTCTCATATTTATTAAATCCTCCTTTTTGGATAAAAAAATAATAATTCAATGATCCAATTAATCAGAAACCAAGATACCTAAAAAATACTAACATATACACTTATAAATCTAAATTTATTAATAGTTGTCATTTTTCCTTTTTGAAAATTCTAAAAAGTTCATACTGGAATAGAAAATCAATATTATTTAAAGTGAACCCCCCCCCAAAAAAAAAAAAAAATTTTAAACAGTTGTCACAGAATTCACAATTTCATTTTGGTTAAGAGTAATACCATCTTTTGGTTATACATTAATATATATATATATATATATATATATATTTAATGTAATAATGGATTTTTATTTTGTTTTATTTTATCCTTGTTAACTATCTACTTAGTACACCATTTAAAAATGATTTACCATCACCATCATTTTTTTTTTTTTTAATAATTTGATTAAAAATAAATTTTAGTAGTTAATAAAAGATCTTATACAAGTAATTATTTGGAAAGATATTTTACAAATCAAGTTGAAATATCAATTTTTTTAGTTCCATAACGAATTTTTTCAATAATTTACAAAATTTGAAAAATTGGTCCTTTATAGAGTTTAGAGGTTATTTTATTTTCTTTCAAAATCATTTTTTATTTAATGGATATCATTCAAAAGGGATCCAATTGTTTTGACTACTAAAATAATATTTGTTCTTTTAACTTCGAAAAAAATATTTTTTCTTTGCTTTTCCCTGATAGGTTTTCTACAATTGAAAGGAATAGAGTAAAATTCATGCATTTTGATTGATTTTGCTTACCAAGGAAAACCTAGGACACACATATAAGCTTTCCAAAAAATTTCAGAATAAGGGCAATATAATATATTTTGCTCTATTCTTTTAAATCAAGGAAAACATCCGAAATAATTTTTATCTTTATTTATTTTTTTTTCTTTATTTCAGTTTTATTAGTTTTAAACTAAAATTAAAAAAATTTCCACATAGCTTAAACGTTTCAAACAATCACAACAATACAATTTCATTCAAATTAGAAGATACTTTTGATTTTTGTAAAATATGAAAATCATTTTTTCATCTTTTATTTTTTTGTTTTGATTTCATTTTTTGAAGAACCTAACTTGTTTCGCTTGATAAATTTTTTTTTTTCAACAATTGATTTTAGGTTAAAGTTGCGTTGTTCCAAATAGAAGAACTCAAATAAAATTAATTAACTGTATTTAACCATTTAATCGATCAATATTCCTAATAGAATTTCGACATATTTACTAATGTATTTTTTTGTTTAACCCTTCTCCAAAATTTTTAACACACCCTTGATTTATTTGTATTGATAATTATTTATTTATTGTTTTGCGAATATTGTAATTTATAAAAAATTGTTAACATTTCTATTGGTGAAGGGTTCTTTTCTAGTATTTCTTCTAGAATTAATTAAATAGGAGAATTTTTTCAAAAATGGAATTTCGATGTGTTCAAATTTTTGAATTTGGATTTATTAGGAAAAAAACACATCATTTTTATAACAAAAATCCATACTCTATTTAAATAATTACACCAAAGTTAAATCAAACTAAAATCCATTTTATAAGCAATTTAATAATTATTTACACCCCCAAAAAAAAAAAAAAAAAAAAAAAAAAAAACTATTTCTACATAAGAGGGTTTTAAAAATTGTTATTCCCCTTATAGTATTAAAAAAAAACCACTAATCAGAAGTTTTTGAATTGTAAAATGTTACTTATATTGCATATAATTTTTATTATTCCTGGCTAAATATTAATTCTTTTCTCACTTCTATTCAACTTAACAGTTTTCAATTTATTCTATTTATTGAACCTGTGGAAGATACTGATCTAATAATTATATATATTTAATTAAGCACCTTATATTTCTAAAAGTACCAATAACTTAATGAAATTCAAACATCATCTTTTAAACGGCTTTAGTCATATTAATAAAGATGTATCAAACAAAAAATCATACAAGAATACAAAATTAAAAGGTAAATACCAGTTAATTGAAAATAAATTTATCAAATTTTGTAGCACCATACTTACCAAAATTCCAATATTTAATTATATAAAAATTATTTTATTGAAAATCCCAAATTCTAATACCCAGAAAATATTATTAAAAAAAAATAAATTTTCTTTTTTTTTTTAAATTGAAATTATTATATAAGTAAACAATTAAACAATAAAGTTATGAAGTTTTTGAAAAATTTATTGTTATTTATTTTATTTTCATTTTTTATTTGATAAAAAAATTGACCCTTATACCATATAAAAATAAATTCACCAGTTGTCTAGAGACACTAGGAAACATTTATCAAATATATATATATATATATATATATTCGAATTATCATTTTCTTTTTTTTTTTTTTGAGATAATTATTATTTATTTTAAAAATTAATTTCTGAAGACTTCATCTTATTAAATCATTATTTAAGCCAACTTTCAAGAAACTTTATAATTATATTAAATACTAACTACTTAAGATTTTATAAACATTTCCAAGAATGAGAGCACCCATTTTTTTAAAAAATTATTAAAATAGTTGACAAACTTTAAATTTTAGTATTATTTGAAATTTACTCTCTCCATTGTTTTTAAAATTTAAATAAGATTTTTATCATTTCTCCATAGGAAATTAGAAAAAGGTTTACGAACACATTTTTTCATAATAGTAATATGAATTTAATATTTTTTTTTACTTAATTAGGTAAAATCATAGTAAAAAACATAATCATTACCAATCAAAAACCACATGAAATAAATACTTGAATATATAAAAATATTGACTTTTTTTTTTTTTTTCGTTTTAATAAAATCAATTTCATTATTGAATAAATGACCAAAACTTATTTTAATTAAATTTATTTTTTTAATAATTTTTCTTTTATAATTATAGTTCATATATCAAAATTTGATAAGATTTAATTAGGATCCCAAAACAATTTCCCGATTACCAACTTATCAAATTCATAATTTCCAATATTTAAACTTTATCAAAATCAATTTTCATTTTTCATTTTTATCATTTTATTTTCTTCTATTGAAAAGAAAATAACGAGGGCAATTTAACTGACAAACTATTGACCAATAAACAATTTAAACCAGTTTTGCAAAAAAAAAAAATTTACACAAAACAATAATTATTTTTTTGTAGATAGTATATCCCCTTTCAAATCCCAACGACCACAAATATCTATCAACACCATTGATTTATTTTTAATCAGTTTGAAAATTTTGCTTTAAAACAATGATATTAAAAAATCTAAATAATTTTATTGAATAAACACCTATTTGCAAGTAAAAATTAAAAAGATCACAAATTATTTTTTCTTAACATATCCAAACAAAAATTCGTTTCTTAACAATTTTTTTCTTTCAGCTTAAAGAATGAAAAAAGAATAAGTTGCTAAAATCCTTTTATTTCAATTCAAATTTGTAAAATTTCTTTTTGAACTTGATTTTATATTCGAATAAATTAACTATCTTTTTATTTTATTACTCTTTGTCGGAAAATCTCCTAATTTTATACAAAAATAATCTTAAAATGAAATTTCCAAGAAAAAAAAACCCAAAATTTTTATTAAATTAACATTTAAAAAGAATAAAAAAAAAAAAAACTAATAATAAGTTCTTATATACCCATCTTCGGAACCAACAAGAAAAACTTTATGATTTTTCAATAATTTAATTATTGTTGATTGCCCAAGAGAAGATGTCTTTTTTGTATAGAAATTCAATTGATTATCCGAATACTGCTTGTTTGAAGACAAATAGGTACTATTAAAGCTTTCCAAGCCTTGGTACACATTATTTATGATGGTTCGTATTGGTGCGATATTTTGTATTTCGCCGACAATGTGGGCTAGGTGGCTAATTTCATAATTTTTACTGTTATCTAATTTTTGATTGGTCGTATTAACCTCATCATTATTCCCATTCCCATTATTATAGGCATCATTGCCGCCATCAACATTATTTGGAGAATTTTGGCTTATCAGTTTTTCATTGGAGATGCTTTTTATAACTTTCCTTTCGACGTATTCGCCAACCTTGTCATCCACATTCTCAAATCCGTTATTGTTGTCATATAAACTGTTCTTTGCAAGATTGTTATTAATGTTATCATTTTTTAAAAAGCTAAGGAATATTTTTTGGCCAGAAATCAACAATAAATCATAGTTATGGATATCAAAGCAATTGATATTTTCTCTAAAATTACGAGAGCTTGCAAGCAGGTAGGGCATGAAAAAATTGATGCTAGGCAAATTTTTATTACGAACGTCCCATAGGAAAATTGCCTTATCCGAGCAAGTAAGCAAATTTTTCGAATTTCCGTAAAATTGAATCTGATTCACGGAAAAGTTCTCGGGTGTCTTCCAATTATACAACACTGTACCCATCCTGGTATCTATAAGATTTATTTTGCCATCCACTAACCCCGTTGCAACATAATTTGACGATTTATCCGAACATATACCATTGACCGATTGGTTTGAATAATTGTCAGTCAACGACCAATTAAAAATAGATTTTTTTATTCGTAAATCTATACCATTTAATTTATTATTAGCAGTTGGTGCAATTAAAAGAGCTTTGTTTTTCAAATAATTAAAAGTAAAATATTTCCTATTGAGATATGTTTGTATATTTTTTAAATTTGCTGAATCATAGATTTTAATCGAGTCATCACAGATGGCAATTGAATCAGATTTTAAATCTAAAAATTCTATTCTGTTTATTTGCTTATGGGATTTGTTAAATGACAATAATGGGTTGATTTTGTCAATTCCCCACATTTTCACAGTGCCGTCTTTACTAGCAGAGAGATAATTTAATTCATTTGGGTGTACTGAAATATCCTTTATTGGTGAATCGTGCCCCTTGAACTCATTCAACAACTGACCCTTAACAACCCAATTTTGTTGGTTATTTTTATAATGATCTTGTGTTAATAATAAGATTTCCCAATTAGAATATAAATCGCTATTTTTATTTTTGCTTTCAACATTTTGTAAATTTTTATCAACAATTTTCTGCTGTTCCTTCTCCTTCTCTTTTTCCTTCCCCTTCTCTTTATCCTTCTCTTTTACTTTATCTTTCACCTTTTCCATTTCCTTTTTATCGCCATTTCTTTTTTTCAATATATCTTTCCCCTTTCCTTCGCCCTTCTCCTTTTCTTTTTCCTTTTCATTGCCTAGCTCTTTATTAATTTCCTTCTTTTTTGTTTTATCTTTTTCTTTCTTTAAATTTTCATTATTGTTATTTTCATTTTTGTAGGGATCATTTGTTTTATCATTTCCATGACTATTTTTAGATTGCATTATTATTTTTTTTTCATTCTCAATGGTATACTCTAAATTCTTATTTGTACTCTTCTCTTTAATTACCTTTGAAATGGTCTCCGTTTTATTTTTTAAATTATCTTCAATATACAATTCATTCTGTTTTAAAAAATGTTCAATTTCATTATAGGAAACTAATATTTCTTTAAATTCCTTTTGGCCAAGTAAATCATTAAAGTAAAAAAATAATAAAAAAATAATTTCTTGATTTGATTTGATTATTAATTTTAAATCTGTTTCATCATTATTATCATTTTTATTATTATTGCTGTTGTTATTACCTTTATTATTCTTATTCTTATTATTATTATGATGACCATCGTTATTGTTATTCACCTTCTTTTCATTATCAACCACGTCATCATCCTCATGGAATATTGAATTTAAATTTTCATTTAATTCAAACTGTAAAATCTTTGAAGTAAACTCTTGGAAAAAGCTAGTTAAATAAGGTAAAATAAAGCTAACCACATGCTTTTTTTCGATACAAGAACTAATAATTACTATAACATGACCCAACATTTTAAAAAAACGATTTTTAATAAAAATGTCCCAATTCAATAATTGTATTATTTCAAAAAATTGTTCTTCAATGACAATTGTATTTAAATAACCATGATCGACAAAGGTGATAAAATATAAACAAAATTCTAAAAAATTATGCAAAAATTGTGATCCTCTTTTAATTTTGATAATTTTTTTATTTTTTGATAACAATTGCATCAAGTTTTTAAAAATAATGGTAATTAATCTATGGTCATATTTTTTATATTTAATTATTTGAATCAAACAATTTAAAATTTGATTAGAATTTGGCTTATCTAAATTAAATACCATCAGTTTTATTAAATACTTATAGCCAAAAAATGTTATCAAGAATTTTTGATAATTGCAGCAAACTTTTATTTATAAAATTACTAATTATTGTGTTTTTATTTCTTAAGCAATCAACCATCAACGGTACAATTTCATTCAAAAAGCATACCAATCCCAACCTTTGAAATAAAACTTGAAGAAATGAATATTTTAATATTTCAATTGAACTCATCAAAAGATCTTGCGTTTGGAATATATTTTTAAAAAATTGTAAAAATTTTTCTTTAGTTTTCTTTTTGCCCAGTCTTAGCGCAATGGGATCAAATAATTTTATAATATAATTTTGCGAATCATCGCCTTTAAAAAAATATAGCAAATATGGAAAGATTATTTCTATTGTTTCGTTATTCATTGCCAAAATTTTATTTATGTTTTTTAAAGTTAATTGAAATCTTTGCTTTCGATTCAAAATGGAATATTCTTGCAAAAAATTATTCAAAAATTTATAATAACTTGGGAAAATCGAATTATTCAATAATTCGTTTAAATTTGGTCTCAAATATGGATCGGGATTTAACATTAAAGAAATAATTTCCTGAATTGGATTTGCTAATTGATTTAATAATTTAGTTGGCAATTGTCTATCTTTTAAATATTTTTTATAATTTTTTTCATTAAAAAATGGAATTTCTAAAAATAATTCTGTACAAATAATACCTAATGAAAAAATATCAATGGATTTTTTTAAATCTAGTGTTAATTTTTTTTTAGTGTTGTTTTTGTTGTTAATGTTGTTGCTGGTGATGTTGATGTTATTGTTATTATTATTGTTGCTGTTATTTTTGTTTTTGTTATTATTGCTATTAGCATTATTACTATTATTATTATTATTATTATTATTATTATTATTAATATTGGTAGTATTGCTCTTATTCTTGTTGCTGTTATTATTAAAATATCTTTCATCAATAACGTCTCGGTAAAAGCACATACCAGTTAAAAAATTATTATTTACTATATTATTAAAATTTAATTTCTTTGGTAAATTTAAAAAATTCATTATTTGTTTTTTTTCATTATTATTTATTGAGAGCAATTTATTATTATTATTAGTATTATTATTATTTTTTTTATTTTTAGAACTATTTTTGTTTTGATTTGTGATCGTATAGTCATTCTCATCATCATCGCAATTATGGTTATAAAGCTCATTATTGTTAATATCTTTTAAAATTAAATTATTTTTAAAATGCTCTCCACGTTTTGGATGAGGCTTTTTGAACAATTTAACAAATCCATGATTTTTAAAAGTGTTATGTTTCAAATTGACGATATTTTTTGATTTTACTGCTGCTTCGCCAGAAAGGCAATGCCCAAAGGTAATATCGATCCAATGGTGTATATTCTTTGAAATTTGTTCTGATTCTAATACCTGTAAATGCTTTTTACAAAAATCTTCAGCGTCTTCAGCCCACTCTGGGAATTTCAAATCAGGCATGTCTGAGTGGATTGATTTAAAAACCTGAGGATTTTCAAAAAATTCTGGAATGCACTCATTTGGTGTAACCTTATAAATTCTTTCGATGCTAATAGGGAATTCTAAAGGGTTGTAAATATTACGCACATACTTTTGTAATAAATAAATTGGTGTCACCCTGGCTAAATAAATATAATAACTCACTTCAGATAAAATATCTGTGACCATACATTTGTTTGACTCAAAGGTAATGTCTAGCATTTCATCCCCTTTATTTAATCTAAATTTTGATTTTGATAAATCTCTTATAGACACATCTAATTTCTTTGTCGGATCCTCTGTGAAATCAATAACCCATGGCATAACAACATGGTTGTTTGGATCCCCTTTGCGGTGCCCAGCTAGTTCATTTAAAAATTTGATGTATTGGAAATTTGAGATCTTGTAATTAGTCCATTGCTGGAAAATCATTTCCTTTGTGGGGATATAGTATTCGTCAATAAACGGGATCTTGTATTTGATTTGCAAGCCACTGATCTTAAATAAATTGGTTCCTTGATTAAAGTTATTTTTAATCAAAATCCTTTCGGGGCTTAATCTTCCATGAGTTATTCCTAATTCGTGGCACGCCTTTATATTGCTCATTAGTTGGTACATCAAAAATAATTTGTTTTGTTGCTTTTGGATTAAGATCGGGCTAAATTCCATTAGCGTCTGGAGCGAGTGTGGTAAATAGTGGTTAATTATTAACAGCCCTTCGCTGTAGTCTTTTCCATTCAGTGCGAAACATTTGGTTGGTAAATTTAAAATGCTTTGGATGGGCTTTAATTTGTGGACCATGCTTGTCAAATAGTTGTTAATGTTCTCGTTTTTTTTTGGTGGCTGAAGAAGAATTTCTGTTTTTGTGGTTTTTTTTGGTTTTTTCTTTGTTGGATATTGAAAAATCTTGAAGAAATCATTTTGTTTTCCTCGTTTTTGTTTTGCTTCTTTTTTTGCTTTCTTTTTGTTGTTTATTTCGTTCTCTTTTTCTTTTTCTGTTTTTTTTTCTTTTTCTTTTATTTTTTCTTTTTCTTTTATTTTTTCTTCTTCTGTTATTTTTTCTTGTTCTACTATATTTTCTTTTTTTTTGTCCATCTCTTTTTTCTTTTCTTCTTCTATTTGTATTTCGATTTCTATTTCTTTTTCTTGTTTTTCGTTAGTTATTTCTTTTTTACTTAGCATAGATTTGTCTTGTTTCGTTTTTGGAAGAACAAGTTGAACAACAAACTCAATTAGGTCTGGGCCTAAAGTTGGATCAAGCTTGACCTTGTTTAGCTCAGACAGCGAGCTACACTCTAATATTTTTGAAAAGGTTACGTTGTGTGTATTGCAAATAGCTGTGCTTCCCTTTGCTTGGCTTGGGAAACAAGTCCTTTGAAAAGTAATACATTGTCCAATTATTGAATTTATGTGTTTCTCAAGTTTTTTATCACTAAACTTTTGACCCATTTTTTGTGGAAAAAAATGTTTTTCAACCAAAAAAAAAGAAAAATAAAAAAAATACTTTATGATTTTTAAACAAAATAGAAAATTCTATTTCTAATATTTTCCTCTTCAAAACATACTCTAAACTGCTTTCGTTACAAAAAAAATATCGGTTTGATTATTTGATTTTTGAAATTTATGTGGTATTATTGCCGAATTATCAAAACTCGTTACCCAATATTTCGAATTAAATTAATCGAATCTTTAGATCACTTTCCTTAAAAGACAAAATCCTTGGCGCAAAAGAAATGAGTTTTTATTTCAAATACCAACTTGTAAATAGAATAAAAACCCTAAAAACTTTTAAGGTTAAACATCCCAAAAAGTTCAAAAATTATTATCTTGTGTTGGGTCTCGTGGCTTGTTAATTTAGTTCTTAGATAATCGTTCTTGTACTTTGTATAAATTGTTAACAATTCCCTTTTTGAACCATTATTAAAATTAATACCAAGTTTAAAATCCATTGGTAAGAACAAACATAACATGGCCTTACACCTGATATAAGATATTTTTTTTCAAGTTTTCAAGGAATCTAAACCGTAATTGGGCTATATGTCTTATGTATTTTTGGTTGACAAATGTAACGGGCCTTTATTTTTTCAAAACACAAATAAATCAGATAAACAAACCCCTTTATCGACTTTTGATAAATGTTTTTTCATTTTGAAAAGAATTTGATTTCCCCCTTTAAATTTTCTATCAAAAGAACTCATCCGTTTTATATTTAATTTTTGGATTATTGACAAGAAAAAGAAAAAATTACCAAAGTATTTAATTATTAATAAAATCTCACCTTTAGTTATTTCATAAGAGTTAAAATAAAGAAATAACCTTTGGAAATTTAATCTTATTTTAAAAATACAATCAAAATAAATCAAATATTAAATCCTCGAAGACTATATAAAAATGAACCTTTTCTTTTATTTTCAATAATTGATTAATTTTTTTGAAATTTAAATGAAAAAGGAATGAATTGGTTTTTTTCAATTTTTTGGAATATAAAAAACAAACCTTTATTCGATAAATTAACTATTTGATAACATTTCTTAATTTTTTTAAAATTATAGATAATTATCTATCTATCAAATATTCCTGAAAATACATATAGATCGAAAAAATTCAACAATGTTTTTTCACAACAAAAAAAACTTTTTGAACAACTTTTAATGAATGCTAGTACCATTAAAACCATGATTCAATATTTAAATTGGAATTTAAAATTAAAAGATTTTTTTTTAATTATAAAAACAAGAATATGAAAATTACAATTTTTAATGAAAAGTATTCAACTCATTTTTTGTGAAAAGAATTGGTATCTTAGATGACTGTGACATTTCTGATCATTTCGGAATGGTGTTAAAAAATGAAAGAAAAAGTCTTTACAATTACAATTTCCAATTATGTAACATTGCTAATAAATTTGAGTATATATTTCTTTCTATCTTAAAGAAGAACTGAAAATAACAAAGTAATTTCCAATCATGTTTACACATAAGGTATTTCAAAAAAAGTGCGGAATTTTTTTTACATTTCATAAAAAATCATCCTTTTTAGTGAAATTATTCATTAATAGACATTTCCAAATTAATTTTAATATTAATTATGATTTTTTAAATGTATAAGATATTTATATCAAAATATGTTGGATCAAAATATTTCCAAAAAAAAAAAAAATATGTAGCACTTTTTTTGGTGAAAACAATGTACCTACAATTTCAATAAGATAAATAAAATGTAGAAAGAATCAAATGTTTTTTTAAACAATAAAATGTAGTTATTTTTTTTTAATTCTATTTGAAAATTTGTTGAGTTTAAATAAGTTATGAAAACAGTTTTTTCAATCAAAAAAAAAATAATATAAATACCATTTTTCAGCTCCTAAAAACTATCAGATAAAATTGAGATAGGAAAATTTAATATCTATAATTTATTTAATACAATACTAAGAAAAAAATTGAATAATTATCAAGAATCAATAAAAGACAATTAAATATTGTGGATCTTTAGATACTTTTAATTAAAATTTAGTTTAAAAGATATATTTTAAAATAAATTTGCCCCACTTTATTGGAAATAGCATAAACTGCCCTGCTTAAGGCCAACTTGACCAAACATTATTTAACTTTACATCACAGAACAGAAATTTGTTTTGTCTAGAATAATCAAGTTCAACTATCATTTCTAAAAATTTCCACCTTCATACATAAAAAAACTACCCTCTAAAGTAACTAACATACTGAATTATACTTCAAGTGTCAAAATTTATTCAGAACGTTTATCGTAGAAAATTCAAAAATAATATTTTATCTAAAGGTAAAATTGTTATTTTACGATAAATATTTATCTTTGAACCTTATGTTTCTTTAGAGTTCTTCAAAAGGTGTTTTAAGTGATTAAATAATTGTAAAGTATTTTTAGATTTTTGAGAATTTTCCAAAATATAACAAAAACCCATAATTATTTTTTTTTTGAAAATCTTTACAGTCAGTTCCGCTTTTAAGACACAAACTTCAAACAAAATTTAAGGCACAAAAAAAATCTCAAATTCAGGCACAAAATTTGAAATTTTTTTATTTTACAATTTATTTTACTAGAATCTGAATTTTGTGCCTTAATTTAAAACTTTTTTTTTGTACCTTCAATTTCGTTAAAAGTTTGTGCCTGAAAAGTGGAACTGACTGTAAAAAAATGATAAATAATTGTAAAAGCTTATTGGTAACTTTTATCTTTTAATAATTGTTAATTGATATAAAGAATTAAGATCATTTTATTAACTTTTTTTTTTTAAAATAATTAAATTCTAAAATACCTTCTTTATATTTTAAGTTGAAACTTCAAGTTTTATAAAAATATTTTTGGAAAAATTTTTGTCTTAATCACAAGTATAAATATTGAATGTTATAAAAAACAGAGTCGTTATTATTATAGAGATATTTAAAGATGTGTCATACATTTACCCAAATTTTGGTACTAGGAAATTAAAATATCTGGTTATCTCAATATAATAATAATAACTTTTTATCAAAAATTATTTCATAACTACTAATCTTCCAATTTTAAAAAAATCCTTTTCCAAACAAAGTATTGGTATTTACTAATTGATTTTATATTGAAAATCATTTTGTGTAAAAAAATAAAAAAAGATATTTTGTTTAATATTACCATAATTGGAGTAAATGCATTGGAATTTTTATTGATCTCCAAAATTAAAAAAAAATCTATTTTTTATAACATTCAACATTTATAATTGTGATTATTTAGTGTATTTTCTCAACTTTTTTGTGAAAAATAAAAGAAAAAATTATTAAAACCTTGGTTAAATATAGTAATTATAATTTGTTCAAGTTTAAAATAATTATGATAATTTTATTGTAATTATAGATTTTTCTACCCAGTTATTTTAAAACTAGTGGTTTCAATTTTAAAATATATTTTTCTGCACACTTCCAGGTCCAACAATAATATTTCTTTCTTCTTTCAAAGAAAATAATGTTTTTTGAAATAATCAGAAAATATGTTGGAAGTTGATATTTTTTCAAAAATATAATAAATGGATTCAAACTTTATTAAACAATAATTCTTTTCTAAAAATATCTTTCATAGTGGGTTTGGTACTTTAGTTCTCAGATTTTTACTTGTATTTTTTCCAACTTCAAGGTGCCGTGGTTTTTTAATTTACTATTAAATCTTATTCCCATATTCTTTTAAGGTTTCATATTTTTGTGGAATGAAAGTAAGTTGGAAAGTTAAAATCAAAGAATTATTTTAAAGTATTAAGCTTACAATTTATATAATTAGTGTTAACTTATTTAATCCAACTATTTTTGTATTGCAACGCAATATTCTTCAAAATATTCTTGAATTCACATCAAATAGTGTTTTTTTTGTATTTTTACTGAAAAATTTGGAAAAATATTATTAGACACTTAAATTCCAAGAACCATATTATTAAGTGAATGTATAAAAAAGAAAAATCATCAAATTATTTGATCCTAAAAATAGATGATCATTTTAAATAAATCTTATAAAAAATATCAGCTTTTAAATATCTATTGGTATATTTATTTAGGAAATTCGATCATTTGAAAAATTTGGTATTAAATTGAAGTTTGATTAATTCTTAAAAAAAAATTATGATTTGTTTTGTTTGATTTTTTATTTTTCTTTATATTTTTCCACCATTGAAGTACTCCGTAGTGACTTGTCAGATGTTTTTTACTATATTTGATTTTTAAACATAAAACCCATTAATAAATATCTAAGATATTTGATTTTTTTTGTGTGGCAATTTATTTTTTTTGTATATATATAGTTTCTCTTAGAACGAATTTTTACAATACAGTCAGTTCCACTTTTAAGGCACAAACTTTCAACAAAATTTAAGGCACAAAAAAATCTCATATTAATACACAAAATTTGTAATTTTTTTTTTACCATTTATTTTACTTGAACCTGAATTTTGTGCCTTAATTTGAGATTTTTATTGTGCCTTAAATTTCATTGAAAGTTTTTGTGTTAAAAATGAAACTGACTTTAAATAAAAAGTTGATTGGGGTATGGTGATGAATCAAAGTATTTCATGCTCTACAATCTAAACAAAAATTAAATTAGTGAAAAAATTGTAATCTTTTCTGTTCTCAAAAAAATTTGTATTTTGTTCAAAAAAGAAAAAAGAAATGTTTTATACAAGAAATAAGAATTTCTCACAAAATTTAATAAGAAATACTTTTTAGTACTATTATCAACCTATATTCAAACAAGTGGGGGATAAATAATAATTTCGAAATTTTTTTCATGGGTTTAAATAACTGTAAATAAAATTCAGCACACCCCAAAATTATCACATAAAATTAAAAAAATGGTTTTCAATTCTCAACTATATGTCCAGGTTGTAAAAATTTAACATAAAATGAATTAATACAAAATTACTATTTTTTATAACACCTTTTATTGATTTTTTGATACAAGAAAATATAAAATTTGAAAAATATTTCGTTTTTTTCTTTTTAGATTTTAGCAAATATAAAATTTTGAGATTTAACAACTAAAAAATACGATTTAAAAGGTCCCTAATACAAAATTTCAATTGTAAAAGTAATTCTTTACACACAAAAAGTAAGGGGTATGAGTTATAAATAAAAAAAAGGAAACTTAAAAAAAGTAAATAAACCTATAATAAAGAGATCTTAATTTTTCAAGATCTAAAAACCAATATCTTGAAATCAAATATACTTATATAAGGTTTTCAATTCCTAGAATTCGAAAAAAAAAAAAAAAGTATATTGGTACATGTGTGAGAACATGACATTTTGCTTCTTAACTTATCTGTAAACAACTTGATATTAATTTTAATATTGGTGAAAAAGTTATTTATTTAATTTTCCAGAATCCAAATTTCTGAGTGCAAGTTTATTATTTTTTTCAAAATAAATGAAACAAAATTTTCATTCGGCTTTCAAAAAAAAAGGTTTAAAATCTTTAAATTTCAATTTTTTAATCGAATAAATCAATCCAAATTATGAATTTGGCTTTTAGAATTGGGTACTTGATGATTTGTTTTTATTTCTTTGGATTATTTTGGAAAACTGACTGAAAACTTTGATGTTTTTATTTTACAATTAACAGTAAAAGATTGGAAGGTAAACGAATGAAAAAAAATATATTTTGAGGTTTATGAATGGAATTTTTTTATTTAGGTTGGGTTTTATCTGGAGTTTTTTAAAACAATTAATTTATTTATTTTATTTAATTAATTGAGTAAAAAGTCAAAGAAATTGGTAATTGAGAACGAAAAAAGCAAAAAAAAAAAACATTTTTTATGATAAAAAACTTCTAACAAGGCAATATTACACTCTCCAATTCAGATTTCGGAAAAAAAAAAAAATAAATTCCACAAAAATTGCTATTTTGAACCACTATTAAAATCCATACCAAGTCCAAGATCGATCAGATAAGAACCAAATTAACATGGACTGTCCCCAAAAACAAGATAATCTTCTTTTCCCATTCACTGGATTGTAAACCTTAAACACACAATATGTAACTTTTGTAATTAATTTTAACTCTCACACGACAACCCAAACTTAAATACAACGAGTATTGTCCCCTTCCATAACTCTGGCAAAAGTTTCTTTGTCTAATATTTTCCAGTTAAAACAGGAAAAGTCTTCATAATTTTCCACTCCCAACCCAAAGAAAACAAAAATAAACTTTTGTCACCTCTAAAATTTCAATAAAAAGTCCTAATATTTCCAAACAGCTACCTTTTGAGTGAAAAAAGTAACATTATTTGTAATTAGATATACTTTTATTGATTTATTCTCATTCGTTTCATCCTCAAAATATATCAGAACTATTGTCGGAAAAAAAAATTTTTTTTTACTTTTTCTTTTGTCAAAGTCAAAAGAAATCTTTTTTGTTGTCTTTGTGAGTTTTAAAAAGTTTTTAAATTTTTGCAAAAATCTTTATCCAAGAGTATACCAACCATTTTTCGAGATTTTTTTTGAATTCAGACAAATTCTGAAAAATAGGATCAAGTCTTTTGCGATACAAATTTGCAATACATCCATTTTTTAATTTTTTCCAAACTGGACATATTAACCATTAATTTTGTCTGATCAATAATGCAAACACATGGCCAAATGCTAAAGGCAATGTGTCAAAGGGTTAACAACTTTTTACCCATCTTCACGCACTCGACCTATTGTTCGTCCTGCGTTGTCTTTGTACCATCAGAATTTTTAGAACAAACAATCCCACACGAACGCGAGACGATTGTTACCTTTTCGAAGACACGCCTAGAGTCCGTTCTTCTCATACTTGGAAAGTTTTTGGGTAAGCTAACAGAAAAACACTATTCGCCACAAGACATAGAATTTGAAAAGCTTGAGCAATCCATTTTAATTGTAATGGAGCTTTTAATCCAGTCACTTGAAGGGAGCTTTAAAATGGTTTGGTTTTACTTTCTTACTTTTTGCTTTGACAAAAAAACTTTCAGACCTTCTGTTGTTATCACAATTCTTTCAAAACGAAAACACACCACACTTACAATTAACTACCAACTCCAGATTGTTTGAGATTAAACATATTAATTTATTTTTATGTTATTTTTTGATTTGTCAAATTTAAAAAATAATTTATCCTTCAAATCCTCAATTCCATTTTTTTGGCTTGAACCAAAAAATTTCAATTAACACCACAGAAAACATAAAACTTTTTACTTTTTATCTTGTACCCATTTCCAAAAAAAGTAGCTCCAAAAATACTCAAAAGGTTTCTTTAAAACCAGTTTGGCACACTTCATACCTTGCTTTAAGTGCGATTTTCCAAAACCTTTTTTTTTTTTTTCCCATTTTTTTCAACTATAATCATTCTGTTTGAATTAAAATGCATACCAATGCCTGAACTGAGAAAAAGATTTGAATTCTTTAACGCACCTTACTTTTTGTGCAATCAACCATAACAATAGTCATTTACATTGTTTTTTTTTTTTAATCCCTAAAGTCAAATTGAAGGGATTTTTTTGTTTATTAACAAATTTTTGTGTTCTTTTTTTTAAATTAAAATAATCAAAAAAAGTAACAATTTCTCTAAATCCTACTGTTCCAAATTTCATAAACAATTATCACTCATTAACTTAATTTTTACATCATTAACTTTCAAATTTCAAAAATTTGGGTGTATTTTTGAGAAAAAAAACACAAATTTATACTTTTTTTTATTGAAAATTAATTGTTTTAATCCCAAAAATCAATATTGTTCACTTATAATAAGAATCTAATTTTTCATTTGTCTTGGATATTGAACTTTTTTTTAAAAAAAATTCAAATCATGAGGCGACTTTCTTTACTTTCAAACTTAAAATCTATAAATTTCCAAAATCACAGAAACCAAAGAAATCACATCAATTTCAAAAACACATAATATCCATTTTTGAAATTAAATCAAAATATTATTAAAAAAATTTCAAAATTAACTCTTACTTTTTGGTTAAATAAATAAATTCTCTTTTGATCATTAATCGTCCGAATTCAAATTCTGTTTGAGGGTTGTTAATTCGTCAATTGAACCCTTTTTTATACATTCAAAAAAGAAAAAAAAAAAAATTATTGGGAATGATAATCAAGATCGTTTTTTTTTTTTGAATTTTGTGGTTGATAAAAATCTTGGTGGAAATTGAATTTATCTATCCAAAATTTAATTCAGATCTAAAAAATAATATTTGATCTAAATCACTTATTTAATAATATTGTATTATTCTATGTATAACTTTTAAAAAATCAGAAATTAGAAAAAAGTAAATTGTAAATTCGAAAAAAAATATCTTCAACAGAACTATTTTTGCCATTTGGGAAAAAAAGTTCAACACAGTTTTTAATTGGGAACACTAATAGAAACTGAAAACTAAAAGTAAAACCAATTAAAAGAAGAAATGGATTAACTTTTATGAATAACCCATTATATTATTTTCAATCAACCCAACAAATACAATCTATGTCAATTGGTATTATCGAAATCGTAATAGTGGTATTTTGGAGATCGTAAAAAAAGTAATCTATTTTTTGAACAAATTTTTAATAATTGGAACCATCAAAGAAAAAAAAAACATACCAAAAGATAGTATTATGAAAACTGTTATTGCGTTGAGTTCTAATTTTTGCCTTTAATCATTTATTTTTTCTTTAATTAATTGATCTTACTTTTAATTTTCAGGTTTTAATCAAGTTCCAAATTAAAAGCATTGTTGATCTTTTTTTATCCTTGTTTTACTTTTTTTTCCCAAATTTAAATCTTACTTTTCGTTTTCAGGTTTTATTAAGGTTCCCAATTAAAAACCGCGTTGAACTTTTTTTCCCAAATGGTTAAGTTATATTGAAAGAATAAGGAATTTGTTTTTTTTTTTTTTTTTTTTTTTTTTGGTATTTCCTTTATCAATTTTTTTAGATTTTCATTTTTAGCTTGAAGGATTACTTTAAATTTTTTTTATTTTAAGGGATGAGTGTAACCATAGATTCGTCGATAATTAAAGTATTTTATAATTCATTGTAAATGGTATTAGTGCTAAATAGTTAACATGGTTTCTGTGACTCTAAAAAATCTATTATAAATCTTATTGCACAATAAATTATTAGATTGTTTACTAAGGATCACTATTTAAAAATTATAATTTTGAAACTTTTTCTTAATTACTTTCCCAAAACTAAAAATAAAAACCCCAAAAAAAAGTATTCCAGTATTTAATAATTCAGATTTAGAACTTCCAAAAGTAACTATTTTCTCAATTTTTGTATTTTCAAAGATTAACTCAATAATGATCAACATAAAAACCCAGAAACAGATTAATTTTGTTTGCTTTTTATAAAGATAGTTGTAGTGTCAATATATTTCCAAGATTTTACAAAATAAATAAGTCAAAATAATCTATTGGTTAATTATTGAATTTATTAAAAAAATTGAATTGTTGAGAGACTAATCAACATTTCATCACAAATTAATCAAAGATAGATATTTTGCAATGCTAGAGTCTGGATACCGATGGTTCAACCTTTAAATTTGTGGCGAAATGCAGATTTTTTTTTGAGATTGTTGGGTTTTTTACTAATACAATGATCATTTTTAATTGATGAAATCAACAAATAATACTATTTTTACCTAATCGATTTTTTCCGAGACATTTGAACCAGAGCGCACTAATTTAGTTCGTTCCAATAACAGCATACTTTAATCTTTAACTTCTCCTTGATCGACCCTAATACCTCAAAATTAACTTTTGACAAATAAAAATTAAATTCAAAACCATCAAATACTCACATTTATTCGAGATTTGGCCAAATATTTACAATTAAAAAAAAAATGGTTATTCATCGAATTGATAGAGTAAGAACCTTTAAACAGAACTTTAATTTTCAACATTAATTATAAAGAGATAACCCACTTATTAAATCTGTGAATGAGATTTAATTTTGAAATTTTTATTAATATTTTAAAAAAAATCTGTCATAAAATTTTTTAATCTATGCCCTGAAAATAGATCTCTAGGAGTTTGTAAGACTGGCTTTAGAGACATTTTTAAAAGATTTATTCGTAGCACCATTTTAAAACGACTATATTTTATTTCATACAATCTTACTCTTTAATAGAAATTAATATAATTTCTCCTTTTATACAATAGATTTTCTTTAAAAATTTGAATATGATTAATTTTCATGAATAATTTAAAATTTTGAGTCGAATGATTTAAGTCCATTATAATATTACTTTTTAAATGAAAATTATTCAAATTCGTTAAAGTGTGTGAATTGCAAAAAAAAAAAAACAATAAACTTATAGAAAGTTATTCTTCCCCTAAAAATAAACCAATCAATAAAAATAATTAACTTACGAAATTATCACATTTTTATCGGACCACTTGAATTGAAGAAAATCTAAGAATAAATTAGATAAAAACATAAAATAAAAATGGAAAAAGATCTTTCGAGAATTTTTTATTTACACCCCCCAATACTGAAAATATAAATACCTTTTCAAAATTTCCAAAAACAATTACCTTTTAATCTCAACCCATTTACTAAATTAATATTTTAATAACATTATTATCTCTACAAAAAAAAAAAAAAAAAAAAAAAAAAAATTTATTTTTTACTTTCCAAAATAGTCATTTGAAACAATTAGGAATTTTGAATCAAAATTTAAAAAAAAAATTGTTTCTGATCAAATTGCTAATGAATTAACAAAAATAATTTACAATATTCATTTCATGAGAGAGCATGACTATTTTACTGAAATGATCCACAAATATTGCGGACTTTTATTTACTAGAATTTCACATGCAAATTATGAAGTAGTATATTCAAGAGTAAACACCCTTTTAGAAAAGATTCAAAACAAATTAACCGAAGAATTTAAATCAAATGAATTAAAATTAATTCAGCATTTAGATTATGGCCAAAAAACATTATCTGAATTATTAACAAAAATCACTTTATTAGCTGGAGATATTCCAAAACTTTATCAAATCCCAATTGTAAATGTTGTTAGAAAAGGTAATGTTATATCAGAATTTTTTTATTATTTATTTTTATTCATTTCCAAGTTTTCATTTTTAAAAAAAGATTCAATCGATTAAAAATTACTTTTTTTAGATTTTTTATTTTTCACATCTTTTTTGATCTGAAAATATAAAAAAAATAAAACCGGATTTGAAATATTTTTTTTTTAAAAAATTAACAAAAAATAGAATAAGAAATCGTTAAAAAATCATTTAAAAACTGATAAATTGTTATAATTTCAAAAAATAATCTTTAGTCGAATTACATAATTTATTTAATAAAGGATAAATAATTAAAAACAAAATAAAAAAATAAAGAATAAAAAACACAAAAAAAAAATAAAATGAAAAGTGAAAAGAAATTAATGAAAAACAAAAATAAAAAATTATATTATTTTGGTGTCAATTATTATTTTTTTTTTAAAAGACTATTCGTCTCCATTTGACAAATTAACATTTTGTTAACCGTATCAAATAACCAATTTTAGTAGAGGTTAAGTGTATGTCCAAAAGTTTTATACTCTTCTATGAACATTTTTAGCTAGATTATAAGTTAATTTAGTTCTGATCAAAGTAAATATAATTTTTTCTCTCAGAGTTAAACTCATTAAAAGTAAGCAAAAGAAAAGCAATTTAACCAAAAAAAAAAATTCACCCAACATACTTTTGGTTACTATTTTGATAATTTTTTTTCAACTTTACTCAATCAAAAAATGTTATTTTTACCAAAAAAATTAAAAAACAATTTAATTTCAAAATTTTAAAAAAATAAAAAGATTAGATATTTAACAAATCTTTTGAAAAATGAAGAAGAAAACAATAATTATTTGTCAAACAGAAGAAATAGAAATGAATTAAACACATCAGAGATGAAACTTAAAGAATTATAAACAAGTCCAACATAAAAAAAAAAATACATTAAAAGTCATCATTTTTTTGAAAAAAAAGCATGAAAATTCTCCACAAAATCAAGAAAAACAAACAAGGGCCCAATTTTTTATTCTATTGATCATGATTTTCCTCTAGTTATTTTGAGTTTTTTTTTTCATTATTGTGACTTTCGATAAATAATCCACCTTATTCTACACTGTCTGCACTGAAAAATCCCATATTATACAAAGCCTTTAAAAAATAACAACAAACTCTCACCCACTCACTACACTCGCTATGAGATTTTTATGGTTATTTTCAATCGCTACACTCTCTAAAATAGCTTTTTATTATTATTTTTTTTTATACAAAGTGCATATAATGTGAGATTATTTTGACAAACAGACCAGAATAACTATGTTTATGATATTTGTTATATTATAAAGGAATATCATTTATCATAATAAAAAAATATTTTTTTCATAGTATACCAACAACATTTAATTTTAAAAAGGATTGCTTTAGAAAAAATCTCTTAAATTCCGATCCAATATTTTTTGCACAATTAAAATGAAATTTTCGAAATAAAATTTTAAGAGTACTCATAGCTTTGAATTGAGTAAAATTGAAAATTAAATTTTGTATAATTAACTATATATCAATAATTTTTATAATTCAGACTTAAAATATAAGCACCATTTTTAGAAGAGAAGATTTTAAAAATACGTCAATTCTTTTTCAAAATGTTAATTTATTTGAGATAACATGAAAGTTTTTAAGACAAATAAACTACAATTAATATGAATAATTTATATTTATCCATATTTAAATATACACTTTTATTAAACAAATTATAAATGCAAACTTTAAACTATTTCAAAAAACTTTTAACATTTCCACTCTTCAAAAATAATTACAAATGGTAAAATGCAAAAAAGACTCAAAACCAATAAACCTATTAATGAAATTAAAATTACAAAAAAAAAAAAAAACAAAATATCAAATAACGTAAAAAAAAAAAACAAAACGAAACAAAACAAAACAAAATTAAAAAAGGAATTTGGAATTGGATTGATTATCATCCAGAACAATTTACAGAATTTTATAGATCTGGAAAAAAAATGAAAGGGAATCCCGAAATTTTGTTTCAAAAAATTTTAGATTGGTCAAAATCAGCAAAAAAGAAATTACAATATCAATATTGGCCATTATTAACAATGTTACTCGTTTTATGTCCAAAAATCATTTTACAGATTGGAACTAACAACAAAACCACATTAAAAAGCTCTACTGGGAAATTTGTGAATGAATTAAAAAAAAGTTTTTCGGGCAAGGATCAAAAAAAGATGCAAACTTCTGCGCAATGTTTGATTGATTTTTGCAAAGCAGCGACGTATGTCGCCAAAAGCGACAATACGGGTCTGCGATTAATTGTACCAAATATCCAAGAATTGCTGATCACGAAATTAATGAATCAAAAGAAACTAATAATCACCAATGTTGATTTATTAGTCGAATTTCTAGTTTCAGCATTTCGATTGACACCAGAAATAACCACAAAAGAACATTACAATGCATGCCTACATCCAAATTCTTCACCAATTTTAAAATTAGTGCTGGTCAAAAGTTTTGTTCGAATTGCACAGGAAACACCCTTGGAATGGAACCCCACAATCGAACAAACGTATTCGCGCGCAGTTGATGTCAAGCAAATTTTTTATGAATATTTAGATTCGCTTCGAAGATTGCACACTAGCCAATTAGCATTAGGCAAAACAGGCTCTTTAAAATCAGTGACAAACAATCCAAATATTAAAAAAAAGGAAAGAGAACAAATGGAATTAGCCAATAAGCAAATGATGTTTGTGGAAGAATCCTTAAAATTATTTTCTGCAGACCCCGATTTTGCGCTCGTTGCATATGCCATCGATAATAACAAAGAAAAAAAATTGCTCAGTGGCGAAATTAAAATTCTGTTTACCACTTTGCCACAATGTATTGACAATTCACTAAGTAATGAAATTACTCATGAAGGGATCAACTTTATAAAGGTTTTACATAAAAGCGAATATATTGTTAAATGGGGTTCAAATGATAAAATAATTGAAACATTTTTTCATTTAAATTCAATGGCACTATATATCTTTGCAAATCAGATCATTGATACCCAAAACCTTTCACAAGAAAAAATTGTCTTGTGGCTAAATTTATTGCTGGACATTTTAAGGAAAAGAAACAAATTTTTAATTTCCCATTTAAAAAATGAAGTTTTGTCTGGTAGAATTAAATTAACTCATGACCAAGTAAATTTTTTTCATTACATTTTTTTTTTTTTCGATAACAATAAATTTTTAATCATAATTAAAATTAAAACTAAATTAATAACATAGGCCAACACTCGAATTGAAAACGCATTATTAATGCTGTTGTGTAACAGTGATCCAATTATTGTAACTCAGGCAGTTGAATGTATAGACTGTTTATGCCAAGAATTAAAGTTGCTAAATGAAATTAATGATCCAAAGAACACAATTGCAGCAAGTTATCAAAATTACAAAAAAATGTACCAAATGGGAAGATATGTGACAAGTAGGATTGCACAACAAAAGAACATACGTTCGTTATTTCGAAGGATTGAAACTGCAACAACGGGTAACATCCCATCATGGACAAAAATCCATCAAAAATGGGGGGAGAAAAGTGAAAGGATTTTGAAGTTTGAAAGGATGATTGAATTTAAATCGGATAATGTAACAAAGTCAAAAAAATTGATTAATTTGGATGATTATGATCAAAATTTGGAAAGATTAGAATGGGAAAACGATTTGGGATTTTTAATTTCCTTAGCTGCAGTCGCAAAAAAAATTGTATTAAGATCAACTATCAGCGAATCCAACGATAGAACCAATGTAGCAAGCAACAGCAGTGGCGGTGGCAAAACAGGATCAGGAAGTGAACAAGTAGTAATTGGAACCTTTTTAGATTATTTATTGGAATTAACTGTATCTGATATAACCTATATCAGAGGAACGGTTATCAAGATCATCACTCAAATGTCCACATCTGTATATTATATATTTTTCAAAAAAATCCAAGAATTGATCAAAAATGATTTTAAAATTTGGGTTGATGGTCGAGTCGGCATTTTTGTAAAGGCCAAAAAATCCCAAATTGCAGTAAGATTTTTAGATCAAATTATTTTTGTCTTAAGAGGCATTTTAGAGCAGCCACTGACAATGGATGATTTGGCAGATGTTGAGATTGAGAATTTATTTATTACAATGACCAAGGCCATTTCAAGATTTGTAGTTGACATCCAAAACTTTACTGTCAAAATTAAAATGTGTAAATTAATTACTATATTGATGGAAAAAAAAGATTATATTTTGTTTAAAAGAGAATTAATGTTTCGAAATGAACTGACTGAATTGATAATGGAATGGTTTTCAGATTTTCAAAAAAAGACAATTTCAAAATCAAAAACCGATTCTAAAAATACAAACAAAAATGAAAGTATGAATGAAACTTCAACAAATAGTGGTTTTAATAATAGTGGTAATACTTTGAATGAAAAATCAAATTTGTTAAATAATCAAAAAAATTCAATTAAAGAAGCGAAAAAATTGAAAAAATTAATTAATGAAGTTGATTTATTTGCAATGGAAGCCATTACAAAATTATTGATACAACTACCATTGCAAAAGCCTTGGGTTGGCAAAAAAAATCAACCAACAGGAGAAGAGATCTTGGAACAAAAATCAAATTTATTTTACCAATATTTTACTTTTTTCACTCAATTGTTATCCCGTTTACGAGGGAAAAGTACCGGCCTGAACAACAATAACAGCAACAACAAAAACAAAAACAAAAACAACAACAGTATAAGTGAAGAAGAAAAAAAACTATCACAATTAACTGTCATTGCACTCAGTAATATGCTCCATTCTAATGTCAATGTAGGATTACATCATACATTGCCAATGGGATATGTGAAGAATTTAAAAACAAGGAGCGAATTTCTTGATGTCTTTACTAATATTTTGAAGCAGGGAACCGAGTTTGGCAATTTGAAAGAAACATTAGAAGACAAATATCGCAACTTGATTGAAATGATCTTGGATAAGGATCTAATCGTCACAAAGTCAATTTGTGATATTATTAAAGTCACAGAAATGGATTTATTGGCAGGCATATTAATAAGAATCAACCGAACACGTAATTCTGATATTGAATTATTAAAATTTATGATTGAAACAGAGGTAGCCAATAACCCAATTGATCAACCATCAACATTATTTCGAAGAAATAGCTTTGCAAGTAAGATGATGAGTGCATATTCAAGGGTGATTGGAAAGCAATATTTGAAAAAAACATTATCTGACTTAATTCAAACAACAATAAATGATATTATGGTTAATAAAAAGGGCATTGAAATCGATGAAAGGAAATTAAAACAGGAGGAAAAAGACAATTTGGAACAAAATTTAAAAAATTTATTAGAACTAACACAAGTCTATTTCAATAAGATCATGAATTCATTAATAAATGTACCAATCAGCTTTTATAAAATATCCAACATATTAAAAGCCACCGTTGAAAGGAAATTCAAAAATTGCACTAATATTGTAATTGCAGGATTCTTCTTTTTGAGGTTCATTTGCCCAGCGATCATTTCCCCAGAAAATGCCAACTTGGTTAAAGAACGTATCCCTGTCGAAGTTCGAAGAGCATTGATTTTAATAGCCAAGGCATTGCAAAACTTGGCGAATGGGGTCATGTTTGGGGAAAAAGAAAAATTTATGATACCATTAAACAAATTCATTGAAGAAAATAAAGAAAATTTCAATCAATTGGTTATTCAATTATCCAATGCAAATTACTTGGATAATTTGAACAATAGTCAAGTTAGTAATAATCTTAGCAAGGAAGCATTAAAGGAAAAAGAGAAACCAAATAATAGCAATGAAAATAACGAAGAGACACAAGGGGAAGATGGCAATGAAATAAACGACGAAGAAATTAGCTCGAGTGATTTGAATTCCTTGCACAAGTTCCTATATTTGAATTTACAAAATTTGAGTGTGTATTTTAAAAGATTAAAAGATAGCAATCAAGTCAAAAAGGGAGAAAGCTTTGTAACAATCTTAACACAATTGGGCAAGCCAAGTGATATTCAACAAAAGCAAAAAGAGGAGCATAAAACAAACAATCAAAATTTGGGTAATAATGAAAATGTTGAAACAGGCTCCAAAAAAAAAGCTGATAAGCTTTATCAGAAATTTATTCAAACAATGAAGGGCAAAGAAAATGAATTACAGCAATTTAATGATACCATTTACCATAAGGGCACAAGCAAAAAAAATGAATCTGTAATTTATGCGATCAATAGAAAAATTGTGAAGGATAACTGTGATTACCAATTATTGTTATATCACATCTTAGTCATGATCAAGCCATTGATTAACAAACCCTATATTATCGTTCTGGACTTGACCAATTTCACAAAGGATAATGAAATCCCAAAATATTGGTGTAATCAATTTTTAAAACATATCCCCTATGGGTGGTCAAATAATTTGCAACAAATTATTGTATTGAACCCCTCTACCCAATTTAAACGATATTTCAAAACCATCAATTCAATCATTCCAAATAAATTAAATAAATCAATCAAGATTATTAAAAAGCCTAGTGAACTAACACAGTATATTTTACCAAACCAAATGAATTTGCCAGAGGAAACCAACGAATTTGAAAGTTCCATTATTTCGACTTATGAAAATATAAGTCAACAATTAAGCAGAGTGAAAACTATAAAAATTAATTTCCAAATCTCGAATAATTTTTTACAAATCATCCAATTAAAGGAAAATTTATTCAATCAAAATTGCAATTTAATTGATTTTATCCATATTAGCAACATTAAGTCAATTAACAAAACCATTAATACCCAAGATCAATTTATTTTGGATATGATCATTGATAACGAACAAAAGAATATCAATTATAAAAGTTCACAATTTGTTAATGAAATTGTTCATAGTATCAACACAATGAAGGAAAAATATAATTTTTCACAAAAGACAAGCCAAAAAAAAAATAAAAAAAAAATCCCAGAGATTAGACCTTCGGATGTGCCGGGTAGCTTATTGAATATTGCTCTCGTCAATTTGGGCTCGCAATCTGAAAATCTGAGAAAGTCCAGCTATAATCTATTAACTGCTCTATGTAACAGCTTTAGATTTACCATGAGCGGTGAAATGCTAGAAGCAGAAGGATTATCAATTCCTCAAAGCCATACTAGCTTTGTAGTCAATCTAAGCAAAGCAATTGCGCAAAACGAAAAGCATATTACCTTAGAATTTTTATATGAGGCAATTAAGCACTATAATGAGGCTAGTTCAGAGGGTAAACATTTATGTTTGGAATACGTTTCGCCTTGGCTCGTCAATTTGACTTCCTTTTTAAATATTGAAAATAATGATAAATTTGATGAGAATGATAAAAATAAAGTTGACGATCGGAATAAAGATGAAAAGGAAAATAAAAAATTATTTGTCAAAAAAATTATTTTCAATTTATTAAAGATCACTTTACAGGAAAACAAATTATATCCAGCCATTTTAGTGCACATCTGGAAATCAATCAGTTTGGTAATTGAATTATTTGAGTTGGTTTTAGATATATTCATTGAACAGTCTGTGGAATTTGGAATAAATACAATCAAATCGGAAAGGATCGCACAAATTGTTGTCACTGTCTCGTCAAATCATCCAGAAATTTTTTCCAAATTGATTTGTAAAAAGTTATTAAATTGCTTTTTTTTAGCTTCACATCAAGAAATAAAAACAACCATAATAACAACCGACAATAACAATATTACCGTTTCAACCGTGGAGAAAGGCTTTAAAAAATTAGAGGATTATGAAAAATGGAACGAAATATTGATCATGACAAGATTTTTATTATATTTAAGCTTTGAGAATCTTGTTTCATTAGAAAACAATTTGCCAGATATTTTCCATTTCATTATCAATACCCATTGGGCCAATTCGTATTATTTGCGATCTTGGCTATTTAGTCTAGCGATCAACATCTTGCATTCATTGTCAACAAAGTTACCACCAAAAAGGGAAAAGGATTACGAAAATTTGGTCAAATTGTTAAAGGAAATATCTGATACCCGATTTAGAATGCTCTTTACTGGCAGCGGATTAAAGCAAAATGAAATTTTAACAAACAAAAACCAAAATTTAATTCCTCAGAACTTGTCGGAAATACCCATCGAAAGTACAGAAAAGATCACACAATTGTTTTGCCAAGTGTTACGATGCTATAAAAATGACACAGAATTATACAACAAATGGCAAAACAAATGGCTACAATTAACTACAGAATCAACCTTTGACAATTCCGTGATCCAATGCAGGTCCTATGTAATATTGGGTGTGATCACAGTCGAAGAGGTGAAATCGAAATTTATTGAAAAGATACTCTCGCATTTCCGGAGTCTATTTGGTAATTTAGACTTTACCAACCAAAATAATAGAGACCTGTGCTCTTCAATATTGATTTCGTTAACACACCTATATCCATTGATTGAAAAGGAAAGCGATTTATTATTTACAATGTTCTGGCTGCCAATAATTCTATTTGAACTCGGTGATCACTATTACTTCTCTCATGCCTTAGACATGTTGAACGTCATTTTGAATTATTTAGACGAGCAACAGGTATTTGATGAGAATTCCTTAGAGACTGTATTCATGACTGTAAGGAACGACGATCAAACATTGGACAAGTCTCTCACTAAATTGGAAAAAACGGTTGGCATCAATTTCCATACCCATTTCAGCTTCGCCCTCACTTCTCTATTGTTGCAAAGTAAAGGAAATTCGACAGTCAAGGTTAAAATGATCTCCATTTTTAGAAAGATTATCGAAATTTCGTGCAAAACCCAGTTAAATTATCATCTTTCCCCATATATCGTCGGACTGGCCACATGCCTAGGGAGAAAGGAACTCTCTGAATTGCGTGAATTTTTAAGAAACTATATCGACTGGGAAGGCGAATTTGAGCAACTGATTTTCAGCCCGATCATGGAGCACGACAACACCTCAGCTACCTTGTTAGTCGCTCTACTGACTTCGATCCTGGTGCAGTCAGATTACGAACAAGAACATCAATACATCTTAGAGCTTTTAACACCTTCCATCGATTCCTTTCCGACGGTTTACCCCACAATACAACACCATTTCCTCCCGAAATTGTTCCAAATTATAGACCGCACACTGAAAGACACAGTTCACCATTTAGCATTGAATTTATCCTTTTCCCTCTTATCAAACGAAGAACCACCCATCTCGAATTTTATGGAAAAATTACAATTTAATGGGATTTTCGATTTGGTTTCTGAAAAAAATAAGCCAGAAACTATTCGGTCAAAAAGAAAACTAATACCCGATTTATTATCTTTATTATTTTAATTTTATTTATTTATTTTTTTTTGAGTCATTTTTTTGCAAATTGAAGAAATTTTTTAATAGAATAATTAATGAAAAATAAATCAATAAAACAATATTTTTTTTTGTTTTTTTTTTTTTGAAATTAATATTTTATTGTAATTAATTCTGAGGAATAAGTTAGGTTAATTTTTAAATTTTCAAAATTTTAATAAAAATATTCATCATTTGATTGACTTGTTATGTTTAACTAACATAGAAAAACTAGTTTTTTGTTTGGATAAACTTTTAAACACATAAATTATTGAATTTATTTGGTATAAAGAAATTATCTTGTGGAAATTAGGGCTAATTTAGAACATGTAGAAGAAAAATACTGTAATAATTTGTTTTTTTGACGTTTTTCTCGAATAAAAACTAATAATAAAAGAAAAGGAAGGAAGAATTTTTTGTAAAATTTATTTATTTGAATAAGAGAAAATTTTTATTTTTACTGAAATAATACAAATGAAAAGATGATAACTCCAGATGGGAAAAGAAAAATAAAAATATTGAAAAAGTAAAAAGTTGCTTATATAAGAAAATTGTTTTTAATTAAATTGAATTGTCAAGAAAATTTTACTAAATTTTTCCAAATGTTTATCTCAAAAGTTTTCAATATGATTGTTATTTTTTGTGACAATTATAAAAAAAAATTAAATTTTTTACACTATATATAACATTTGATCATCAATTTTAAGATTTTTTCTTTTAATACCCGAACCTAAAGAAACCAATATATTTATTCAAATATTGCTTATTGTAGGCTTCTTTGATAATTTAATATGTAATTATTCATAAAAGAAAAGAATGGATTTTTCAAAGAAATTTCAGTTCTTAAAATGTGAAAAAAAGATCCTTAGTTTATCTTATAATTGCCAATTAATATATATATATAGTATTAAAAAAAAATCTTATTATCAAATTGAAAACAAATAATTTGAGAATAAATAATAATAATAAAGTTAAAATTTTTGAAAAATGAATTAAAGATGAAAAATTTAAAAGTATTTTTCGTTTTATAACAAGTTAAGTTTTTTTTTTTTCTTTTTGTTTCTTTAATAATGTTAACAAAAAAAGAATTATTTTATATAACCTTTAATAAATTTTCAAAGAAGTAACAAAATTATTACTATAACTTTATTCTGAATAATTATAAATAAATAAATAAAAAAAAATTCATCCAAATTTTTTTTTTTTTTATTCGAACTGATTAAGAAAATTAAAGCAATGATTTCAAATAATCACATTTTTTTCTCTCTCAAAAATACTCAAAACAAGTAATAAACAATGTCCAATGATTCTTGTTTTATAAAAATTTCACATTAATTTTGGAACTATATTTTGAAAATTTTCAAATAAATAGTTTTAAACATTTGTTATTTATTGACATAAAGTTTAGATTAAATCTACTACAAGTAATGTGTCTGAAAGGAAAATATAATTTTAAATTTTTGTATTTACAAAAGTAATTTTTTTTTTTTGAAAAATTTCCTACTTAAAAGATCATTAAATATCATGGAAAACTAATTGTTATTTTTTTGTTTTTTTCTATTTATTTTCTTTTTTATAGATTTTGTTATTATTGTTATTCATTGTTAATTTGTTGATAGTAGATCAAATAAAATCTAAATTAAGAGTTCAGTTTGTTAGAAATTTGATGAAAATTTGATTGCCTTTTAGCCCTGTCTTCTATGAGTCCACTTTTGAAATTGACTATTATTCATGTGAGGACAATTCGAATTACAAAACTTTCTAATTCCAATATGGGTAAAATTTCAATTAGTTGACTATTTCTAGATTGGAGATATAAAAATTTTGGTATTCAACATAAAGGGATCTTTTTTATTTTTTAAACGGAACTTTTATTATTTTTATTATTTCTGTTAACATATGAAATTCGAATTGAAAGGGTATTAATCTTTTTTGGAGATAGTTAAAAAATTGTTTCTTATTTGTTTTAATTAAAACAAAATTGATTTAGTTAATAAAAATAAAAAAAATAATTCAAAAATGGCTACAAATAATATCAAAGAATAAATTTTTTTTATAACTATAAGAATCATCAAAACTGAAAATTGTCGTGAAATAAGATCATAGCAATTGATCCTTCCAGAATTACGAATTTTCAAAATTTTTCACATTTTACAAATCCAAAAGTTCCTATACTGTTTGTATCCAATTTATTATTAATTAATAAGAATTTTACTTCAAGTCTCGCAATATATTTGAAGATGAGATGGATAGAATTAATGTGATATCAACAAATGAATTATTTATAAATTTACCTTTGTTTATTCAAATTACCAATTATCAAGTAAAACCCTCACATACAACCTAAAGCGATAATATTTTGACTTTGTAGAGAATACAAAATCTTTTTAAACATTTATACTCTTTGTTACATTGAAATTAAGTTTTTTGAGAAAATAAAATACAAATTGTCCTTAACAAAAAAAAACCAAAATCATCATTTTTTTATTTTCAAACCTAAATCCAAATTGTTTGTACCCTCTCTTCTCAAGAATCTATTTTAATCAAGATGGCTGATTTTGAAAATTTTGGAATGATTATCTTTTTCTGTTTGATAACACTTTCAGTGTTAACTGGTTATTTTCTTCGTTCAAGACATGTGATGTTAGTACATGAAACAGGTATACTTGTTATTAAAATTTTTTTTTTCTTTTTTCTTTTTTCTTCTTTTCTTCGTTCCTTTCACAGCTTATTGCTTTCTTTACTTTTCTGAGTGTTCAAAAATAAATGAGAAACAAGTAAATTATCAAAATGAATTACCAATAACCCTCACAAAAAAAAACAAATAATCTTGACAACAAAAAAAACAAAACAAAACAAAACAAAACAAAAAGGTGTCGCAATTCTCTATGGGGCGATTGTTGGGATTATAATAACTGTCTCCAGTAGTTCAGAAAAATTACAGTCATTTGTCTCGTTTAATAGCGAAGTTTTTATGCTCTTCTTGCTTCCACAGATTATTTTTGAGTCCGGCTACAATATGAGAAGAAAAGCCTTTTTTAAAAACTCGGCATCGATCTTATTATTTGCATTTGTTGGCACCTTAATTTCAATGCTGATAATTTCCTTTGGGCTAATGCTATTTGTCAAGATCAAATGGGTGCCTGTTAATTTGTCGCCAAGGGATTGCTTGATTTTTGGATCCTTGATAAGCGCCACAGATCCTGTTTCGGTGTTGGCCATTTTCACGGAACTGAAGGTCAACCGAGATCTGTTTGCTAATGTCTTTGGAGAGTCTGTCATGAACGACGCGATTGCGTTAGTTTTAGTCCAGACCTTTTTAAAATTCGACGACACGCATCCCATATCTGCAAGCTTTATTTTTAAATCTATTGGGATGTTTTTTGGCATCTTCATTGGATCGCTTGCCATAGGCACGCTGTTTGGGTTTGTCACTGCACTGCTATTAAAGCACATCAAAATCCAACAAATCCCCTTGTTGGAATCGACACTAACCATCGTGCTTGCTTGGGTTTCCTTTTTATTAGCCGAAGAAATTGGCTTGTCTGGTATTGCCTCTGTATTATTTTGCGGTATCATGGACGCACACTATAGCTTTAATAATTTGTCTAAGGAGTCTCAGAATTTAACCAAAGAATGGATCCACTTATTGTCATATATTTCAGAAACGTTTGTCTTTGTTTATTTGGGGTTGGCTGCCTTTACAGTTACACACGCCTTCAAATGGCAACTAATTCTATTGTCTCTAATTTTGTGTTTGTTGTCTAGGTTTTTCAATGTCTACCCACTGGCATGGGTAAACAACAAATTCAAAGAGAAAAAAAAGCAATTAAAAAAAAAGGAAATTTTTGTTATCTGGTTTGCTGGATTAAGGGGTGCCATCGCCTTTGCCCTATCGTTGATATTAGATTCCAAAAATGGACAAATATTAATGACAACCACTCTGACAATAGTGTTCTTCACAGTTTTTGTTTTAGGCGGGTTAACTCAGCCCGTATTGAAAAAATTAGACCTTGCTTACAAGGACAAAGACGAATCTTTATATAAACAGAAAAAGAAAACCAGATTTTTGGAATTCGATCGAAAATATTTAAAACCTTTTTTGACTCATCAACGATATGGTCAACGGGAACTTGACGAATTGACTCAGGAAAGTTATAAAATAACAATCAAAAAAAAAGTTCAGGCTTATAAGGAATTTGAAGATAAAGAATCCAAAATTGATTTTGTTAATGAAAACGAAAACGAAAACGAAGTTAAAAGTGGTTGGGAATCAGAAGAAGAAACCACCACGGAATCAGATTCAGATCTTTTTATTGGAAAAAATACTAAGAAAAAGATTAAGCAAGAAAGTTCAGTTTCTGATTCAAAATCAACTTCGACTTCAAGCACTGGTTCAGAAAAGGATTAATTATTTTTTTATTATTTTTGAATTATGTTTACTGTTAATATTTAGAGTTCTAACACAATTCTAAAAATAAGTCTTCTCGAAATAATTTTTTTTTTTCGACAAAATAAAGAAAATTTTTAAATTTTTTTTTTTATTTTTTTGTTTCAAAAACGAATTTAAAACTATTTGTTGTGGTTATTCTTCAAGAAAATATATTCAAATTAATTAATTTATTTTTTAAATTTGTAAATATAAATAGTTTTTAGATATGTTGAAAACCTTCAAGTAATTTATTTCAGATTATTCATAGTTTTTTTTGACTAAATTGGGTTTGAAATTTAAATGTTAAAAATCCTTGGATATCGTTACTATTTGGCTTAATAGTTACTTTATTTCAATATATTTTTTACGAATAATTGTTTTGAATAAAAAATAATTTTTTAGGAAAAGATACTGTTTTTTTCTCAAATATCAAGGATAAAAAAATTGGGTTAATTGAAAATTACAAAATCAATTTGAATATCTTTTTTTTTTTTTTTTTTAGATTGCCCATTTTACAATAAAAAATTTTCGAAAACTCAAAATATAGTATTGAAAAAAATACCTTAAATGAAAATACTCATTTACAAGATATTTAATAGTTAATATTTGTGAAAGTGTTGTGTAATTGTTTTTATTTTAAATCAAATCCTTTTTTTTTTAGATAATATATTTTATGAGTCTAGTAATAAACCTACCTAAAATTCATTAAAGTAGGGATGTGTCTATAGAAAACTCAATTAATTTTTTGATAGCCTAAGTAGATCTAACTATTTTTGAAAAATAATAAAGATTTATCGAGGTTTACATGAATTTGTAAAATGATGTTTTTATTCTTGTTTCTTGATTGATTAAATAGCGATTTGAATAAGTGTGATTCAATTAATCATCATTCTAATAAGTTTTGAGTTATTATTTTAAAATTTTGATACTTAAAAAAAAAGAATTTGATTGTTAATATTAATGAAATTTTACAACAATTTTACTAATGTTAAATATTAAAAATCTTGTATGGGGGGATTTCCATGTGATGTATTTCATTAATGCTTTAAAAGATTTAAAACAATTAATTATAAATTTATTTAAACAATAAAATAATAACAAAATCGAGGAAAAGAAAAAAAAAATTTTTTTTAGCAGAATAATTATAATTCCGAAATTTATAGACCAAAAAAAAATTAAGAAACAATTGAGAAAAATACTTCGAAAGCTCAAATGGAAGAGAATTTTGGAAAAGGTTTTTAACCTTCAAAAATTAAATTCTTAAGAAGAAACAGAATTACTACTTGACGTAAATCAATTCATTAAAAAACATTATCAGTCAACTTTAGTAATACAGTTACTCAGCAATGTAAATGGAAATAAATGAAGTGAGGCAATAAGAAAACAACAAGTTTTTCAATTAGGCATACTAAATTCGTGATCAAAAATAAGAATATATGTCACCATTTAGGTTCAACATTTACAATCAAAAGCTCTTATACTATGCAAATGGATAACTTTGAAACTAAAAATGGATTTTGTGTAATTGATCTTCTTTTGATTAATAAAAATTCAAATAAAAAAAAAAAAAAAAATACGATCCAGTTTTATAAAAATATTAATAAAAAAAAAACATTTTAAAGATTTAAAATGAAAAAATATTATAAAAAAAACGATTCTTTCTTATTTTATCATAATATGGATTTGAATTATTTTAAGTTGATAAAAAAGCACCTATTTTCTTTTATCGAAAAATCAATATAATTCTATATAAACTATCTTGTAATTTTTTGATCATAATTCATATTTGTCAAAGTTAAGATTTTGTAACATTTTTTTTTCCGTAAAAATAACCCATTGTAATAATAATAATAATAATAAAAACAATTATTCAAGATATATAAAAGTTAGAAAGAGTGAAACTTCTAAAATTGCAGCTTTGGATATAAAATAATGTTTCACAATATTTTTATTTGTGAATTCACAATCATGAAAAATTTTTTTCAAAAAAAAAAAAATAAAATATTTTCTAATTTTTTACTTTTTAATAAACTTACATATAATAAACTATATTAGTTAAAAAATGTTTTGGACCAAAACTTATTTTTCAAGATATATAACAATTTAAGTTTGATAATCCAATTTTGATTAAGATTTTTTTCAAATTTAATAGTAAAAAATTTGTATATTTTTTTTTTCACTGTTAAGAGGTATAATCATATATTTTTTAAGTATTTGAAATTTAATTAATATCTTTCAAACAGATAACCAATTATTTTGACTATTCTGAAATTATTTATTAATAGAAATTGAAAAACTTTTTTTTTTGATTTTAGGTTAGGTTTCTCGAGTTTTTTGTTTATTTGGAAAATCAATAGATTTTCGTTAGGTTTTTTTTACTTTTCGAAATAAACTGAAAATTTATTAAAATTTTCTGTTTATTTCAAAAAGTAAAAAAAACCTAGAACACTTAACAAATAAAACAGAAAACCTCAAGAAAACCTAGGACACGTTTCATTAGGTTTTTTTAAATTTTGTAATGAACAGAAAATTTATGAAATTTTCAGTTTAATTCTAAATCTAAAAAAAAAAAACCCACACACTTTTCTTGGGTTTTCTATTTATTTGGAAAAACTAGAACACTTAACAAATAAAAAAAAATCCTTAAATACCCAGAGCTCTGAAAAAATAAAACAGAAAACCTCAAGAAAACCTAGACATTTGAAGGTACTCGACAGACACTTTCATTATTTTTTCCAAAATTTGAAATAAACAGAAAATTTGAGAATTTTTGGTTTATTTCTTAAATTCTGGAAAAGCTAGGCACTTGACGGACACCAACAATAATTATCGTAATGAATTTTTTTTTCTCTATTTCAGTTTTATTAGGTGAGTACAGCATTTTCAAAACTATTAGTATTATCTATCCAAGTAAATATCTACTAAATTTGAATTAAACAAAAAATCATTCTTCAGTATATTTGAAATTATTTACCAGAAAACAACCTTTTTTTACAACTAGAGATTTTTAAAAAAAGGTGGTTATCCTAACAACAATAAATACAATAGTTCCATGAAATTGAAGTTCTGGAATTCTGATTGCATTATATATAAACTTTATTATTCAAGATGAAATGATAATTGAAGAAGTACTTTTGTCTAACTTTTTGTTCTCAATTTTATTTTTTCAAACAAGGGTGGTATTTTAATTCTTACTTGAAAAATTTTTACATCATTTTCAATTTCCTTTTCCAATTAGAGACCGATGTTCAAAATTTCATCACTATTTCTTTGAGAAATCAATTTACAAAAGAAAAAAATGAAAATTCAGTGAAAATTTTTTCCCATTGCTAATTCAAATACCAGTAAATGTAAAAATCTTTACTTCAGGATTTTCTCTTTAAATTTGAATCACAAATTCATCAAAGTTGTTGGATCGTCTTTGTATTTAACATTTCTTGTAACCAAATAAAAATAATAGTGATTGTTAATTCACCAGAAGTTTATCATTTTCAAAATCAATATTTATTGAATTAATAGCAAATTCACAACACTCTACTTAATGAACTTCAAAGGAAAGAGAATTGTTTCATTTTTAGTGTTGATAAATACTCAATGAATAAGGTTTTTTCAGACATTAAGAAATTTTTTTTTATTTTTTATTCTTTTCTTTTACTTATCTTTGTGTCTCGTTAATTTTAGTTTTGTTCTTCTCTAAAACTACAAACTAATTCACTCCTTTGAACAACTATAATCCGTAGACCAACATAACAACAAAAAAAAAAAAAAAAATCAAGAAAACCAACTCAACAAAATGAATGATTATTGGTCGATTGAACATTTACAAGCAGAAGATCAAAATGTGCAATTGAAACCCTTATGTGATATGAAGTATATTGGATTTTTAGTCAAGGAACCGTTAGAAGAAGAATTAGTGTTCGAACCTGAAGGTGTTGTTCATCCATTAAAAGAAATAAGCAACGACAATGAAGAGGAGTCATCATCTGAAGAAGAGGATGATGACGACAACAACTATTGTTGTGGAAGGGAATTAGACGAAGACTGGATTCAGTGTGATTATCCTAAATGTGAAAAAGGATGGTACCATTTTAGTTGCGCAGGGATTAAAACTTTACCGATTGGCAAATGGTATTGCAAAAGTTGTGTGAAGATTATCGAAGAACAAATAAAAATTTATGAAGAAAAGATCATCACCAAAAAGATAAAAAGTATCAAAAAATCACAAGTAACCGAATTGCCCTTGTGGTTAGCAAACCAATTCAAAAGTCTAAAAATATCGGTCTTCAAAATGCCATCACACTTTTCCGAAACATTTCGGAATAGGTGCCTCGAAGATTATGATTTTAAAGAAAACTTTGCAAAAAAAAGTAAGTTTTGGTATTACTCTGGCACTGTGCTGGCCAGTGCTGCAAGAGATCCTCAAATTTCAAATGATATTTCTCAAATCTTTGTTCAACGTTTAAATCATCTTATAATGAACACGAAAGCATTTAAAAAAGAATTGTTATTATTTACACACAACAAGAAAAATATTTTATCAAATAAGAATTATAATCATGGTGGTGGTGACGGTGATGGAAGTGGTGGCGATGACGAAGGTGTTGATCTTTCAACAAAATCACACCAACCAATTAAAAACACATTAAATAGTAATTTAATCTCAAAAATCATAAAAGAAAATAATATTAACTTAAATAATATTAATAATAGTTTTATTGAGTTAACTGGGGAAGGCATTAATGACGAAAGCGGGAATGGTATTATAAAGAAAAAAGAAGAAGAAGAACAAATATTCGAAAAAAAAAAAATAAATAGCCAACAAGAAACTATTCTTGATCAACAAAATAAAAGGAAAATTGATGAATTATTTTCAGTCCAGTCAATATTAAAAACGACTAAGAAAACAAACAATCAAATAAAAGATTCAAATATCATCGAGAAAATGAAATTAAAAAAAAGAAGACAAATACAACAATCCCAAACAAATCAAACCAAGAATAAGAATAATGGTAATGATAATCATGGCAATTTAAATGAGAAGCAAATAAATAATGACAAATTAAAAATTAAAAATTTGGATAATGATTTAAATTCTATTACAAAACGATTAAAACAACAACTAACAATAAAAAGAAATTGTATTTTTGGGAATTTTATATTATGGAACAATTCCCAACAAGAAAAAAGAGAATTTAATGCAAAATTTTGAAAAAAAATTACAATTACCAAAGGAAGAAAAAAAAATTTTTAAAAAGTTAACCCAATTCGAAAAAAATATTTATCTTGATTGGGAAACCAATTCCAAAAATTTTAAAAATTGGATTTTAAAATTTCAAAAAAAATAATAATACAAATTTCTTCATCTAAAATTAAAAGAAATGTTATTTCGTAAAAAAAGTTTTATTAAAAAAAAAATCTATAATTTGGAAATTTAAAAAATTTTTTTTAATGTTTTTTACCTTACGTTTTATTCTAATATTTTATATCTTTCGACTTAATGGTATAAGCTATTTCCAAAAAAGTGGGACAAATTTATTTTCAAATATATTTATTCAACTCAATCTTCAAAAAAAGTATTTTATTATATAAAATCATTAAATACCGTTTACAGTCAGTTCCACTTTTAAGGTACAAAGTTTCAACGAAATTTAAGGCACAATAAAAATTTCATATTAAGCCACAAAATTTGTAATTTTTTTTTTACAATTTATTTTATTAGAATTTGAATTTTGTGCCTTAATTTGAGATTTTTATTGTGCCTTAAATTTCGTTGAAACTTTGTGCCTTAAAAGTGGAACTGACTTTATAGATTCTTGATAATAATTCTATTTGTTTCTTAGTATTGTATTACATAAAGAAAAGATATTAAATTTTTTGCTCTCGATTTTATCTGATATTTATTAGTGGTGAAAATTGGTGTTTATTATTTAATTTTTGATTGAAAAAATCGTTTTCATAACTTGTTTAATCTCAACAAATTTTTAAATAGAATTAAAAACATATAACTACATTTTATTGTTTAAAAAATCCTTTATAACCTTTCTATCTTTCAGGTTTTTTATTGAAATTGGTAGTACATTGTTTTCTCCAAAAAAAGTGCTATTTTTTTTTTTTTTTCATTTTTTAGGAATATTACATCATAATATATTTTGAAATAAATATTCAAGACGTTGATTTAATTGGTATTAATATTATACTTAATTTGGTATTGCCAATTAACGAATACCTTCACTAACAATGATGGTTTTTTATGAAATGTAAAAAAAAAAAATTACCAAATTTTTTGGACCTACCTTAAGTAGGTATTACAAAAATTGAACATAGTTGCTTTATATTTAAAGAATGTAGATGATTTTATCAACACTAAACATTTTTTTTTTTTTTTTTGTAACTAATTAACCTGTATAACTATCTCATGATAATTTTATTTACCTATATAATTCTAGATAGATGAAATTATGTATATTACAAGCTCGTTGAAAGATTTTTTTTAATTGTTATTTTAGTATTTGTAATTTTTTTTATATTTTATTGATGTCTCTTCTATGAGGAATCTATATGATATTCCAACCTATTTAGATAAAAAAAAATATACTATTTCCATTTTAGTATCTATCTGAATTTTATTAATACTGAAATTATTATTCTAAACTTATAAAATAATTAGTATCTTCAAAGAATTTTAAGAAAAATTAACTTTTTACATTTTCAAATTTTTTTTTTTTTTTTTGGACTTTTGATCATTATGACAAAACTATTTTGTGCTTTCAAAATTGCTAATTTACCTATTAAAAGCTCAAATTTAAAAATACTCTAACGTGATCTAACTTTTTACTTCATTTTACTATATAATAAGATGTAGTACAAGTGTGTAAATAAATTTGAAGAAAAATCGAAAAATAAATTATGTTAGATGTAAACAACATTTGTTTGAAATTAGCATTATTTTTTTCGAAATTTTTTTTTTTAATTTTCATAAAAAAAAATCGAAAAATTATTATAATGCGATTAACCTTCTATTAAGAATACCTTAAATGATTTTTTTGTATTAGATTATTCTCGATCAATATCATCAACGTAGAAAATTCAGAAAGTCATTCAAATTTCTAAGAAAAAAATAACTTGATATATATTATAATAATTCTGATTTTAAAACTATTTTAAAAATTGTAAATACTTGAAATATTAAAATGTGAAAATATATCTTTTAGTGTTCAAGAAGAACTAAGTTGCCAGTTTTAATAATAATAAACTTTTTAATCATTCTAAATATTTAAAAAAACATGATAATTGATGTTAAATTAATGTAAATAAAATTAAAACTAGAAAAAAGTGAATCAAAATTATTGAAATAAGTATTCTAGAATTTTTATTATTTAAATTGCAAGGAAAATGGTTAAAAAGAAGATTTTTAGATAATAAAAGTATCCTTTTTAATTAAATAGTATTGTCTCCTTTCATATGTTTATTTAAAATTTATTTGTGTTTTTGGTTTTTCGTTTTAGATACCATTTCCAAACTTAAGAGGATCAGATTTCATTATACTGAAAATTACTGGTAATTAATAAACTCTCACAAATTGATAATTCATTTCTCCAAGTTGAAGATTAATATTTTATTATTATTTTATTATTATTGTTGTTGTTATTGAAGTAGTGTAAATTACACTCAAGTTGACATTCAACTAAAATTTCCTTTTATAAATTTGAAAGTAAAATAATACAGGTTTCAGGATTATTAATTAGTGGAAATAATTTCAAAATATCTTTGTTGATTATTCTTTCCATTTATTAAGATTTATTTCTTTTAATTGTTTGTGGAATATTAATCGTTTATTTTCAGAGGAAAGTAATACCCATAATAAAGTGATTGATTTTTTTTGATCATTTCTTTGTTTATATTTTAAACATAGAAGATAAAATTTATTTATTTATTAATTAATTATATTAGTGATATCTATTGTATTTTTTTTAGTGAATGTACTGAATTATCGAATGGTTGAGTTTTACAGATAACTTAAAACTAATTGTGTTTTCTAAAGAAATAATTTTGATTTTTAATTCAATAAGAAATATTTTTGGTGGGTATTGTTAAGTACTGTCAAGTGTTGTGATGTGCCTAGGTTTTCCATAATTCAAAATAATTGAATTAAATCTAATTTTTTACATTATTTGTTTAAATTCTGAAAAATATGTAGATTGTTTTTTTATAATTTTTGTAACGAAAAGAAAATTTAAGAAATTTTTGTATTATTTTAAAAAGGAAATTAAAACCTAAAAGTGATTTTCTTGTATTTTTCTATTTAATTTCTAAAAAATTTCGATTGTACAAATAAAAAGAAAACCCAAGAAAAACTAATGGCGTTTTTTTTTAAAATTACAGAAATCAATAGAAAATTTATGATTTTTCTTTATATTTCTTGTATTAAAAAAAAAACCTAACATATTCCCAACTATATGCTTCAGTAACGCAATATATATGTACTCCAATACAGTAAACCCAAAGCTACTGTGAAAGTTTATCTATATCAAATTATGAGGTTGATATAAATTTTTAAAAAGTTCAATTTGAGAATAATAAATCTCATACTCAAAAAAAAATTCCTAAATGAGCCAATATTCAGGAATTTGTTCAGATTTTCAAAAAATAAATTTTCAGAATCCAAAATGACTCTAAACATCAAAAATTCATTAAGAAACGATATAAAATTTCCTCTTAAAAATTAATTTATTATTTGATCACATTAGCAGAATATTCTTCATATTTACCATTTATAAAAAAATATTACCAATATAAGCTTTCTTATTATTATATCGAACTTTTTTAAAAATATATATCAACATCAAAATTTGATATTGATAAAATTGAACGGTAGCCTTGGAACAGTTGGATAACTTTTTATATTTCAATAAAATCTTTTGTATTTTATGTGTTCTATTATTTATAAGTTAATTATATTTTATAACTTTTTCTAAATAAGGAAGTAATATTTTTTTTGATTTTTTTTTGTATTTAAAATTTTTTTATATTTGCTGAAATTATCATATTTTCATTTTTTAAATTCTGTTTTGTAAATAAGAATCCTAAATTTAAGACCATTTTTAATATAACAGTTATCCATGAATTAAATAAAGAATTCTAATAATTGATATTTTTTATTTCATTGTTATATATTTCGAACCTATATATCAATCGACTTTTGATAAAAGATCTTATCTCTTATTTTCAAATTATTATTCAAATATTTTGTAAATAATTAGGATAATTGTTATATGTTTCAAAAAAAAAATATGTCAAATATATCCCACTGAATAAATTATCAAGAATTAGGGATCACATATTATCTTTTTCACAATAAAACAAAAAAAAATAATGTAAATAGTTTTTTACAGATAGTTAATTTTTTTTCGAATCTCTGGTTAAAACGAAGAAGATTCTCATGATTTCTTTTTATAATTTGTTGATTTAGGCAACTGGATTTTTCACAATTTTTCAAAAAAAAAAAAGAACATAATAAAATAAAATTTTCAACATAAAAACCTTACATATAATTAAATATCTATAAACCTATGTCTATTTCATTCTCAATTTTTGATTTTGGAAATAAAAATTGTAAAAAAATTCATTTTTTGACAACCTGTAAAATTTAGACCAAGTTGAAGATCTATCAATCTGAAACCAAATTAACAAGTTCTTGCACTATAGGGAAGTTAATTTTTTTTCATAATTTTCTAAAAATTTCAAGATCAAATACAGATATTTGATAAAAGTGAGTACTATTGTCATCATAACTGATACCAACTTGGTAAACCCTTGTTTCAATAAAAAAAAAAGTCCATGTTTCCTTTATATAGAATACCTTGAAAATAAAGAGCTTTTAAACCAACACTAAACAAGTAAATAAACTTCGTATTGGATTCTTAAAGTCCTATAATGAAAAAAGAAATTCTAAAAATAAAGGATAAACTGCAACCTATATCTCAAAAAATAGAGTAAATTATTATTATAAAAAATAAAAATTATGAAAAATTTGTGAATATTTTGGAAAATTTTCAACAAATTGCATGAATAATATAAAATTTACTGAAAATAACAAAGGGTTTACCTTTAAAATTGATTTGAACTTAGGTATACTATTAGGTATTCAATCTGATTTTACATTGGAACGAGAAAAAGGCATGGGTTTTATTCAAAGTATGTTTTTCTCAAACTGATTACAGGTTTTTGTTTCTCTACTTTTTGAAAAACATTTTGAAGAAATTAAATTTTTTTGAGACATTTTTAAAAAGTGAGGGGTAAATAGATAAATCTGATGTGTGGCCTGAAGGAAAAAAACCTTTTAAAAAGTTCTAAATTTTTTTTTAATATATGTATGTTTCCTGTTGGAATGTTTTTGTTTCAACAAAAATACCTTCTGAAACCATTCTCTATACTTCTTCTGTTGTCATACGAATGTAGGATTTTAATATTCTTTTGATTTAGGATGTTACAAGATTACACTAAAGATCTGTTAAACAAATAGGCAACTACGGTTTACTTAGTTCTTGAGTTTGTCTTAAATTACTCTAAATTTCAAATTAAGATTATTAGATAATTTCTATTAATTTATCTTCTTGATTTTTAGAGAGTTGTAGTCAGATTTTTGATTCGTTTTAAGGGAGTAGCTACACCATAAGACATGATAAAAATTTGAGTGAGATGAGATAAGAACATTTTATTTTAGTGGCGTGTGATCGTCGATTCTCTAAAAATTTTTTTAAAAAAATTATTTGATATTTTTTTTTTTAATAATGTTCAACAATAAAAAAAAGAGATTATTTTGATAAAATAGTTTTTTTTATTATTATTTTTTTATTAAAATAAACTTAATTCGATAAATTTGGACACATTTTAAACAGTTGGAAAAATAACAATAACATGATTTACATCCAATTCGAAATTAATTTCAATTCAACAAACTATTTCATTTTTTTGTCTTTTTTTGTTTTTGTTTTCATTTTCTTTTTTTAAGTTACTTAATCTGTTTCGTTAGATCTGAAAATTTTTTTATAGATGGTTGATAGAATGTTAGTGTTGAGTTTTAAAAATTGAAAAATCCACATACAACCGGTGCATGGTATCTTATCATTTGATCGATCAACCATTGTTGGTGTAATTTTGACAAATCTACCAATATATTTTTTGTTCAAATTCTATCATTTCAGCTCGTTTCCTTTTTTTTGGACACACTTGTTTTGATTTTTTATTTTATATTGTTTTCTTATATTTGGATGAAAATGATTACTTAAAAAACATTAATACTATGTTACTTAAATATGGTTTTATATTACATTTGGGAAAATATAATAAATTGAGTTTTTTTTTTTTCCTATTTTTGATTTTCTGATGTGTCCAAATTTTTGGAATGAGGTTTAGTTTTTTTTTTGGGAGAAGATAATTCCAGATTCTTTGAATAAAACTGGTGGCTATTTTGTGGTTTAAACTTTGATAACATATACTGTTAATTGTAAAATAAAAAGATCAAAATTTTCATGTAACTTTCCTCAAAAAAACACATTCCAACCCAAGAATTATAAGAAGTTTTACAAGTCCCCATTTCTGAAAGGTTCATTAATAATTTAAGCTGGTTTTCAGAATTAAAAAATTGAAAAGTTATTGATTTAAAATTATAATTTTTGGAAAGCTGAATGAAAATTTTGTTCCATTTATTTTAAAACAAATAGTAATCATATTCACTTCTCCAATTCCACTAAACCCAACGATTTAAAATCCTAATAAGTAATAATTTGACTTAATTATTCTAATTTTAGAAATCTTCTAGCTATTTAAGTCCCATTTATGTTTCCTTTTATGATTCTTTCAGTTGTAATGTTTTTGTTCTTTTTAAACAAAATCCATTAATCCCAAATGTCACTGATAAAAAAAATAGTTCTAATTGCTTTATCTTGTTAGGATTAAAAAAATCTCAAAAATGATAAAAAAATAAAAAATGAAAAAATTAAATGCCACAATAGAATGTTGAGAGAAGGATAAAAGATAAGTTATTCAACTTTCAAAACACTATTTTAAGTAATTCAACTCAACATTCTATTGTGGCAATTTCTTTGAGACATTGAAAAAAAAATTTAAAAAATCAAATGAATGAAGTACTTTAAATAATAAAAATCAATGAGTTACAACCAGAGTAAAAAATGTTATTTTCTGATCCTCTTCAGAATTGCAAAAAAGTGAAAAATTTTCCTTTACCGTGGCTACTCCCTTAAGAATTGGATTCTTATACACGACAAGAATAGTACAATCCATACAAACACTTTCAAGACTTTTTTGAACTTTCAGAAGTCCAGTCTGCAAGATTTCAGTCTATGATATTCTTTCATATTTTTTCAAACGTCAAATACTTTATAGAATCTTTTTTAGCTGTTGAGAGAAAAATCTTGGACACAGAAAAATAGTTGGAAAGCAATTTTAATTTTGAACATTACTCAAAATAATTTTTAATTCTTTCGTTTGTGAAATAACTAAAGAAAATAACAACAATCTACTTATTAGAATAACAATTAATGAAATTCTACTTTTTCAAAACCTTATCTCTTATAATCTAAAGCAAGTTTAAAAATTAACATTTTCAGAATTAATAGTAAACTCTACTAAAACTAGGATTTTTTTGTCAAAATAGCATGATCTACTTTAGTTATCAACCCTTCTAATTTATTTTCTACACACACCACAGATTAAAGAACTTGTGACACATTTAAACCTGGATTTATATAAAATTCACCTCGTTATTAAAAGGATTTGATTTACAATTTTACTAATGTTCTTAATTAACAATGCTGTCCAACCATTTTTCTGTGTCCAACATTTTTCTCTCAACTTTAAGCCAAAAAAAAGAGTAAAAAATAATATTTAACAAAAGATCAATTTTGAATTTTAATTGAAATTTTTCGAAATTTACTCTCGGCCCAAAACTGAGAAATTTTCGAAAAGCAGGTAATTCCATTTTTCTGATCAATTGAAAATATTAATAAAATGTCAAAAAACTACTCCCATTTTACAGACAAATAATCCAATTACCGAGCAACTTGTAATTATTCCAAATGGGGTATTGGTTAAGTATTCTGAATCCATCATTTTTAATTCTTTGGTGAATTCAGAAATCTAAAAAATCCAAAATTTGTAAAATTAATTGGGAACATTACTGAAAATTGAAAATCAAATTTATTGTGATTTTCCCTTTAGATAAATTCTAAATTTATTAGAAATCATCTATATAATAATTATTTTGTTGTTGTATTTATGAAATAAGACTTTTATTTACTTTATATCTTTTTTTTAATAATTTGTTCAAAATTTTAAATTTCTATTGGGGAACCTGAGAGGATTTATTTTTTTACAAAATGTTTTTCTAAATTTCCTGAAAATTTGCATTAATCAAACACCTCTTTCAAATTCAAATTCTTTCAAATATTTCAAAATGATGAAAATGTTTTATATTTTAAAATTTAAAATAAAAAATAGATTTTCCTTTTCAGTCATATTCTCTATTAATTTTTTATAAATATTGGATTTTTTAGATTTCTGAATTCACCAAAGAATTAAAAATGATGGATTCAGAATACTTAACCAATACCCCATTTGGAATAGTTACAAGTTGCTCGGTAATTGGATTATTTGTCTGTAAAAAGGGAGTAGTTTTTTGACATTTTATTAATATTTTCAATTGATCAGAAAAATGGAATTACCTGCTTTTTGAAAATTTTTGGATTTTAGGTTTGACTGTTATCGAAAAGAAAAAAATTAATTAACTTTCAATAACCTGAAACTCGTTTTGTGAAACCCAAAAAGTCAAAAGTTGTTTAAATAACATGTTTTTTAAAAGTTTGAAATGTAAAAACTTTTTAGATTGAAAATTGTTGAATTTTGATCTTGTAATACCTTATAAAATTTTGAACAATTTCCAAAAATAAAAGTGTTCTGAAGTAAAAAAAGTGACTACAATTTTTGTGATATTCTCGTCGTGAAACATAGAATTTTATATCATTTTTTTAATTTTTTATTAGCTTTTGAACATTTCACTTCGGTTGAGAACGAAAAACAAATAAAACTCTACTCTTTCCAAAACAACAGTAGTTTATTTAAATATCTCAGAAACACAATCAACTCCTTCTTTCGAATTTTAACAATCCAATGTATCAAATAGTATTTGTAAGGCACGGTGAGTCTGTTTGGAACAGAGACAATATTTTCTCTGGTTGGACGGACGTTGGCTTAAGTGAAAAGGGCGAACAAGAATCAAAAGAGTGTGGTCGTTTATTAAAAAACAAAGGATATATTTTTGATGTCACTTGGTCTTCGTTTTTAAAAAGAACACACCAAACCTTAGATTTGATTCTGGAGCAACTTGGATCAACCAATATTCCGAAATTTCAATCTTGGAAATTGAATGAACGCAATTACGGCGCACTACAGGGCCGTAATAAGGATCAATTACTAGAAGAGGTTGGTTACGAACAAACTCTCATTTGGAGACGTTCTTATGCAACAAGGTAAATGAATTTTTTTTTTACCCAATAGAACAGCTTTTATTCGGCTTGAAAATACATCCTAATTCGAGATGTTGTTTCTTGAAGGATCAGTCTCGAAGTGGTCATATTGTTCATTATAAAAAACATTATTACGTTTTTTTTTTTTTTTTTTATTATTTAAGGAAGGGATTATTAACCCCTCTTGTTTGCCGTTAGGTTTTCCAGAATTTAAAAGAATTGAGTAAAATCTATGATTTTTCTCCATTCTTTTGAATTCTGGAAAACCGCCATTAGCTTTTTTTTTATTTGAGAAATATACTGTAGTCAAAATAAAGCGTGCCAAAAAATTTAATGCGTGTTTCAAAATAAAAAGCGTGTTTTTTTGTTATAGTTGACCTATACATTAACCAATCAAAGAAACCAATAATAAACCCTAAAAAAATATGGTACTGGTTTCTTAAAGTTCTATTATTTAAAAAGAAATTCTAAAAATGAAGGATCAAATTGGAAAATTTATCTCAAAAAATAGAGTTAATTTTTAAGAAAATTTTTTAATCAAAAAAACAAAAAATTTCAAAAAAATTGAGAATATTATGAAAAATATTCAACTATTTGCGTGAATAATTTAAATTTTACTGAAAATAACCAGACCTTTACTTTCAAAATTGATTTGTACTTCGGTATACTATTGGGTAGTAGATTGGACATTGCCTTGGTATAAGAATAAAAAAAAGCACAGATAATATTTTGAAACACGGATTATAGTCGTTGTGCACGCATTATTTTGATCACTGTAAAGAAAATTTCAATAAATTTTCTGTTTATTTCTTAAATTAAAAAAAAGCGCCGTTAGGTTTTCTTGAGTTTTCTGTTTATTTGTAAAATCGATAGATTTAACAAATGAAACAGAAAAACTCAAGAAAACCTAGGCACTCTACGGCACTTGACGGCACTTCACGAATTCCAAAATTTTTATTTAGGAATTTTATTCAAGACTCAAAAATAAGTTTATTACTCACTAAGGTTAATAAGCACGTTGAATCTTTTTTTATTATAATATTAGAAATATTATTATCCTTAATATATTAGATGTATTAAATTTTTTAAATTCAGATATCCAAATTTTATGATTATTTTCATAGGATCTAAGTTCCAGTCGAAAATGGTCCAAATCTTCAATGGTTTCTAAATTGTTTATTTTTTTACATAATTCACAATATTTTGATTTATTTTTATTCATAACATAAGAATACCTGTTAAGGTAATTTGGAAAATTTCTGAGTTTTAAAATTGAAGTTGAACCCTTCCATTTTAAATATCTTTTGTCATTAGGTTTTTTTTAATTTGGGAAATAAAAAGAAAATTAAATAAATTTTCATTTCATTTCTTAAATAAACAGAAAACTCAAGAAAACCTAGCGACTCTACATCACTTGACTACACGACTGTTTGTTTATAATATTGTTGATTTGTATAATTTTTAAATATTTTTTAACATTTCCAACTTGAACTATTTTTCTAAATTTTTAATTCTAAAATTTTCTTGTTCATATTCTAGTTGTTTTAAATTTTTGGAATACCAATTTATATTTTCTGATTCTTTTTTTCTCAAAGGGAGACAATTAATTAATTCATCAAAACGGAGGATTTTTAATTTTTGAATTAACTTAAATCTTCTTTTATAAAAACATTATTACATTTCAAAATTGTTTCCATTAACCAACCCTAGGTAACCTAAATAAACAGACACAGCAATCGACAAAAGTTTGAGAATTCAATGTAATGTGAAAAAAAAAAAATGGAGATTTTTTACTCCCAAAACAAATGGGATCTCGATTTCCTAAATTTAAGGATTGATGCACCTCATGGATACGTAACATACAACTCAAATGCCGTTTGTTTGTGTTGGTTTAAGGTCGTTACGATCTGGTATTGAAAAATTACAATAATTTACTTACTGGCATTTGAATTCTAAACGGGAAAAATTTTCACTTGTTTTTCAAACATCTATTTCCAAAATAGAGCCACAACTACAACCCACAGCTTTGGTAACTCAAAGTAGTAAAGAAAAATCTGGTCAAGGAGGTGAAAATTTATTCCCATTTAGAATTCAAATACCAGTACTGATACTTGAATTCTAAATGGGCTAAAATTTTCACTTCCAGTTCCTCTTCCAGAATTTTCTTTTACAAACAGGGCTCTCAAAGAGGTAGGTTGGGTTGGTGATCTCTATTTCTATTTGAAAAAGAAAATTGAAAATGAAGTGAAAATATTTCCCTTTTATTATTCAAATACCAGTATAGCTTTGGACACTCGCTATAAATTTTCACTGTAGGTTTCTAAAAGAATTGCTTTTTACTGTTGTGGAAAAAAAGTTCAACACAGTTTTTAATTGGGAACATTACTGAAAATGAAAAGTAAAATCAATAAAAAGAAGAAACCAATTAACTTCAAATAATAACTCATTATATTATTTTCAATCAACCCAACAAATACAATTTAAATCTACTTGATTTATCGAAATTCAGGTTGTGTGGTTTTGGAGATCTCAAAAATAGTCAATTTTTTGAACAAATTTTTAATAATTGATCAATCAAAGAAAAACCCATACCAAAAGATAGTATTTAATAAACTGTTATTGTGGCGAATACTTCATTTTGTCTTTATTTATTTATTTATTCTTTTTTTCATTGATCTTACTTTGAATTTTCAGTAATGTTCCCAATTAAAAACCGTGTTGAACTTTTTTTCAAGTTTCACTTTTTTTCCACAACGGTTAATTACAAATCGATTTTAATTATTGACATCTCTGATTGTCATTAATCATTTAAAAAAAACACAAATGATCAAATCTTTTCAATTGGGAAATTCTAATATAATGTTGTCCAAATAACACATTCAGAAAAGTTTAATCCATGTTTCAAAATTGAAAAATCTCTCTTTATTTTTTCCAGAATATGTAACATTAAAGAGAGCAAAGAAACTAACAACAAACTCTGGGTAAACTTGGTGTTCGTTTCTTAAAGTTCTATTATTTAAAAAGGAAATTGTAAAAATAAAGGATCAAATTAGAAAATTTATCTCAAAAAATAGAGTAAATTTTAATGAAATTTTTTTCAATCATAACAACAAAATCAACAAATTTCAAAAAAACAGAGAAAATAACCAATAAGTTTCAACAAATTCAATTCCTAATTTATCATTTGCTGAAAATATCAAGGAGTTTAATTTCAAAATTGATTTGAACTTATATACACTATTTGATAGTGAATTAGATATTGTATTATAACAAGAAGAAAAAAAAAGCACGCTTTTTATTTTGAAACACTGATTTCGTGATTTTGGACACTGTGGTTAATATTTAGGAATTGCTTTATGAAATAAAAAAAGTAATTGGATAACTGTGTTCCAGTGTGTTTTACAAGGCTTCGTACTGAGGTTTTTAAAGAAGGACAAAAAATAAAAACTGAAAAAAATAAATAAAAAAATAAAAACAAAAAAAGAAAAATCATTTCTTCTGTAAAAAAATTATTTTAATTTTCCAATGTCAGATTGTAATTACCTTAAGCCAACACAATCAAACGGCATTTCAGTTGTCTGATACGAATTCATTAAGTACCTTCTTATCATCAAGGGGTTTAAAAAATTCAAATTTTCAACCTAGCTATTTCGAATTTCCATCTTCGATTTTCAATTTTTCAAATTTCCAATATATGAGATCATTAAAAAAAATTTATATATATTGTACTTCAATCCTACCAAATGAATATTAAACAATCTAATTTCTTGATTTCATTTTTCATTTCCTCTAATTTTCTCCAACATTTGAAAAAAAATTCAAGATTTTTTTTTTGTTTTTTTGAAGATAGGTACGATTCAAAAAAATTAACTCTCGTTTGTCTGAACTCTACATTCGATATTTTTTAATATATTTTAATTGGTAATAAGACTTTGAAAATTAAAAATCCCTTCGAGTAAATTTCTGGAAATTTAAATGACAGGTATTACTCCATGATATATTGTATTAATGACAGAACAGTTTTGCTATTTAGATAATCAAATAAAATATTTTTAATTGATTTATTTGATCAATATCTTTTAAAAGAAATCTTCAAAAAATACTAAAACATCACTTTCAATCTTTAAAATAATGAACTATTTTTTTTTTATTGCAATTTCTAAATTTTTTTTAAAATTCTAAACGAAAATTATAATGAAATTCAATATACTTAAAGACCGCCGCCTTTGACAAAAAAGGATAAAAGATATCCAGGAAATGATCCACTTTATTGTGATCTAAGTGAAGAAGAATTACCGTTAACAGAATGTTTAAAGGATGTTGTAGAAAGGGCATTGCCGTTGTGGAAAAATAAAATTGTGCCTACTATCCTTCAGGGGAAAAGGGTTCTTGTTGTTGCCCATGGAAACTCAATACGAGCAATTTGTAAATTTCTGGATAATATGACTGATCAAGAAATTCTTAAATTAAATATTCCAAATGCAATTCCTTTGGTTTATCAATTTGATGAAAATATGAAGCCAATAAAACATTTTTACCTTCAAAATAAGGTAAACCAATCAGAAAAACAAATAACTTCAGTTAGAAAAGTAATTCAAAAAAAATAATTCCCTTTCAAACTTAATTTTAAAAAGGATAAACAAATATTTAATTTAATTTTTTTAGCAAAATATTTAAATTAGTAACACATTTTCTCTTTGGTTATTTTATTTTATTAAAATATTTTTAGAATATTATATTTTTTTTTTTTTTTGAAGAATGAATAATAACTTTAAGATGAAACAGTCATATATCGCAACTTTAACAAATGGTTCATTTCTTTAAAATTGTTGAATTATTATTATTATTTTTATTTTTTTCTCACTTTTAAAAAGACTAAAAATAAAAACTAAAATAATATTATTCAAGTATATAATAATTAATATTTAGAATCCCCAATATTCGGGATTTATTTCTTTTTAAATTTTAAGATTTACTCAATAATTATTAAAACAAAATTCAAAAGATTGATTCTTTTTGTTACCTTTTTCAGAAACAAGTTGTGTTTTCATTTTTTTTTCAAGATAGGAAAATACATTAAAAAAAATAATTTCACAGTAAATTATTTTATTTTTTTAGTAAATTATTTAATTTTTTAGCTACTAACCTACCTTTCAAGACAAATTAAAAAAAAATATTTTTTCAAATGCCAAACTTAAAATCTGTAGGTATGGGGTAGAGCTATCCTTAATATCAAGATTTCTATTTATTTATCATTTTCTCAAAAAGTTCTAAAAAAAAAAAACTCGATGTGTAATTAATTAAAAATCAGGTACATGTAATTTAGAAGTAGTAATTCTTTGAAAAAAACTACTTTTTAATTCAAATCTTTATTACTTTTATAAAAATCAAAACTGAAGTAGAATTGTAACAAAATACCTCTCTCAGTTTATGAATCGGGTACTATTCTATGAGGAATTTATCATATTCACTTTCCCACTTGGTCCAACAATATCTCTTTTTCAGATTATGAATTCAGGAAGTAATGGGTGTTTTTATTTTTTTGTCTGTTATTCAGAAAAACTATTGATTTTGGTAAGAAACTAATAAATAAAGAAAATGTAACAATAGTTTTTTTTATTTTTGAAATAAAGAGAAAATTTATTAAAATTTATTTTTAAATTTCTAAAATCAAAAAAAAAAAGTTAATGTCAGTTTTCTTAAATTTGAAGGAATAGAGTAAAATCAATAATTTTAGTTTATTCTTTTATAAAGTCCCAAAAAATCTCATAAAGTCTTTTTTTAATTCTTGTTTTTGTTTCGAAAATTAATTGATTTTTTAATCTAAACAAAAATCAAAAAAAAAACTAATAGTAAACAGGTGAACTTTTATTACCTGTTCTTTAATAAAATAAACTGTTTGGAAAAATTATATATTTTTCAACTTTGAAGTCTTTAGATTGATGACTCGATCTTTAAATTTGAGTAAAAATGTCGATTTTTTAATTTTATTCTTTTAGGTTTTTTACTAAAATAAGGAACATTTTCAATTTATTGAATCATCTTTTATTACACTTTATCTAATTGAATTTTCAGAAACATTTGAACAATGTAGAATTAACACGATTAATAATGAATTGCAAAATACTTTATTTTTAGACTTTTTGTTATTATCACTAGCCCGTTAAATGAATCATTTCATAAATAAAAAAAAAAATAAAGGATTCTGTTAAATTGGATTGGGAATCTGTTTTTAAGTAAACCTTGTAATCAAAATTATAAGTTGTATTTTTTATAGACTCTACAAAAAATGAATGAAAAAATAAATTACTTTTTTTAACCAGTCAATTCTGTCACAAAACTTTTATAATATTCAATTTTCTTTTCAAAAAAATATCATAAATGTTACTTAAAGAAATAAATGACAAACCTATTTTATTTATTCTGGGCACCAGACATCCCTAGTTTCTATTCATTTGTGTTCTTTGTAATCGAATTGATCAAAATAATATTTTTGAAAAATTAAATTGAAAGTATTTTTATCAATAAAATAAGTACTCATTATGATTACTTTTATAATTTATTACAAAAAGAATTATCTTAATATTATCTTTGAAATCTTCTAATTATGTTAAATTAATAAGGATTTAATTTCAATTCTTGTAAAAACTTCTAAAATAAATTGTTTTTTTTTTTGATTTTTTTCCATTTTTCCCCTAGCTGAATCTTCTTTATATTGGAAAGAAGAAATATAAAGGGGAAAGATCATGTGGTTACTTGCTATACTCTGACACTGACACACGAAAGTATGAGTAACTTGAAAATAAAAAATAAAAAGCAAAGGTTAAAATGACCAAAGGTTGAAAGCAAATAAGATCAAAAAAAAAAAAAGAAAAGAAATTACAACAATTAAACAACTATCCCCAAGTGAACATTCATGATCAATTATCAAATTAAATTAAATCAACCCAAAGTATTGTGGTTGTGATTTTGGGAGTCCTTAATTAAAAATTGTTTTTATTTTTTTTTTTTTTTGATTTTTTTACCAATTGCTACTTGAAAACCCTTTTTAAATTTCTTTTTTTTTTTTTTTCTTTTTAATTTTTTGCTTTTGCTTTTTAAACATAAAAAAAATTGGGTGTATCTTTACCTTGAACAATCGAGAAATCTATGATTTTACGCTTAAATTACCTTTGAGGAAATTTAAGTAAAAAGGATATCTAGAGGGTAATTTATACTTCTCCCATCAATAATAACAATTGTTTTTAATAATTTTATGTTTTTTTTTTTTTGAGAATAGGTATTTTTACAATTATATATGAATTAAAGAATAAAATTTGAATTTAGACATTTTGTAGAAACAAACTAAAAAAAAAAAAAAAATCAAAATATTAAATTATTTCTTAATTTATTTATATAATTCATTGTTATTTCAAAACAAAAAAAATCTTGGGTAAGGAATGAGTGATATAAATATGCCTATTCAATGATTTTTTCTGTTTTTACATAAAATACAATTTATGAATCACTAGAAAAAAATTTTTTTATTTTAGCAGAGAAGTTGTTTATATTTTGAAATTATTTAAATATAAAAAATTGATAAGTTTTTTAAAAACACAAAATTGTAATTTATTAAAACAAAACATTTTTCGAAGAATTGTAATCTCATATAATTTCAAAAGAATATGTATGTTAAACAAACACGTTTACGGGAAACCATTCTTTTTTTCCAAGATTTAATGTAATTCAGAATAAAAATTAATATTTATTAAATAATTAATCTGATGAAGAACCCAATGAGGAACTTGGTGTAGAATGTGTTGAATTATTCTTCTCATCATCTGAATTATCAGTATCAGAGCTAGAACGAGAATCTGTTTCATTGCTTTTTTCATTTTGATTATCATCATTGTCTTCTCTGACATTTTCTTTTTCCTTTTCTGAACTTGAGCTTGAGCCTGATGCAGATTTTGAAGAAAGTTCAATGTTTTCGTTCTTATCTACCAATCTATTTTTAATTGAAGATTTAGAATTGTGATTCCCATCACTATCACTCTCACTGTTGCCATCCTTTTTCGGTTTTTCAATGTGTATAAAAGATTCAATATCGACCTGGGGTGTGTTTATTTTCATTTCATAAAATGAATTGGATTGTATAAAAAAGGGGAAAGAGTTTGTAAACATAAGATCTAAAATATCTTGCTTTGCATTTGCAAACAAATCTATGTTTTTGTCATCATTTTCAAAGCTTTGGGTAATCTCGCTTCTTGTCTCATAGCTAATGTTAATTTGTAAGGGAGAGCCATCTTTAATAAAAGTGTTGAAAATTTGTTTAGAAATTTTTTTCCTGCGCTTCGCTTTTTTCGTCATTTCAAAATTGCGAACGAATTGATAAAAAGAAATATTTTCAATAGAATAATTTAATTTTGACCATTCGATCCAATATTTAACCGAGTCGTTATTATTTAGAATGTTTATAAACTGTTGATAAGAATTGTTTTTATCATTTGAAATTTCAGAATGATTTTTATTGTGTAAAATCTTTTTTTGGTGTTTTTCTTTTTTATAGGATAAAAAAATTGGAATAATCATATAAACTAAACTAACTGAAATATCAAATACAACTGTAGAATAAAATAGCATATTAATATTTTCCATATTCTCTGAAATTGAAAAAACAATGCCATAAGCAATTTGAATAATTGTTAATAAAATAAGTTCATTCCGAAGAAAAAAATTATCTTTAACCTTTCGAATTGAAAAAATACTAAAGAGGGTGCAAGATATCAAGATCATATATATAGTAGTCCAGACAGTATTTCCAGTTGATTCACCTGTAAAATTACAGGTTTCTGTATCTTCAATCCCTACCAAATAATAAAGTGGGATAGACATAATTGCAAAGATTATTGTAAACAAGATCAAGATCCGAAATACCATTTTTTCGCTATACACTGATTGCTTTTTATAAAATTGTGTTTCAACATCTTTTAATTTGACATCAATATTAAAATAATCGATTAACACATCTCCGTCTTCTTTGATTGTTGATGATGTGCTAATTTTTTCAGTTTCGCTTTTTGATTTTTTTGATTTATTTTTACTATTGGTTGCTGAATTTGAAGAATTGTGCATCGACAAATATAATTTTTTTGATTCATATAATTTTTCTCTATTGAATTTTTTTTTTTTATTTGGAAAAAGAAAATCATAATAATAGGAATTTAGTATAAAAAATAAAGAATATTAAATTTGAGCTGTTTTACTGAGAAAAGGAAACTTTTTAAATAATAATTTGTTTTAGAACTCACCACATTTTAATCGAATATTTTTTTATAATTTGTGGTGCGATTCTTTGAAAAAAAAAAATGTGAATTTTTTTGATCTCATTTCTCGAAAAAATCCCACATTATTCAAAAAAAATATTTAATGCAAAAAATAGAAAAGTTTTTATCACAAACGAAATTATGTTTTATAAAAAAATACCTTATTATTGAGAGAAAGATGTTATTAAAGAAACTTTTATCAAAATAAAAAAAAGAGAAGAAAAAAAATAATATCATTTGTATGAAAAAAATTTTTAAAAAACCAACGTCGTTATCTTTTCCAGAATTTAAAAGAATAGAGTAATATTTTTGTTTTTTCTATATTTTTTTGAATTAAACAAAGCGCACCTTTAGTTTTTCTTGGATATTCTGTTTATTTGGTAATTCGATAAATTTTACAAATGGAAATGAAAACACCAGGAAAACCACCTAAAGGTTTTGCAGAATTTAAAAGAATTGAATAAAATCTTTGATTTTTCTCTATTTTTTTGAATTCTGGGAAATCAACGATAGGTTTTCTTGAGTTTTCTGTTTATTTGGGAAATCAATAGATTTTCGTTAGGTTTTTTTGAGTTTTCTATTTATTTAGAAAATCAATAGATGTTCGTTAGGTTTTTTTTACTTTTCGAAATAAAAAGAAAATTTATTAAATTTTCGGTTTAATTTCAAAAATTAAAGAAAATAGCCATTATTAGGTTTGTCAGAATTTAAAAGAATTGAGTTAAATCTTTGATTTTACTCTATTCTTTTGAATTTTGAAAACCCTGGGCACTTGGCAATACTTGACGACACTACTGACTAAAAGCGGTTTACTGAGTACCCGAATTTATATTCAGTCAGTTCCACTTTTAAGGTACAAACTTTCAATGGAATTTAAGGTCCAAAAATAATTCCAAATTAAAGCACAAAATTCAAATTCTAGTAAAATAATTTGTGTAAAAAAAATTCCAAAAAAATGTGACTTAATTTTTTTTTTTTTTTCCTTAAATTTCATTCAAAGGCTTTGCCTTAAAAGTGGAACTGGCGGAATTTTTGACTATTTTAAGTATTTTTTATTTTCAAAATTTTTTTATTTGTTTTTCTTTATTACCACAAGTTTTCTAACCATAAGAGATTTTATGGGAAATTCCCTACAAGAGCAATAAATTTCATAATTTTGAAGAGTAAGATTAAATAGTTTTTGAATGTTTTTTCTAAGGGTAACTTTTTCATATATAGATTTTTGTCTAGAATTTTTTATATTTTTTTTTTTGCCATTTGATTCTGATAAATTTATATTTTTCAAAAAAAAATACAATAATAACAAAAAAAATATAATAAAATCCCAAAAAAAGAATAAAATTTTGGAAATGGATTTACTTATTATGATAAAACATAACATGAATTCTAATAGACCTGCATATAACTGTAATAAGTGTCATAAAGGGAACAATCGTCTGTATCATCCAAAAAACATAACAATTGATATCATGATATTCCTTAGTATGGTATAAGTGTATGAAAATTAAATAAGATGAAGCCATTATATTGAAATATGTAAGAATAACAGGGGAGCGCGCCTATATTAGAAATTAATATATTAGATTTGGAATAGAGAAATTATATAAAATAATTATAAATTATTTTTTTGCATGAAAACAAAGTGTGGTTAGATTGATGAACAAAAAGATTTAATGGATTTTTGTTTTTTCAGATTTTTGAACTGAATTTTAAAATTAATTTGTCAATAATTGCGGATAGTATTACAATATCAATACATTTTTTTTTTTAACAAAATTTGATAATTCAATTGTTTTCCTCAAGAACATATTATTAAAACTGGGGCAAATTTTGATTCGGCAAGGATCACAATATACAAAAGAAAATTTAAATCATTTAAAGATTTTTGGATTTAAAGATATATATATATCTCCTTTAGGATATTTTTTTGCAACAATAATTTTTTCCTCAAAATTATCTTTTTTTTTTGAGATTATTTTCATTTTTTTTAAAAAATTAGTTTCTTATCACTTATTTTTATAAAATGAATTATTTTGATATTTTTTCAAAATATATAATATTTATGTTTATACTTAATCGGTTATTTTTGTTAAAAACATTTAAAGAATAAGGAATATATTTTTAAAAAAATGTATTTAAAATTGCCCAGAAAACTTTTAATTGCTGTGTTATTTGTCTTTAATTCCTTTTGAATTTTTTTTTAAAAATCTAAATGAGATTTTTCTTATTTCTAATTTGGAAAATAGTAATAGGTTCATTTCAATATTTTTTCTTCAAATAAAATTGACAATTTACTCAATTCATAACAAAATAAAATCTATATAAAATCATAATAATTAAAAATGAATTTTTGGAAGAAAAAAAAAAGTTTTTTTGAATTTGTCTGATAAAACTCTAATATTTCTTAAAATATTTTAAGCAAACAATTTTGATTTCAATTTATTTTTTGATAGTTTTTCTTTTACAGTGCCAGTTAATGTATTCATATTTGATGGGGCAGCAAAATAATTCAAAATCAATTTTCCTATTTTCAATTACTTAAAATGTAATTGATTAAAGTTTTACTGAATTTAAATTATTTTTTCATTTTTTCTGATTTATTTTTTATCTTTTTTTTTTTCTTCTCTCAAATGAAATGTGGGGAAAATTGAATTCATGTAGATTATTCATCAAAAATAAGTTGAGCCCATTTTATAAAAAAAAAAAAAAACTTGTAATATTAACAAGATTATTTCATTAGACAAATTATTTTCTTTTTTTATTTTTTTGGGGGGATTTTGACTTTACCTTTTAAATTATAATGCAAAAAAATCTTCAACTTTTTCAATTGTTTTAGATCAGTAGAAAATTCGACTTTAAATTGATAAAATTGAAAAATTTGTGGGGTTTTTTTGAATAGTAACCAAAAAAAAAAAAAAAATTTAAAAAGATCACTAAATACTATTTTTGCGTTCGATTTTAAAAAAAATTTTTTTCAAGGTAGAAAAACAAAAAAAAAAATAAGTTTCTTAAATTTTTGATTATTTGAGTTCTGAATTTGTCAAATTCCTTTTTAAAATCAATTTTTATTTTATATTTTTTTTTTTTTTAATTTTTTCGAAAATCTCATCATGTGTATATATACAATTAACTTTTTTCAAATTCCTTTTTTTAAGTTGTTTGGATTCCTTCTGTTCTCCTCCTTTTTTTTTTTTAAGTATTTGGGGGGTAAAAGAGATAAAAATTTTTTTATTATGGGAATAAATAAAGTTATTCATTATTAGATCTTAAACAAAACTTGTGCTTATTAGATTAGATCTCAAGCAAATAGAAATTAACTCAACCAACTTTAGAGAAAAACAAGCCTAACTGAAGAAAACTGAAGTGATTTGAATCCAGCCTTCCGTACAATGCACCAAGTGTGTACTTGGATTGGGTTAATACTGTCGAGTTGGTGTCTTGTATTTTTATTTTGTGAAAACAAGATTTGGGAAACTTGCAAATAAAAAAATAAGAAAAATAAATAAAAAAAATTTTAAAAAAAAAATAAAAAAAAAACAAAATTAAAAAAAAAAAAAAAGAAAACACACAAAAAAATTGTTTGGAAAACCAAATCTTATTCTTAAAAAACAGTACTTTATAGATGCAGCCTATCTATAATGTTCGAATTTAAATCTTCAATAAAGTAACCTATTTCATTTGATCATTAGTTGTTCAAATATTTAGATCTCTTTATTAAAACCAACTATGGTGGTGATCCAAAAAAAAATTCGACATAAAAGGAAACAACCACCAACCCATCCAACATCGGGGTAAATAAAAACTTTTTTTTTGTTTTTATTTTTTTTTTTTAAACTCTTTCATTTCTTTCTCTTTTTCTTGTCTTTGTTTAAAAGAAATTTTTTTTTATTTTCTTTTTTTTAAAAGAAAAACCACCCAATGAGTTATAATCTTACCTGTATTATAGTCATGATATAAAAAATTCTTAAATAAATTAAGGGTTTCAGGTAAACAGGGGGGACACTTTTGTCGAATTGCCTCTCCTAATAAACAATACAATTCAAGTTTTTCACAAAATAATTCTAGTTAAATATTAAGGATTATAGCCGAAAGCCGTAAGTTTTAAATCAGTGTGTGGGTTATCAATTTGTATCTGAATTAAAAAAGTTAAAAACCATTACCTGGTTTCACAATTCTGAAATATATAAGACCTTTTTTTTTTGAGAGATTATAAATAATAGTTATCTGCGTGTTTTTGCAAAAGTCGAAGAAATTAAACTAACTTTTAAATGGTTAATGATAACAATGAAAGAAAAAAATGTAAATAGGTTCTATTAGAGAGTTTGTAATCTCTTATTTTTAAAATTTAATCTACTTATGACGACTTTTATTTGAATTTTTTTTATTTGTTCTTCAAAGTGTTTTTTTATTTGCAAAAAAAAATATTTTCGAAAAGACTTTTTGTTTAAAAATATATTTTACAAAATTTTACATGGAGTTTTCCGAAAAATTGTTTCTCAGAAATGTCAAGGACAATAATAAATTTATTTAATTCTAAAAACGTATCGATAGTGTGGTTTTTCTTTTGGAATTCAGAATTTGTTGATTTTTTTGAATTATCGGATTTGTTTTTTTTTGGAAAAATAAATAAAAATTTTGTTTCTTTTTTGTACAACCAACAGCAGAAAGTTCCTTTTTTTATTAAAAAGAGAAAAATTCAAAACAAAATGGACTATTTCTGAATAATCTTCAATTATGATCAACTTTTGGAAAAAAAAAATCCCCCAATCAGATTTTTAAAAAACATTTATTAAAAAGTGAAAATTTTAATAAAGTATTTTACAAAACCACTTAAACCCAAACTGAAACATGATTCCCTCTGAATTTTACAAATGTTTTGTTATTGTTTTCCATTTCTTTTTTTGAGGAGAATAGAACAATTTTTTTGCTTTGTACATTATTTTTTCAGAAGGGTTTCTTGACTTGGTATTAATTCCAAAAGCGATAGTATTTTAGAAAATACGATTTATAAATTTGGCATTATCAGATTTCAACACTTTGTCTTTAAAAATCAAAAAAAATGAATCAATCCTATTTATCAATTTTTTCAGGAATGACAACAGAACTTTAAAGGTTGATTGGACTGGTTATGTAGTCAACTGTTGAAATTTTTTCAAAAAAGAAAGCGAGAATTACTGATTCATTTCTCGTTGCAAAATAGAAAAGTAAAAACATAATGAATTTTTGATTTTTTCTTATTAAAAGTTGGTCGCAAAAAAAAAGGAAGAGGGTGGGTTGTTTGTGTTTTTGAGTTTGTGAGTTATTTTATGGAAGATAGCAAAATGAAAAAACAAAGAGAATGATTAAGAATGTTCAAAATTTTGTTTTGGGTGCTTTAGAAAAAAGTGTTCAAATAATACCTTTAATGGGTGTTTGTTTTTTCGTTTAACAAAAAGCCAATTACACGCCCACTGATCAAGCAATATCAATATTACCAGGGTTTCTTTTATAACAAGATGAGTCTCCATACCCCAAATAAACCTTTTGAAAAAAGTATTTTATTAAAAAATGAACAAATAGTTTCATCAGCATAACGAGAATACAACAATAGTTGGAAGTAATTTTAATAGATGACACTTTTGTGTTATTAAGAAATGATTCCAACTTTTTAAAAGTAATTGAAAGGATGAAAAGTCATAAACTTACAATCCAAAAGTTTTTGACAATTAAGACTTGCAAAAACTTTCTCTTAAATTAACTATTTGTTGTTCCGTTTTCATAAAAAGAGTTTCAAGTACTCTGAAAGGCAACCAATATTTTTAATTTGAATTACTTCGTAAATTCCGATTTTTTTCTTCATAAAATTAAAGTATTTTTACCCTTTTTTTAGCTTTTAAACTTTCTTCAAATTTTTTGTAATTTGTAAAAATATGATAGAGTCTTATATAAAACTGAAAACTTGTTCATTGTAAGGTTGAAAGTTACAAAAAGACTTGAAAATATTTTTATGGATCATGTTCGTTTGGTAATCGAAATATCTTTAACGACAATCCAAAATTGAGTGTACTACAACCAATGTTATTATGAGAAATTGGTTTGTCGTTAAGATATTTACACATTATTGAACAAGATAAAAGTTTTTTCAAAATTCGAAAAACAATAACGAAGATTAAAATAAGTCAAACACCAAGAGTTCAAGCATAATATCAAAGTAAAAAAATTTGTTTTAAATTTCTTTCGGAAAAAAAATATTTTTTTTTTTTAAAACAACAATCTCATTTTTCGAATTGTTTTACTGATTAGTCAAATCTAAAAACGGAAGAATCTCAAAAAAAACACCGAAAATTCCATTTTTTCTGATCAATTTGAATAATCGGTAAAATGTCAAAAACATTACCAAAATCAAGACATGTTTAAAAATTATCATTTAAATATTAACTTTTCTTATTGAGATATGAATTAAATATTCCAAATTTATCAATTTGAAGACCTATTCCCAGTAAAAAAGGAGAAAATATCCATTTTTAGCTTTTAAACTGGTCCTAGTAATTTAACCCTTTGATAAATAAAGAAATCAAAATAATCGAAAATCTGATAAATACTAATCAGAAAATTGACTAAAAACAAAAACCTAAGTTATTGTAACTATCCCTATAAATAATAATGGGGTTATAAAACAACTATTATGAGAATTTCTTTGTTTTTAGTTGAATAAAGTTTGAGTTCTATTATTTTAAGTAACAACACTATTAATATTTGAATTATAAACCGTAAAAAAATTTCACTTCCTTTTTCAAATCGTTTTTCAGAGTGACAAATTGAAAACTACAACCTATTTTTTTCTTTGGGAACTCAATTTAGCCAAGAAAAATATGGAAAAGGAAGTGAAAATTTTTCGTAGTTATAATTCAAATTCCAATATCAAAAAAAAAATCCCTTCTTTTTTTGGAAATATCTACTACTTTTTGTTTTGTGTTTTAAAAATTTCAATTTAATATTTTTCAAATTTCCAAGCAAAATACATTAATACAAAATTCATCCATAGGTTAGTCAAGCATTATAATAAATGTAATAATTTGTACTTTTTTTCTATATTTCAGGGATTGTAAGCTTTCACCTTACTATCAAGAAAAAATTTCAAAAAAAAATTAAATATTTGATATTTTTTTGCTTTTGATTCCTTTAATGATAAGAAACACTATTGGTTAAGAAAAGATCTTGGATCAAAAATTAAATTTCAAAAAATTTAACAATTAAAGTTCAAAAATACAATTTTTTATTTTCCAGTATGATTTTTTCGAAATTTAATAGTAAAAATTTTGTATATTTTTTCCTTAAGAGTTAAGATGTTATAATCAGATATTTTATTAGTATTTCATTTTTTGAAAAATATTTTTCAAATGGGTAATCCATTGGCAAGACTATTAAAGAATAATCTATTGATATAACTTGAAATAAATATTTTTTTTTAGATTATACCGTTGTTTTTTTTTTTTTTTTGAAATAAAGTGAAAATAAAATTAATTTTCAGTTTATTTCAAAAACGAAAAAAAAAAAAAAAACACCACCAAAATCTTTTCAAGAATTTAAAAGAATTGAGCAAAACCTTTGATTTTTATCAATATTTCGAATTCTGGTAAACTAGGAACTTGTCAGACACAATCCTTTTGTTTTTTTTTTTGAAAGAATATAGTAAAGATATTGATTTTTTCCAACCCTTTAAAATTATGGAAAGACTTGGCACTATAAGAACACCACAATAATTATAATAAGACATTTTTTACTATATTTCAGTTTTATCAGACCCTTAGAATGCTTTTCAAAATTATTAGTTATTATCTATCAACGTAAATACCCCCGAGTTGAATTAAAAGAAAAAAAAAGCCTTCTGTTTATTTATATTTTTTTACCCAAAAAAAAAAACCCTTTTTTTTCTTGACTAGAGACTTTTAAAAATCTTTTTTATACTAAAAGCAATAAATACAATACCCACACAAATTTGAAGTTCTGAAATCCCGATTATATTGTGAATAAACATCAATATTAAAGATGGAAGACCAAACCAATGTGGTGATGTTTTTAACTTATATTTTTCAATTTTAATATTTCATCCTATTATATCCAATTTTAAGCTCTTCAAGTAAATTGAACAACAAATTTAAAAATTTTATAAGGTATCTTGAAAAATGGTGTAAAAATCTGAGTATTTCAAAATACTACCCACTTTTAATACTACAGTGAGTTCCACTTTAAATACATAGACCCGAACAAAATATTGGGCACATAATTCAAATTCTTGTAAAATAATTTGTATAAAAAAATTCAAAAAATGTGCTTTAATTTAAACTTTTTTCGCACCTTACATTTCGTTGAAAGTTTGTGCCTTAAAAGTGGAACTGACTGTATTTTTCAAAATGAATTATGTTTATAAAAGTTTGATCCCTTTTTAACATTTGTGTAAAATTTCAAAACCAAACATATTATGAATATTTCACAATAATTTTTTTCTTTGAAAGAAGAAAGAATCCTTAATACCTATATAGGAAGTGTATAACCATAAATTTTTAAAAATATAAGGTACAAATAAAATAATCAAATTTTTAAATAACCCAGTTTAAAAAAACTTCATCATTTCACAAAAATTACACTATCTATTTTAAACTTGAAAAAAATATAAATTGTTGATTTAACTAATAGTTGAAAACAATTTTCTAATATTGGTTGAATAAAAAATATGAGAAAAAAAAACCACTAAAGAATAAAATTAAAATTTCTCCCAAAATACCTTTTTCAAATCTGGGAAATTCAAATTATAACCTCAAGAAATAATTTTTAATTTGAGTATTTCCAATCAATATTTAAGAACTCACTCTTATTTTTTTAATTATGAAAATTAATTTAGTAAAATTTGTTGATTAAATTTTTAAAATATTTATTTTGATTTCTCATTTTTTTTGAAGATTCCCAAACAAACAAAAAAAATTCAAATTAATCATTATAATAATAAAAAACAGATAACCCCAAATAACTGATTTTAATAATAATAATTCATGGTTTAACTCCAAATAATTTAAAAAAAAGATTATTATCCCAATGTTTTAAAAAACCAAGAAATTTAATAAATATCAGTGAACAGAATAACTTTTCATTTTTTAAAAGATCTTTAAGGGTTCACTAATTAATTTCTTTTACTCACAAGGTACAAATATAAGTTTAAAATTTTAATTTTGTCTGTTCACAAAACTCAGAAATTACTAAAAGTGAGATTTCATAAAAATAAAAATCTTTTTTAAAATTTGGCTTTATAAATCTAAAAATTCAACAAAATTTAAGGATCAGGATCATTTAATTGAAAATTTAATTGGGTATTATGAATTTCTTTTAAAAATGATAACCCTTTCTCTAAAGTTGATAAACGAGGCATCTTATCAAAACTACTAACATCTTTCTTTTTGTCAAAAATTCTTCTTTAATCCTACGTGAAAAAAAAAATGAATAAGTGTTACTTGCCACTTAAGATATTTCCTTTCATATTTTTTCAAGATCCAGGGTGGTACACAATAACCACCGAACTAGAATTTCTTCCACTCTCACTTACAGAGCAAATCTTAATTTAAATATATGTCGTGAGTAAAATAACCCATATAACTTCCATTTCCCAATTAAAAAAAACTAAAAAATTTATTTCTTACAGTTCTACAACTCAGTTTTCCTTTTTGAGAGTTAAATAAAAAACATGTCCTCCCAAAATTTAATGGAAAAAGATATATCAGAAATTTATTTCAGCTTCTTCATTGAACTTTTGAGATAAAACTGTAATGTTTTATAAATTTGAATTTAGCATTATAAAAAATATTTCATACTGATTCTATTTGTATGAGTAATAATGAGCACTAAAAAATCCAAATTTTCGATTTGTACCACATGCTATTTTACCTTTAAATTGTTTAAGGGATTAGCAACAACCAATTAGAATTTAAAATTAAAGTATATCATTATTTAAAATTAAATTTATTTAATGTTCCATGGTTCAAATGTCTCAAAAAAAAAAAAAAAAAAACAATTGGGATAATACAAACCCAAAAACTATTCTTAAAAAGTAAAAATTAACTTTTTTTTAGTAAAAAAATCAATCAAAAAATGCACATACCTACAAATTTAAAGGATAAGTAATCAATACCCAACTTTAAAAATTGTAAAATATCATTGTTGAATGTGTGGAAAAATGTATATTAGTCTGGAAAAATTGCAATTTTAATAAAAAATCAAATAACAACTCATGGGATTATTTTAAAATTCTTATTGATATTGAAAAAGATTGAAAGAAATGATATTTTTCAGGGTAGGAAAGAAAACACATTGATATTTGTGGTTTAAAGTGAATAATTATTGGGAAAATTCGGAACATTAAAAATTTGAAAAAATTGTTTCTTTTTGGGAGATTAAAAAACAATTAATAAGTATATACCATTGAATATTTTTTTTTGGTTTATATTCTACGATTTAGAAATAAATTTAAAAAAAAAAAATTATAAAATGATATTTTTAAAAATTAATCCATAGTAAAAAATCAACTATTTTATTGTTCAATAATAGTTATACTGTATTTTTTAAAATTAATTTTGAGTATAGTCCATAAATATAATTCACTTTCAAAATATATCACAAGCTCTATTTCAAACAATACGACTCACCCAAAACTATAAATCACTTTTTTTTTCATCAGCTTTCAAAAACACAATTTTATTAACTATATTTACCAATTCAATGATTAATTATTATAAAGATTAAAAATTGGGATATTTAAAAAAAAAAACAAAACAATAATACCAAAAAAACCCGAATCACAATTTTTTATAAAGAGTATTATATTTCCTTTATTATTGACATTTCCCTATAAAAAATTAAATGAGATGATTTTTTGATTTAAAATTTATACTTCTAAAAAAAAAAATACATATCCTTACTCTTTGTAATACTTATTTACATTTTCTAGATTTCATCCAACTTGATTTTACACATTATCTTCCTCAAAAAAAAAAAAAAAAAATATTAAAACGAAGAGATCCGAAACAAAACAAAATCAATATTTAGTAAAATAAAAAGAAAATTTGATGAAATCAGAAAAAGTAAAACAAAAATTTGAAAAAAGAAGAAAATAAGATTGGAATTCCTAAATTGGAAAATTATACTGAAAAGAAAATCAGAGAAAAAGCTGATAAAATCAATTCCAATAATATTAAAGAGTTTTTTAAAAATTTTGAAAAATAGCTCACTTTAATTATATGAGAACCCACTGCAATGTAAAAGTCGAAATATGAATATATATATATATATATAATTTATTTGATAGTAGATGTTCAACACCCAGAATCCGTATATTTTTGATAACAAAACCGATATCAAGGACGATTATAACAGCCAGAAAGTTCTCAAAAAATGAAAGAAAATCAAATTAATGGAAAAGTATAAAAAAAAAATTTTTTTTTGATTTTTGTTTTAATTTCCAAGATTAGATGTTCAAAATAAGTAATTTATATATAAATTCACAATATTTAATTCAAAAAAACTGTAATATTTGGTATATAATCCACTTTTTCAGTATTTAGATTATACGAATATACAAAAAATAAATTTTTGAAAAAATATACAATAATTAATAATTTGAAACAAGATAAAAATACAGACTAAAATATCTTACTGAATACCTTCTAAACCATTTTTCAGTCGTATGGGATTAGTTGTAGGGGACTAATTACACATTTTTTCTAGGGTTGGGATGTCTATTTGAAGAAAAAAATTATTTTGGAAAGTTCAAAATTGAAATCATTTTTTCACATTTTTTATCATGATACTTTTTTTTTTGAAATTTTTTTGATAACAAAATTTATTTGCAAATTTAATTATTAGCAAGATCGATCGTCACTTGGTAAAAACGTATCATTTTAATATTATTGATAAAGTAAAAATGATTGTAGAGAAATCATTTTGATTTCTATTCGAATTTTATTTGAATCTTCAATTAAAGATAAAAATGAAAAGTGTTGTTTTTCTCAATAGGATACCTTAAGAATTTGTGGATTTCTATTTTTAAGAAAAATATATGGATCTATTAGTTTTGTTTCAGGCGGACATCAACCTTTCTTTGATGTTTATTATTCTACTTATTTCTGATTTTTTATTCAAAGGTTATTTATAAAAAATATTTGATATTTGAAAACAAATTTTATTTTGGATACCTTTGACTGAAACAAAGTTTAATATAGTATACTATTAATAATACCCACCAAAAAACAATTATTTCTAACAACCGTATTACTAAAAAAAAAAAAAAAAAACCAATCTACTTTTTTGATATTATTTTTTCAAGTACTTTGTAAAAAATATAAACAAAAAAAAATATTATCAATAAAAATTATTTTATTTTTAAAGTAATGAAATAGATTAAATTGCACCTAAAAGAATTTTTGACACAATTCCACTTAAAACAAAAAGATATAAGGATTGAAGAATGATAATCTCTTTTATTAAAATTTTCTAGGCAGATTGAATAAATAAATGGGAACTTTCATTTTTTTTTTAATTTTAGGTATTGAATAAAAAAAGAAGTTTAATATATTGAAAGATTTCTCCTTTTTTTGATTTTTTTTTTTCTGATAATTTTTTTTTAATTTCTTATGCTCTTTAATTAAAAATTTCAAAACGTCTTGTATTTTATCTTCTTTGGTGACAATAAACATGATATCAAATCTATTAAAAAACAGATCGAAAAGAGCCTTTGAACCACCAAAAAAATCCACAAAGGAAATCAATAATATTGGTATTTCATTCAACCGAGTGTTTTTTTCGATTGTGATATATAAATATGTGTGGTCAAGTTCAAAGGATTTCACATCTATGCCTATTACAGATTTCAATCCTCTATTTGTCAAAATGGATAAACTGTTTTTTCTCTGTAGATTATAAAAAGTTGATTCTAATAATTCGTTTCTAACATCAACTTGATTTGTTTGGCTATGATTCATTTGACTAATTACCCTTTTGGCAATTGTCTGCTTGCGTTGCAAATCAGTTAAATTTGTATTTTGTGACAATTCATTTGAAGATGTATAAAAGATAAAAAATCTTGGTGTTAAGAAGAATTTTTTGTGATCTTTTTTCAAATTATCAATCTTATCATCTATTAAATTATTTAAAGATTGTGTTTTGGAAACATTGAGTAAATGAATTATCGCAAAAAAATGAATGATATTTTTCTGAAAAATATTTGACCAATTTATTAATTGTATAGGGAAAGAACTGATAATAAATTCCATATTTAGATTGTTACCACCGTCGCCACCACTACTATAATTGCCGTTGTTATAACTTCTAATAGGATTTCTCTTTTGATTCCAAATGGATTTTAAAGCGTTTTCTAGCAAATTTTCATTTGTTTTACTCTTTTTGAACTTATTTTTATAAAAATACGATTCAAAAGTTAAAATTTCTTGTTCATTTAAAATTAAAGATTGGTTCCTTTTGATGTTCTTATGGGGCGATGGCTTTGATCTTTGGAATTTTGTATTGATTTCAAAATCGGGATTGGCCTTTTCAATCATCTTAATACAATTCTGTTCTTCTGTTTCCAATTTTAAAAATTCTAATAAATTTAAAGCCATAAAATTATTATTGCCATTATTTGTCATTTTTCTTTTATTTTGTGGTTTTGATGATCTACGGATCATTTGACTAGATTTCCGTGTAATATTTTTTTTAGCATTTTGATGATTAATTTTATTAATACTTCTTGTATATTTTGGGAAAAAAGTTGCTTTTTGGACATCTTTATCATCTATTATTATTTCAATTGGGCTTAAATTATTGATATTCTTTCTCGAAATAAAAATAGAAACCTCTTGTTCATATCTTGATTTTACCTTCTTAATAGAAAACTGGCCTTTCCCAAAACCAATAATTTTTCTTATTTTTTTTTCAGGTTTATAAAATAATAAAAATTGATCTAATAATAATATATAATTTACTTTACTAAATAAAGGCTGAACTTTTTTTAAATTTGCATATTTAAATATACTTTTATCAAACCAATTATTATCATTTAAATAATCAATATCATCATCATCATTATCATCGTCATCCTCGTCATCATTTTCTTTATTTTGTTTATTAACTTTCTCAAAATCGTCATCGTCATCGTCATCGTCATTGTCATTGCCATAGTCTTTGTCATTTTCATCGTCATCATCATCGTCATCATCTTCGCTGTCGGAACCCCCATCATTCATATTCATAATATTTTGAATTAAATAATTTTGATCAGTTTGGGATTTTATTATTTTAATTATTTTTCGAATTAGTAATAAATTCATTAATTGTAAATTTTGTAAAGTAATTTTCCCTTGGATATATTTAGTTATATTTGCTTTTATTTGAGAAAAAAAAGACCAAATTTTTTCGGAATAATTCTCTAATTTTTTAAAAATATTCTCTTTCAAGTTTGTACTTAATTTGGTAAAATAATTTGTTGAAATGTTTTCATTTTGTAATAAAAATTGGACAATATTTTGATTATCTGTAAATTCTAACATTTGATTTTTATATAAATTTATTAAGGATTGTCTCCATATTAAATCAATTGATTCGTGGTTACTAATTAAAGGTATATATTTATTGTTTAAGGTAAATTGTTTTTTCTTTTCCCTTCCTGTTTCTTCACCATTACCAGCGCTGTGCTTATTATTCTTATTCGTTTTACTTTTATTATTACCACTGCCACTACCGCCACCATTATCATTATTTATTTCTCTTTCAGAGACTATATATAAACCAGTAATTGAATCTAATGATTTATCTGATTTGGTAAAGGTATTCTGAACGGCCTTTTGAAATGATAAAAAAGTATCAAAAATTAATAAATTTTTATTATTAATGAAATTAGCATCATAGCAAAATAATAGTCTAGTAATTCTAGTTAAAATTTTAAAAATTTTTATTAAAAAATTGTAAGGCACTCTTTCCCAGATGGAACAATTAAAGCCAATAACATAAATATTGAAAAATATATTTTTAGCTTCGATCCAAGAATTTTTTGAGATTTCATATTGCGATTGTAAATATTTTAATTCTGCATAATTTAATATTGAATTTAATAGCAACACCGGATGCCCAAATTTTTTGATTAATTCAATTTTTGGAGAAATCAAATCATCTAATTTATCTAATGAAATGATTTTTTCCTTGTTTGAATTTTCACTTTTTTGGATTTCCATCCACTTTAAGATCAATTTTAAATTGACTCTTTTTGTTTCATTTGTTTTATTTGGGCTATTATTGTTGTTTTCATCATTATCATTATTTTTATTATTACCAACTTTATCAAAATCATAATCATCATCAAAATTAAAATTTTCATCTTCCATCTTGCCATAGTCATCACCATCATCATCATCATCATCATCATTGTCACTATATTCTATATTTTCAATTTCTTTAAAATAATCTTCCCAATTTTTGGCATAATTTAATTGGAAATTATGCGACATTTTTGGAATAACTGCGATTTTTAAATATGTATTACCTTCTAGAATTACTCTGTTAAATAAAAAATCTAAAATTAAGGTGGTTAATTCAGTATTAGACTTTTCAGCACGATATTTATCATTAATTTTATTAAAATAATTTGAAGCTTTGTTAAAGCTAATTATTGATTGATTAATTATTTCACCAGGGGATTTAAAAGTTTTATGTGAAATTGGAATATTGGGAAATGCCCTATTAAATATTGTACTAGGGAAATCTTCTTGCTTTTTTTTGTTTTCTGAAAAGGTGATCGACCAAGGAAATTTTATCGAATATAGCTGACGAATCATTTTTTCAAAAATTTTTCCTCTGACAAGCCACAATTTGGCAAATTGATTAATTTTGTTATTGTTGGTTGTTAAGATTGCTAATTCGATCCAAAATAAGGAATCTAAAAAATTAGATTCTTTTAAATTTATTGTCGAATTTATTAAACAATAATTATAAAAATCTTTAAAATCATTAAAATTATCATCTATTGCTAAAGTATCTTTTTTAAAAATTAAATATTGGTTAATTTTTTTATTGTCATTTTCATCTTTATTCCTTTTCTTACCCTTAGCACTTTTACTGTCATTAGTATTATTATTCTTACTATTATTACTATTACTACTATCCTGATCTGGATCTTCAAAATTTATTTCACTGATATTCATTTTAGAAGTTGTATTTTTTTTTTTAGGCTTCATTTCTTTTTCAAAGGAATAGGAAAAAATTCGAAAATGTTTATTTTTTTTTTTTTTATTATTCATTTTATTTGTATTAGACGAGGATTTTGGCATTGGCTTTGTAACAGTCGGTGAATATGATGTTCGGTTATTTGAAAATGAATAAGAATAAGAATGCTTTGACGTAGGTGATTGCGATTTGTTTAACAATAGATTATTGGAAAATATTTTTTTACTTGTTTCAAATTTGTGAAAATATTTCAAACTTTTTTGAGTCCAATTTTTTTTACAATAAGCAATCGCCAATTTTAGATATATCTGGATTTTATATTGTGATTGTAATTTTGTCTTTGATAAATCCTTTAACAAAGTAATTCCTCGCTCAAGATCAATTGATTTTAAAAATAAATTAGCCAATTCTAATTGTAAATCTAAATATCTTGGATCTAAATTAACTTTTTGGATCTGTTGATTATTATTTTTTTTGGTTGTTTTTGATTTTTTAATCATCTTTAATGTATCAATATTAAAATCGCAATTTTTTAATGTATTAAATTTTTTGTTTTTTAAAGTAACATTATCTAAATTTAAATTGAAATTGTCTAACAAATAGATACATTCCTTTAAAAACATTTCCAAATGTAAAAATTTCCCCTTTTCTTCCAGCATATTAAATACAATCTTTGGGTAATATAAAAATTTATTAATATACTTTTTATCTTTATGTCTCGAGATTTGTCTAATCAAAATATAATAATATTTTAAAGACCTTTCCCAAAATCCGTATTTGGCGAATTCTTTTGCTAATTGTTCTAATAATTGTTGATTATTTCTTTTTAATAAAGTTTTGATTTGGTAGACTAATACTCCACAATATAATGAATAATAAGTTTTTGATTGCCGGAGTAAGATATCTTGATATCGAATAATTAGATTTATTCCAAAATCACTAATTAATGGATTCCAAACTCTGTTTTTTACTTTATTTTTATAATTATTTTTCTTGTATAATAAATTTTTTGCTTTATTGCCCTTAGTATTAGTTAATACATTTTTTGATCTTAAATTACCTTTATTAAAAGTTCTGGATCTGATCCTTTTTAAGGAATTTATTTTTTTAGTTTTAAATATTTTTTTGCCTTTCTTTTCAGATTTTTTGCCCATTTTTTGCCCATTTTTTCTTTTAATCCTCTCCTCCTTTCCCCTTTCTTTGTGATTATTATTATTATTATTATTATTATTATTATTATTATTATTATTATTATTATTATTATTATCGTCATCACCCTCATCACCAATAAAAAGAATATTTTTATCTTTAACAAAATTATCAAATTTTGCTAACTTCAAATCCATGAGTGATTTTGTATTTTTGTTCAAATTAATAATCTTTTTGTTTGATATTTCTTCTTGTTGAATTATATTTTTTTTGAATTGATTATTTTCATATTCATTTACTAATTTTAAATTATAATCAAGGAAATAAACTGATTCAAATAATATATTTTCAATTTTCACCAATTCACTTTTCTCAAAATTAGACCAAGATAAGCTATACCCTAATCTTGCTTTTAAAAAAGATAAATCTTTTTCGAATGGCGACATTAAACTAAAAAATTTTAACAATTCTTTATTTCGAAATTCCATATTCAATAATTTGCCAATAATTTCTTTATCGTAGTATTCAGATTCAGTAAATTCTTGAGAAAAGTCTAATTCATTTGTCATACTGAGAGTTTCCCATTTTAAATTGAATTTTTTCTTTTTACATTTGTCCTTGCCAGTTAAAGGACTAATGCCCAATAAATGCAAATGCAAACTTGTTAACGTTGAACATAATAAATAATCCTTATAGTTTAAATGATCAATTAAAAATGTTGAATTATAATTTTCCCTTTTTAATTTTAATGCTTTTAAATAGATCTTAATAAGCCGGATGGTTATTGACAAAACAGTTTTCTTTTTAGGTATTTTATAACTATGTGATACCCCTTCAATTAAACACAAAGATATATATAATTCTTTTTTTGGGGATAATTTTTGTAAAGTTGAAATGAAAAATGGATTCACAATTAATCCAGAAGTAATTAAATATTTTTTCATTATCGCTATAGAGATTTCAAACAAGATTTTTTTAATATTCTCTTCTTTTTCTTTTTCTTCTTGTTCTTCTTTTGTTCTTTGTTCTTCTTGTTCTTCTTTTAATTCTTGTTCTTCTTTTGATTCTTGTTCCTTTTTTTCCCCTTTACTTTTTATATTTTTTTTGATATCATTTTTAAAATAATATTCATGAATTGAATTAAAATAATTTGAACAATGTGTTCTAATTACATCAAGCTTGTAATCGGAATCCACCAAAAGAGTGATTAATTCTAAATAATATAATGCCCATTTAATTTTATTATTTGAATGCTTTTTAACTTTTTTTAAAAAAAAATTTTTATTTCTTAATTTCTGTTTTTTTTCCCATGTGCTTTGATGCTTATTAATCAATGAAAAAATCCATTTTTTAAATTTGAAATTGCTAAAATTCTTGTGGTTTGGGAAATTTGTATTATAAAATTTTGAGATGTCTTCTTGTTTAGATAAGATTTTTTTCGTTTCTTTTTTATTAAAACCTTCAAATAACTTCCATTCTTTCGGGAATTCATTGAAATCTTCTTCAGAATCACTCCCCTCTTCTTTTGAAGAAGAATCGCTATCAATAAACTATTTGTTAATAAATCAATTAATATTTTGAAAATTACAAAAAGGTAAAATGAAGATCAAAATATTGAGTTTTGTGTTTGAAAGAAAAAAAAAAAAAAAAATTATTTTATTGGGAAATTGGAGATTTAAATTTAGTTATTTTGTTGAACTGATTGTTGTTTTATTAAAATAAGGATATTTCCTAATTTGAAAAAAAAACAAGTTCTCTCATTTTTTTCATCCTAAACTTTGAAAAAGTTTTTAATGAAAAAAATTAGTTCTTTTTTTTGGAAAGTCAATAGATTTTAGTTAGGTTTTTTTGAGTTTTCTATTTATGTGGAAAATCGATAGATTTTCGTTAAGTTTTTTTTTACTTTAGAAATAAAATAGAAAACCTCAAAAAAACCTAGAACACTTAACAAATAAAACAGAAAAACTCAAGAAAATCTACGGCACTTGTCGTATTGGTATTTTTTGATTTGATAGATCCAAATAAACCATTTTAATTTTCGGTTTATTACATAAAAAAAAAAAATACCCGTTAGGTTTGTCAGAATTTAAAAGAATAGAGTAAAATCCTGGATGTTATTCAATTCTTTGAATTAAAAGAAAATCTAGGTGCTTCTCTAATATCTAAATTTTTATTTAGAAATTTTAAAAAAGAGAATCATTATTTTCTTTATCATTAACTAATGACAAAATAAATAATGATTCTTTATTTTGAATAATATCAAAGATATTATTCTGATTATTTTGGTTAATTTGAATTCATTCTTTAATCCAAATTATTCAATTTTCTTTATAGAATGGGCGTCACAAACAAATGATCGGTATCTTCAATTGATTTCTAAGTTGAAATATTTTTTGCTAAAAACTCTATTTTTGACAACATTCATATTTACACTTGTGTATTTGTTTGAAAAAGGAAATTGGAAATGAAGTGAAAACTATTCCCATTTATAATTCAAATACCATTCTGAAAAATTGTTGATTATTTTGATTAACTTGCTTAATATTTTTTTGTTTTGAGATTTTGGGTTTCCTTTCCATCACTAATTAATAAAAATTTTTAGTTATATTTGAGATTTTTTACGGAATAAATTTCTTAATTGAGAAACAAACCATTAAAAAAAATTGATAAAAAAAATATTTGGTTTGATCTTGGAAAACAGTCTAAAACAATTCTGTGAAATTTCTAAAATTGATTTTCGAATATTTTCTCAGGTGTGTTTGAAGATGGATTTTGAATTGTGAATTTACTGAGATTAAACAGAAAATTTGTTTTTCTAAAAAAGGAAAAGAAGAATCAAACTTGATTTCTAAGCAACTCTAAAGGCTGGTTAATTTTCGAACTATTTTGCTTTTTTGTTTTGTTTTCATTGCTCGAAAATTCCAAATCCCAATCTTCTTCTTTGTCTTCTTCTTTTTCTGAATCTTCTGTTTCAGTATCTTTCTTTTTTTTCTCATCAATGTCCTCATTTTCTGAAAATGATTGAGAAAATGAGTTTGTATCTTCTTTTTCATCTTCTGTTGTGTTTGAGAACCCAAAATCTGATTCTGAATCTTCTTCCTTTTCTTTGAAATGTGAAAAATCGATAAATTCTTGTTCTTCCTTTTTTGTTTGTGTTTTTCCTTCTTTTTCTTCTTTTTCTTCTTTCTCTTCTTTTTCTTCTTTTTCTTCTTCTTTTTTTGAGGAGTCTATTTGAGAATCAGAACTAAAAGAGTCTCCAAATTCACTCTCGCTCTCAGACCCTAATTCACTTTCTTGTTCAAATAAACCAATATCTAGATCAGAAATGGAAAGACTTGACGACATTTTGGGGAACTAAAAAAGTAAAAAATGAAAAAATAAAAAAAATAAACTAAACAAATAAGTTGGCATTTGGATTACGAGATATGTTAATCAGACAAAAGTATTTTTTGTTTTTAACAATTAATTTAATAAAAGAATTTTAAGTGAACTCTCATCAACAAAAATATAAAAGAAAGTGAAAAATGATCCAAATTCTATACTTCCAGTTGATTAGAATATAATACCAAAAGACACAAAAAGAAATGTAATTGAAAATAAGTAGAAGAAAAATTACAAAATTGCATTTTTTTGGTTTTTCCGAAATGATTACTTTAAACTTTATAATATTAGAAAATAAATGGATAATGCTATGACTTTCAGAGACTTTGTTTTTGGACCTTTTCAACAAAATTTTGAATTTGGTTTGTGTGTTATTTTACCTCTATATCAAATTTTCGCAAAAAAATCCAAAGTTATTTATTTTCAGGTATTTACGTCTATCATAGAGAAGTCTATAATTAAAGTACGTTGTTATTGGGTGTTAACTATATTAGTGAACCACCGTTTAAATATCATTTCAAAAATCCATTAGTAAATGAGTACTATTTGTTAATCCTATCAATTAAAAATGATCTTTGTATTATTTAAAAAATGCAAGAATTTCGAAAATAATTTGCTTTTCTTGACAATTTTAAAGGATGAGTCAACACTATTCATGCTTCAAGATTAAAAATTGTCTTTCTTCAATTTGTCTTGAAATCAAGATTTGTTGCTGAATAATTAGAAGCTAAAAAAATAAAAATAAATGGCTAACTCTTTGATAATTTTTACCAATTCTTTTTTGATATTGGAAATATATTGATGACACAACTAACCTGACAATAAAGTGGGTAACAAATTCAGTCAGTCGACCTCTTTTTAATGTTGATGATTATTGAGCTAATCACGAAATTAAAAAATCGAAAAAATCCTTACATTTTGGAAGTTTGAAATCTGAATTAATAAATACTGGAATATTATTATTTGGAGTTTTCTATTTACCGATTTCGGAAAAGGAATTAAAAAAAATTTTTCTAACAAAAATCCGTCAATCTTTGGTAAAAAAATGATAGATCTACACAAACACACACAAAGATCCACACACACACACACACACACACACACATATATATATATATACTATTATTTTACAATTAATAAATGTAAATTTTTATTTCTATTTCCAAAATGAATTTTTATTTATTACTGTACAATCAAATTAATTTAGTCAAAATTATGTCTTAGAGTTCACTAAGACGGTTTAATTAAATGTCTAAAAAGATTATTTCTAATCGATTAGTTAAATATTTTAGAGTTTTCAACTAATTATTCATAGAAAAATATTTGAGAATTTGAACTCAAAATTTTCATTTTTTAATTGGAAAATAATATATTATTAAAATTTTAGGGTATTCATATTGTTTTTAAAATGTTTAACAGTCCATATTCAAATAAAGTATCACTTCAAAAATTTCATTAATTGAAATTATTAATTTTAAATAAAAACACTTCTCTTGAGTATTCAAAACATAAAATCACTAATTCTTATTAAAAATTCACTTTTAAATTATTATAAACTTATAAGAGTCTGATATTCTAAAAATTAAAAAAGAGTAAATCAAAACCTAGAAAATAATTATGATTATTTCTAAAATCAGAATTATGGATTGTTTATTACTAAACGTTTCATGAAAAAAGGTTAATACAATTTTTTTTTTAAAAGTAAGTGTATGTATTTTCAAATCGAAATCTAGCCACAATTTTTTAAGGTTAATTGATATTTACTTAAAAAAGTTTTTTATTCACTTGATTTTTTGTAAAAAAAAAATTATCAAAATAAACAAAACAATAACAGAAAAAGAAAAAAATTATATTTATTTAAATTGATTCAAAAAAAAAACAAAAAATGAAAAAAAAAATATAATTGTAATGTAGATGATATATATAGGAAAAAAAAGAAAAAGAAAGTAGTAAAGTGAAGAAAAATTTTTTAAGAAATTGAAAAATAATGAAACGAATATAAAAAATAATTTTGATAATAAAATAAATAAAAATACTCAAAATCACTTTTTATAATTTTACAAGTGATTAAAACCTTTTTTATAAATAGGCGAGTTTAAAAATGATTAGTTTAGCAAAAAAAATAAAACTTATTTTATCATAATCAATATACAATGATTAAAATAAAAAGTTTTTCACGTTCAAAAAAAGTCAAATAAAAAAAAAATAAGTGGTGAATAAATCTTAATTACTATGATTTTCATAAAGAAAAACAAGTTATTATTTTCAGAAAGATAATTAAAAAACAATAAAAAAAACTCCGGATAAATTTTAGAGAAATAAGTTATTCTTTTTAAAATTGAGGTCATTTTTTCTAATCAAATTTCAGTAAAAATATTTGATTTTTATTGGTTTGGATTTATGCAAGTCCAAAAATGAAAACTCAACTTTCCAAAATATTTTTATTTTTAGGAAATTTCACTTTAAATTGTAAATAATAGTTTATATGAAAAAATAACTGTTGAAAATTTAATCTTTTTTTATAAAATCAAGAAAAATTAATCAAATATTGAATACTTGAAGATCAAAAAAAAATTGATCATCTATTTTAATTTTTATAATCTATGAAATTTCTTCAATTTTAAATGATTGTGAAATATTTTTTATCAACTATCAATAATATAAATAAAGAAATGTTATTTTGAAAATCGTTTATTTGATAATTTCTCTATCATTATTAAAATATAAAATTCGAATTAATTTTATTTATTTTAATATATTATGAAAAAATTGAGAATAATAATAAATCCTATTTGGTAAGTTTCCTCTAACACCTGGAAAATTACAAAAACATTTAATGAATTTAAGATGGAGATATTAATTATTGAATAAAAATTATCAAATTAAAAAATATCTCTTTTGGTTTAAAACTGAATTTTGACGATTCATAAAAAATTATTTTTGGGAAAACCTTTAATTTAATGATTTGGTTCTTTTTTCTTATTTTTTAACATAACAAAAAAAATCACATAATTTATACTATTTTTTGAATTAAAAAGTAATTTTTTTTTCAATTTAACAGAATTTTTGTGACTTTTTTGTTAAATAAGTAGATTTTTTATACTGAGTTATTGTAATAGTTAGTGGTTTCATTTTTAATGATTATTTTTTACACTTCATTTTACAGACAATAAGATTTATTTTTAACTTCAAAAAAAATAATTTTATTGAAATAATACAGAAATATGTTGAATTACGAACTTTTGGAAAATCAGGGAAATTGACCTAAATTTTTAAGAAATATGAACATTTTACCAATTTTTTTATGTTTTAATAATGAGAACCTTACTTAAAAAAAAAAAAAAAAAAAGATTATTTGGGCCCAATGATATTCAAACTTTGGAATCAAAATACCATTTACAAAATTATTTATAAAATAACACAATTAAACCGGAGTTGAATCTTATATTTTTCTTTTTTTTTTACCATTTTTTTATGATTAAATAGATTTGTTTTGGATAAAGAAATATGTTCAATAAAAGACCTGAAATTAATCACAGAACAAGAAAATTAAATAGACATCAAAATGTGTAAATTTTAAACATAATTTTTATTTTTGAAGAACAAACAGGAAAAGATCACCTTTACAATTTAATTTGCTCAAATCAAAAGTGAAAAAAAAAAAAAATTATATTTTTTATGATATTTCTACTTTATCTTCTTATTTGAGAGGATCCCAAACAATTTTAAACCTTGAATTTCTCAGCCACCATTACTATTTATTATTTTACAAAACAATTTTTTACAAGTTTGTTTTCAAAATTCTTTTTTCAAATATTTTTTCTCAAACGATTCCTAAACAAAGAATACCCTTTCAAATATTAAAATTAAGGGATTTAATCATTGGATTCAAAAAACAGTTACAAAAGATTCAAATCAAAATAATTAAAAAATTTATTAAAAATTTCAATCAGATTCAGAATTATTTTGGGTTCTCAATTTAATGGAAAATAAATAATTATAAAATCAAACGAATTTCTCCAATATATCTTTATTTCTGGAAAAGAAGAATTCAAAAAATATCCCATATTTTTTTAAAAAAAATCTAAATTAGAATTAGATGAAGTAAAGGTAAATAGGAATTAAAATTCATTTTTAAAAATCCTTTAGCAATAAAAACTAATTGATTAATTAAAAAATAATTTTAAAAAAAATATTTTTTCGATTTAGAATTAATAATAAAACCAAGTAAAGAAGAAGTAATTATATCAAAGTTTACAGATAAGATAAAGAAATAAATGATAATTATTTAATTTCTTCTAGATCATGTTTTTCATTTTTTTGATTTACCATTTTTTAATTGGGTATGTAAATATATTAAACTAGGATATATTCCACTCTCATTTATTAAAATATCAATGTATTTGGTTTAAGAAATAATGTGAAGAATTCAGTTTCGAAAAAATAGGCAACTCAAAATTTGTAAAATGCACTTACTCCCTTCAAAACAATAGTTCATTTATGAAAATAACTTTAAAAGTAACTCAAATATTGTAGTAAAAATGATTTTTACTACATTTTTAAAATTCAAATAGTAATTTTTTTTTTTAATTTGTTATTAAATTTAACGAGAAGATTTTTTTGAGTTTACTAGTCACTTAAAGATCATAAATAATTTTTATTTACTGTTTTTGTAACCAATCAACCATTGATAATTATCAGGTTATTATTGATTCATCAAATATATATTATTGGAACTACCATATTTAGTAAATTTTGAGAAAAAAATTAAAAATCAATTTCGAAAATTCCTCTTTAAAATTAAACAAAAAATGCAAAATGAAATGTAGTGTGTGAAAAAAAAAAAAAAAAAAAAAAATTTTTTAAAAAACATTTTTGATCAAACGAGAATTAATTTTTATTTTCCTGAAATAATTTTCAATAATAATTATTCTTTATTTATTTTGGGTTTCATTTTGTTCAAGTTGATTATCTAATCCCATTGTCGAACTTTTAACCAATCTAAACAAATGAGATATATCTGTCGACTTTTCGGCAAATCTGTCTGAATGAATGCTATATTTTCTATTTCTAAACAATTCCAAAAAGATTGTTAAGCAACCCCAAGGATGGGGTCTATGAACGATTAATTTTTCTAATAAAACGCGAATTATTAATTCTCTTAATTCATCTAATTTGGTTTCTGAAAATAAATACAGAATGATACAACTGCAGAAATGGGTATGTGAGTTGGCGTATCGTAATTGATTTACAATTGAATTGATGAAAAGATATTTAGGTTGGCAAGACCAATTGTTTGCCAAATAAATTAAAATTTGCATTGCGTTTTCATAAATAATTTTTTGTTGTTGCTTTTGCTTTTGTTTTTGTTCGTTTACACTTTTTTCATCAATATTGACATTATCAATGTTTCCACTATTAATATTGTGCTCATTCTTCTTCTTATGATTTAAATCAATTAATTGGTTGCTTTGGTTATTTATTTGCTGTGGCTCCACAGCCTTAACACACAGATATAAAACAAAGGAATTTATTAAAGATATATCATATTTCTCGAATTTTTGGTCAAAAGTTAAATTTTTATTATTATTATTCCTTTTTTGCTTTCTAAATTCAATATATTCTTTTGAATAAAATCTTTTTTTCAATAAAGGAAGGAAATTTGAAGGATTATTGGTAATTAGATATTGATCAATTTTGCTTTTAAAATTATTTTTTTCTAAAATTGCCAAATAATTAGATTTAATTCTGGGGCTAAATTTAATATCATCTAATAAATCTATTTTCAAATCAGGAGTAAATGGATCGATTAACTTCATATTTGGAGGGAAGGCTGATAAAATTAAATTTCTTATTTGGATACAGCATATTGGAATAAAATTGCACAGGCTAAAATAATAATCACATAAAAATTGTGGGAAGTCATGCAACAACACTAATAATATCCGTAATGCCCCTTTATATAATTTTTTAATTGGCTTTGTAAACATATTATTTTTTAAATAGGGATATAAAAATTGAAATAATGAAACCAATAGCTCATGATAAATTTCTTCACCAATATTATCATTGTCATTATCATTATTTTTATTTTCATTATTATTATTAATAACATTATTATTATTGGTTAAAAGTAAATTTGGGAAAAAAATTTTATCGGTAATTAATTCAACCCAAGCAAAAATAAATAAAGGGTAAATTTGTGGTTTTAATGCCAAATAGCATTGCCCATAAATCGTCAAAATTTCATAAAATATTTCTTGTGAAAAATCGCCATTGCTTATTTCAAATAACAATTGGGTCAAGATTCTATTATAGGGATGATAATTAAAGGATTCTGAATTTTCTCTCATTTCTAAATCAATAAATCTAAACACCGAAGTTAATATGGATCTAATAATTTCAATTTCATTTAGTCCTTGCTCTGAACTTGGAAACATTTTTAGCAACATTGAAATCATTTGGCAATAAGTATCAATTACTCCAAAATCAAGATATTCATCATCATCTTTATCTTCTTTTTCATCACCATCACCATCACCTTCGCCTTCATCATCATTATTCTTGTTAACATCCTTTTTTTCTTCAGCATTCTTATTCTTATTCTTATTCAAATCTTGGTTTTTTTGTATTAGATCATTTTCATTTATATTTCCAAGTTTTTTCCCATCAATTTCTTTCTTCTCATTTTTTTTATTTTTTTCTTGATCAAAGCTTCTTTTGAAAAAATTGTTAATACAAACTTCTGTAATTACTAAAAAGAATTTATATCCATGTTGGGTAACTACTTCTTTTAAATGGTTTAATAAAATTAGAAATTCTTCTTTTCTATTTGAAGTTTCTGGCTTTTGAATTAAATTTATCCACTGATCAAATAACAAAATAAATTCACTAAATAACTTTTCATGAGTTTCAATAAAGTTTTCTTGATCATTCTCATTTTTGTTTTCTTGATCTTGCAGCTGTAATTGCCCCTGTATTTTCCCATTTTCTTGCTCTTTATTTTGGTTAATAGTTATATTTCCAAGTTTTTTTTGTTGATCATCTATTTTGATATTCATTTCTTTAGTGTTTTCATCTCCAAGTTTTTCTTTTAATTGATCGCTTTTGACATTGTAATTATTTTTTAATAAATTTATTTGATTTATTAATTCTGGTAACTTTTCATCAAAAAATTCATCTTTTTCAATAGTGGTATTATTATTTTGATTATTTTTGATAAGATTTTGTCTGTTGATTAATAATTGTTCAATTTCAATAAACAAGTTATTTAGTTTTAATAGGGATTCAATATCTTGATTTAAAACTAAATTATGTAAAATAATTATTCCAAATTCAAATGCCTTAGGATCCTGATTATTGTGGATCATTTTGCTTAATGGCTGGTCGAGATAAATGGGCTTTATTAGTCCTTCGTTGAATAATAAAAATACTAATGAAAGATCAAAACTATTATTATTTTCATCAATGGAAAGTAAAAATTGAGTGATTAATGTTGCTATATCAAAATCGCAATTCTCATTTATTAATGAAAGTACTTTGATATATACATTTATAAAGATTTCATATATGTAAATCAAATTATTTTTTTGTTGTTCATCTATTTGATTCTTTTCATTAGTATCAATATCTTTATTATTATCCTTATTATTTTCGCTAATTGTCGGAACATTATCAATATCCAAAATGATTTGCTTTAAATGAATGATTGATTTTAATACTAATTGAATAGAAAAATTGGTTGCTTGGTCTTTTTGATTACATTGATTTATTGCCTTAGGCAAAAAGGGGATTATATTCGAAAGGTTATTTTCCTGAGATAAAGCACCAGTTTTATTTAATTCATTACTTATTCTTTGAAATTCTTCATTCAGCTTGGAAGACCATTGCTCTAAAATTTCCAAAAATTCATTAATCGTAAAGGAATTATTATCTTCTTGATTATTATTCTCATTATTATTCTCATTTTCGTTATCATTGTTGTTATCTTGGTTGCTATTTAAACTATTATTGTTAATAATAATATTATTATTTTGATTGCTATCATTTTTTTCATCTTGGCTGTGAGTTAAATGTTTAATGCTTGAATATTTTTCATAAATTAAATAATGGTAATCATTTAATCCAGGGGATCTAGGTATTAATTCTGATGGCAATTGTGATGGGATACTTGATTGATTAAAAATTGAAGTATCAACATAAGTTTGATTATATTGTGAACTCTTTACCCTGACTTCATAATCTCTTATCAAATACTCGTCTATTTGTTGAATGGATTGCTCGATTGTTACCTTTTTGATAAATTGAAATGCCAATTGGAGATTGTCATTCAAAACATTTAATATTGTTTCATTAATTAAATTAATATTTGGTGTAATATCTTGTAACAATTTTGTTAATGTTTCAGACATGCTAACTTTTAATGCTTCCTTCGAAGTAACTAAAGCTAGGCCACTAGCCAAATTGGAAACCATTAAATGAGCAGCCTTTCTCATCTTTTCATGATCAGGCTCTAATCCAAAATCCTTTCTAACTAATTCAATGGTGGTTTGGCATGCAATAGTGACAGATCTTTGGACAACTGGTAAAATGATTGATTGTATTGACAGGGTTACCGCAATTGGGATATTTTGTTTCAAATCTGGAAACAATTGATAAATTGGATTATTTAATCTTAGCGTAATTTTGTCAGTTAGTCCAGATAGAAATAAACTTTCGTTATTATTATTATTATTATTATTATTATTATTATTTTCCTCTTTTAAGAAATTTTTATTTTGTTCTTTAAATTGTTGCTGGATTTGTTGTTGCAATAAGTGTGTTTGTGTTTGTGTTTGCGTTTGCTTTGTATACAACTCTTGTTCTACTTGTTGTTGAAATTGTCGTCGTTGTTGCTGATCTTGTTGCAGTTGTTGATCTTTCCTTTGTTGCAATAAAATTTTCTCTTCTGATTGCTTTTCATTTCTATTATTTATATTTTTATTGAATTTATTCTGTTTGAAATTTTTTAAAAACTTGAAATTTTTGTTTTTAATATTGACAACATTTAATTTATTAAAAATATTATCCAAATTAATTTCATTAACATCTATTTCCAAATTTTCTAATAATCCATTGATTGCAAATTGTATGTTCATTTTCAGATTAGGCAATTGAACGATTTCAATTAGCAGTTTCAATATACCCATTAACCAAGGATTTGGGGGTTTGAAATATTTTGAATCCTTTGCAGAATTTAAAATATTTGATACAAATGAAATGATGGCATCTAATTGCCCAGTTTGGTAACTGTGAAGAATTACATTTTTTATTGGTAAATATTTTCTTAATACAGGTTTATCTAATGCTAAAGTAGTTTTTCCGAGCCAAGATCCTAAATTTTTTAATAATAATCTTTCGTTTGAATTATTTTTTAATTTTTTTTGCATTTAAAATACTATTTATATTTTGATAAACAAAATTTAAAATAAAATTATTTAATTGGCTTATATTTAGTTTGTTTAACAATTCCAAATACAAATTATGAAAATTTGATTCAATTGAGATTCTTTTCAAGACTAAATATCTTGCTAACCATTTTTCATATTTATTTACAAATAATTTTTTTAATGTAATTACCTTATCAGCGATATTTTCAATTGACAAATTATTAATTAAAAATAATATTTTATTTTCAGTTTCTTCATCTGGTATTTCAATATTTTCATCAAGTTGGGTTCCTTTAACTAAAGTTTTTATATTTAAAGAAGATAAATTTATTCCTCCTAAATTTTTCTTTTCTTCTCCATTTTCATCATCTTCATTTTCTTCTTCTTCTTCTTCGTCTTCGTCGGTGTTCTCTTGTTGCTCATGTAATTTACTGTTAATAATATTTTTTATGAAATCTTGATTATTTTCTAAATTAAAAACATTATTATTACCATCTATATTTGTAAGAAAAGAATTATTATTATTCAGATTATTATTATTCAGATTAATATTATTCAAACCATTGAATTTATTTTGATTTATTTCTTTATTAACATTTTCCATATTATTAATTTCTTGATTTGGTGAAGAAATTGGATAAAAATTATTGTTATTATTATTTTTGTTGTTAAAAAATATATTTGAAGTTGGGTAAGTTGGCTCAAGATTATTATTGTTGTTTAAATTAATATTATTTTGATTTTTATTCTCATTGTATAAAAATTGTTTCAATAAAAATTCTTCATTATTATTATTATTATTATTGTTGTTGTTGTTGTTGTTGTTGTTATCTAAACCGCTATTATTATTTATTGTTTTGTTATTATTATTTCCAAATGGTAAATAAGGATTTTCGTTAGTGCCGTTATTGAAATTATTATTTTTCAATGATTCATTATTTAGAGTATTTTCTAATTCCTTTTCTGTGTGGTTATTAATTATCAGATTAACAATTTGATAAAGATAAGGTTGTGTTTTTTCTAAAAGGGGAAGAATATGAATACAATATTGTGGCCATTCACTTAAACGGTTGGAGAATTGAGATAAAGCTAAAATACCAAATTTAAATAAATTTGAATCTGTAGGCTTTTTCAATGCATCCAAAATATTTCTTAATGCAATCCCCAATGGAATATGTTGAATTAAATTCTCGCGTATCAAAATACCGAGCAGATAAGCAGTTATTTCCAAAACTTGGAAGGGGAATTTTGGGAAAAATTGGTATTCATCCAGCAAATTATAGATCATACAATCAAAAATTTGATTATTTTTGGCATTATTAGATTTCTTCAATGAAATTAATAATTGAATAGCTTCCTCGATTGGAATTATCTTTTGATAAATTTTTTGAAAGTTATTGTTAGCTATTTCTTCAATCTCTTTAGTAAATGTTAATTCCTCATTTTTCACATAATAATTTGTTAGATTTGGGTAGATTTGTAAGCAATACTTATAAAAGATATTTAGTTTTTCAATCAAATAATTTTGGTTCTCATTAGTAGATACTTTATTATTATTAATAATTTTATAAGAATTTTCAAATAGACATTTAAAATATATTGCCAAAATATCTTCGGTTAAATTAAAATTTAAACTAATTTGTGTTTTCTTTTCTTTCATTGTTGTTTCCAAGAATTGGATACAATTAATAATAAATAGTTCACCTTTAGAACTAATCAATTCGTTTAGACATTTTTCCAAATTTAAAGATTCTAAATGCGATGCTAAAGATGCTAAATGAAATACAAAATCAAAATTGTTTGAATTCAATACCTTTAATAAAACTTTATGATGTTGTACCAAATTTAGTAAATCAGGCAATGTAATTATTTTCTTCTTCCAAAGATTTATAAGCCCCTCAATAATCATTTGTGGCTTTAATGAAAACATGTTATGGAAAATAAAATCAGAATTAGGATGGTTTTGTAAAAACAATTCAAGCAAATGTTCAAATAATTCCTTCGCTAGCGAATTCCAATTTAAATCTAATTGAACCAGACCCAATAATAAATATTCTGGCGAGTTTTGGAAATGTTCGGAAAAGATCTCCCTTATTAAATCTATCGATGAGTTTGCTAATTGTATTAAGCATTCTAACAAATCTAACGAAATCCATGTTTGATTCAAAGTTTCAATTTGTTTGCTCTGATCAGTAATAACACTCGTGCCGTAGCCTAATGCCTCAATAAGCGTTTGCTTTCTTTTACTTGCTGAAAAGTCAATTATATAAGACGGTGACTTCATTGCCTGCTTTAAAAATGAGATATGTGCCTTTGGATTTTTCCATTTAGATAAAACAAAATTTAATGGAAACGATTGATTTGTCGCCTTTTTAATGATCATATATAAGACATAAAATGAAAAATAATTATTTAATTTGAAATCTTCATAATCTAAACTTCGAATGGTCTTGATCCAGCTAATAGAATTTGAATGGAATTTATTAATAGCATTTATAAACAAATCAAGATCCCATTTGATTAAATTTTGATTGTTATTCAATACTTCAACATTGTTTGTTAAATACATTAAATTTTGTTGCTTTTCAAAATCTTTTCCACTTTTGTTGGCCATGTTAGTAATCGTTTTGGCCAAGTCTTCTTCAGTTAATGGGGAAATTTCAGTTAATAATTGTTGGAAACTTTGTTCATTTGATAGTGAATCATATCCTAGATCAGATAAAATTGTTGATAAATGACAAGATTTGTCCAATTCAGAATTGATCCATGAATTTCCTTCATTCACCAAAACCATTTCTCTTTCAAATTCCCTATAATTTTTTTTTTTTTTTTTTTTTTTTTTTTTATTAATGAAAATTTTTTTTTAGTTTTGTTTTTTTTTTGAATGGATTTTAAAATTTTTAAATTGTTTTATTTTTGTTTATCTTTTCGGAAAATAAACTAAAAATTTTTTAGCACAGTTAAAAAAGGTTAAAATAACACCAATAATTGCAGGAATACAAAATAATCCTTGAAATTTGGAAATACATTCAATTTTTGTAAAATCCTCGAATCATTTATTCATTTTTTTTTTCCATTTTCATTTCATTTTTCAATTAAGAAACTTGTTTACTTTCGATCCATAAATTTTTTTTTCGAGTGATTGATAGAGGGTTAAAGTTGAGTTCTTTTAAATAGAAAAACTCAATTAAGATGAGTTGATGTTATCTAACTGTTTGATCGATCAATAATTGTTAGTGAAATGTCAACAAATTTAGCAAGGCATTTTTTAGTTTTCGGCGCATCTCCAAAATTTTGGAGACATGGTTTTTTTTTTTTTTTGATTTTTAATTTTTTATTTTTTGTTTTTTATTTCTTCATTTTTTTATTTTTTTTTATATACAAACCCTTCATTTTATCTTAGAAAACTAAATTGTGTTTAAAATACTTCTTAATGTTTGTTTCTAGACACACCAATTGTCTCTAAACACCCTTTGAATTAGAAGACACAATTTAAGTCTCGCCAAAAGTCTCTGATTACCAAACTAAGTGTTTTTTTTTTAATATTTAACCTTAAACTCTTAACAATAAAACCTTCTCTCTCTAGAATCTTTGGCATATCTTTATTTTATTTTGATTGATGATTTATTTATTCTTTGTTTTGTGGTTATTGTAAATTATAAATAATTGTCAACATTTCAATTATTTAGTAGTTTTAATTTTAGTATTTACCTCATAGAATTTATTAAATAAGGATTTATTTTTTGGTGTGTAAAAAATTTTGAATTGGGAGTTTAGAATGCATTAATTAAGGACGGGTGTACCTAATGAATTCGTGATCTACAACACAAATACCAAATATTAATCTTGGTTTAAGTGACCACGATCTGATATCAAAGAATTAATACAAAATATTTTTGCGAAAAAATTGCGTGTTTTTGGTTTTTATTTTTTGTTCTGCTTGAAAAAACCTGTGTTCCAAATTCCGTAAAATAGACCTAAGAAGAAATTTATTCGATTAACCTTTCATTTAAGTAAGTTAATTGGTAAATATTTACTAGTTACTAAGTGAAATTGGATAATTTTGCCAAAAATAAATACTTCACTTAATTAGTACTTTGCGGTTTATGGATATTTACAAAGAACAAAAAAAAAAAAAAAAAAAAAAAAAAAAAAACTAAAAACACGCAATTTTTTCGCTAAAAAATTATTTTAATTCTTTGATATCGGATTGTGGTCAATTAAACCAAGATTAATATTTGATATTTGAGTTTTATATTTCGAATTAATTGGGTGATCTCATCCTTAAAAGTTTTTAAAAGCCCTTTTAAAAAGTGTGAAAAAAAAAAAAAGTTTTCAGTCGAGATCTTGAATAAAGATCTCTAAAAATATGTATCTTGAAGTGTGTTAATTGTTTTTAAGATACTTTTGAAAAATGTTTTTGTGAAACTTTTGTTGAATGGCTCTAAAATGTAACGAACAGAACAACAAGAAAAAAAAAGGATAATTTTGATAAAGTATTTTAGGTTATTCAACAAAAACTAAAACAAATAATGATTTACCGACTAGAATTTGAAAACCAGATATTGTCTTGTAAAATTGGAATAAGGGTTGGTGGAAGATCGTTCTGCTCAGGAAATCTTTTTTTAATAATCCCCAAAATATTGTTTTTTTGGATTTGCAAATTATGTTCTTTGAATAAACAATATAACGTATGAAGTGCATTTTCAGGCAAAAATAAAAAACCTTCGTCCACAGTTTCATTACTGCCTTTTCTTAAATATTCGATCCCTTTTTATTTTTATATTTTTTTGTTTTGTGTTATTTCAAAATTGATAAAGAGGAATTTTAATTGAACAAAAAATAATTGAGTTACATTCTGAAAAATACAAATCACAATCTGTTTTATCAGAAAAAAAAATGTAACCTGTTTTTTGTTTTTTTTGTTATTTTTTTTGTTTTTTTTTTTTTCAAAATACAAACCTATATTTTTTAATGCTTCTTTTTTGGATTCTGCCATACCAATTGCAATTATAATTTCTTGAGTTTGGGATAATTGTAAAGCTTGTGAAATCAGATTTAAATAGTTGTTTGGTACCTTTTCAATGTTTTCAAATGCAATACAAATCACACTTACGAAATTTGGTCGATCTGCTATAAAAGTTAATTCTTGTTTGAGTAGTTGCCTGAATAAAATTTCTTGTTGTGTTACATTTTGTGTGCCTAAAGTAAAATCGATCGTTGAAAACAGTTTTTTTAGTAAATAAAAAGAAACGTCCTGTCCATAGATTTCAATTAGCTTGTGGGTTTTTTTTGTTATTTTTTATTTTATTTTTGTTAATTATAGAGAGGAAAATTTTTTCGAGTGATTGAGTATGGGGTTAAAAGATGTGTTTTTTTTAAAAAGAAAAAAGATGAAAAAAAAATTGAAAAAAGAAAAAAAAAAAGTCGTTCGTGTTAGTTACTTCTTGGATTTCAAATGTGTTTGTTTTGTAATTTTGTTTATTTAGGGTTGAGAGTAAAAAATCGATTTGTGTTCCAAGAAGTAAAGAAAAATTTGATAACATTATATGAATAAAAAAATTTTAAAGGTAAAAATAATAAAAAGAAAAATGAAAAAAATGATAATTTTTGTTAATAAATTTCAAAACTGAAAATTCTACTGAACAAATTGAATGCAATTTATTGAGGTTTCCTTAATATACCCTTGAAATATTTTGTTTTTCCTAAAATCAACAAAGTCTGATAGATCTTTTTTTGTTTTTGAAATTAAAAAGAAAATTGTATCTGTTTTTTTCTTTTTTCTTTTCTTTTTCTTTTTCTTTTTTATTAAGGAGAGTGGTTCCAAATGTTTTCTAAGCTGTTAATACAAAATCTAATTATTAAAGTTATTTAAGGTTTTTTGGATCTTTTATTCACAGATTAAAAGAATAAATTTTTTGTTTAAAAAAGGAATTTTTTTTAATGAGCTTTTGTTTCTGTGAAAAATTTCGAACAAATCATCAACATAAAATTAAGAGTTTTTATTGAACAATGGGATAACGATTGAAATAAACATAATAATTAATTAATATCAATATACAACCAAAGTAATAACAAAAGTAATTGATTTACTATCTTATTGGGTTAATATTAAGTAAAATTTAAGTTAATCAGGCGCTTTTAAGAAAACAAAAAAAATAATCCTAAAAAAGTCTTAAGGCATAAAATCCCTCAAATTTAAAAAAGATTATCTTGTATTGGATGTGGGGAATTATTAATTTGATTCTTATTTTATGGATCTGAATTTGGTGTGTGCTTTAATAGTGGTTCAAAAAGGCTATTTTTGTGATTTTATTTTATTTTTATTTCCGAAATTGGAATTGAAGAATATAAGATAAATAAAATGGTAGTTGAGTGATAAAGTAATGCCGTTTTTGGGTTATAATTGATCATTTTATTTGTGTTTGACTTTATTTGAAGCTGTTAAATTTTATTTTTTATTGGTTAATTTAGTAAAACGAAAAGGAAAAGATAAAATTCAATCAACAACATAAAAATCATATACATTTTATTAAATTAACTTCCAATCTATTTGTCTTAGACTCTTCAATTCGGATTTTGGAAAAAAAAAAAATATAAATATGCAAAATTGCTTTTTTTATACACTTATAAAAACCACTATCAAAAACCATATCAGTTCAAGGATTGATCATATAAGAATCAAATCAACAATTCTCCACATCCAATACAAGATAATCTTTTTTAAATTTGAGGTATTGTAAACTTTAAATCAATTTTCTTATTAATCATAAAAAAAATATTCACTTAATCTGTAAACAGAAGATCCAAAAACCCAACTAATAACATTGATAGCTGGTGCCTGTGTTGTAGAATGCGGTTATACTAGTGAAAACATCCAGAATTAAGGTTTTTACATCTTTGGAATTGCAATTTCTTTCACTTGAAAGTAGATAGGCTATTTCCAAAAAACTATGTAAATTTATTTTAAAATATCTTTAGTTATTTGGATACATTTGAGAAAATCAGTAATATATATTTTTGTGTTGTGATGTTTAAAGAACTCCCCAATAAAAGATATCTTTGGTATTTTCAAAACAATGAGTCAAATTTTGTGAGATATTTTTCGTTGGAGATGGTGAGATTCTTTTTGTAAAAAAAACTGATAAAACTTAACACACATAAATTTGAAAAATTCATTAATACTCTAGATCAACAGAGTATTATTTAAGAAAGATCTTTTTACTTAAGAAATAGCAAAAATAAATATCAGTATAAAATTGGTTAATTGTTTTTGGCTTTGTTTTTTCAAAAAAAATGTAGATAAAAAAATACTTAAGACATGTATAGAGTCACAAATTTCAATCATATACTGGTGAATTTGTTGATGGACAAAAAATAAAATAAAGTAATTTTTTTGACCATTTCTGATAGAAATTTAATTTTTCGATTTTGAAAAAATAAAATTATATTTTCTCTAACTTGTTTGTCTTTTGATTATTATTATTAGACTAATAAGGAATGAATTTTTTTTCTATAGATTTGCACGAAGATATATTGATTAAAATTTAGTTTCATAATTCTAAATTGGGATTGAATTTCTTTATTTTTTTAAATTTTCTTTAAATAAGAAAAAAGAAAATTCAATTTTATTTCTTTATTTTCATTTCAATTTCATTAAAATGTGTCAGATTTTTTTTTTCTTATTTTTATGGTTAAATGTGGATATATTAAATTAGTTAAACAATAATATATTTATTAGTAATACAAAGGATATTTTTTTAAAATAAATATGAATTCAAGCAAGTATCTAATTTATATTGGTATATTTCCAACTAATTTGAAAAAGGATAATTAATACTGGAATTTTTTGTTTTGTTAAAATAGGTTTTTTAATAGTTGTAACTTAATATTGGATCAATGCAAAAAAAAACTTAATGTTGTTATTTAAATATATATTTTTTACAATAATTATTTTATCTTGTTTGGTATAGAATATCTATATTAGTTTTTAGAAAAAAAAAATTAAATTCTTATTTGGAAAATCATTTTTGAAAAAATCACATCACTTAGCTCTCTATTAAAATTAAATACTTTTTAAATAACCATTATAACTTAGAATAATCAAAAAGAAGATGTTCTAATTAATCCGAAAACTAAATACACTGTTATATGTTTTCAATTCTATTAGAATTTTTTTTGAGATTAAAAAAGTTATTAGAAAAATTTTTTTGATAAATCAAAAAGAAAATAATAAACACCCATTTCCACCACTAAAAAATATCAGAGAAAAATGAGAACATAATATTTAATATCTTTTATTTTTAGAATACATTTCTAATATTAATTAGTTATATTGGTCTGACAAATTATTAAGACATTCATAAAATCAATTATATATATATATATATATATATATATATATATAAGCCATTTCAAAAAAAAGTGGGGCTAATTTATTTTAAAATATATTTATTAAACTCAATCTTCTAAAAACTATTCAAAAATCCAAAATTATTTACTGTTATTTATTTGATTCTTTATAATAATTCAATTTGTTTATTAAAATTTGAAGTAAATTAAAATAAATTATAACACACAATTCATTTGGTTGGACTCCTCTCTCAACCATTCCCAATAAATCATCAATTTTAAGTTTTTAATGTCATAGAAATATATTAAAAGTTTTGATTACTCTTCAAAGATGAAAATAAAAATAAGAATAAAAAATATTTCAGTTTTTTGATTTTGAATATTTTTTAACAATCATTTCACCATATAATGAATTAAAAAGATAGAGATTAGTAAAATAACTCCTAGATTTCATTCTTTTAATTTTACTTTAATTAGTCTTCTTTCTTTCTTTAGTAAAATTTGAAAGATTGTAAAATCTCTTACATTTACTAAGTACATAAAATTAGTACTTATTTTTTAGTATCATGAAAAATTGTAAAATCTAGGATAATAAATAATAAATTCCATTTTCATTTAGATCTTTTTTAAAATTTAAGTCAAATAAAAATATTAGTTAATTAAATAATTGAATTAAGGGTGTGTCAATTATAATGAAAAATAATTTTTATCCAAAAAAAAATTAAAAAGTTTTTTTTAATAATAATTAATATTTTATTTTTTATTTTATTCTCTCAAAAGTTGGTTATCAGATTCCAAAAAGACATAAGAAAAGTGGTTGAAAAAAAAATAAAAAAAAAAAAATATACAAAAAAATTAAATGAATTAATTTTTTAAAAAATAAATATTATCTTACTTATTAAATATCAAAAAAAAAATAAAAAAAAAAGATGATAATAATTATCTATTTAAAAAGTTTAATTATTATTTTCTGAATAATATACATACATATGCACATAAATAAATACCTACATACACATATTGCAAATTAATCAAGCCAATTTTTTTGTAAGAATGTTTTTTTTCGCAACGAATTAAAATGGCTGGCTCTTTGTAATGAACCCTTTCGATAACACAAATTTTCAGTATTTGTGGTATATTTTCTGAATGGGTAATCCATTAAAAGTTGTAATTTCAAGTCATTTTGTATTGATATTTTATCATAGATAAATAATAAAAAGGCGTTTGTTTCTTCATCCATTGAACTATTTTGATTCGACTTTTGGAAATGTTTATTTTTTAGGGAGAAAACTTTTCTAACATTTCTAAATAAAAAGGAAGGGTTGTTCTTGAATTGAGAAATTATATTTTCATTTTCAAAATTATGAATGTAATCAAATTGAGCTTTCTTTCTAAAATCTAATTGGTTTTGAATAATTGTTTCAATATTGGCAATTTCTTCATCATTGATCAATTCTATGGAGAAAATTAAATAATTTTTATTGAGCACATTATGTTTTAAAAACACTAGCCCCTGATGAATATTTTTTAATTTTAAATTGTCGTTATCGTAGTTTTTATTCTTAATATTAGTTGTACCACTATTATTGTTACTGTGAAATTGCTTTTCTAAATTTTTTGAAATTTCTTCCAAAATATCATTATATTTTGGTAAAATTTTTTCCTTGCTGTGAGTTTTGTTTTCAACAAGAATTCTATACACGCTCTTTTCGTCGGGAAACATTTTTTTTATGTTTAACAAATAATTTTCTTCATTTAATAAATTGTTGTTTTTCATTTGATTAAAATATAAAGATAATAAATTTGTATTTTTCGAATTTGAAATAATGTTTATAAGATTCTGTATAATTGAACCAAAAATTTTATGTAACCTTAATATTTTGAAAGAAGAGTAATTAAATAATAAATTCATTTCTTCTTGGTAATTTTCTTCTTTAAGATTTCCAATAATTAATTGTGTGAAAAAGGTTAAATATATTTGAAATAAATCTTGTGAATAATCGGTGCAAAGTTGTTTTATTAAAATTGATTTTTTTAAAAAATTAGGCTGGTTTTTATGCAATGGTTCATTATTTTGATTTTTTGTTTCTTCTTGATAATCTAAATATAATTGACGAATCAGTTCCGCTTGCTTTTCTTGCAAAAATGTTTGAATTTCAGAAAACCTTTTATATAAGAGATCAATTAATTTAAAAATTACATAAAAATCATCATTTAAAAATAATATTTTTTCCTTTAAGAAATTATTATTACTATTGTTATTATTATTACTATTGTTATTATTATTATTATTATTATTATTATTGTTGTTGTTGTTGTTGTTATTGTTATTATTATTATTGTCCTCGTCCCAAGAAAAATAAAATTTCAATAGCCAAGATTCTATTAAAATTAATAAATGATTCTTTAAATCATCTTGATTGAAGATTTGGAAGGTGTTTTCGTTTTCAAGATGTACCTTTTTGTCTTCAATTGTTTCAATAATATTGAAATTTGTTATTGATAAAGACAATAATTGAATAATTGAATTGATAATCTCAATATTATAATATTTATTTTCAAATCCACAGATTTTGTCTGGTTTATTTTTAGCCTTTAGATGAATTTTATTTAATAAAAAAGTTTTTGAAAGATTTTCGCTTTCGCGTTTTTTGTATTGCTGATTTTGGAATTGGATATAATTATTTTGGTAATTAATCATATTGTTCTTACAAACGCGATTTAACTTTAAGATTGTCAATTGTAATTTTCGATCTTTTTCTTTGAAGCGTTCAAAAAGTAAATTAAGCGTCATTATTGGATTCTTTTTGATACCTTCAAGAACAACGAGGTAAGATTCGCCATATAACGTATAAATTCTATTCAAAAAAAATTCGTTTTTAATAATTGGTTCCAGAGTGAAATTTTTTAATTCCTCTTGAGAGAATGTTTTGATATTTTTTAATAATTGTTCGATCATTCGGAGTATTTGGTTATTTTTCCCGATTGCAATATCAATTGCATGTCTTTGATCTTCAAAATAAAATAATGTTTCTTCGTGTGGGTTTGGTTCATCGTTTTCTTGTGTTGTGTATTCATAGCCAGATGATATGTTCATCCATTTAACATTTAACACGGTTTTGTCCAATTCCGTTTTTCCAGAACTTTTTAATTTATGATACTATTTTTTTTTTTTTTTTTTTGATTGTGTTTTTGTTTGTTTGTTTTTGTTTATAATTTCATTTTTGTTTTTTTTTTTTTTTCGTTTTTGTTTTGTTTTTTTAATGTGTATTATTAGAGTTGGTGATTAATAAATTGCTGAATTAAAGAAAGAAGAAAGGAAATTTTTTTTTGATCCTTTTATTGATAATAATATAAGGAAGGTCTTTCATAAATTGTTTGTTGTGTTTTGAGTTTATAAAGTTTGTTAAATGTAATAATGATTCAATAAACCTTTTTAAGAAAGAAAAAAAGAAAAGAATAGAAAAGAAAAAAAAAAGGAAAAGTTCGAAAAGAATTTTTTTTTACCTCGTTTGGTAAATAATAATAAGATTTACAAGATCGTTTCAATTTTGTAAAATCCAATTCACGGACTGGAATTACAACATTATTTTCCCAGTTTTGATATTTTAAATTACCATAATAAACCAATTGTTTAAAATCATTATACAATTTTGAATAACGCTTTGGGTGTATAAATTTTTTTATTAGCTCCATTAAATCCCTTTTCAAAATCAAAGAAGCGCTGTAAAGCGAGACTAATCTAAGTACATGATTATAATTATCAATTGGTATGATTTGTTTTAATTTTGCAAAATATTCTTTTTCTTGAGGAAATGCTTGCAAGTTTAAAGAATTTAACATGTTTTGCGTTTCTTTCTTATCAAATTCTTCTGTTAGCCCAGCAAATTCCTCTCGTTGTTCATATTCTCTCCAATTTTCTTCTTCTTCCAAGTCATTTTTTTTCTCATCTTCGTCCTGGGATTGGCCTTCATCATTATTGTCTTCATCTATTTCAAGATCAGATAAACTTTCGGATTGTATAAGATCTTTTTTCAAATTTGTTTTCCAGTTTTCGTTTAATTCAAGACCTTTATTATTAATTGTTACTTTTTGAAAATCATCAGAATCTAAGCTTTCATTTGATGAATTAATTTCTTCTGCTTCTTCTTCTTCGAGGTTTTCATTGTTAAATTCTTTTTTTTTAGAAACCTGAAATTGTTTATTAAACTTGGTTTGGTCCGATGCGCTAGATTTTCTTGTTTGAATATTGTTATTATTAATCTTCAAAATTTCTAAACTATCATTATTAGTTTTTTGTAAAATCCCATTAATAATTTGATAATCATTTGAATCTGGTAAAAATTGTTTAAAATTCCCAATTAATTCCGGGTGATCTTTAAATAAAATTGAAATATCATGGCACATCTATTTTTATTAATTTTTTTTTTATTTTATTTTTTGATTTGATTATTTTAATTTTTCATAATTTCAGAAAAGAGAGAATTAATGAATATAAAAAAGAAGAAGAAGGATATTAATAATATTAGATTTTTTGATATTATTTGATTCTGATTTATAATTTTTAAATTAGTACTTTTGCCTCTATGTAATTTTAATATATTTAATTTGGATATATAAAAGATATTATTTTTCTTTTTTTTTACTGTTTTGTATATTTTTCTTTTTTTTTTCTTTTTTTTTTATTATTTTAATAAATTTTTTCATTCATTGCCCAATTCTTTCAATAAATTTTAATATATTTTTCCTTAAATTTACTGAAACCGAATGAATTTTCGTTTTCATTACAAGTTATTAAATGTGTTCAATACATCAAAATGGGATAATATTAATTGATTTTTAATTTATCAATTTTTTTTTTAATAAATAAAAGTACTAATTTGCAAAATAAAAAAAAATTAATTAATTTATGGTTCAGCTTTATTTCAAAAAGCGACGGAACAGAGCTTTGTATAGGTGAAATTTCAGACTGTTGTATTTTCTCTTCCAATCGTTTGGGGCATTTTATAAAACTTTTAGTACTCAATTTTTTTAAAATAGCTGTATTTATCTGTAATAAAATAGATGTCATTTTAGACTATTGACGTGTTTTTTTTTTTTTTTGTAATTAATTTTTCAAGATTTAGCTTCAAATTGGAAATTAAATTAATTTAATAAGGGTTAGATCCTTATTGGGATAGTTAAAAGGATGAAATTTCTGGTCATGAAATATTGATTTTCAGTGATTTTTAAAATTATTAAAAGTTTATAGAAAAAAGTAAAATCCTATTTTATAATTTTAAAAAAAATTTAAACTTCTAAATATTTTTAAATATCAAAATTGGTTATAGAATTTTTTTTTTTGAATGACGTTATAATGTTTTTGAAAATTACTAAAAAAATAAATTGAATTTTTAAAAAGTGTTATAAGTGTTTTTTTCACAAATTTTACATTTAGGGTAATCACACTTTTATAATATTTTCTCTTTTACGTGCTTTAAAAATAATTTTGAACATATTAAAGAGTATTTGTCGAGTTTTTTTTTTTTTTTACTTTCTTGATTTCTTAAAAAATGAAAAAAATTTTCAATTTACTTTTTAAGATTTAGTATTTTCCTAAACTGGATAAATTTTTGTTTAATGTTTAAAAAAATGTCTCTTTGATCTGAAATACAAAGAGAAATTGTAAAAAGATTCCTAAAATATTAAAAAAATCTTTTTTGAATAAACTTATTTTTTTCCTATTTCAACATTTTCTTGCAAATCCAAAAATTAAGCAAAAACCTCAAAAATCAAATTATAAATGGGAAACAAACCAAACTGAAAAAGATAAATAAAATATTCGAAATCTCTAAAAAAAACAAAATTAAGCAATTTAATACCATTAATTATAACATAAATATGAGGTTTGTTGGTAGGGTAGACAAAGGTGTAAATGTTGAATCTTTTTAAACATAATCATTTTTTTTTGGAAGTGCACTTTGTTTTTTTTTTTTTCTCTTTTCAATGTTGATTACATAACATAAAGATAATTTTTTGGGTTTATGGGTGAAATAAACCATTGTTAATGTTAATTGTTTTTTTTGTTTGAATTAAGGAAATATTTAAGTTCTATGTATTGGAAATGATTTTAATGGCAAAGATATCTTAACTTATAACAATCCAAGAAGATATTTTTATTATTGTTGATAATATTTTAAAAAGAGTGTTCTGGCACTACATTAATTGTATGTTAAATATGGTATGTGTTTCCATAGATAATAAAGACTATTTTTCTTATGTTTATTTTTTAAAATTTTAATTTATTTAAGGATCATTCTAAACTCTTTTTCAAATAATTCTGGAAATTTCAAGAATTATTGATAATTGAATCAAATTAATTATAGTATCATTCTAAAATATAAAAACCCCTTTAAAACATAAAAAAACAATAAACTGGATATTTAAAACTCATTAAAACAAAACAATAAAAATTAAAATTAAATATTTTAAAAAATGATATGCCCTTTTATTTGAAATGAGAAATCTCGTTTTGTAAATTGTAGGGTGAATAAAAAATATAAAATCAATTAAAATCGTTGAACAAGGTGAATTGGTGAAAAAATTCTTTACATTTTATTGATAACTCTTTAAACATCAAACTTTTGTTCTTTAAAGTCTCATTTTAAAGATAAAGCCGCAATTCATCCGGGTATTTTGTTGGAATTGTTTTTTTCTTTATTTTCTCTTTTTTCTTTGTTCCATACATCAATTCAATAATGACCTTTCTTAATTTCTATATCTAGCTCATTGAAAATCAAACTTGAACTGTTTCCATTTTTATACTGGAATATTATTTCCAAATTGGTTTCTTCTTATCTTGTTTTTTAGTTTTCCAACTGGTTAATATCCATAAATAAAAAAACGAAAAAATGAATAATTAAAATGAAAATCAACAATAAGTAATTATCTTATTAACAATCAAATTCAATAGTATTGATGTTTTGAGAAGTAAGCCCTTTTGTTTGAAAAAAAAAATAGTTTAATTGTATGGGCAGTGGATGATTACTTTAGTGGCTAACAGACAATTTTTTGATTTTAAAGAAATTTAAGGCAATAGATCTTGTTAAAATTTTCTGGTTTTTTTCTCGAAAATTTTGGAATTTGGTTGAAATCATTTTTCTGCTATTCAAATCCCAAATTTACCTACCTGGGTTCGAAAATCAAAAATCCTCTTACACTTGCTTTCTACACTGTTCCATTTTAAAATATAATAGAGTTTCGTTTGATGGTATAACTATATTTTCAGAGAACGTGTAAAGTGGGTGACGCTAGAAGGTAAACAAAATTGATTTTAATTTTGTCTTGTTTTGTTCAAGAATATCGAAAAGTTTTTGGATCAATAAATGATGTTTTTAATCTCATTAAAAAAAAATCAAAAATTTTCTATATTTTTATTTTTTTTTAATTCACAAACTTTTAAATCGATTTTTATTGGTCAACGGGTTATATGACAGCCTCCAAAGAACATACAATTAGAATAGCCACTAAAAAAAGAAACTTGTATAAAAAAATTTTTTATTTGTCCTTTTTTTCATTGTTCTGATCCATCAATGGGTTTACTAAAGAGTGTAAAGTTGATTTGTTGCGATATTTTTAAAATCGTGGTAAAAATATTTTTTTTCAAAAATGTGCCAATCTTGTGTTTGGAATGGCATGCTGATAAATCCAAAAAACAATTTTTCAAGTTTTTATCAATCTGAAAAAAATATCAAATTGAAAAAAAGTGTCAAATCATTTTTATTTGTAAAATAATAGCAAAAGTTCTCATTTGTTAAATTATTTTTTTACTTATTTTCCCTTCATTTAAAAATAAAGCCCAAGTACCAAAACTAAAAATTATACTGATTATTAAAATTAAAATAGAATCCAAAATCTTAAATGGTTCCAAGATTTAAGCCTCTTCAATTTTCCCAAATTTGAAATTTTATTATAAGAATTAGTGATTGTTTCTTTTTTTGGATTTTTGTTGCTCTGATTTTCTTATTCATGTAAAATTGGATTTATAAGTTTAACAAAGGGTATTTATCTGGTTTGGGCATTTCGGTTTCAGAGATTTTGTATGATCAGCGAAAAATAAGAAGAAAAAAATATTGAAAAATTTTTCCTTTTCGCTACCATTTTAGAAATATAATTGATTTGACAATTTTTTTTCCATTTTACATTTTTTTCAGGAATGGTTCATTCAAGTTCCTTTTTTTAATTTTTTTTAACTCGGCTTTGAATAAAGAATTTTGTTGGTTTAACTGTAAAGTTAATTTTTAAAAAAGTTGGTTTTTGAAATGTTCTTATGAAATGAACAAGTTTTGAAAATATAAAGCTCTCAAATTCAAAAAAATGGAAATTGAACTTTAGTATGTGCGCTTTTTAACACGCAACATCACTAATTAGCCAAATAGGGTACAAAAAAAGATTTTTTCTTTGATGCACAAGCCTTTAATATAAGACACATAATTTTTTTTAGATTATTCTTTGGGTTCAAAAAAAAAGGATTATTGTTTGAGTTGAAAAAAAAAGGGATTGTCTGTTATTATGACCTATCTTTTTTAGTGGTTTTTTTTACGCCTTATTTGTGATCTTATAGTGTGTGATAAAAGGCCCTGTTACTATAAATGGTTTTTATTTATTCTTTAGATATTTCTTTTACGAATATTAAAGAGGATGTTTTTCTTTTTTCAAATGCTATTTGAACTTTTGGGATTCGATAAATTGTGTTTAATTTGAAATTATTGGTAAAATAATAGAGTGTCAAAAGATTTGTAATTTGAATTCTCTTTTATTTTCTTATTCGATCTTTCTTTGTAAATAATGTTTTGACAAAATTTTTGACTTTACAGTATTTGGATTTAAAAACAATTGTATTGTTTTAAAAAAGTGTGAAAAAGTTAACAAAACTGTCTCTAAGGCAATTGAAAAAACTTAAATAGACCTATTTTCAAAGCTTTATTAAAACTTTTTTGGTCACACTTTACTTTTTTTCAAACAACTTTATCTTTAAAATCCTTTTAAAATAATTGTGCAAAAATTTCAACCAATTAAACATTTTATTTTTTGTCTAATTCAAATATCATTTTAATCAGACGTGTCGTTATTTTTTGGGGGGTAATTCTAGGTTTAAAGGACAAACATTCAAAATAAAAGACCAATAATCATTCATCAAAAAAAAAAAAAAAAAAAAAAAAAAAAAAAAGAAAAACTGAAGGTTTTGTGAAGAGCAAGTCTGGAGATTTGGAAGAAAAAAAAGAATAAAAGAAAATATAGAATGAATTACCTTTTCAAGTGAGATTTTATGGTTTTGAAAAGAATTTAGCTTGGCTACAAACAGTTTGTATGTTGGTGACTGGATGCTGAATTTTTGCTTGATGCAATAAATGAATTTAATCGCAACATCTTCTATTATATTTAGTTTTTGATTCTTTTTGTTCTTTTCTTGTGTTTGTTGTGGTTGTTTGATCAAGTCTTCGATTTTCATGATTATGTTCGGATAATTTTTAAAGATTGATCGAATTTGTTTAATTATTTGGAAATCGTTTAATTTGTTTTCCAAAAAGTTGTCAAAGATTTGTTCAAATTTGAGAAGAACACTTTGGTCTTTTTTGTAAAGTCTATGCAACAGAAAAAATTGTAAAAAAAAAAATATATGAATAATCGATAGAAGGATCGACAAGTAAAATAAATTGAAATTTAAATTCAACAATAAAAAACAAAAAGTCAAAACGGAGAAATTGAAATGCTCTAGGATTTAGTCTGTTCAAAAACATTAAAATAAAAAAAAAATTAAATGTAAAAACTCTCTTGCGAAACAAGAGAAAAATATTTTGATGAAAAAGAAAAGAAAAAGGACACCAAACAAAATACTTAAACTTCTGAACAAATCGTTTCAGAATTGAGTGACACAAGTTTTTTTTTTTTTTTTTTTTTTTTGAAGAGTTAGTTAAAGAATATTTACTTTTGGTTTCTTTTCAAGAATTTTAGTACTTGGAATATTGAAGAGTGATGTTGCGAGTCTTTTTGATTTTCAATTTGAATTGTGGTTTGTTGGTTTGATGAATTGTTAAGTGGTCGTAAATTATTAACTGAAGAATAACCTTGGTTAAAATTGGATAAAAAGTCGTAATTAATTTCTTTTGATTGCTTCTCTTTTTTTGTGTTCATTTCGGGGTGACTCTATTCAAAATGGAGAATCTTACAGGTAACAAAAAAATTAAAAAAAGGAACGATTTTAGGCAATAAAAAAAGTCGATTAAAAGAAAGAAAAAAAATGGGAAGACTGAACAAGGAAAAATCAAAATACCGAGATAGCAAACTAAGTACTATTTTTAAAACTGACAAAATGTTATTTTTCAATTTTGATTCAAAGTTTTTCAAGTGTGCTTGTATTTAAATTTTTTGTGAAGGATTTTGTGACAAACACTATTTCTTTTAAACAAGAGAATTTTGAAGTAACCAAATTTGGGACTTCTAATTCAAAGAGCGCCCTGTCTAACTGTTGAGAGAAAAATATTTGACACAGAAAAACGGTTGGACACCATTTTTAATTGGGAACATTAGTAAAATTGTAAATCAAATCCTATTGATAACTAGGTGAATTTTATATAAATCCAGGTTTAAATATGTTACAAGTTCATTAATCTGTGGTATATATATTGAATACTTATTTGAATGGTTGACAACTAAAGTAGATCATTCTATTTTGACAAAAATCCCATTTTTCGTAGAGTTTACTATTAATTCTGAAAATAGTAATTTTTAAACTTGCTTTAGATTATAAGAGATAAGGTTTTGAAAAAGTAGAATTACATTAATCCTTATTCTAATAAGTAGATTATTGTTATTTTCTTTATTTATTTCACAAACGATTGAAATTAAAAATCATTTTGAGTAATGTTCCCAATTAAAATTGCTGTTCAACTATTTTTCTCTCAATATTTTTCTTACAACAGTAAACAAAGTCACCAAAAGTATTTTGTCTCAATTTTGTTATCTAACTTAACAATTCACATAAACTTATAAAACTTTAAGGATTTATATTTAGTGTTTGCAAATTCTTTTTAATGGAGGACCTGTGATCAATCTTTTTTGTAGTTTGCAAACACCCCCATTTAGAATTTCGGATTTACCATTGTGAAAAAAATTTGGGTCATTAAAAAAAATTGGTTCAGTCAAAAATTTGTTTTCGTTTTTTAAATAGTAAATTTTAGCAAAATGGTTTTTGATCAAAGTAAAATTTTATGAAACAAATCTTACATTTAATAAAAACCAAAGTCATTATCAATAATAATTTTCAAATGCAATATTAAATTGTTGCATTTTAACCTTTTGGAATTACTGTGGAACTCCAAAAAACAAAAATTTATTTTTAATTGCCAACTTTACTAAAAATAAGAGAACTATTTAATTAGGAAATATCAAAATCTATTAATTCAATAAGATATTTATCATTGTTAATAAACGCAAATTTATCACGGTTAATCTTAAATATCCTTTTAAACCAAATTGAATCATAAATTCTTCCAAAAAAGATGTTTTTTCGAAAGAGGTTGTTTTCCACTTATGTTTTATATTCAAAACTTCAAAATACCGAAATTTCAAGATTTCAGAAACCATTTAAATTCTAAAAATCCTCTTAGATAAAACTTAATTTAAAACTGTTATTAATTTTTGGTCTTCCCAAACAATAATTAACTTGATCTTGGAATGTAATCTAATAAAAAAAAATTAACATTTTTAGTAAAGTTTACAATTAAAAAATAAATTTTTGTTTTTTAGAGTTCCACAGTAATTCCAAAAGGTTAAAATGCAACAATTTAATATTGCATTTGAAAATTATTATTGATAATGACTTTGGTTTTTATTAAATGTAAGATTTGTTCATAAAATTTTACTTTGATCAAAAACCATTTTGCTAAAATTTACTATTTAAAAAACGAAAACAAATTTTTGACTGAACCAATTTTTTTTAATTACCCAAATTTTTTTCACAATGGTTAGACTTTGGTTCAGAAAAATCTTGTTAGGTTTGGGTAAATAACATCTTGTTGGTAGTGTAATTAAAACCTGGACGATTCTTCAATAAACCGCCAAAAAGCAAAGACACGATCAACTTTATTTATGTACTCTTGGAGTCGTCTCAACTTAATAAAGTTAAATAATTTTTGTTGATTTCTTGTTGGGAATTACAAAAGAAAAACAAGGTTACTATAACTTCAAAGTATCTTCTTTTCGTACTTGACTGTCCATTTCTTTTCAAAGAGTAGTTAGCCTCCAATGCACACATACAAACAAAAGAAATACGGAGCTGATTGAAAAATGGAATCATCAGTTTCAAAAGATCAGTTAGAATTGCTTTTTTAAAAAAAAACAAAAGGAATATTTTGTTTTAATAACATTTTTTACCCCATCTAAAAAATAAAGATCATTAATACCTCTTTTGGTTGTTTGTGGATAGAAGTGGTTGATAAGTTTGATGTTTTTGAGAATGAAATTAATTGTTTCCAAAAATTAAACAAAGAATAAGAAGAATTCTTTTTGAAAGGAAATTCTCTCTCGTTCGAGTTCTTGAAACAAAATGAAGAGAAAATTTTTGTTTAAATGTCACTTTTCCAATAAATAGGAATGAACCAAACAAATTAGGTACCATTATTTCAGAGATTTGTAAACATAGTTTTGTGAAAGATTTTTTTAATCCAACTCAAAAAAAAACATTTTTTCGTTTTTTGTTGTATACAAGAAAAAGAATTTAGAGGTATGACAAACAAAGACGATGACTCTTTTGCAAAAGACAATTCTAACTTGGTATGAATTAGTATTTTTTGATCTTTTTTAATTCCTTGTTGAATTGCTTAGCTTTTTCTTTTTTTTCTTTCTTTTCTTTCTTATATTTCCTTGATTAATAACCTATCAGCCGAAAGAGGATCAGAATTTTAATTTTTCGTTCCCCCAAAGTAAACTTGAACAATCTTTTTCTTTTCATGAACTTTTCCTTTCATAGAAATTTCTTTTTCATTCTCTTTTTTGAATTTTTTTTTCTTTTCTTCTTCTTCTTCTTTTTCTTTTTCGATTGATTTTCCAAAAATATAAAAAACAGAGAAGGCAGAAACACAATTTTCATCACTACAACAATTTTATAACGTAAATACTTTTTCCTTTCGATAATATAAAAAAAAAAATAAAAACAAAAACAAAATTAAAAGAGTCTTGAAAGTAAATCAAGCTAAAATTTTTTTCTTTCAAAATCTTATTCGAATTCCCAAAATTACTTTTTAGTCACCTAAACAACCCTTAAAAGAACAAAATTTGGATAACTTTTCATTTAGTCTACCAACAAAAAATCAGCTTCCAACTGTCATGTCCAATACTCTTTTTGGGTATTTACCAAAAAATTTCTCAAATGTAAACTCAGGCGGTGGAGAAGAAAAAATTAACTTTGGAAAAGAACAACAGGATCTTCAAAATAAGTCTTTAGAAACAAAAAATGGAGTGTAATCTTTTTTTTTTTTTTTTTTATTTTTGGTATCGCTTTTTTTCAATTTCTCTCAAATACCAAACAGATATTAAAGAATCATTATTAAAATCATTCCAAAATTTATTAGCAAGTAAACACTGTTTTAAGAATTATTAAATGAAAAAACAACTAAAGCAAACAAATGGATTCAAACACTTAACAACAAAAAATACATATTGTTTTTCATTATCAAAAATAAAATCTTTGAGATATTTAAATCAACAATATTTTTTTCGCTTCTTGTGGTTCAGAAAAACCAAAAAAAAAACACAACAAAAACTATTTGGTTATGTTAAATGAATTTCACGGTTTTCAGTAAAATACAACATTTTTTAAAATTGTGAACAAAAAAGTAGCAATAAAACGAGTAAAAATCTAATAAATACTAAAAAATGTATCAATCTGCCCCTTCTTCTATTTCAATAGTTTGGTACGATAAAAAATTTATTTCATTTTTTTGAATTAACAAAGTTATTTTTATAAATATTTGCTAAATTTATGAAAACTCTTTTAATTAATGAAAAAAATCCATATTAGTAAAAATCGATTAGAATTCCTGATATCTCATTTTTTAACTAAAAAAAAATAAATTGCTGAATTTTTCTGATACATCTATTCTTTGTTAATAATTTTTTTAGAATCATATCGGTAACAATTTTTAAAAATAAATTTTTAAAATCACAAAGAGAATCGCCAAAATCATAAAACATTAAAAATTGGATTATATTAAAGTAATAATAAAATTGAATTTTCTCCAAAAATAACCATTTTTAATCAAGAAAAGAAATTTATAGAAAAAGTTTATTACTTTAATCGATAATTTAGAATTTAATTGAGTAAATAAAAATTTTTGAAAAAAAAAACGAAATTGATTTTTTGGAATTTCTATTCTATGAAAACAATTCTCAAATAAATACACTTTTCAGCAAGACTAAAATCTGAAAAAAAAAAAAAAATTAATCTTTAATAAAATAAATTTGATCAAAAATTTCTTTTGTTGATTAATTTCAAATCAAATGAAAAAATTATTAAATGCTTTTTATATAATCATTATTATTTTTTTTTTGAACATTATTAAATGCTATTATTATTATTAAACGATAAGGAATTAATTTATATCAATTGATATAAATTAATTCCTTATCTTTTATTTTTAATAATATTTACGAAACAATAACATTAGTATTACTAATATTTTTCTTAAGGAAAAGTCATTGTTTGAAAAATAATTTTCTGAAATGGAAAAAAATTTAGTAATTTTTATGAGTACCTAATACCAAATAAAAACCAACCAACCAATGCAATGTACGATAGATCTCTAAAAATTAACAATCAAAAAGAGTACATTTTTCGAAAAAAAGCGCCCAAGATTGAGACTCAAATCCCAATTTTGAAATGATTTAGAATATATAATTTTGAAAACAACTGTGTTGATTTAGAAGTGTTGTTCTTTGGTGATTTATTAGATCTCGATGATTTATTTTTTTCATTTTTTTCATTTTCAAATGAAGATATTTTTTATTTCAAGAAAGTTAAAAAATCCGTTCTCTTTCAAATTTAGAGGGTTACAAAATAACACAACAAATTGTATTAAATTGAATTAAAACGATTGTGTACCCAAAGAATTGATTAATTTTTTTTCACAAATTTAAAGCTTTTGGGAACAAAAAATAAGAAATTAATAATTTTTTTTAAAAATTTGATTTTTTCAAAGTTGAGAATATAAAAAACTGTTTTTTTTGTTAATTTCATTTTTTTCCAATATAATCCTAGAAATTTTTTTTTTGTTATTTGAATTTTGTCAACCAAAAGAAGGGCAATTTCAAAATACCCCTTTTAGTACTAAGCCACTCTTTGGGAAGCAAATCCACGGTAAATGACCCGAGCCTTAATAACAATTAGTAGAATTCAAAAAAAAAAACAAAAAAAAAATGCCATGATTAAAATATCACCCCCCCCAAGTAAAACTTGATCTTAAAAATTTAATTTTTTTCTTTAATTGTGTATTTATAATTATGAATACATTATTTAGTCGAATAAATTAACAATATTTATATTTGAATATTAGAAATTGGAATTTATATTTGTTAATTCTCAACATTTTTTAGCTAATTATCATTTTTTCAAACTTTAATTTCTAAAAAAAAATTATTTCAATAATTTTTATTCAATAAATATCTTTGCCTTATTGATTTTCTTAATAATTGTCTTTTTTAATTGGATCATTTAAACAAAAAAAAAAAACAAAAAAAAAAGTATATTAAAAAATGGAATTCCAGTAAAAGTTGAACAAAAAAAGCAAACACGTTCCAAAACAACCGATTTCACGATGTATAAAAAAGATAAAACAAAGTTTCAAGAAAAGTATCAAATGAACAATGAAAAATCATTTGACGATTTAACAGATTTATTATTCCCAACAAAGAAAATAAATAAACACAATATAAATTTCAATGAAGAAATAGAAAATAATAATCAAAAATTTGAACGAAATTCAGAATTAAAATTTCAAAATGGGGGCGAAGAAATTGATTTCAAAATGAATAATAATAAATTTAATAATTTAGATCTTGAATTAGATTTAACAAAAAAGGGATTAAATGAAAAAGAAAATATGAATTTAAAAAATGATGACGAAGAAATTGAATTAAAAAAAATAAAAGGGCAAACACAAGCAAGAGTAAAAAAAGAAAAAATATTAGGAATCACTAGTCAACAATATCAAGAATTATTTTTCATTTTATCAAGAGAAATAATAAAAGCAAAATCAAACCTTTATCTAAAAATGTTTCAATTAATTGAACAATATGAAAAAAAACAATTGTATAAATTTACAACAAAAAAACCAGTAAATGTCAAAAAACAAACGAGAAAAATGAGCGATATGTTATTTAAAACAATTGAAACTACTTTAGAAACACAAATGAAAGACAATATTTCAAATATATTCAAAGAAACCAATTTACAAAATAACATTGATGATAAATATTTTGAGCCCATCGATGAACTACAATTGCTATTAAAACTGATTTCTGGATCATTAATTGAATTGTTTGCAAATTCAAAAGAAATCAATGTTCAAACAAAACAGGCGACAACAAAGCTATTTATTAGACGCGTTATTGACAAGCTTGATCAAAAAATTAAAGAAAGAACAATAAAATTGTTTAACCAAGGAACCAAATCAAACTTTAATATTCAAATTATTAAAGGAAATTTAAAATTAAAGAGTCAAATCATAGGGCCACAATTTGAAAAGCAATTCCAAAAAATCGAAAATATGAAGAACAATAATGTTAACAAAAACAAATCCCAATCACAGCCATTGGAGTTTTATATGGGCGAACAAAGCACAATCGAATTAGAAAAGCTATTGAAGAATTCTACAAACATTTCCAATCAAATTGTAGATAACTTAAAACTGAAAAAGATAAAGGGGCCTTCATTTATACAAGAAAAAATCTTTATCCAAAATTTATTAAAAGATGGAAAACAAATACAAGCATTTCAAGAAATATTTAAAATTAAAAAACCCAATTTATCAATTTGGCTTTGTTCCAAAATAAATCCTGATTTCATTTTAGAGAATTCCAATCTTTTTAATAAAAAAAATATATTTTTTTTAATCCGATCTCTTTCTTCCAATTTAAAAATCGACTCCAAAATTAAATTTTCTTGGTTAACAAATTGCTTTTTAAATATTGATTTTGATAAACACACTTCCAAATTAAGAAAAAAATTATTTAAAAAATTGAAAAAGCTGAAAAATTATTTCCAAAATGATCACAATGCAAATCAAGAGTTTATGATATTATTTCATATTTTAAACTCTTTGAAATAATTAAAAAACTTTACTTTCCCTTCTCCTGCCACGTTTGTTTTTAATTTGACTTTTAACTTTACTTTTCCTTATTGGCTTTCTTGTTGTGTTTTTTTTCACATTTACTTTTGCTTTTGCTTTTGCCTTTGCCTAAACTTTTGCTTTTTGGTTTTCTTGTTGTCTTTTCTTTTCCCCCTTTATCTATTATTCTTTATTTTACTAAATAATTATAAACTACTACAATTATCTATTTTAATTTTTTGTATTTGTTATTTTAGGTTTTTGATAGATCCCTTTAATTCTTTTCATTTCTTAAGTTTTTTATTTCATTTTTATGAAGAGTTATTACATACTACTAATGTATTCTAGGATTATTCTCTAAATTGATTGAATAATTCAAAAAGGTTTTTTTAATGGTTTCCTGTTATAGCAGCGAAAAAATACCGGGCATGAAAAAAATCCCTGACAAGATTTTTAATTATGAATCTTAGTAAAATTTTTATGTAATTTCATTTATTTTCAATCAAATCCTTATTATAAATAACCAATTTTTTTATGAGATTAGTAATAAACCTACCTAAAGTTCATCAAACAAAAGTGTCTTTAGAATACTGAGTAATTGTTTGATAGCCATAAGTAGATCAACTTTTTTTGAAAAACCAATCGAGTTTTATTGAGGTTTACTAGAGTTTTAAAAATGATTATTGTTATTCTTGTTTTTTGACTAATTGAATAATGTTTTGAACAAGTGTGATTTCTTTAATAATCATTCTACTAAGTGGGTGAGTTATAATTTGAAAAAGTTTGATTCTTAAAAAAAGGATTTGATTGCAAATAAATAAAATTACACAAAAATTTTACTAATATTCACAATTAAAAATCTTTTCAGGGATTTTTTTCACTACTTTATAAGAAAACATTCATACATTAAAAAAAGCTTTTATAAGATGTTTAGGTTTAGAAATTTCTAGAAAAAAAGTGCTGTTTGGTGAAAAAAATAAGATCAAAATCAAGAACATATAAATAGTAACTTACCAACTTTACCACTTATCTCAATTTCCCCATTCATTTTGTGTAATAATAAAACACAAAGTATATTTTTATGGAATTTTAGATTTTGGAGCATATATGAAAATTTTATAATAATTTTTTTTTTATTTTTTTTTTTGATTCTTAATTTAAATAATCTAACTAAGTTCTAAAATTTTGGACACAAATTAAACCATAGAAAGAATAAAAATACTGCGATTTTATATCCAATTTGGAAATAATTTTGATTTTACAAACTATTTTTTAATTTTTTGTCTTTTCTTTTTTTTTGTTTTCATTTCCTTTTTTTCCAGTTACATAATCTGTTTCCTTTGATAGTGAAAATTTCTCAAAGATTGATAGAAGCATAACATTGAATTTGTTAAATAGAAAAACCATATGAGATTAATTAATGGGATCTAATCTATTGATCGATCAAAAATTGTTAGTGAAATTTTGACCAAGTAAACTATAAAATTTTTTATGAGAGAACTAGAAAAAACTGGAAAAACACATCAAAAAAATCAAAATTTTTGACTATTACATTATAGTAAAAAAAAACTCAAATGAATTATTGAGGAAAATATACATTTTAAAATCAATGATATCACCATAGAATATTTTGTGAACAGAATGAATCAACAAATAATTAGTAAAAAGGGGCTCAATTCAAAATAAAACCAATCAAAAAATTGATTTAAACCCGAAAATTTCAGGTTTCTCATAACAATTATTTTAAACCTCTTTATTTTTTCCAACTCTTCATTCTCTTTTTTCTTTCATTTTTAACTAACTTCTTTTTTTTTTTTTTTTTTTTCCTAATTTTTTTTTTTTACAAAAACTACATTAAAATTGAAATAATTCTGATTACTGCATCTATTTAAATACTCTTTGAATCAGAAGTCTCAAATTTGACCACTTCAAAATTCTCTCTTTAACTGATGAGATGAAGTTTCATGGGTCACTTAACAATAAATCCCAAAATATTTTTTTGTTTCTCCCATTTCATCATTTTAGACACGTATTTTATTTGTTCCTCTTATATTTTTATTTTCTTTTATTTTATAAAAAATAACTTATAAAAAAAGTAACACCCGGTACTTAAACCCAATTTAATCTTATGTGTGCAAAAATACAAAAAATTTTATTTTTTTTCTAACCTATTTTTTATTTTGAATTTGTAAAAATTTTTCGAATGTTGTTTACTTCAATAAATTAGTTTCACTTACTTGGTTAAAAACATTTAATTTAATCAGATCTATTAACAATAAAAGATTTTTGACAAAGAATATTATTTTTTTTTCAAATTTTTTATTTTTTATAATTTATTTATAACTAAAACTTTTTCTTTTTATTTATGATCATTTTAAAGAATCTTGAAGATAGAATTAATGTTTTCGAAGTTTTATTTGATTATTAAAAATACTATTTGATATATATATATATATAATCAAATAAAAATTTCCAATATAATAATTTGCACATTTATAGAAATTTACCAAGATAATTCTTTTAAATAATCAATATATTGAATTATTAAACCTATTATAAGAATATTAATATTATTTTAATAAGGAAAATTTTAGTTGAATAATTTTTCAAACTTAGAAATTATCCAAAACTTTGTTTTTATTATAAGAAAGAATATAATATTTGAATAAAAATTTTCTCAAAGATATTTTAGAATTCCTTAATTTATACTCAAAATTTCATTTTTTTTTATTATTTACAAAAATGATTTAAATTATTATAAATATTCTTGTTAGTGGATCGAAATCATATTTTAAAATCATTTTTTTAATTTTTTTTTTAATATTTTTTTTTGAAAGAAGATAATATTTTTTTTTTGAAAACTGTAAAGAATTAATATTTGTTTGATTAATTGAACTGGATTTTATCAATAAACTTTTAATTAAACTTCAAGACTAATATTGATTATTTAATTAAAAATATATATCTATTAATTTTATTTTTTGAGATTAGAATTAAAATATTCTCAATTTAAAATACAAACCAAAGAAAAAATTTCTTTTCCAAACCATACGTTCCAACATTTAACTAAAAATATATTATATACTATTTTTAAGAATAAACTTGATTATTAAATAAAAATAATATTTTACTTTTTTGAGTTAAAAAGTGGAAATATCTAAATTTTGGATTTCAAAAAAATATTGATAATTAATAAACCATTTCAATGATGATTACATATCTATTTTTAAAAAACAACCTAAAAATCGCAAAGCATAAAAAAATTAAGATCTCAATGAGATTTTCTATTTTTTTATAACAAATAATTTACAAACATTAATATATTCATTAACCCCCTCAAAAAATAAAACTATTTTAGATATAAAAACAAAGTTTTCTTAAAATATATAATATTATTATTTAATAAAAATTTACCAAGTAGTCAATTTTTTTAGGACTAGAGAACAACCACTTTGATAAAGTACTGTTTTTTTTAATATTTTATCTCTAAAAAAAAAACAATTGAAAAATGAAAAAAATAAATAACAATAATCTCATTGTTTGTAAAAAGCATCAAAGAGTAGAACTTCGAAACTGACATTTGTAGGAAAATAATAATAATACAAAACAAATTTAAATTAGAAAATGATTGTTTCTCTTTAGTATTTATTACAAAAAATGCCTCTATTTTCCTTGCTTATATTTTGAAAATATATTGTACATCACCTGCTGATCTGTATTTAAGGTTTCAAGTGCTAATTAAGATTGCAAAATATTGATTTGTAATTTCAAAAAAACCTTACCACTGCTAAATTTCGAACCTTAAAACAATCTTTTGTTTTATGATTATTTTTTGATGAAATAATAAAATGAAGATTTTTTATTTTTTTCCATTTTTTTCCCATTGTTGAATTTCTTTATAATGGGAAGAAGATTTACAAATCAAAAAGATCAAGTGGATACTTACTTATACTGGAAATACTGAAACACTAAAGTATGAGTAAAATGAAAACTACAAAGGTAAAACAAAAACTAAAAAATGATAAAAGGCTTAAAACAAATCTCATCAAAAAACAAAAGAAATTAAAACAATTAAATAATGATCCCCAAATGAAAATTCATGATCAATTATCAAATTAAACGAAATTAACCAAAAGTATTATGACTGTGATTTTGGGAGTACTTGATTAAAACTAAAATTGATTATTTTTTATTTTTCACCAATTGCTTCTTTTAAAACCTTTTAAAATTTCTTTTTTTTTTTTTTTTTTTTTTAACCCCTTTTTAAATTTCAATTTTTTTCTTTTTCTTTTTTCCTTTTCTCTTTTCAAGTTTTTGTTTTGCTTTTTCAATTATAAAGAAAATTTGGGTGTGTATTTCCCTTGAATAATCGTGAAATCTTGGTTTTACGCTTAAATTACGTTTGAGAAACTTAATTAAAAAGGCATTTATATTATGTAATTTACACTTCTTCAATAAAAAAAAAAAAAAATGAAGTTTTTTTTATTTTACAAAATTGTTATTCAACACTTGTATTCAAACAACATAAATTATAATAGAAATATTTTTTTATCATTCCTTGTAAAAAAAAAATTTTTTTTGAAATTAATATTTGAAAAATGGGAAAAAAATTAGAAAAAAAAACAAATAGATATATTTATATATATATATATATATAAATTTATTAATAAATAAACGATTTAATAAATAAAACAATAAATTAAATCAAAATAATAATATTGTAAATGTGAAATTAATAGTTTGAATCGGATGATTCAAGTTCACTGCTATTATTATCTTGATTTATAACTGGGGTTTCTGAAGATAATCTAGAAGTATTTCTTTTCAGGCTGATATGGAATACCATCCAAATCATAAGGCAAGGAAAAATTTCGGTAATAGCAAGGTAAATAAATATAAATATATAATATTTATTATCATTTTCTTCATACATGTGCGTTGCCCAAGAATCGATTTTATTTTTTCCAATGATGGAGAAAAAGCTATAAATTGCTTGTGAAAAATATAATATTGAAATTATTAAAATTATAATTAAAGTTTTTTTAACTTTAATCGAGCGTCGAAACCCAAAAAGTGAGCTTTTAATGACTAAATAGATTCTAACTATAAAAATAAAGCTAAAAATGCACAAAATTAAATATACAATCATTGCAAACAAAAAATTCCCAATATGGAAATTTTTAATTGAAACATGCTTCCCCATGTAGTATGGGTAAAAAAATACCAAAATAAGTGCAGCAATATGAACTATTATATAAATTGGAATCACTTTCTTATGTTTACGATTATCTTCATTCCCTTTGGTAAAATAAACTATCTTTATTAGAAAGAGTACAAAACTTGAAAATCTATGAAAAAATAAAAGAAAATAATCAATAAAAAAAAAAAAACAAATAAAGGAAAAATTAGTTATTTTAAAAAAATAAAAAAATTATCTAAATTCTCATAGTTTCATTTTATTGCCAGTTTTTTTATTAAAATTGGCCATATCTTGTTTTCTCCAAAAAAGGCGCTATTTTTTTTCATTTTTTGGAAATATTTCATCAAATATATTTTGAAATAAATACCCTAGTTATTGATTCAACCAGTATTTTTATTTGAATCTATTTGTTATTGACAATTAATGAACAGATCCACTAACAAAGCGTATTATTTATTTGAAAAATATAAAAAAATGCCCCACTTTTTTGGAAATACCTTATAACCCGCGTTTTAAAATAAAAACCTTTTTTTTTTTCATTCTTCTTATTCCAATACAACATCTAATTTAGTATTCAATAGTATACTTAAAGTCAAATCAATATTGAAGGTTAATACTTTTATAGATTGAGAAAATTTTAAATTATGAATCGATTTTGTTACAAATTTTTTATATAATTTTTCGAATTTTTTATCGTTTTTCTTTCTGGCTAAAGCTCTCTAAAAATTGAATTTGCATTTAGATCTTTTAATTTTAAGAATGAATAGTTATGCGAGAAGATGGCGATTTTGAACGAGGGTATATTCTCATAAAAATAATCATTTAACGAAGGTTTTAACATGATTTGTTATATTTAAAGCAAAAGAAAATTTTTTTACAAAAGCCAAAATTAAATTTAAAAGGAAGAAAAGGACAATTCAACAATTTTAATGAAAATTGCAATTTTATCATTTTGAAAACAGAAATTTCATTTTTTTATTTGAACAGCCTAATGAATATTTCAGAACCAAATTAAAAAAAAAAGAAAAAAATAAAATTGCGTGAGTAGGACCACGAAATTATTCCACAAAAAGTTTGTTTAAATATGATTAAAAATCATTTAGCAATTGCAAACAAAAAATCGTATTATTTTGTTTATTATACCTTTTGCGAATGGAGTAAATTGAATTTGTTGCAAATTTTGTTTTGTGTTGAAAAAGTTTTCAGGAAGTTTAAGATGTATCTCCTGAGTTTGACTTTTTAAACACTTTCACTGAAATTTCCAAAAACAACAGGATCAATGTAAATTGAGATCTTTCATTTATTTTTTCGAATCGTTCATATTTCTAAATCAAAAAAAAAATTGAAATGTTAAAAATGAAAGCTTTTAAAAAGAGATAATTTTGTCCTTATGGTCTATAATTCTATTTGGTTATGGAACGTGTTGTTAATGAACATTTTTGAGAGGATGTGGCCAATTAACAATTAACCACTTTCTCACAAAAATGTTGAATTTCTTTTTTACTATTAGAACTTTAAGAAACCAGTATCATATTTACTTATTGTTTACTATGTGTTGCAAAATAAATTAAACAAAAATTTCATTCAGCTTCCCAAAAAAGATTTCAAAAGTCAAATTAAAAATTATTTATCGTATTGAAAAAAATACCGTATATGGAAATAATCTTCTGACAAGATTTTTAGTTGTTAATATTTGTGAAATTGTTCTGTAATTGCTTTTATTTAAAATCAAATCCATTTTCTTTAATTAGCCAATTTTTTTATGAACTCAGTAATAAAACTACATAAAGTTCATTAAAGTGAGGGTATCTATAGAATATTCATTTAATTGCTTGATAACCATAAGTAGATCTACTTATTTTGAAAAAAAAAAAAAATAGAGTTTTATAGAGGTTTGCTATGAATTTGGAAAATGATATTTTTATTTTTTGTTTTTTAATTGATTGAATAAGTGTTTTGAACAAGTATAATTGAATTAATCATCATTCTAATAAATGATTGAGTTATAATTATAAAAAGATTGATTTTAAATAAAAGGAATTGATTTTAAATAAAAGAAATTACACAATAATTTCCCGAATATTAACAACTAAAAATCTTGTCAGAAGATTATTTTCATGTACTGTATTTTTTTCAATACTATATTCTAAAAAAGAAGTTTGATTAAATTAAAAATTAATTGTTCAGTTAATAGGAGCTAGATCGAAACAAAATTAATCTAAAAAAAATGCTACTGATAAATTGTAATTTCTGTTTGGAAATTTTTTACTTGATTTTCCTTTTTGAAATTATTATGTTCAAGCTTTGAATAAAGTATTTTATGAAGTCAAGTGATAAGAAACTCTCTAAAATTAGTTGTTCTTCAAAATATTCTTTGTAGTGGGCTGTTTGATAAGTAACAGTTCAAAGATTATGGAAAAAGAGAAAGTGAACTAAAAATTTTTTGAAATTTATTAGAATTTATCGGTATAGTTCAATTATCGCACTTTAAAAAAGTGCTATTTGTTGCAAAATAAATGAAACAAAATTGTCATTCTGCTTTCCAAAATCACAGTTTTTATAAATCAGGTAACATTTCAATTTTTTAATTCTATAAATCAGCTTGAATTATTAATTTAAATTTTAGAGTTGTAGAACTTTGATTATTTTATTTTAATTCTTGGAATGTGGTGAATTTGTGGAAAAAGTGAATGAAAATTATTGTTACTTTTATTATTCAATTAACAGTATTTCTTTTTTTGGAATAAAACTTTAAGAAACCCGTGCCACATTTATATATTGTTTATTGTCTGTTTCTTTGATCATTTAACCGAAAAGCCTTTTACAAAAAAGAAAAACGACTTTTCGTTTGACATCACGAATTTACCAAATTTGAACAAGTCATTTTAGAATAGTAAAAAAATTTCTTGATTTTCAAACTTTTAATTGGAAAGTCACATTTTTTATAAAAAAGTGGTATTGAAATGAAAAAGGCTCTGTTGGAAAAAAGTGGATAACTTTCTCTTATAAAGTAACTTTTTAGCTGTTGTTTGGGTTCCTTTCCCTTTTAAAGTTGAAATATTGTTAAATTGTTTATGACATGAAAAATTTGTGTTCTGTGAAACGAAAAAAAGTATTTGATTCAGTATTGGACATAAAAATTTAAAAATAACCAAAGTAAAGTTAAAACACAATTGTATTATTTGAATTCTTTTGTTTTATATTTTGAGGGGAAGAAATTGTGGATTCGATCAACAAAAATTCGAATTATAAAAGCCTTTTATAAATCCAAAGCGATATTTTTTGTTTTGGCTTTTGTTTTTATTTTCTTTTATTTTTGGTTTTTAAAAAGCATGTACAAGAGGCGAAACTTGGGTAAAAGAAAAGGCCCATCCCAAAGAAAAATCTAAAGACAAAAACAAAAAGAAGTACTTACATTGCAAATTGGAGATACAAAGGAATTGATTGATGAAACAGAAAAATGACATAAAGGTTTGGCACAGTTGGAACAAAAGTGAGAATAAATCGTTGTAGCATTAGCCATCCACAAAAGAATAAAATGATTATTCGATATTTTGATCCTTCGCTTCTATTATGAAATTTTCTGTTGTTTTTGTTTTTGTTTGTGTTTATTATTATTATTCGACAAAAGATTCAGAATGGGAAGAAGAAACCAAAAATAAATTTGTTTTTAGTATTGTTGGAAGTGCTTTGGGAGCTTTGTTAGTGGTTGTTTTGAATTCAATTGAAAGAAAAGTTTGGATCAATAAAAAGTGAAAAAAAAGAAAAATCTTTTGTTTTTTTCTTTATTTTTTAGCTTTTACCTGAGGATTCGGAAATTCATAAAAAAATCCCAAAAACATAAGACTGAAAGTATGAAATACAAAACGCCTAAAACATAAAACCATGGTGAACCTGTGTTTGGAGCAGTTCTCACTAGACCATTTATATTGAATTTCATTTAAAATCTTACTTTTTTCAGAAAGTATTTTAAAAAAAATGATGAATTTTTTTACAATAGCTTTTTGATAATTAACTTTTGGAAAAATAATGTGGAAATTAGAATTGTTAATTTTCAATTGCTAGTTGAAATTTTAACAATATTGAATTTCAGTCAATTACCTTTACAAGTGTCTTAATTTAAAGTTTATAAATTTATGTTAAACACAGAAATTGATGGATAACAGAGTGTTTATTCGAAATACAACCAAAAAAAAAGATCTTGGAAAATCAAGAATCTTACTAATTTACTCATATTTTATATTTCGATGTAAAAAAGATTTCTAAATTTTTCATGATTTTTTGATAACAATTGTGATTTTTTATTAACGATGATACTTTTTGGTATACCCACAAGGAAGAGGAAACTTGGTCAGTATATATGATGTTTTAAGTGACATTTTATTTCATCTAAAAAAGAAAGGAAGTGATTTGGAGTCGATACGTCAAGAGAATAATGAAAAATACTTTTTTAAAAACGGAAAAAACAAACAACAACAAACATTTACAATGACTTATTAAAAGGAATTTATTCTCTTTTAAAATATTTAATATACTGACCAAGTTTCCCGTCCCTTGTGGGCATACCAAAAAATATAACTGTTTATAAAAAATCACAAATTTATCAATAAATTATGAAAAATTAATAAATAATTTTTAAACTTGTGCTGCTGTTGTTTAAATATTGATATTGAAAAAAAAAAGAAAAAAAAAAAAAAATGGACATAATAATGATATTATTATGGTAAATGTACAGTTTAAAATATGAAAATTTTAAAAACCTGTGAAATTCAATATTTATATAATCAATTTAAACTATTAGTAAAAAGCCAGTAATATACTCTTATTTTAGAGATTAAGATATAAATCGTAAGATGATATTGAAAAAATCAAATTGAACTATTGTTTAAATAGTCTAAATCTATCAATTTAATCCATGTCTGTTTTATATATGTAGTTATTAAAAAATTCTGAAAATTTCAAAATCAATCGTGAAAATTACTAAAAAGTAAAAAAAAATTTAATTTTATATTTTCAAATCAGAATTTTTATCAATTTAATATATATATATATATATATATATAAATAAATAATAATTTTATTAATATTTTGAATTAATTTGAAAGTAAAAATTCAGGAAAAAAATAGATAAATGTCAAAAATTAGTTTATTCGATTATAATTGTCAAATAGTAGTAGAATTTATCATTTTGAACTAATATAAACTATTTTTCAGTTAAAGAGGTCCCATATTATTGAATTTTATAACAGATTCCTTGAGTAAAAGACATTATTCATCCCAATCTATTTTTTCAAATTTTCAGATCAAAACATTTTTTCTCATTTAATCAAATTTTTTTTTTTTGCTCTTTTTTTTTTCTTGTTTTTTTTCTTGTGTTTAGTTTTGTTTTGTCTTTTTCTTTTCATTTTTTAAAAAAGTAAATTTGAAAAAAAAAAAAAATACAATGAGATTCCAAATTAACATTAAGAAAATTCAACTTTATTATTTTCTCTTGAAAAGAAACAAATATAATTAAAAGATTTTATTGTCAACAATTTTAATTTCCTAAATAAATTAAGATTTTTGTACCTGAGGTTCCAATAAAACTAGCGCAAATTACCTCGTCTTTTTTTTTTTTTGAAAATTTTTATTTTTTTCAGGTATTTTATTTTATGGACCTCAACCCCAATCTCAACTTTATTATTTATCTTATTCATAAACAACCATGGTTTGATTCTTTATTAAAAAAGTTTTTTTTTTTTCATTTTTTTTTTTTTGGTCTACTCTGGATCAAATGGAGTTCATTGATCTCTCTTAGAACCCAAAATAATCTAAACTCTTTTTCAGTCAAAGGGGTCCAGTTTTATTGAAGAAATGGAAGACATTCTATGAGTTTAATTCATTACTCTTATCAAACTAAAATTTTCAATTTTTAGATCAAAATCATTTTTTCTCATTTTGTAAAATTTTGTTTTTTTTTTTTGTTTTTTACTTTTTTTTTTTTTTTTTTTTTTTTCTTTTCTTTTTTTAAAAATTAACTTTGAAAAAAAAAATGCTTGAAAAACGAAATAAACATTAAGAAAAGTTAAGTTTTGTATGTTCTTTTATAATTCATATATTTACAAGTAAAAAATCTTATTATCAAAGATTTTAATTTCCTAAAGAAATTGAGAATTTTGGACGAGACGTTCCAATGAATGTGGCCCAAAAAATTTTTTAACATTTTTTTTTTTTTTGAAATTTATGGTTTGTTCAGGGGTTTCTTTTATAATTATTGACTCTTATAAGAAGTTTATTATTTTTCGTATTTCTAAACAATCTAAGTTTGGTTGATTCTTAAAAATAAAGTGACTTTTTCATTTTTGGCTGGGACCCTTTGAGTGAAATGGAGTTTAATTACCTAATAAAATAAAAAATTTAATATGAATTATTATGAAAATTTTCTAAGATATTGAATTTATAAACAATTATCTTAAAGAGAAAATTTTATTATTAAAAATTGTCCAGGTGTTTACAATAAAAAAATAAGTCAAAAAAAATTTACTATTTTTGAAAAATTATTCTAGATTATTATGATTTTATTATTTCTCATCCAAATTTTTTCAATTTTTTTTTTTTTTTTTTTTTTTTTTTTTTTTTTGGGGGGGTATTGAATACTATAAAAACATTAGAGATATATCCTTTATATAATTCTATTTTATTATTTTTTTTTTGTATAATATATCTAGATAACTCTTTTTCTAGTATAAAACGTGTTTCTTAGTCAATCTATGTTACAAAGTAAAAAATATATTTCCTATTTCTAAAAGTATTATGAATTTAATGACCAAAGAAATGAAAAATTAACAATAATAATATCAGAAATTGATTTTTTTAAAGTTCTACTCTGAAAATGATATTTCAAAAATGAACTAATAAATGTTACAAAATTTTTTCGAATAAAAATTAAGTAAAAATAAAAAAAAAAAAATATATCAAAAAACTGAGAAAATTATGTAATAATTTGGAAATAAATCAAATTCCTAATTTAAAATTTACTCAAAAAATAATAATGAGTAAAACTTCAAAAAGTACCTTTTCCTTCAGTATACGATTGTACAATGAATTAGATATTATAATCTTACAAGAACAATATAAAAAGACCACTTCTAGGATTAACTTTGCCATTGATTTGTCTAGAATCAAAGTATGTTGTTATTGGGTCTATATGATATTAGTGTAACATGGACCAAATCGGTCAAAAAAATCTATTATAAATCCTATTGCACAATAAATTATTACATTTTTTGCAAATGAACAGGATAAAAAATTGTAATTTGTAATTTTTTTTTAATTCCTCTTACTAATTTCAAAATAGAAACTCTAAATAATAGTATTTTAGTATTTAATAATTCATATTTAGGACTTCCAAAAATAACTATTTTTATAATTTTTTTAATTTCAAAGATTACTTCAATAATCATCAATATAAAACTCCAGAAAATGATTAGTTTTGTTTGCTTTTGATAAAGCTAATTGTAATATCAGGATTTATCCAATATTTCAAAAATAATTCATCTAAAAAATCTATCATTAATTTTTTATTTTTTTTGAAAAAATTGAATTTTTGGGGTAACTTCTCTACACTCCCCACCCCCATAAATTTAAGAAAGAAAGATATTTTGTGACTTTGTAGTCTGAATATTGATAATTCAACCTTTAAATTTGTTGTGAAATGCAGATTTTTTTCAAAATTCTCGGGTTTTTTTACTAATACAAGTATTCTTTTGAATTGTTGGGTTTAGCTTATAATACTACTTTACTAATGGGTTTTCTAGAGTTGTTTGGACCATGAATAATAAATACCATATACACTCAATAACAACTTATTTTCATTTTAGGCTTCTCCTTGATAGATGCTAATCCCTTAAATGAGAAATGCCAGTTGTTTGTTCTGAAAAAGTATATGTTTTACAAAGATAAACATGATGGGTCACTGAGCTGTTCTTAAAAAACACTTGTAATCAAATTTAATAATGTATCACATGATATTAAAGATTAATAAATAACTTTCTTTAAAATCAAAAGCGGTAAAATCAAACGAAAATAAAAAAATTGTCAAAAATTACCATTTTGAACCACTTTTAAAACTCATACCAAATCCAAGATCGATCAGCTAAGAACCAAATTAACAAGCCACTACACCTTACACAAGATAATCTTATTTCAAATTTCAGGGATTGTATAGCTTAAATGAAGAAAATAGAATAATAAAAATAGCATTTTTTTCATTTTCGTTTTTTTTGGTTGAATTTCCCGACAAAGTAATGGGAGGTGGAATTTCAAAGGATCTTCCCTTTAAAATTGGTTTATCAACAAATTATAAAAGAAATGGATGGGCTCTTTATGAAGGGAATAACAAACAAAACAAATTGGATGTCTCTGTGTTTCAATTTAATATCCAACAAAACCGAAGCTTAATGGAAAGAGCAAAAAAATGCTTTCTTGGGCTAAAAACCACACGGCACCCTGATATTCTAGCCTTTCTTGATGGTGTTGAGCTTGACGATTCATTATACATGGTAACGGAAAGTGTTGTTCCATTACAAAATGTATTAAAAAATTTATCAACTGAGGAACGTGCTTGGGGGTTGTACACGATTATTGTAAGGAAAAAAAGATCCTTTTTTTTTTTTTTTTTATTGCTTGTTGTTTAATTTGAGAAATTTTTTTATTTCTTTAAAAGCCATATCCACAATATACTAGTTTTTCTTTTTTCAACAAGAAGAATATTGCAAATAATAAATTGGTTTTAAAAAAAGTTCAATTGGTTTATAGGTGTTGGCAGTCTCAGGTATTGACGGAATACTTTTGGTTTACAACCCCGCCGATAATTCAAAAACAAATGAAAATTCGAATTTTTGTTGTTTGAATAAAACAAAAACTAATCTATCCCTTTGCTTTCAATTCAACAAAATTCTGAAAACCAAACTTAAGGATTCTCTAAAGAGAAAAAGAACATAATTACACAATACTTTAACTCACTCACCCTCACAGTGACTTTTTTTGGCAATTTAATTCTCTATTAAATAATTAAATTAAGGGAGTAGCAAAATTTTACAATTTTTGAAAATTTTAATTTTGAGAACCTTCCTGATAAATATTTTTTGAGTGCAACCAGATATTGAAACTTTGAAACCAAAATTCCATTCTCTGCTTTATTTGTAAAAAGAAAGCGAACCCAAACCGGAGCAAACGAGAGTTGAATCTTTAAATTTTCAATTTTTTAAACATTTTTTTTGATTAAAATTTTTGGTTTTATTTAATTTGGTTTTGGTTCTTGAAATATATTCCTTACAAGTGCTTGAAATTAATCCTAGAACAAACCAAAAAATCAACATGAGACCAGAGAAGGTGTATATTTTAAACACACCTTTTTCTTTTTGAATACAAAAGAAGAAAGATCGTCTCATCAAATAAACTTGTTGAAATCAAGGAAATGAAAAAAAAAAAATCGATAAAAGTCTATTTCTTGAAAGATATTTCTTCCATATCTTCTTAATTTTGAATAATTCAAAACAAGGAATTACCTTGAATTCCTCGCCACATTCCTATTTATTATTATTTTACCAAAACATGCTTTTTACAAATTTGATTTTCAAAATTCTAATTTCAAATATTTTTATCAAACTAAGACAAATCAAAGAATATTTATTTTCAAAGATTAAAGGAAAATCAATTGAACTCTTGAAATCAAAAAAAAAAAAAAAACTGCAAATAGTTCAACCCAAAGAAGAGAAGAAATTCTCCAAATCAAACAACAATTACAAAAATTTTAAATCCAAACAAAAAGAAAATCAGGTTTATAAAATTTAATGTAAGAATCAAAATTATTTTGAGTTTCACAAATTCCCTGGAAAATAAATAATTTTAAAATCAAACAAATGTATCCAATAAATTCTATATTTCTGGAGAGGTAAATTTCAAAAATATCATATTTTTTTTATTTTTTTTATTTTTGAAGGGGGGGAATTAATTTCCTCTTACAGCCGTTAGGTTTTCCAGAATTTACAAGAATTGAGTAAAATCATTGATTTTTCTCAATTATTTTGAATTTTGGAAAAGCGCCGTTAGTTTTTTTTTAATTTGTGAAATACAAAGAAAATTTATTTAATTTTCTTTTTATTTCAAAAATTAAAAAAAAACCTAGGAACTCTACGGCACTTACCATTAGGTTTATTTCAACAATTAAAAAAACTTGCCGTTAGGTTTTCCAGAATTTAAAAGAATTGAGTAATTTCTTTGATTTTTCTCTATTCTTTTGAATTCTGGAAAAGTGCCATTCGCTTTTTTTTTAATTTGAGAAATATAAAGAAAATCTTTGAAATTTTCTTTTAATTTCTTAAATTAAAAAAAAAGCTAGGCACTTGACGGTACTCTACGGCACTTCTCCTAATTGCTTAAATTTTCATTGAGAAATTTCAATAAAGAATCATAATTTTCTTTATCATTAACCAATGACAAAATAAATAATGGATTGTTGTTACGAATAACATCAAAGATATTATTCTTATTGTTTTTGTTAATTTGAATTAGTTTTTTAATACAAATCGTACGATTTATTTCATACAATGGACAGTCGTCTAGGTTTATTTTAATTTGAGAACGAAACAGAAAATTTATAAATTTTTCTGTTTATTTCTTAAATTAAAAAAATCTAAACACGTTCCCTTAAAAAATGATCGATATCTTCAACGATTTCTCAGTTTAATCGTTTTTTACATAAATTAAAGGATTTTGTTTTTTATTTTATTCTTAACATAAACATAAGAATATCTATTTAGATGATTTGTGAAATTTCTTAGTTTTAAGATGGAAGTAGAGTACTTCCATTTTAAATATTTTTTGTCCTTAGGTTTTTTTTAATTTAAGAAATTAAACAGAAAATTTCAAAAAATTTCTTTTTATTTCTAAAATTAAAAAAAAACCTAGGTACTCTACGGCACTTGACGACTGTTTGTTTATATTATTATTATACCTAATAATTTTTAAATATTCTTGACCTTTCCATCCAGAACCATTTATTATTAAGTTTACTCTAAATTGATTAAGATTCATATTTAGTAGTTTTAGACTTTCTACTTCCCAATTAATATTTTCGTTTTCTTTTTTTGAAAATTTTAAATTTTTTGATATGTGTTCAAACCCAAGAATTTCTAATTTCCTTTTGAGTTTAAATCTTCTTTTATATATTGAAATTCTAACTTGGTCTAAAAAATAGAGTTTTTACAACATTTATCTTTACACTAGTGTTGAAAGAATAATTCCACATATTTTTCATAAACGAAAATCAATCAAACCATGTTTTAGTTCTCCTTTTATATTGAGAATAAACAGGATACTTATCCGATCTTAAAAAAATGGTCAAATTTCTCATGAATGATTTAATAACCAATTCAACAAAGTGAAAATCTTAGAAATAGGATAGTGTTGTAAAAACTGTTATTATTATTAATACTTTTATTTTAATTTCTTATTTTTTCTTTTAATAATTGATAATACTTTTCATATTCAGTTTCTGTGATTTCTATTATTTTTGTGATTTCTGTGATTTCTGCAATTTAAGTGTTTTTATCATTTTTGTGATTATCTTACTATTTGCAATTAAAAAATATATTAAACTTTTTTTCACATAATTATATTGTTGTTTTTATTTTTTATATCAATTACCTTTTTTTTCTTTCATTCACTCGAGTTATCAGACACCGATTTTTTCATTATATCTCACAATTTTAAAATTTTATCAATCCTCTTCACTCCAAACTCAAATAGATATTTGTAAAATCATATAGATATTTGTAAATTTTTCTCGACCAAATTAACAGAGATCAAGAATCATTTTCCGCTTTACTAATTCCCCAACAATTTTAGAAAATAATATATTACAAATATAATTTTAATTTCAGCCCGGTAAGAACAGGAATCCATTGACCATCTAAGATAACAATATGAAAATCATCGGAAAAAAAAACCAAGGTTTATTGCTAAATATTTCTTGAAAATAAATTTTTTATATTCAAAATATTGATATCACGCCTAATATGAAATGTATCCGAACTTAATATCCAAATGAAATCAAAAATAAAAGTTAGAATTTAATTTGATACTAACACCTCAAAAACATGATTCCCTATTTAAAAAGTTTTTTTGTGATAAATCTTAAAATTTTTACAAACAAAAATCTCTGATCAAACAAAGAAAATAATAGTTTGTTAATTTGAATTGATTAAAAAAAAATTTTTTTGACAAAAATCACGAAATATTTTTAAACTTTAATCTCTTTTATCAATAATAATTAAATATTCTAAAAAATGTAAAAAATTTATTAAAAAATATAACACAAAAAATCCACAAATGTTTAAATAAAAAATTATTAAAAATAAATAATTAAAAAACTTTATATTAAATAATTAAAAAAATTAATCTTTAATTATTTCAAAATTTAGCGTTCAATTAATTTTTTAAATGAAAAAACAAATGCAATTCATGGGGACGCTTTAATAGATAACATTTTTGTTACAAAAAGTGGGGAATGGAAGTTAGGGTTATTTGATCATTATGTTAAAGTGGAATCTGGAAATAATGAAATTAAAAAGGCATTGATAGCAAGCAAATATAAATGTCCTGAAATTGTAGGAGGTAAATGGGCTCAAATAGTTAATAATTCAATTTCTGCGATTGATTCTTGGGGGGTTGGGTTATTGTCGCTGCAAGTTTTCAATGGTGTAAATTGCCTAGAGGGTGTCAATTTAAATTCAAAAAATTCGATGAAACATCTTTTCTCGAATCTACCTAATCGTAAATTCACAAATTGCATTTTAAGGTGCTTTGCAAAAATACCCAACAGTAGAGTAAATTCCACAGAAATCTTAGGTAATGAATATTTCAAAGAAAACAAGCTCATTCAAATTTTCACTTTTTTAGAAACAATTTCAACAAAAACTGAAAAGGAATGTGAAATTTTTTTTAAAAGTGTAACAAAATCTGTATTAAAATTACCTGAAAAGCTCTTAAAATTAACCATTTTGCCTCAATTATTGAAATCAATTCAAATGGGGACCACTAAAGTGTCAACATTAAATTTGTTATTAAAGATTGGCAAAATTCTTACACAGGAGGAATTTCAAAAAATGGTCTGGCCCGTTGCCAATAAATTATTTACTTCTTTAGATCGAACAATTAGAATATGCTTACTTGAAAATCTAAGTTCATATATTGAATTAATATCGGGAAGGGATGTAAACAATGTAGTCTTTCCGAATATTGTGAATGGGTTTACAGATAGCTCGCCACAGCTTCGGGATACCACTGTCAAATCGATGGTTACAATGGTGCCCAAATTGGAGGAAAAAAAAATCAATTCTGTTTTATTAAAGTACTTAGCAAAGCTGCAATTGGACCCTGAATCGGGGATCAGAACTAATACCACAATTTGCCTGGGGAATATTGCAAAGTATTTAAACCCTAAAACAAGATCAAAGATCTTAATACCTGGATTGTCTCGTGCGTTAAGGGACCCCTTTGATCCTACAAAGCTTTTTGCGCTCCGTGCTTTATCGCAAACCAGAAAAATGTTTACCATTATCCAAATAGCAACAACTTTGATTCCTCGGATTTCACCTTTAACTGTATGTGGCAATAAAGATGTTAGAGAAGAATCTTTAAAAACAATAAGAAGCTTTTTAGATCTAATTGAAAAGGAAAGTAAAAAAATTGAAACAAAGTCAAGTACAAATCAAATGAATCAACCCCAAAACAAATCACAAAATTCAATCCATCAAAAATTAACCCAAAAGATAATCCAAAATAAGAAACCAAATGATTCAAATGAAAATTCAATGATCGGATGGGTTGTGAAAAAATTTAATAAAAAGGAAACAGAACAAGATTCCAAAATTAATAATAATAATAATAATAATAATAATAATAAAATTAATAATAATACAGAGCACAAAGATCAAATTGTTAATAAAAAAAATAATGAAAAAAGATCCATAAAGAAAAATGATAAGAATAATCTTCAAAATAAAAAAAACCAAAAAGGTTTAAATTTAAAATCTGTTTTAGAAGACAAATACTCTCCAAAAACTCAAAAGAAAATCAAAACAATTGAAACTAATTTTGGAGATTGGGGACAAGGTGGTTATAATGATGGTATTGAAAATAATGATAATGATGATGATGATGATGATGATGATTGGTTTAAAGACATTGGGTTGTCAGAAAATACTTCAAAAGATAATAATAAGAATAAGAATAAACATGTAAAAAAATCATCAACTTTTACAACCACTAAAAAAACTAATTCAAAATCCTTAAATTTAGGTTCAAAAAATAAAACCAAATCAAACAATAATGCTATAAGGAACCAATCAAGAAAAACAAATTACAAAATTAATAAAAGCGTTGAAACGGATAAAAAGAAGCAAGAAGATAAAAAAGAAAATGGTTGGGATGATTTTGATTTTGATGAAATGTTCCAAGACAACAAAAAAAAAAAAACTTCTCGAACAAAAAACAAATGAAATTAAAAAAAATACTTCTCAAAATTCTTTTAACAATAAATCCGGTAATTATAATAAAAATAATAATACAATGTCTTTTAGCAATTCAAAAAAAGGAAAAGTTCAAGAGAAAAATGAAGAAATAAAAAATGATGATGATGATTATGATTTTTTTGCAGAATTTGATGTGGATTAAGCATTTATTTATTAATTTATTTATTTATTAATTTATTTATTTATTTATCGATTATTTTTTAGATTATTAAAAAAGTTCTTAAATCCAATTAACAAAAAAAAAAAAAAAAAAATTAATGTTATAATTTATTTGAAATAAAAACGGTATAACAAATATGAATTATTGTCGAGTATCTATTTTAAAAAATGATTTATTTTTTTTTCTTTTATTTTTCTTTTTCGGAAATAAAAGAAAGATAATTCTAAAAAAAATATTTTTAAAATATGATCTTTTTGTTTTCTACCCTTCCAAGAACTATAAACATTTAATATTAAATCAAATTAAAATTGTTTATTCATTTAGTTTTTTTGATCCTCGTTTTTTACTCTGATAGTTTTTTTGAACACAAAGAATGAAATTTGTTATTGTTTTTTTGTTCATGGAGTTTTTTTGGACAAATATTGTTTGAATACCTTCTGGTTTTTTGTTTTTTGTTTTTTGTTTTAATTTTTTGGAGAGAGTTTTGAAAAAAAAATTTTGATTTTGTTATTCGCTAGGAGTTTTTACAACAAAAATATTTCTCAAAGTAAAATTATCATTTTATTATTTTTTATACTCTTTACTTTTTCCAAATACCATTTTTTGAAAAAATGTTTGGGTTACTCTCCTTTTTTAGGTTCCTTCTCTTTTTGTTTTTTTTAAAGTGTATGAAGAGGTAAAAGGAATAAAAATATATTATAAGAATTAATAAATTTGTTTCTGAACTAGATCTTGACAAAAAAGAACTTGTTATGATTAGATCTTAACCGAAATCTAACCGTACTATAGTTACTCTAGAGAACTGAATCTCAACTGAAGCGATCTAAAACCAACTGAAGTGAAATAAATTGAACTTTCATTGCAATCTATTGAGTCAATATGTGACGTGTGTGAATGTTGTTGTGGTTTGTATCTTGTACTAGGATTGTCTAAAACCAGATTTGGGGAAGTAGAAAAAAAAAAAAAAAAAAAAAAATAAAAAGAAAAATTCATATATAATTGTTTTTTCTTAGAAATTTGGGGCTTTATAGTTATACTCTTATCTAAAATGTGCAAATTTAAAACTTAAAATGGCTCTGAACTATTGTTTGTCAATTATTTAGGTCTCTTGATTAAAATAAATTTTGGTTGTGATCAAGAAATTTTTGACTAAGAAAAAAGATCCAATGACTAATTCAAGACTTGAGATTCATAAAAAATTTTTATTAATATACTTTTTTATATGTCCCAACCCACCAAAAAAACTCTAAAAAATGGAAAACTGATCAAATACTTTCCATTTATACAATTAAAAAAACAAAATGAAAAAATAAGATTAAATAAAGTTTCAATTTAACTTTTTCTTGAAAACATTTTTTGCCAAAATAATTGAATTCACACTTGAAATTATGTATATTTTTAGATACACTATCTTGTTTTAACTCATTTACTAAAACAAATTCTAAATTATGGGAATTATCTTTTCACAAAAGGCACTAATTTGGTCTTCAAATGTTTTTTTTTAGTTTTAAATGGTAAAATTAAAAAAAAGTTAAACTAAAAAGATAAACTCTCTGAAAAATCATTCTAATTTAATAAATTAACTTATTCTTTGATTTCAAGCTTTTCTCAACCCCAATTTTTCAAAAAAAAATAAAAAAGTGCTACTAATTTCAAAAAATATTTGCGATATTCAAAAGTTGAGAGTGTTTTTATTCTAAAAAAATTTATTCCAGTGTTTAATGGAATTAAGTTATAAACTTAATTTCGAAAAATATTAATCAGAAAAAAATAGTGCTTAATTTTCTTAAGGACATATTATTTTTTTTTCTCTCTATTATTGTTTGTTTCTCTTACTTTAAAAGAAATATTTTTTTCTAGTTATTTTTTAAGAAAACTCTTCATAAGAGTTAAAAATATATTTATTATTATAGTTAATTTAAGAAATCTAAATCAATTGGGTATTTTGGGAACTGCTGCAAAATGCCGTGGAGTGCCTAGTTTATTGAGAAATTGAAAGAAAATGTCTGAAATTTTCTTATTAATCTCAAATTAAAAAAATAAACTGTAATTTCCTCAATTTTTGGTTTATTATTAAATTAAAAAAACTAAACAGCTGTTTTCCAAAATTCAAAAGAGCAGAGAAAAATCTTGGTTTTTATTCAATTATATTAAATAGTGGAAAACCGAACAGTGGTTTTGTTGAGATTTTCTTTTTTATCTGTGAAGTGTTCTAGTTTTTTTGAGGTTTTCTATTTTATCTCTATTACCCATTGATTTTCTATATAAATAGAAAATTCAAAAAAACCTAACCAAAATCTATTGATTTAACAAATAAAACAGAAAACTCAGTAAAAATTTAACGCCTATTTTTTTAAAATTCAAAAGAAGAGAGAAAAATCTTTGATTTTAATCAAATTATCTAAATTCTGGATAAGATAAAGTAGGGTTTTTTTATTTGTGAAATATACCAAAAATTAAGGAAAATTACGGTTTATTTTTCAAATTAAAAAAAAAATAATAATAAATATGATGTAATTTTGTTGAATTGCCACTCTTAAACAATAATAATACAGTCAATCCAAAGCTACCGTGAAATTTTATCAATATCAAATTTTGATGTGGATATAGATTTTTCAAAAGTTCAATATTCGAATAATAAAGCTCATATTGAAAAAAAAAATTCCTAAATGAGTCAATATTCAAGATTTTTTTCTGATTTTCAAAAATAAATCTTCAGAACCCAAAATGACTCTAAACATCAAAAATTCATTAAGAAACGACATAAAATCTCCTCTAGAAAATGAATTTATTTTTCGATCACATTAGAAAAATATTTTGATATCAACTCATTTATGAAAGAATATTTTCAATATAAGCTTTCTTATTCACATATGTTTCGATTTAAAAATCTATATAAATATCAAAATTTGATATTGATAAATTTTCACGGTAGCCTTGGAACAGCTGTAATATAAAAAAGATTATCATTATATTTGGAACTTACAATTATAATTTTTAAATTAGTTTACAGTCTTTCCAAGGCTACCGTGAATTTTTATATGAATCAAATTTTGATGCTGATATAGATTTTTAAAAAGTTGGATATGAGGATAAGAAAGCTCATTGAAAAAAAAAATTCCTAAATGAGCTGATATTCAAGAATTTTTTCTGATACAAGAAAAATTAATTTTTAGATCCCTAAATTGCTTCAAACCTGGAAAATCTGTTGAGATTCCACTTAAAAGTTTCTCTTGAAATACCTAAAATATTTTTGATCTTATCACAAGAAAATCTTTGAAACAAGTTGATTTGTGAAAATTTTTTTTCAATATGAGCTTTCTTATCCTCATATCCAACTTTTTAAAAATCTATATCAGCATCAAAATTTGATTCATATAAAAATTCACGGTAGCCTTGGAACAGCTGTAAACACATTTATTTTTACACAATCAATTTTTTCAAAAATTATGAAAAGAAAAGTAATTTGGAATGAAATTCAAGTGTTGGTAATTCTGTGTGTCCACAAAAAAACATATTTTTTACTGATTTCAAAATTCAAACTAAACAGTAAAAAATGATTCATAATAATTTTATATGATTTAAAATTCTATCAACTATTTTTGTATTGACTTGAAGTGGATCCCAATCATTCAAAAATCATGAATGTGGTTCACATTTGAGTTGAAACAGCTGTTATTCTTTTTTCAAATAATAAATTTGATTTTTCATATTCGATCCGATTAGAATAAATGGAATAAAATTAAAATCGGTTATTTTTTGAATTACATGATTAAAAATAAGAAACGAATTTTTATCAAGTACTGACAAAACAGTTCGAGATAAAATTTATGGATCATTACTGCAAGTAGGGAATTTGGTGGTATTAAAATTACCCCTAAAAAGGTACTTTTTTCTCATTTTTACAACACTTTACAACCAATAAAAGAGTATTCTGTTTTTAGGTTAATCTATTTCAGGGTTCTTGATGTCATTGAAATTCAAACCAAGAGAATCTCAATTGGGTAATAAACTGATAAATAGAGATTAATACAATTTATGATTCTCATGATCTTTTAGAAATTACTAAAGAATTATTGATTTTTACTTTACTCAATCAACTTTAAAAATTTTCAAGATTCAAGAAAAAAATTTTTTTCTTAAATACTTTTTTTTTGAAAAGATTTACAACACACAATCTGAAGTAAACAATCATATTTACCAACGAGAATAAAAACTAAATCAAATTTTATCATCATTTTAAACTTGTTAACTTGTTTTTCAAAAATTTGAAAATCTGGACAAACAGGATCATATCTTGAGGATTTTGAGAAAATGTGAATTATAAAAACTTTTGAGAAAGAGTCCTGTTATTTGGTAACTAAAGCGATCAAAATTTTCAATCAAGAAAAAAAAAAATTCGAACAAAATTCAAGCAAATAAAACAATTGACAAAATCGTAAACAGGTGAAGGAAAATACATAATATAACTGATTTGATTTGAATCAATAAATTGTTGAATCTGACTTTTATCCTCTAAATATTTTTCAAAAAATCAAAAGAAAATTTTTAACAAAAAAACATGTAAGAATTTTTTAAAGTTTGTTGACGAAAATAGTAATTTTTTCTAAAAACTATAAAACTTTTCCAATGTGCTCCCAAGTGGGAGATTTCTTGTTAACAAACTTAAGGTTTTTAAGAGCAAAATAAACACTTTAAGGAAAGAATAAAAATGTTTGTGGTTGTTTAATTTTTTTTTATTTCTGAAAATTATTTTCGATTTTTCTTTGTTTTTCTTCCCCAAACATTTTAAATTTTATTATTAAATTAAATTTTTTGCATCTAGAAACCTCAGGTTTTTAACAAGTGTCCTTTAACTTGAGGTCTCATGGGAAAAGTTTTGTTATTTTTTAGAAAAATTACTATTTTATACAACAAACTTAAAATATTAAGTCAGCAATTTTAAATTTTATTTTGTTGAATTTATTTTTTCAACAAAAAAGTCTATCATTATTCTAAATTCATTAAAAGAGTTTGTTTATCAAGCTTAATAGAATTTTTTTGAAAATAAATTAAAAAATAATTTGAAAACCTGAAAGAATAATTACAAATTAAAAAAAATTATAGATTTGAGAATTTTCTCATTTGCAAATAAAGAATATAAATTTTTTAAAAAGTTCTCTAATTAAGCTCAAAAGTCTAAGGTATGCTATTATTATATTTTTTTGTGATGAACTTTAAATTAAAAACTCAAATAAAGTTAATGATCCAATTCCAAATTACTGAGAATGACAAAAGTTATCTCTTTCTCGACTTTTTTTTTCAGAGAGAAGGTTAAAAGGGGTACTGTTTAAATCTAACTCATGAGCTAGAAAAGTCTCCAATTAAATCAATAACATATCTGATCAATATGGTTTTTTATCAAAAAAATTTCTTCTTACATACTCAAATATCAACCCTTTTGTTGTTATTTATCACCTTATTTGGTTTTTAGAGTGATGGATAGCAGATATTAGATGGGAGTAATTTCATTTCACAAATTCTGATCAATTATTGGAACATGAAAGAAAATAATCAATTTCAATAAAACTCAAAAGCTTTTTCCTTTTTATGCCTTTTTTAAAATCAAGCCAACAATCTTTTAAAACATCCCACTCATAAGAATATTTCAAATCTCATCTATTTTTAAAAATTTTGTAAACAGCAACCTCACCGAATGATTTTTTCAAAGTTTTGTTCTAAAGATATAAACATTTCAAAAAGTTGTTAAAATTTTCAAATAGATCTTGGAATTTTTAGGTTAAGAGTAACGAAAAAATTTTTTTCTTCTCAAAACCTCGAAAAAAAAAAAAGTATTTGTTTAATGACTTGAATCTGAACAAAAATATGTTTAAAAACGCTTTCAGGAATAAAAATATCTTCAAGATTTATTTCATCAGAATTTTTTCTTGAATACAAAGTTAAAAAAATAGTTCATTAAAAAAGGAGTTTGTTGTGTTCTTTTAGCTGAAATTTTGTACCAAAATAGTGAATAAAAAAGAAAAAACATTCCAAATTTTCAATCCAAAATTGAAATTTAAAAATGCAAACTATAAAAATGCAAACCATAAAAATACAAACTGTACAGTAACTCTAATCAACAACACTCTACAAAAGTTGATTTCTTAATATTCACAAACATTTTTTTTTAATCATTTAGAAACTCAATCAAAAACATAAAAACCAAAAAGCTATAATACAAGAAACAAAATTAGCTTTCAAAAAATGAATGACCGAATCAAAACAACAGATTTTTTTGGTCTTGAAGAAAAGTTATTGAACCTTGACTCTGATGAATTTAATGAAATAACCAATTACTTTAGTTCTCTTACACCATATAACCTTTTTGACTCTACAGATTTACCATCGCTTGAAGAAAATTTTGAGCCTTTGGCAACTAATGAACTAAAAATAGATTTTAAATACCCCTCAACCACAAATCAAAGATTCACTTTATTGAACAATTCAAATTCTGATTCTTCTTTTTGTCTGGGCAGCTTTCACAATTCCGAAAAAGAAAACACTACAAAAACAAACATAAATGAAAACAAACAAGAGACAGAGATAAACAAGATTACAAAACAGAAAAACAATGATAATAATATCAATTACAAAGAAATAGAGTTGTTTCCAATTTCAACCCTACAAGACGAACACAATATTAAAGAACTATCAATCGAGGATTTGATTTCCAAAATAGAAACGAACCAGAAGGATAGTGATCAAAAACAAAAATCAAGTTTGTCTAGAACCACAAATATTAAAAGAAACATTCACATGAACCCAAAAACAAACAGTAACGTGAATACAATAAAGAAAAAATATGAAAATCAAGATTGTAAACATAATGAAGAAAATTCTGTCCCAAAAACCCAAACACAAACCAAATATCGAAAAAGGGAAGTGTTTGAGAATGACGAGGAACTTGATGAATATTCTAAAAAGAGAACAAAATCAAATATAGTAGAGTCTGGTAAACAAATTTTTAAATTAGTAGCGGGTCAGATGTGGGTTATTTCAGGGGGCTCTTCATACAGAAAATTATCCCCGTACACTAATAAGTTGATTACAAAACTTGGACAGGTCTTAAAAGCGAGCGACAAAGAAACTAAGAACTTTGAAAATAATTTAAAGTATTTATTAACCAACTCGAGGAGAACTTTCACTGAATTTATTTTGGAAATTCTAATTGGTGTATTATCTCTTATCCATTTAGAAGACGAAATTGGGAATGTCGAAGAAAATAACAATCAAAAACATTCTCTTGAAGATTGGATAAAAAAGGATCAAAGTGTTGTAAAGGACTGTGACACAAAAATAGAAACTGAACAAGAACAAGAAAATCACGAAGACAAAGACGAAAAAGTAAGTGAAAACTTGGATTCGATTAGGCACAACGCAAATTTACCACAAATCTCAAAAAAATTGTTCCAAACACTTTTCCAAATTGCAGAAACTCATTACAACAAAAGTAATCAAGATTTAGCATGGCAAGAAATCCAAAAAATAAATGAAAAAGAAGAATCATTAAAACAAGAATTACTCAAAATCTATGAACAAATCTTTTCAGAACAAGTATTATTTTATTGGTTTGATAAAAGATTTGTTGATCAAGTTGAACACATTTTTGAGCCAGAATTACGCACAAAGTTTTATAAAGATCATTTCTTTGCTTTTGGGAGATCCAAATTCATTCTTTCGTGCCTAATCCTTGCAAAAGAACTTGTGGATAACCACGAAATCTGTAAAAATTACTTCGATTTAATTGATTTTGAAAATCGAAATGATCCTTTAAAGTTATATTCAAATAATAGATGCAAAAAGCAAAAAGTCATCAAGAATTTGATTGTTAGATTTAGTTTAAATGGTGGGGAGTTTTGGAATGTATTATCAAACGACTATATGGCTAATTTGAAGTTTAGCCCAGAAAACATTACAGAGTATTTCCCTTTTAAATCAATTATTTTTCATCCTTTGGTGTCGGAAAACGGTTCAATAAAAAAATATAAAAAAGCGAGTTCTCACAAAAAAAGAGTCACCACATCTCAACGCCAAAAAATTAATTCAATAATTAACCTTAATTGGTGTTTAAAAAAATCAATTTTTTAGTCAATTTTTTATTGTGTAGTTATATATTATTTCAAATACATATTTTTTCTGATTAATAAGATATTATTTTTAAAACCATCATTTAATTTTTTTCATTTAGTTTTTTTAATTGGTGCTTTTAGTCCTCTTTATCTTATTTTGAAGATTATATTTAAAATAAAACAAAAAACTATATTTATTTTAAATTTTTTTTTTTTTATTTTAACAGGAAAAAAATAATATTTCTAATAATAGACAAAATGTGAATTTAGTAATAAAAACCATGTGTTAATAATAAATATCTTTTTCACCAATATCTTTGAATATCATTTTTTTTTTTTTTTTTTGTAACTTCGAGGGTTAGAAATAGAATTAATGCTTTGATAAATTCAAGCTCTATTATTTTAATATTACACATAAAATTCAACTATTTCAATCTGTTGTCATTTTGCAATTGTTAAATAAACCTGTTTGATTTAATCCCCAAAAGAAATATACACAAACCAAAAGTTGGAAAAAAAAAAAAAATCTCAATAATCTTTTGAAAATGAAATTTTTGGAGATTAGGTTAAACACTTTCTTATTGAAGCTATGAAAGTACATTTTTTTTTTTTTTTTTTTTTATTTAACAATTCCAGTATATAATAATTAACAATTTTACCTTAGCCAATGAAAATTTATAATGGGCAATCCGAATTATTTTATTTTTTTGTGTATATTGGAATACAATATATTATGAAATAATCATTTAAAGAATACTATAGAGAGAAAAAAAAAAATATCAGAAATTGAATTTTTTAGAAGGTTAGAAAGTTTGACTGAAAATATATTGATCAAAGAAAGTGGGTAGAATTTGAAAAAAAAATTAGAAAAATTAATAGTATTTTTTGAAAACTACTGGTTCTATCAGATCCATGTTCAAGGATATTTCTATAATATATTTAAAACCAAGTATATTTTAAAATGGGGTAAATAATTATATCTATAAGAAATTTTTTGATTTTATAACCCTTACAAAATAAATATCAGATTTTGGAAACAAAAAAAGTTTTCATAACACTAGAATGGAAAAATAAAATTCTAAATTCTAAGTTTGAGAAAACTACTAATTGGATTATCGTTTGATCCTTGTTAATCAAGTTTATTCATTATATAATCAATATTTCAGTTCTTAACTCTCTTGGGGTTGTTGTATATTGTTTTTAATAGTAGTAAAATTTTTGAAAATCACTAGTTAAGAAAAAAAGATCTATTTTTGGGGTAATTTTTTTTAAATGGATGTAACAGTGGATTTTCTTTAAATTCAACTTTAGGGTATTTTTTTGATTAGATAATAACTAATAGTTTTGAAAACATCCTTATCTTCTAAAAAAACTCAATTATAAAAAAAAAATAACTGATGATAAATATTGGAAGTGTCCGTAGAGTGCCTAGGTTTTCTTGAGGTTTTCTTTATTATATATAAAAACTATTGATTTTATAAATAAACAGAAAACTCAAGTAAAGCTCACAGTGATTTTCCAGGATTTAAAAGAATTGGGTAGAATCTTTGGTTTTTCTTCATTCTTTTAAATTCTGGAAAACCTAACAGAGTTTTTTTTTAATTTTTGGAATAAACCGAAAATTATTAAAAATTTTCCATTTATTACAAAAAAAAAAAAAAACCTAAGGGAAAATCTAAAAAAAAATTTTTTTCAATTCAAAATCACAAATAATTCTTAATTAGTCCCAAGAAAAAATTGATTCCCCATTTTAAAGATATTCATCATATTTAAATTGCTTTTAAAATATAATAAAATGACACCTTAACTGTTAAGAAAAAAATTTTCAAATTTTTTACTATTAAATTGAACAGGAATATTAATAGAACCTATAAAATTGGATTTTTCAACTTAAATTGTAAAATATCTTTAAAAATATATTATTTGATCTAAGATCTTTTATTAACCAATAGTGTTTATTATAATTGAAGTTACTTAACGTAGTAAGTACATTTTTCCCTTTTGAAAAATTTTACTTGTGTAAACCTTACTAAAAAAGATTTTTTGAGTGCCACGAGAGATTGATACATTGAAACTAAAACATAATTTACTACTCTGTTTGTGAAAAGAGTCAAAGTAATTCAGAGTTGAATCTTTCATTTTCGCTTTTGAAAATTGGTGATTTTTTGAACATTTTTTTTTAATTAATTTTTTTTTTTTATTAGATTTGATTTTGGATCTAGAAATATTTTTATACGAATGAGTGAAAAATAAACCAAAAAATAAACCAAAAAAACACACAAAAAGGTGTGTATTCAAAATAAATAGTTTCTTTTAGAAGACCAAACAAGAAAGGTCTCCTTTTCAAATAAATTTGTAAGAATCAAAAATGAAAAAAAAATAAATCGATAAAAGTACATTTTTTAAGATTTCTTTACTTTTTTCACTTATTTTGAATGAATCTAAACAATTTATTACCTTGAATTTCTCACGTCATTACTATTTATTATTATTTTGCAAAACATTTTTTTAAAAATTTGCTTTCAAAATTCTTTTTTCAAATATTTTTATCAAACAAAACCAAAACAAGGAATACTATTTCAAAAATTAAAATAAAGGGGGTTGAATTCTCGGAATCAAAAAACAGTTACAACATATTTGAATCAAATCTAAAGAAAAATTTAAAAAAAAATTAATTCAGATTCAGAATTATTTTGAGTAGTCAATTTAATGGAAAATAAATAATTATAAAATCAAACTTTTAAATCCAACATATCTTGATTTCTATTAAATAATTTAATAAATATCCTATTTTCTGAACTCAAACAAGAATTAGATAAATTAAATACAAATAGAGTTTTTAAATTCATGTTGGAAATTCTTTAGAAAGAAAAAATAAGGGTGTTTGAAATATTCCCGAAAATTTTTTAATCACATAAAAACACGTTATGGACAACTTCTAAGAAACATTGGTACCTAATATACACAGTTTAACGGTAAAATAACAATTTTTCTTTCAGACAAAATATTTATTTTTTGAATTTTCTACTTTAAACTACTCTAAAGAGGTTTTGATACATTTTCAGTATATTTGTGTAATTGTTGGTATTTATTAGGGTAAGTGTAAAGGTATGCCAGGGTATTGGGAGGGTTGTGTTTGGTTTGGTATGTGTCTGTTTTGGTTAAACCAGTTCCTTTTATTGAATATGAAGTTAAATAAAGTTTGGTTTGTGTCACCCTATGTCGGATATAAGTATGTGTTGTACGATTAGATATTACTCGGTTATTTTTGGATTGTATTTAATATTCCAAAATTATGGGTAATGATAAACAATTAGAAATTTTCAATTCAAGTACATATTCTCTCATTTAGTTAATACCATTTCGAAATGATCAGAAATGTTACATTCATCTAGGAGACTTATTCCTTTCACACAAAATGGGTTGAATACCATTCCCTAAAATTTAATTTTTTTGAATTTTGATATTTTCAGAAAAAAATTTTTTTTCAAAAATAATTGCCAAATTTACCTTTATACTCAGTATTAGACTTCAGTGTTTCATAGAAGTTGTTCATAACGTGTTTTTTCGTGGTTGAAAAATTTTCAGGTATTTTCAGGAATATTTGATAGATTCAAAAAATAATTTTTTTCTCAAAAATTTTACAAACAAAAGTATTTCCATGAAGAATTAAAGACAAAATCAAATTAAGAAGAAATAATTGTATCAAATTTTACAGATAAGATCAAGAAATAAAAGACTTGTATTGTTTTTTAACAGTTTTATCATTTTTTTGAAATACATTTCTTAAGTTGGTATGAAAATAGACTATACTAGGATAGATTCTTCTTCGGTATTTATTAAAATATAAAATATTTGGTCAAAGAAATGATTTGAAGAATTCATTTTCCCAGAAATGATGGCACTCAGAATTTGAAAAATGTACAACTCCCTTAGGGGTAAAATTAGCAAATATTTACTTTTTTTACATTAACTTTGAATAAAGTATTATTAGTCTTTCAAAAATTATGAAACTTTGTAAAAGAGTTGAATTTGAAATATTTTTTTAGAAGAATCCTTTTATGTGCTTGAACTAACAAAAATTATTCATTTGGAAATTAAACGAAAATTTTCTTGGATTTTAAAGTACGACTTATTAAGAAACTAATACCACACTTACTAATTGTTTATTACGTGTTTGGCCTTTTAGTGTCAATGAATTATCATAAAAAGAAACCTGACTTTATTTTACATCCAACATTTACTCTTTTGGTATCAATTATTTAAATAAGAGTAAAATAATAATAAATATACAAAAATGTTTTTATTTTTTTTATTCATTTTTCTATTTTTGAAAATGTTTTTATCCCCTTTGAATAATGTACGTTATTGTTCTATATTCTCAGAAAACTTGTAAATTAGGTGAAAACATGTCTTCTTGGAAACAAAATGTTTTTAAAGTCGATACACAAGATGCAAAAAAACGAAATTGAACCAGAAAGTTTAAAACTATTTTTTTGCATTTATCAGTATTTCTGACCAATTGACATTTTTTAAAAAAAAATCACGAAGTTGTAAATAGTGTCCACAATCAATCATTTATTCCATTCACTCTCACTTTCTTCAATTGCATTTATAAAGTCTTCAAAAAATATTTTTCATTTTTTCATTTTACTTCTTCAATTGAAATCAATCCTTATGCCACCAAAAACCCAAAAAAGAAAAAAAAAGATAAACAAAAATTTTGTAAGTCATACCCACACCAAATAATAAACCTTTTTGGTTCTTTTTGTTTTTTCTTTTTTAACAACAATTTTTGGATCTTTTTTTTAATAAAAATAAACAAAAAACCAAATCCCACAAATCCTATTTAAACTCAAAAGAGAAAAAGAACAAAAAGAATCTTTGTAAGAAATTTGATCCGTGAAGTTGCTGGATTTTCTCCCTATGAAAAAAGAGCAATTGAAATGCTTAAGCTTGGCTATGAAAAACGTGCACTTAGATTCTGTAAACGAAGACTCGGAACACAAAAAAGAGCAAGAAAGAAAAGAGACGAACTTGCTAAAATTGTTCAACAAATGAAAACACAATCTTTAGAAAAATAAACAAGAACCCTTTTTTGGTTTTTTCAAACAAACTAAACAAACCACACAAAAAAATAAATTCTATTTAGATCACGTCAAGGTGAAACAAGCATAGATTTGGTGTTTAATTTTTTTTTTTTTTTTTTGAATGGTTTCTTTGCTTTTTTTTTCTTTTTGATTTTGGATCGATCCAAAAATATTTTTTTTATTTCCTTAAGCCTTACTTTGGGCAGATTTAAACAAGACTTGAAGACAAACTAAATTCAAAACAATTTCGAACTCTAACACTAAAAAATTATTGGTTTTTTGAATTCTGCAAAAATCAAAAATTGTTTAGGTTTGGATCTTTGTTTTTGATATTTTCTCAAAAAAACAAACTTAAAAATAAACAATAAGAAAAAAAGAAGATAAAATTAAAGATCAAGAATTCTAAAAACATGAAACAAACGTTCTCAAGACATTAAGTCATTCTCGTAAGTTAACCAATTTCAAACTCCTTTTATTTTTTGTTTTTTTTAGAGAGTGTACAAAGAATTGCTTGAGATCATCAAACTCCAAGAAAATGATGCAATTTTATTAAAATAAAATAACAAAAGTCTAATTTATACATTTTGGTTTGACTATTGGTTTGAATAAAGAGTTTTTGACTTTATGCCAAAAAAGTCTCATAAATACAAAATATTGTTTTGAGAGTTTTCGATTGATTGTTTGCTACTGTAATTTTCCAATGAAAAAATGAAAATTTTTATTTCATATTCTCCAAAATTTTTATATGAATTATTATTTGACAACCCTTAAAATATTTTTCTAATGATTTAGAAAGGATATTTTTAGACAATAAAAATAACTTCCTAACTTAACTCAAAGACAAAATTTTTTCTCTGTTAATGATGGTTGCAGTAATAATTAATATTCAATTTGGAACTTGAAATAAAAATTTTCATTTATTGATTGGAAAATAACAGTCTCCAAAAAAAGAGGTCAAATTTATTTTAAAATATCTTTATTAAAACTCCATCCTCAAAAAAAGTATTTAAAGATTCAAAAGTATAATTCAGAATCAATTGTTGACTCTTGATAATAATCCAATTTGTTTTTTAGTATTTTATTAAGAAAATCAAAGACATGATAATTTCTGTTCTCAATTTTTTATAATATTTTTAAAGTGTGAAAATTTGTGATTATTTTTTTCTTTTTGATAGATAAAAGTCTTTATCAAAAAGGTTTAATCTTCATAAAATCTTCAAATGAATGGAAAACATATAACTATATTTTATTGTTTTAAAAAAAATTTATATCCCTGTCATATTGCCCATTTTTTTTATTGGAATTGATCCGTGACTCATTTTGTGTAAAAAAGTGCTAGTTTTTTTTTTCATTTTTTAAGAAATATTTCAATGAACATCTTTTGAAATAAATACTAAAGTCATTGATTCAATTCTTTTCCCATATTTTATAAATATTTTGAAGAATATATTTCTAAATACAGACAATAGATACTGAATCTGCCAGTTTTTAATATTCTTCAAAATATTATATTCCCATTTTACAAATAAAAATCATTCCAAAGTGAATATTACAATCAGTTCCACTTTTAAGAGACAAATTTCAACGAAATTTAATGAACAAAAAAAAATCTCAAATTAAGGCACAAAATTCAGATTCTATTAAAACAAATTGTAAAAAAAAAAATTACAAAATTTGTGCCTTAATTTGAGATTTTTTTGTACCTTAAATTTCTTGAAATTTGTCTCTTAAAAGTGGAACTGACTATATTTGAAATATATAAAAAATAATTATTATTTGAAATATAAAAAATAATTCCTATAATTTTTTTTAATTACCTTATTTTTTTATTTTTTTTCATTTTTACATTTATTTTTAGTTGAATTTTTTAAAATAGTGATAACAGATTCTTTGAGGTATTATTTAAAAAAATCAAGTAAAAAAATAAATATTTTTTAAAAATTATTGCATTCTCCTGCAGAGCGAAACAACATGAAAAACAGTATTAAAATAAATAAAAAAGCAAAATTTGTCAAAAAATTATTTATATCCAAAATGTTATTATTAAATTAAAGGGAAATTATATAACTAGTCTTCGAATAATATATGTAACTTAATATATTTTTCAATTCATCTATATAAATAAAGTCAAAAGAATATAATAATAATATATTTAAATAAATTATTCTTCTTTTTACAATCACTTTAAATAACAATTTCTAAAAAAACAAAATAAAAATAATAAAAACATTAATAAAGAAAAAGACATCATTTTTAAGTGACTAATTTAATAGTTGACCATTCGCCATCGGAAAACCCAACAATTAAATAGTTATCATTCTGAGAAAGTTGCAACGCAGAAATTTTGTTTGACAGTTTCCATCTAAAAATAATTTTCAACTCAGAAACTTTGATCATATATACAGTGTTTTCAACACCACAAAACATGTAGTCATGATTTTTTGAAAATGCCCAGCATTTGATTATGAATTTGGGTAATTTTTTCAAAACTTTACCATTTAAACTAATCAAAATTAAGGTTTTGTTTGATAGTTGGGCAATGATTTTGCCGTTGAATAAAATTTTTATAAATAAGATCTGTAATTTTTTTTGGGAGTATTCATCTTTGAAAGAAATATTTTTCATCACCTTGCCGTTGTTTAGGTGGTTTATTAAAATTCTACCGTCCTTTGAGCCAGAAACTACAATGTCCAAATTAACGTTCAAGTCGACGCATAGTATTTGGTCTAATTGGCTGTATATGACGATTAATGGGCTTTCTGAAATTTGCCCGTTTTCGCTCATTTTCCAAATCGAAATTGAGCTATCCTGAGAGCCGATCGCCAAAAATTCTTTATTTATCTTACAGCAGTTAATTACATTCTGATGATAATTAATACATTTGATCAGAGTTAAATGCTCTTGGCTATCTTTGTTGGTAACTTTTAAAATTTTAAAATGGTTTTCCCAGCAGTTAGTAATTACTAAAATCTTTTCGTTTTCCATACAATCAATGCAATTTTGGAAATTAAAATGCACAGTTTTGAAAGGTGTTCCTAAGTGTTTCAAAGTTTCCTCGGCCCACCTACTTATTTGATTTAAGGAATCAAATTTTAAAAAATCATAATCCCCATTTCGGTTTACCATCATGAGATCTTTGTTTAAGAATTTTAACCAAATTATCGGTGATCGTGTTAATTGATTCCCATTTTTTTCTTGTTTCTTTAAATTGGGCTTTTGGTTTTTTGATTTATTTTTATTGGTATTTTTTTTGATTTTACTTTTATTCCAGCTCTTGTTCTTGTTTTTGTTTCGATTTAAATTAAATGACGGCGAAGAAATTTCAAATTTTTTATTGATTAATAATGTTTGGAAATTATCTAAAGGCTTTTGTAACGCTTTATTTCGACTTGGATGTGGAGTATGGAAGATTTGCATTGGCGTTTGGCCATAACTTTCGATTTGCAATTTGATGCTGTTTCGATATTTCTCATCTTCAATTTTATCCACGTCAAATAAACCTTCATACGTTATATAATAGAAGACATTATGGGCTTTAACTGCTTCTTCACCTCTTTGCTTAAATCCAAAAATTAAATCAATCCAATGGTTTAAATGTTCACTGACATAATCTGATTCTAAAGCTTCTCTATTAATTCTTATAAACTCTTCTGCAGAGTTGTTTGCCCATGGAGGTAACTCAACACTATCAATTTTTTTCCCTTCTTGTGTTTGTCCAAAATTGACATTTTCGCCATTCTCTAAAAATTCTGGTAAATAAAAAAATTCTGGTATTAATTCTTTAACATCAGACGCTAATGTTGTAACATTGTCCCAAATAATCTCCATTGATTGGAAAAGCCTATCAGCGTGATCAAATTTCCCTCCTATTATTGATTTTTTTTTTTTTTTTTTTTTTTTTATCATTAATTGATTATAGAAATTAAAAAATTATTATTTAGATATTTATATTTGTTTAGATTCATTAAAAATGCTTTAATGTTTTTTTTATAGAATACTTTAATATTTCATAAAAAAATATTTTAATGCTTTAATATTTTTTTTAAAAATATTTACAAAAAATTATAATAAAAAAAAAAATATATTTGTTTTATACCTTGAAACTCGATATTAAACGAAGTATATGGTTCAAGACGCAATAAATAAAAAAGTACAACACCCGGTGAAGAATAATGTGATCCGTAATGGAAGGGTGGTAATGATTCATCTGTGGTTTGAGCAAGTAATGAATAACGCTCAATACAATCATTTAATCTTTTTGCTGTTAAAGCGCCTATGGGCTTTGTTAGATCCCTATAATTATTTCGATCACTTAAATCAAGTTTTTCACTACTATAATTTGAAATGATCCATGGAAAAATTGGATATCTATTTATTTGAGAAAAAATAAAGAATGTAAAAAAAAAAAAAAAGAAAAAAAAAAAAGCAATTCTTAATATCAGTTTCTTCAAAAAAAAAATAATAATATAAGATTAAAAAAAAGAATTATTTACTGAGAAAGATCATTATAATTTCTACCAGATATTTTGTTTATTATCATTAGATAATCAAAATTTGAAATTTGTCGATTTTGCCATAATTTAGTATAATTTTCCAATTTTTTTTTTTCAAATTTTTTGGGGAAATTTTTCAATTTTTTACCCAAAATAGTTTTTTGGAACAAAATCTCACAAAATTTCTTTCTTTCATTTTTGTCGAAAGAAAAAAATAAACTTTTATTTGTATTTAAAAAAATTTCAATAGCGTTATGTTCTAAAAGATATCTGCGATAACAAATTTCTTTAATCTCTGTTAAATTCCAATTTTTTATTGTGGATATTTCATTTTTTTGGTTATAAATATAAAAAGAGATCGAAGTGTCAGTAATTTGAATAATTCCCTTAATTTTTGACATTAATTTGATTCTAATTGTAGGTATTTCCAACAAAATTTTATTGTTTTTTAAATTATCTTCCAAAATAATTTCCTTTTCATTCAAATTTTCTTCAATGTCACTATTATTGTGATTGTGATTGTGGTTGTGGTTGTGATTGTGATTGTGATTGCTATTATTATTGTTGTTGTTTTTATTGTTTTCATTTGGGCTATTAATGCTATTGTTTTGATTTTTCAACTCTTCATAATTATTTTTAAAATCATTTTCAATAAAAAATAGATCGGTTAATTTATAAGTGATCATTGCGGATTTTGGAATTATTTTTTTATCTTTAATTTGATCCTTTATAAGGAGTTTATCTGGGAAGGCAGCTTTGTTTAAATGAACTTCATGTTCCCAATTGATCTTCAATTTCTTTCTCATATATATCTCATTAAAAGTATTATCTAATTTCCAACCAATTCCAGGGATTTTCCCAGAACTAGTGTAATAAAACTTGACTAATAAATTTCTTTCCCATTGAATTAAATTTTTTGATATTTTAATATTTTTTTTTTTCATTTTGAATTTTAAATTAAATATTCTTTTGTTTTCACAGTCAATTTTTGGTTGAATATTTAATTTGTGGAATTTGTTTTTTAATTCATTATTTTGAATTAGTTCATTCGCATTATTTTTTTTTAAGTTATTAATATCAATCAAATATTGATTTTTTATGATTTGTTTTAAATTATTAAAGTTTTTTCCTTGATTAATTAATTCATCATAATTAGAAACAAAATTTTCAGAAAAAAATTGCGATATTTTTTTTTTTAAATTTTTATTAATTAATGAATTTAATAATTTTTTATCTAATTTGTTTTTTGAATTATCAAGATAATTTAAAAAATTTTTATTTTTCTGCAAACTAATATCATTAGAATTTTTGTTATTATTATTAATAAATATATTTAAATTTTGATGATGATTCTGAATAAAATTATGTACTTTTTCATAATTATTTAATTTTGGCGTTTCTTGTAATTCTTTCATTAAACCATAAAAAATAAATAATACACTTTTTTTGACATGTGTCGATTTTCCAAAAGATTTTTGAGAAAAATATGGATTTAATTTATTAAATGAATTTAAAATATTTATATTAAAGTGTGATTTTCTTAGTCCTAAACAATAAAAATTTAAAATGTTATTAACTAAATTATCAATTTCTCCATTATTCTTGTTATTATTATTATTATTATTGTTGTTGTTGTTGTTGTTGTTGTTGTTGTTGTTGTTGTTATTATTATTATTGTTGATGTTATTATAAAACTGGTTGTTAAGATTTTTATTTTGGGAATTTTTATTAAATTTATTTATTTTTAATTTATTTTTCATTGTTAAAAATTTAATCATTTGATTATCAAAAAATCTTAAAGTTTGAAATATTGAAAAAATTTTTTCAAATAATTCACTAAAAATTAAATAATAATATATTTCATTGTTATTGTTGTTCTCTTTGCTATTGTTATTGTTATCATTGTTGCTCTCTTTATTATTATTAATATTGTTGTTATTGTTATTGTTATCGATTTTAAATTGAATAGTAATTATGTATTGTTCAATAGTTTCTATAAATTTAAAGAGGTTGGGAAATAAATAGGGGCTTTTTTTTTCAATTTTATTAAAAATGTTTTTACTATTAGTTACATTATTTATTATTGTGTTTATTTCATTTAATAAAGAATCGAGGAAATGACCAAGAATTAATTTCAGTAAAGTAATTTGAAAAAGTATTGGTTTTTTAAAAGTAATTTTTTCAATAATATAAATAATGTTTACTACAGTATACCAACCTTCTTTTTTTTTTAAAACAAAATTTAAAAATATTTGAGAAAAAAGTTTTATAATGATCCCATTTACTTTAATTTTAATTTTATTTTTTCCCTGTAATATTTTTTTAAATTTATTAATTTCAATTTTTTCAATAATATTATTTAAAATTGTGGGGATTGAAATAATTGGTTGGTATTTTTTATTAATTAATAAATTAAAATCAATTAAATTGATCAATAATGAAGGCCACTCGATAATATTTGTAAATAATTCCAAATTATTTATTGAGGTATATTGGATAATACCCAAAATTTCACTTAATAAATCTAAGCTAAACTGGTTAATTTGATTATTTATTGATTTTAGTACAATTTTAATAAATCTTGTATTCTGGAAATTTAAATTAATTCTCATTGCATTGTCGTCATTATCATTTTTATTATTATTATTATTCTTATTATTTTTATTTAATAAAAAAAAATTTAATAAATCTATTGAATAATAATCTGGTTCAATTTTTGATAAATAATTCGATAATATTTTTAAACTTGATTCATTAAAATTAATTGATTTTATTTTAATTAGAATTTTTAATATAATAGTTAAAATCAATTGGTTTAATCCAATTGGTTTTTTTTATTAAAAAATAAATAAAATAATCTAATAACTTATATAACAATTGATCATTTAAATTAATTATTGAATTTGAAATAATTAATTTAAAAATTAAAGTAAAAAAATTCTTTAAAATGGTAATATTCTTAATTGGAATTAATAAATTTAATACAAGAACTAAATTATTATAATTACAAGTTTTTTTTAATTAAAATTTTTTCAATTAAATTAATTATTAAATTTATTAATTTATTCATCTTTATTTTATTATCATCACCATTATTATTATTATTATTGGTAGTGGTATTAATATTATTATTATTATTATTATTATTATTATTATTATTATTACTATTATTATTGATGTTGTGATTATTAATATAATATTTATTATTATGAAAAATTTTGGAATAATTTAATAAAAAATTTTTAAAAAAATCGATAATTTTCTGAAATTTCAATTTATTGAAATAATTCTCGTCAAAATTAAATAAATAAATATTTAATATTTTAATTATTTTTATTTGTATTTTAATTGTGGCATGTATCCATAAATTATTATTTAATATAAAATTTTTTTAAAAAATAATATAATGTTTCATTTGTAAAATAATCAAAAATATCTGTAAAATTTTTTAAGATCTCTTTAGTAATAATTTTAGGATTTAATAAATTAAAAAATAAATAAGATAAAATTTTAAAACCTTTAATTTTTAAAAAATTAATTTGAATTGATTTATGTATTAATAAATTCATTAAAATTAATATATTCTGTTTAAAATTATTATTATTATTATTATTATTATTATTATTATTATTATTATCAGGGTTATCATTGTCAGTGTTACAACAAACCATTTCTTTGTTTATTTTTTTGAATAAATAATGGGAAAATATTTCTTATACCACCAATCGACAATAAAATTTTTTCTGGGAATTGTATATTTAATACATTTACATTTAATAATTGCCCATTTGTGTAATTATAATGAGGACTCAAATTTACACACTTATCGCTATAAACTGCATTTCCTTTATAACTTAGAATTAATTTTTTATTTAATTTTTGATAAATTGAATTACTATATTTTTTTGAATAATAAAGATAATTGATTTCTTCATTTTTCAATGTTTTAAAAAATACATTAATATAATTCATATGGCCATTAAAACAATTTTCATTCCGAGATTTGTTTATATTAAATTTACTACCTATTCTATTATATCTCATAAAAATATTTTTTAAAACAATTGAATTCATTTTCTGTATAATTAATAATTGATTATTAAAATATATTTTTGTAATTATTTTTCTTTTATTTTTTAATTGTCTTGATAATGAAAAAAAATTCCATTTATTGATATTAAAATCTTTTGGTAAATTTAATTTTATTTTTTGGGCTTTATTTTTAATAATTTCTTTAAAAATTAATTGGACTATGATTTCATTTTCATTATTGTTTTGTTTAATATTTTCAACTTTATTTTTGCTTTTGCTTTTTCCTTTGCTTTTAGTTTTATTTTTATAGTTGCTTTTGGTTTTACTTTTGCTTTTACTGTGGCCTTTTTTATTATTTTCGGAGCTTCTACATCTTTTTAAATAACATTCAAACCCAATAGTGAAATCATTATTAAAAAAACTAAATATTCTGGGTTTATTGTTTAAGTATCCTTCATTGCAAAGCCAACAAGTAAAAGAAAAGATTCTATAATCCAAATATTTTAATTTTGGTAAAATGATTGAAGAGTTTTTTCCTGTGAAATTGAAAAAGGATTCTTCGGTTGGTAACAACATTTCTTTTCGTTTTTTCATTGAAATCAAATTTTTAAATTTATTTCTTTTTTGTAGATTGGTAATATTCTCTAAAATAATTAATAATTTATTCGAGCAATTGCCGTTAGGCTGTAGTTTAATCTTGGAAAAAATGTTATTCAATTGTTTAGGTGTTAAATAATATTTTCCTAAATAACTAAATAAATCAATTAATTCATTATTGTAGATATTTGATTTCGGATTTTGTTTTTCGGATTTTTCGTTATAATAAATGTTAATAAACAATTCGTCAATTAAATATTTGCTTAAATTGATTGTATTGGATAAAGATTTTTTTGAAATTAACAAAAAAATGTTTAATAATTGTGGGAAATAAGCCTGATCATTTTTCAATGAATGGAATAATATCTTAATTAACCCTAAATTTTGTATTGTGTAATTGTTTTCAATATTAAAAGGCAATTCATTGCATATTAATAAATCTAACAAACATTGAAAGATTTTTTTTTTATCACCACTTTGAAAAATAATTGTAATATATTTAATAAATAATGTTATTTTGGTTTTAAAATAAAAATTTTTTAACACAAAAATGTTATTTTCAAAACATTTTTTTAATAACAATAAGGAATCAAATAATATTGCATTATTATAAGCATATCGCAGAATATTATTAGTAGTTTTAATATTGGTATTAGTATTATTAGTGGTGGCGGTTTCAGTAATATTATGATTATTATTTGAATTGTTCTTGGATTTTACATTGTAGTTTTGGTTTATTTTATAAATTAGTAATAAATTATTGAAAAAATTTGAATGAGCAATTTGTTTTTGTAATGGTCTTTTATTTTTATTTAAAAGATTAATTATTTTTTTTAAAAATAATTGAATTGAAATACCTTGATAATTATTTTTAATATTGCTATAATAATTAATTATCAAAAATTTTAATATATTTGATAAGGAATCAAACAAAGCCTGATTGATTGGAAACTGTTTAATTTCCGTTAGTAATGATAAAAGGTGATATAAAGAAAAACTCTTTGTTGATTCAATTCTTAATAAATTTACTAAACAAGTAAAAATTTTTCTATGGTAAATCTCTAAATTATTCTTATTGGTGGCAGCGTTATTTAATATTTTTCTCATTTTAATATTTCCTAAAAAATAATCAAAAATTTGTAAACAAATAATAACTAATTTATTGTTCTTATTCTTATATGCTTTATTGTTAGTGTTATTGTTATTGTTGTTATTGTTGTTGTTGTTGTTGTTGTTGTTATTGTTGTTGCTATTATTATTATTATTATTATTATTATTATTATTATTATTATTATTATTATTACTGCTGTTTTTTGAATTCCTTTGTTTAAACGGTTTATTGTTGATTATATCAATAATTAATAAAATTGTTTTCGAAGTGTATAACCAATTTCTTATTTCAATTGGTCTATTTTGAAATAATTTTTCAATAGAATTTAATAATAATATTTGTAAATCCTCATTCTTATTACTTTTTTTAAAAAAAACTAACCAATTATTTAATTCATAATTAATATCTTGACTAATTAATACAAAATGTTCAAACAAATTTAACACAATTGATTCTAAATTTTCAAATGCAATTAAAGCGTGTGAATCATAATTAATTTGATCATTTAATTGGTGGAAAAAAAAATCTGTAAAAAAAATTGTTTCCCAAGCTTTATATTTCCTAAATAATTGATATATTGGTTCTGGGATAATTAAATTATTAAAAAATAAATAGATTAGCTTTAAAAGGGATAATTGAATTAATGGTATTTTAATTTTTAAATAAATATAAAAATTATTAATTTGAGATTGCAAATAATATGTAAGTTTTTTTTTTTAAATAAACAAAAAAATTTTTTAATAATTTTTTTTAATAAATAATTTTCATTTTTCATTATTAATTTCCCATTAGAAATACTTTTTTGGATTAATTGTTTTAATTGAAAAAATATGTCATCTAAAGTTTCGTTATAAACAATAAAAGTTTGATCTTGTAGAGAAATTTTTTTTGCTTGCTTTTCATTTAATAAATGAGATTTTATTTCAAATTTTATCTTATCATTTCGATAATTATTATTATTATTATTATTATTATTATTGCTTATTCCGTTATTGTTAACATTCTCGTTGGTATTGGCTTTAGGGTTATTTTCTATTCCAATAGACTTTGTTAGGATCTTTTGGTTATCATTCAAATTCATTTTTATTGGGAATTTTTCAACAATCCAAATGATCAAATCTAATATATAATTATTGAAATTAGATTCCTTGGTTAAAAATATTGAAACCGATTGGTAAATCCTTTGTAAATCCGGTAATAATTGAATTAATATTAAAGATAAATTATAATATTCCATTTCTTCTTTTTCATTGGTTAATTTTTTATTTTGTAATTTCAGAATATCAAGATCAATGGAAATGTTAATTTTTTTTTCATCTGTAATACCATTGAGGAAATCTGAATTTAATTTTATGTCTATTAAATTCTTTCCATTTAAAGGTTTGATGGTTAGTAATTGAAATAATTTTTGAATGATAAATTTAAAGCTACCAGCTGGATCGTTTTCGTAAAATGGCAATATTGAACTTAAAAAACTAATAATTTGATTTTTGATTTGGGAAATGAATTGAGTATTAAATAATGAAATATTTTTTAATTGATGTAATTCACTGAATAATTCAAACAAACTTTGGAATAATTTATGTTGAACTAATGCTTTGATTAATAAATCGTGATTAATAATGAACAAAAATAATACTTCCAATATTGATGAAAATGTTTTTTGGAATAATACAAATAAGGCACTCGAATTGAAACACAATTTTTTGTTTCCTCCCAAATTCAGTATTTGGATCCTTTGTTTTAATATTTTTAATACTTGGAGAAATGTTTGAAAATAACTTTGAAATAAATGAAATAGCCCATTTTTTATTAAAATTTGATGTTTTGAAATATCAGAACAAAATAAGATAACGACTTTAAAAGAAATTAATAATTCAAAACAAAGCAATTCCATTTCTTGTTCTTGTTCTGGTTCTTTCTCGATTTCTTTTTCTTCTTCTTTCTCATTTTTTTCTTCTCGTTCCTTTTTATTTTTGTTTTTTCCTAGTTTTTGTTTTTTTCCATTCACATTTTTTTCTTTTCTTTTTTTTTGCCCAATGTTCTCTGTTTCTTGTTCTTGTTCTTGTTCTTCTTGTTCTTTGTTTTTTTTGTCTTTTGTATTTAAACAATGTTTTCCTTCCTTCTGTACTTTTGTTTTTAAAATTTTTGTTTCTGTTCAAAGTAAAAAATAAAGAAAAATTAAAATAAATTTAATGTAAAAGTAAATTGATTTAAATTATTTCTTGTATAATTTGATTTTGAATAAAAGTCTTAAAAGCCAATTCCGCAACAAGATATTAATTTTTTTTTTGATCATGTTGTTAATGATTGTTTTTAATTTTTATTTCTTATTCACTCAACCTTTTTCTTGTTTTTGTTGAAAAATATTTTTTTTTATTTTCTTTTTTTTTTTTTAAAAAGAAAAGATATCCGATAAATTATAATCTTACCTAAATTATAGATAGGATAAAAAAAGTTAAAGAAATTTATGATTTTAGACAAGTGCCGTCAAGTGTCGTAGAGTGCCTTGGTTTTTTGTTAATTTTTGAAACGAAAAGAAAATTAAATAAATTTTCTTTACAATTAAAAAAGTAACAAAAACCAAACAACTCTTTTCAGAATTCAAAAAAATTAAGGTAAATCAAAAATATTAATCAATTCTTTTAAATTCTAGAAAACCTAACAGCGGTTTTTTTTAATTGAGAAATAAACCGAAAATTTATTTAATTTTCAGTTTATTTCTCAAATTAAAAAAAAACTAACGCGGGTGCAGTAGAGTTCTGTCAAGTGCCTAGGTTTTCTTGTGGTTTTATGTTTTATTTGTAAAGTTTTCTAGGTTTTTTTGAGGTTTTCTATTTTATTTCTGAAGTGTTCTAGGTTTTTTTGAGGTTTTCTATTTTATTTCTGAAGTGTTCTAGGTTTTTTTGAGGTTTTCTATTTTATTTCTGAAGTGTTCTAGGTTTTTTTGAGGTTTTCTATTTTATTTCGAAAATCTATTGATTTTCTAAATAAATAGAAAACTCAAAAAAACCTAACGAAAATCTATTGATTTTCTAAATAAATAGAAAACTCAAAAAAACCTAACGAAAATCTATTGATTTTCTAAATAAATAGAAAACTCAAAAAAACCTAACGGCAAACAGGTGGTAATTTTGTTGAGCCACATCTCTTCAATAATAATAATAATAAAAAATTTTCATTTTTTTTTTTGATTCTTGATCTGGCATTGAATTCTCAGACTTTTGACTCATTGGCCCACCTAAATTATCAACAAGAGACATTTTGTAATAAAACCAGGTTATTCAAAAAAATCATTTAATAGAGAAATTTGTTTTCATTTTTGTAATTGTTCAGATTAGTTAGAGGAAATTTTCATAATGATATTTTTACAAAAAAGTAGTTCACTCTTAAAAAAAAAAATTAACCATTCCAATTAGAAAATCAAAAGTTAACCCAACACATCTAAATCCTAACAATTTAGAATTTCTATGAAATGTTAAAAACAAGAAAACTTTAATTTTAATTGTAAACTTGACGATAAATATCAGTTTTTGTTTTAATTAAATTTTCTTCACAGATCCTTGTTTTTTTAATTCTATAAAAATATCAAAAAAGTAATATATTTTTCGTTCTGGTTCTTTTTACACCCATAGATTGTGTTTTTTGGTTTCTAAAACTTCCAATTTTCGTTTTTTTTTTTTTTTTTTTGATGTGTTTATTGTAAAACCTTAAGAGACAATAAGGTAACCTTGAAATCAATAATTTATAAAAAAAAAATACTTTTTTTAAAAGTTTTTGTTCTCAAATTTGACGAAATATTGAATTTAAAAAAGGGGGTTTTATCAATTCAAGTTTACTACAATGTACAAATCTGACATCGAAACAATAACTTTACATCTATTCTAAATTTGCAAATTCTTATTTTTACAAGAAAGTTTACAATTAAAATTAAAGTTTTCTTGTTTTTAACATTTCATAGAAATTCTAAATTGTTGGAATTTAGATGTGTTGGGTTAACTTTTGATTTTCTAATTCGAATAGTTAATTTTTTTTTTAAGATCGCATAATACTTTTTTGTAAAATTATCATTCAGAAAATTTCCTCTTACTAATCTGAACAATTAAAAAAAATGAAAACAAATTTCTCTAATAACCGATTTTTTTAAATGATTTGATTTGATTTCAAAATGACAATTTTAAACCCAACTGAAAACAACTAAATTAATTTGTTTAATTTTTCTTTTTTATTGTGAGAATTCTAAAAAATAAAAATTCTCAAATTAATGTAATTCTTGTAATATAATAACAAACATCATTTTCATTCAATTTTGATGTTTTTTTTTGTCTTTTAAACTTTCAAAAATAGAATTTTTTGTTCTTTTTTTCCATTCTCAGAAATTTGAAAAAAAACAAATCAAAAACAAAATGTTCCATTTTCTTTTGCACTTTTTTGTTCTCTAGTATTGTTGAACAGACATTTTATATTGTGGATTGGTGTTTGATTATTTGACAAATTTTCTCAAGCAGTTAAAATAAAATTTTTGGAGTATTACGGATATGAATTGGTCAAAACAATTGGTCGTATTTGGATTAAATTGTAAGCATAAAGTGGGAGTGTTACAGCCAAAATCATGGGTATCTTTGTTATTTTTTTTATCACCATCAAGATATTTATTCAGAACAAAAGTGATCTTATTCTTTCTCAAAAGATTTGTTTTTCAAAGATCTGTTAAAGGTGTCTAAAAAAGCACCCCTTCGTTTTGACAAGTAACCAAAATGAAAATTAATTTATTTTTCAAAAGCAGAGAAAGAAAGGAAACCAAGAATAGGGAATTATTACCTTTTTCCATAATATTTTTGATCTCATTCAAAACAATTAAGGTCCTTTTTAGGTATTCAAATGAATAGCAATTTGTTTGAAGAAACTGATTTTTGACAATTTCTTTTGAAAATTTGAGATACCATTTTGTGCAACGATCCTTTTTTGATGGTTTTGTTTTTTTTTTTTTTTTGTTTTTGTAAAGCCAAAAGCCATAAGAAAATGATAAAAAGTTGGTTTGTTGGTAAAAAAGAAGTGTTTAAATGAGTACCTTTGTTCTTTCACCCCATAATTCGTTCAATTTTCCAGTGTACGGATTCTCATTGCTGTAATTGAATCTGTTAAAGGATAACCCTATTTTAGTTTGGTTTGTGGAAGTGAATCTTTTTTTAAAAAAGGCACACATTCTGTTAGGTATCCTTGAACTAAAAATGATGTTTTTTCAATTTTGATTACGATCTAAAATTCAATTGATGTTGTAGATTGGGTATGTAAATGAGAGAACTTGTGATTTTTCTCATTTTCTTCTCTCATCAATTCTTCAAAATTTTGCACTTAGTTGGTAATATTTATTTGAAAAAATTATTTTTTCAAATTTCAGAAAGTGATAAATTACAGAAAAAAAAGTAATAGGTATTGACTTCGTACATTCTCTTTGATTGGTTAAATTATTAGTAAATGGGCTGAATTGTGTTTGGTATTCATCTGATACCTCACTAGGTTTTTGAAATAAAACTGACAAAGTTTTCCTCTGAAGGTTTCCTACACTCTCTGTCTCTCAACTATTTGTATTCTCTGTTTTTTACAATTTTTTACCCAACAAGATTGTTTTTTCATTTCTCTCTAAAAGTGAACACTTCTTAACTTTTACTTCCAAGAGACTATTTTTTTTTTTTTTTTTGTTATTTGATTTTTGTCACATTAGAACACTTGAAAGAGGGAAACTTTGAAAAATGTTTAATTATTAATAAATTAAAGAACCAGTAACTCTAAGTGGTTTTTCATGGGAACATAACTAAAATGTCTTTATGTAATTTTAGAGATCCAGAGAATTTTTTTTTTAATGATGTTGAGGACCTTGTTTCTTTTTAATTTGTTGTTTTAAAGATTGGTTAGTGTTCACTTTTGGAGATTAAAGTGGTAGCGTTTGTGAAATTCCGCTTGGGAAGTGATCAAAAGAAATTATCATATATCAAGAAGTAATAAGTAAAAAAGGATTACTTTTGGAGCGAATTTGAAGTTCAATTTTCTAATGTAAATTTGATAAATTTGAAAGTTAAAAAGAAATTCTCAAACGACATCAATAGGCTTCTTCTTATACAACTTTCTTTTTCTATTTTCGAAATTATTTAGGAACTTTTCAAAAAGGATTGAAAGTCGAAAATTTTTCATTTTTTACTGTTTAAATTGTACATTTTTTTTTTCCTCTCTTATTTACCAAAAAGTAATAGTAACAACAAAAACAACAATGGCTAATAACAATATTAGAAACAACAACAAACGATCCAACTTCCAACTCAAACACAATCAATTTAAATAATCCAGCTGTCAAATTCTATTCAAACATTTCAAACAATAAAGCACAAAGCTTTTAAAAGATCCAACATCATCAACAATAGTAATAGCACCAGTAGTAGCGGTAGCAACAAAAAATCAATAACAATAGAATCAAAAACGAACGTGCAACAGCAACAGCAACAGCAACAGCAACAGTATTAGTAGCAATGACAGCACCAATAATACGAATAACTTCGATAACGCCACATCAACAATAGTAACAGCAGTAAAAAAAAATAGTAGTAATAGCAATAGTGACAACAAAAATAACAACTTCAACAAGAAGATCCTCGACAAAACAAACAAAGAAAAGTTTCAAATCTCAACATAAAACCACAACAACAACAACAACAACAACAACAAAAGCAGCGTTGACAACCCAGATCCCAAAAAAACAAATACCCATTCCCAACAAGAACAACATAAACGAAATTAAGGATCTCAACTTTCAACTTACAAGTCGGAGGCCGAATAAAACCTAATTCTAAAACAATTACTAACTTTCTCATTAGCAAAAAATTTCAAATACAAATACTCTCATTTGATTTAGTTTTTGAAAATACAACTGGCGTTATTTGAATGAAGGCAAAAAAATAAGCTTATTATAATTCTAGCAAGTTGATATATGTAATCTATCAACCAGAGAGTACCAATAATGGCATTTTTGAGAGATTAATCAAAGTGCAAGGGTTATTATTTGCAGGATGATTGTTAGCGATCCTTTTTCAATAAAAAGTAAAAAAAAATCAAAAACTCAAAACAAGAACAATAACAAAACAAGAAAAAAAGGATTATATTTTTTCAAAAAGAACCCAATAAAAGCAACCAATAAAAAAGAACTCTTTTCTATTTGCAACAAAGATCCTCATTTTTGTGATTTCTAGCTTAGTGAACAAATATTTTTCATTATTTATTCTTTTGTTTTTCTAGATTTTTTTCTTATTCTTTTTTTTTTCTTTTCATGTTTTTTATTGTATTCATTTTATCAACTGGTTTATTGTAATTCGTTAGTTGAATAATAATCTACAAAATCTCCCTTTTGAATTTTTTCTTCTTTCTTTTTTCATCACCTTTTATTACATACTTAATTGTATTACACTTTCGTTTTTCTTTTCTTTTTAATCTTCTTCTTTAAAAATATTCAGTGTTAACATTTTGATTCTTTTTCGAAAAAAACTCACAAAGAATTCTTATTTTAGATTCCATGTAATCAAATAATTCTTTTTTATTGCAATGATTAACCCCAAGTTATTTCTTGCTTAAATTTTGTTTTTAATAGAATCCCCATCATTCTCAAAATTTAATAATTAATAAATTTTTTTTTATTTTCAAAAAAGAATTTTATATTTCTAAAAAAAATAAATATTTCAGGTTTTTCTTCTTAAGATTTTTGATTTACTGTTGTGGAAAAAAAGTTCAACACAGTTTTTTATTGGGAACATTACTGAAAATGAAAAGTAAAATCAATAAAAAGAAGAAACCAATTAACTTCAAATAATAGCTCATTATATTATTTTCAATCAACCCAACAGATACAATTTAAATCTCCCCGATTTATCTCGAAATTGGTATTGTAGTTCCGGAGATCTCAAAATTAGTCAATTTTTTGAACAAATTTTTAATAATTGATCAATCAAAGAAAAACCCATACTAAAAGACAGTATTTAAAAAACTGTTATTATGGCGAACACTTCATTTTGTCTTTATTTATTCTTTTTTCATTGATCTTACTTTGAATTTTCAGTAATGTTCCCTATTAAAAACCGTGTTGAACTTTTTTTCCAGTTTCAATTTTTTTCGACAACGGTTAATCATTTTTTCATCAATCCTGTTGTTTTTATGTTTATTCCTGATAACAAAATTATTCTAATTGGACCAGAATCAAAAATATCTTTTTTTTTTTAATCAAGTTTTTAGTACCAAACAAAAAATTCTTTTTTTGATTCTACAGTTTCAGAATAAAATAAATTTTTAATTATTTTTCAAAAACTATTCTTAAAAGAGACTTTAATAAGTCTTAAATTTTGATTAATACCAATTACATTATAATCGTTGAAATATGAAGATTCCATATTGTAAAATTTTGTGATTCTAAAAATTCTAAATTTTGAACCAGTTGGGAACACTGTAAATACCATTCAATTATTTATTGTTTTTTTTGTTTTTTTCAACTTTATAAGATGAAAATCACCAAAACTGCCTCTTTCTGATTAAAAAAAAAAAAAAAAAGGAAAATACTTCCTCTTGTATCCCAATACCTAGGTCACTGTACCCGAAAGAATACAAAATTTTTATCATTTTTATGTTATTACTTAAATAAGACAAAAATATATAAAAAAAAAAAAAATTAAATAAAAAAATTTTTTTTAATACAACTAATTATAAAAGAATTCCTTCATTTTTCTTTACTAACGAAAAAAAATCAAAAAAATATAAGAAAAAATAATCTACTTAGATACCTTTACAGTTTTCGTCTTAAAAAATGTGACTTGTTTTTTTTTATTTAGTATAATATAAAACACTTAACTAAATTATTTTTTTCAAAAATATTAACTCATTTGATAATATTATTGGAAGTGGTTTTGTTTAATTTTTCTCATCAATTTTCAAAATAAAATTTTAATTTTTAGATCTGAATTATTTTTTTTTAATTTCAACAATTTATCTTCTTTCTTTTCCATTTTCTTTTTTTTCTTTTCGTTTGTTTTGTTTTTTTTTTTAAAATTTTGCTTGGTTTTTCAATTTTTTTTTTGTTTCTTTTCTTTTTTACTTGAGTCTTTTTTTTTTGCAAAAGATCACCTAAAAAAAAAAGAAAAAAATATCAAGTAAACAGTAAAAAATTGGGATTATGTAATCTAATTTCTTTCAAAAATTCATGTGATTATTAGCAAAAAATCTTCTTGTTTACCCCTTTTCATAGAAATTCCAGTAAAAAAATAATACTAACAGATATTACAAAAATTATGATTAACATTTCTTTTTTTTTTTTTTTTGCTTTCAATAATTTTTATATTATAAGTGTTTTATATATTTAAATTAATTTCAAAGTGAATTAAAAAAATATTCAATAATTATTTGCCCTCTTCTATAAAATAATATTTTGTTTTCGAATTATTTATCATATGTTATTCACAATTTTATAAATCAATTTTAGGCTAAGTTAGATATGTTTAATACTATTTGGCACTCATTTTTTTAAAAGTTTTATGTTCAAATTCACATTGATCTAATAAAAATTCTATTTTTCTTATGAAACAAGCTATCCAATTTTCATAATTAGTGACTCAAAAAATTATACTATCAAGTTCACCCAATTATCATCAAAATAAATTTCTAATTTTGTAAATTAACAAAAAAATATTTTATTAAGAGTACATAAAGAAAACAGTCTTAATAGACTCATTTGAATTTTTTTATATATGCTGTTTTTTTTGTCATTTTTTTACCTACATACCCCCCCAAAAAAAGAGAACCCTAACCTTAAGATTTTTTTGGAAAATATATACAATTAAGAAAATTCCAATGTTTTAAAACAGTTTTAGTATACCATAAAAACCCCTCTATCTAAAACGCTTTCAAGTTCTATCAGTTCAAAAAAACTAACTAAAAAAAATTATAGATAAATATTAACAGTCTATCAATAAAATCTATTCATAACAATTTTTTTTTTTTACTTTTTATTACTATAATTGTTTTATAATAATTATTCGAAAATCAAAGATATCAAAAAAATATTTAACATTCAAATTTTATTATTATTTTTTTTTGGGTATATTTACTTACTACTTTTTTTAAATTAATTTTTAACTCAAACCCAATTCTATAATTATATAAACACCAGACAGAATAATAATTTTTTTTTAAAGATTTTAATTTAATTTTGATAGTATATAAAAAGAGCAAGAAAAACAATCTCTTAAAGAGATTAAAAAAATACAAAAAGAAAAATTTTATAAAAACTAAATTAAGAGTTTTTGTATTGTAAAACAAGATTTTAGTCAGTTTTTATACTTCCCCCGTTTATCTTAACAAACTATCAAAATTCAAAATCATCATAATAATTTTCGTTATCTGATTTAACTAATATCGGTCTTGAAAGTATTTGATTCCATTCCAAGTAATTATTTGCATACTATCTTGAAGTTAACACACATAAATCGAAATCGCATATTCTAAGAAGTCAAATTACAGTAATGATTTCCCTTCTTCTCAAGTCATCCAACAAATCCATTCACATAGTCGGTTATTTTTCTTCTTCTCAACTCTTTAAGAAAAAAACTAATTTTTTTCATAAAAAAAAAAGTAAAAGGAAAAATAATTAAAAGATTTGATAACTTAAATAAAAGAAAAAAAAAAAAACTTGTTTTTTTTTAAATAGAACTTATTTTAAGAAAATAATTTTGTATTTATTGGAGCATAACATATAAAAATAGTTTAATTATGGATAAATTCGTCAAGAAAAATATCATTATAACATATTTTCTCAATTTTATTACAATTACTAAATTTAGTTTATTTTCGATCATTCCTAAAAAATAAATAATTCAGAAAAATGAAAACACAAGTCTAATCTAAGAAAAAACTGAGACATTGTATCATTCTTTGGACTTGAGAGATACCCAAAAATAACTTTTTGAGAATAAAATTTAAACCTTAGAATCAAAAAAAAAAACTATTAATTATTTTATCTTATTTTAAGAATATTGAGAATTATTTAAATACTTCTAGATAAAAAAAAAAATTGGAAAAAATAAAATAAAAAAGTTTTGATTTTGAAATTTTATTAAAATAATGAGTTTGATTGATAAAAATTAATAAATAAAAAAAAGAGGAAAGGAAATAAAATAAAATAATGGAAGAATAAAAAAATTTTGGAAAAAAAAAAAAAAAAAAAAATTATCTAAAAAATAAATAATAATCCCACAATATTTATCGAGAAAAACAAACACACACACACACACACAAACAAAAAAAAAAAAAAGCAGATATTAAATAAAATCAAAATGAAATAAATATTTATGAAGTAATAAAATTAATGTCTTATTTGAATTTTGGTATAACAATTGATTCAATTTTCTTTTCGCATTCTGTGCAAATAAAATCTCTCAACATTAAATTTTTCTCTGGCACGAAATTGATTGGATTTCCACAAAATTTAATTTTACATAATCTAGTAACATGCGGTAATCTTGTAATGTTTAGAGGTTTGATATTTTTCTTTTTCGATGAGTTATTGCAACAAAACGCACTACACACTTCGTTACATTGGTGGTTATGGAAAAAATTAAGATGGGGTATTTCACCCTGATCACGGTGGTCTTTAATTTTCTTATTAAAGATTTTGTTGTTGTGTAAATTAATTTGTGGGGGGAAATAAAATCCTTTTTTTTCATAGAAATTTGAAAAAATGATCAAACCCTTTTTTTCTTCAAAGGCATAATGTATGAATGATTCAATTAAAGAAGATTGTTCACTTGTCACCATACACATATTATCTATTAATTGCTTAGCATGTCTACAGTTGACTGGCCAAAGCAAATAATATTCCTTTTGATTCTGATTCTCGGTATCTTTCATAATTAGGTAATACGTCGGTATAAAATTAATGATTGGATAGAATTGAGCGGGCTTTCCCAATTCAGACTCAGTGGACAGTTTTTTAATTAGCATATTGTTGAATTCATCTGCAATTAGAGTGGCCAACAAATACGATTGGAGATAGGACCGACATTCTTCCTGGCTACTCTGTTGAATACCATAGTAAACAAGATTTTTTTTATTAAGATAGAATTGGTAAATATTTTTATTTTGAAATTTTAAAAAGGTGTCATCCTTTTTCAGCGCCCCACGGGATCTTTGAATATTAAAATCTTTGTGTAGAAGGTACACGGGCTTTTCTTTATTATTTAATAGTTTGACTAAATTTTGCTTCTTTGGATTAATTGAAACCAAAAAAGTTTTAGCCCGTGTGTTTAAATACTGGATGGGGGGCTTCTTTGATTGCTTTTCTACCTTGGTTGTGTTGAAGCATTCACGAACAATCTTCAACTGTTCGTTTAATTCCACATTGTGGGGGAATCTTTTTAAAAAAATGCCACTATTGGGGTCGTCGTAAATGTTTTTCCAAATCAAGAACATTGTTTCATGCCTTTTATCACCAGTAACCATATGCCAATGTATTTTGCTCTTTCGTAGCTTTTTGATGATTTCATCTTGTGAGAATTGATTTGTTTTTTGGATAAGCTTTTTGGTAGACCTAGTGAGGAAAGTGCTCGGCTTGGGACCCCCGAATTCTTTACCGTGGCAAACTTTCACTGGGAAGTGGATTAGGAGTTTTAATTGACACTCTGGCCATTTGATACGATTCACATAATTTAATGCACCAAGGACGTTTGTCGTCTTTGCTTTCTCACCCCCAGATACGCTGATACCCTCCAGCTTATCGGTAAATCTATTAGAGTCAGTGACAAATTTGATATATTGATACATTTTCTTATCTTCAAAATCACGGTACCCAACCATTCCATAATGGATCAACGCGCCTTGATTAAATGTCCCTATATTCTCAATATAATTCTGGATATAAGACTTTATATCCACAAATTTCTTCGAAGATTCTTTACAAATGTCCGAGAGAAACAAGATTGCTAGCTTTTCTCTTGGATTATCATCATTTGTTTCTTGATCTTTGTTCTTTGAGTTTTCTTTTTCACTTTCTGTCTGGGGATCTGGTATCTTTTTAGAATCGTTTTCAAGTTGGTTTTCATTTTTGTCGCTCCAGTTGTGATTGTAATCACCACGATTTTTCTTGTTATTCTTTTTATTTTTTTTTTTTAAAAGTTTTTGTTTTTGTTTTTTTTTGAACATTTTCTTTTTTTGTTTCTTTTGCAGTTTCCTTTCCTTTTTCTTTTTCTCTTTCTTTCTTTTTTTTGACTTGGATGCTGTGCTTGTTTTTTTTTTTTTGTTTTTTTATTTGATCCATTTCTTTGTTGGATTTCTTCTTCATCCACTTTGATTTTTTTTTTTTCAATAATTTGTTTTGATTTTTTTTGACTTTGTTGTTAAATGTTTGATCTTTTTGGACGTAATTAGGCTCATTTTTTTTTTTTTTTCCTTTCAATTTCTTTCTTTTTTTACCTTGGTTGCTGTGTTTGTTTTTTTTTTGTTTTTTTATTTGATCAGTTTCTTTGTTTGATTTATGCTTGTATTTTTTCGAATGTTTCTTATTTCTTCTTCTCTCTATAATTTCGTTTGTAGCTGATATTGAAACTGGAGTAGTTTCCTCATCACTAGTTTTTTCTTCCTCTTCACGACTCTCAGCACTTGTAGTTTCTTCCTTGTCGCTAGTCTCATCACTTGTAGTTTCTTCCTCGTCGCTAGTATCATCACTCGTAGTTTCTTCCTTGCTACTCTTTTCCTCCTCATCACTCGTATCGGTATCCTCATAACTCGAACTAGTAGTTTCTTCCTCGTCGCTAGTATCATCACTCGTAGTTTCTTCCTCGTCGCTAGTATCATCACTCGTACTTTCTTCCTCGCTACTCTTTTCATCCTCATCACTTGTATCAGTTATTTCTCTTTTTTTTTTTTTCTTCTTCTTAAAATATCGAGCATTTTTGCCTTTCTGTCTTTGTATTGGTTTTAAATCAGAACTATTTGAGGTGCTTGAAGTGGAGGTTGATCGAGATTTCTTTTTTTTTTTTTTTTTTTTTTTTTTTTCTTTTGTTGTTGAATGTAATACCTTCTCCATAGGAAGACTTTTTGGCTTCTGTTTTAATTTTGGTTTTTTTTTTTTCGTATTTTCTTTTATTTTTTTGATTTTCTTTTTGTTTTTTTTTTTTTGTTTTTGGGGCTGTTTCTGTTTTGGTTTATGTTTCTGTTTCTGCTTCAGTTTCTGCTTCAGTTTTGGCTTTCTTTTTTGGATTTGATCATTTTCTTTCTCAGAATCAGAACTAGTACTTGAGCTAGTAGGTGAAATAGTATTGTAATCAGAATCTGAAGAGGTTGTTTCAGAACCCATAAAATAAAAAAAGTTTTAAATAAAAGAAAGAAAAATGAGAATATGAACTTGTTGGTAAAGTTATATTATGGCTGTAGTTTAACAGAAGTACTGTTATGATAAATTCATCATTTTTTTATTTACAATAAAATGCCTTTAATTTTTGGACGAAAATTTTAATTCTTGTTTTTTAAATCGAAAAATGTATGGTAGGAAATATTTCTCAAAACGAAGTCTAAAATTTATATCAAATCAACTAACAAAAAATTCGTCAATTTTTTAAAATTGTAATAAATCGTCCAAACTATTAATTGATTGGGCTTAGTAAATTGGATATGTTGAGTGATATTTTGTTATCTTGATCAAATTGGTTTGGTTGATAAAAACTGGTATTTGTATTAATAAAAGTGATAAATTTTCATGTTTTTTTTATTTTCCTTATCCAAACAAATTACAACCTATTTCTTTGAGAACTCTCGTTTCGACAAAGGAAAAATATGGAAAATGAAGTGAAAAGAATTAACTCAATTTATTATACAAACACCAGACTTAATGTTCAAATTATTACCATCAATATCATTTGTACAGCACAAACTGTGAAAGATATTTATAAAAGAAAAAAATTCCAGATTTCAAAATATTATTGGATAAAATATTTACTTACACTCTTTTTCTGTCCAAGATAATAAATTTTTTGACAGACAAATTTTTATGCCTTAAATTTTGTTGAAAATTACATCATTGAAAGTAGCATTGATTGTTAAAATTAAGTAAATTGTCAAGGAATAGAAAATAAAAATACAGTCAGTTCGACTTTTAAGACACAAACTTTCATCGTAATTTAAGGCAACAAAAAAATCTAAAATTAAGGCACAAAATTCAAATTCTAGTAAAATTATTAGTAAAAAAAAAAATTACAAATTTTGTGCCTTAATTTTAGATTTTTTTGTTCCTTAAATTACGATGAAAGTTTGTGTCTTAAAAGTGGAACTGACTGTAGCAAATTTATTAAGAATAAACCAAACAAAGAAAGTTTCTTTATTGGTTAAGACATAAAATAACACTTACCAACAGTATATGATCGTAAAACAATTTGAAAAGTGAAATACTTTTTTAATTAGTTTCTTTAAGGGTTCAAGGTTTTGAAAAAGGAAAAAATAGATTATTTGTTTGTATTTCAAATCCCAACCAATTTATATTTTTCAAATTTACCAATTCAGTAAGATAATAAAAATAATTTAATTGTATAAAATGTTTTTCCTTAATAATCAAAAATTTTGAAAGATTTTCTTTTTTCGAGATATTAAAAATGAAAAAAATTCTTTTTTTCTTCTTTTATGTGATGGGGAAAAACGAGATAATGAATTAATTAATGAAATCTTTTATATAATAAACCAATAGGTCGTTAGTACATTTTTTTAAAAGCAATTTTCAAAAAAAAAAAAAAATAAATCAAGATATTACACTTTATCACAAATTTCAAGCATTAAACAAGACTAAATTGAATAAAATTACAAACTCTTCAATTACAAATTTATATTTGAAAATTGTCAAGACTAAGGTTATTTAGTTTTTTTTATTTTTTATTTATTAGTTCTATGAATATTTATGATCTCTTTTATTTTAAGATCTATCCTCTTTTCTAGTAAATTTTCAAGACGAATAGTTAGAACACATTTTTTATTTTGTTTAGTTTTTTTATCTTACCCTGTTATTGAAATAAAGATATTTTTCAATAAAATTTACCTGTCCAACAATTTTATTTTATTTTATTATAATTAGAATTATACCATCTCTTAATTTCAAAATTTGATTTGTTTGACAGGACATTTAATAGATTTATTTTATTTAATAATTAATTTTCTTAACAATTTACAAAAGAAGATTTCTCATTTCAAATAAAAGAGTACATCAATTTTTAAAATATTGAATTTTAATTTTTTATTGTTTTGTTTTAATGAGTTTTAAAGATTTGGTTGAGTGTTTTTTTATGTTCTAAAGAGTTACATATCTTTTAGAATGATACTACAATTAATTTGATTCAATAATTAATAAATTTTGAAATTTTTGTGCCATTTTATTTGAAAAATAGTTTATAATTATAATGATTTCTTGAATTCTACCAGTTGAATATTTCTTTATTTTTTTTTTTAATTCGAGAAATAAAAAGAAAATTTGAAAATTTTTATTTTTATTTCTTTAATTAAAAAAAAACCACCGTTAGCTTTTCCAGAATTCAAATAATTGAGAAAAATCTTTGATTTTACTTTATTCTTTTGAATCCTGGAAATGCTAGGCACTTGAAGAAACTTTGCTTTTAGGTTTTCTGAAATTTAAAAGAATCAAGATATAATCAGATATTTACCCAGATTCTTATAAAATCTGAAAAAGATACCCTCGTTTTTTCCATTTATGAAATGAACAGAAAATTAGATAAATTTTGGGTTTATTTCAAAAATTAAAAAAACCTCATTGCTGTAAGAGGAAAAAAATTCCCCAACTTTAAAATCAATACATAATTAATATACTAATCTAAACCTTTAGTGTATGAAGAAATTAAAGAATTATATAGAAATATGCAAAATTAAGTGAAAAAAAAAATAATAAAAACTGAAAATCTAATTTATTGTAATTATTCCTTACACACAAATCTTTTTTATCAATGTAAAACATTTGAATTATTTTATATTTGATACAGATATTTGATTATTATGAATTTTCATTAAATTAAGAAAATATTTCAGAAAAAAAATTTTCCTCAAAGTTATTCATTTTAAATCGAAAATTTTGAAAAAAAATATAAAAAGAAAAAATTAAAAGTAAAATAAAATGTCTATTTAATAAATGTAAAAATAAAGTAATTATCATTATAGATGGTTTCTAATAAATTCAGAATGTATTTAAGAAATAATCACTAGAAATTAATTTTTAATTTTACGTCATGAACCCAATTAATTTTACTGGATTGTGTTTTTTTTTTTTTTTAATTTCTACATTCACTAAAGTTTAAAATTGGTATATTTAGAATATTTAATCAATTTCACAATTAGAACAGTTAACGGTTGAGCAATAATTTTTATATTTCTCTTGAAAATGTGGATATATTTTTTGACTAATTACTACTATTTTTGATTGATCAGAAAAATGAAATTTGAACGTAGTCAAAAATTTCACAGTTTTTAGGTTTTGCAGAAAACATAAAAAAGTTAAAACAAAAAATTTCAAAAAATTTTCTTTATTACTTTAGAATTATAGTAATGTAAACTAAATTACAAAAATTTGAACACAATTAAAACGTTTGAAAAAATAACAATAATAAACTTTACATTCAATTTGGAAATAATTTCGATTGAGAAATTATCATTACATTTTTTGTATTTTTTATTTTATTTTCATTTCCTTTTTTGCAGTTACATATTCTCTTTCTTTAGATCTGAAATTTTTTTTTCAATAATTTGCATAAGGTTAATATTGAGTTTGTTCAATAAAAAAATCACATACAATTAGTTGATGATATCTTATCTTTTGATCGATAACAAATTGTTTGTGAAATTTCAAATCATTTACTAATCCATTTTTTTTTATTCAGTTTTTTTTCTTCTTTTTTGCATATATATATTATCTTTTCAATATATATTTATTTTATTTATTTAAAAATGATAACTTATAAAAATATTAATACTATGGAACTTAAATATTATTTTATATTATGTTTGGAAAAATATAATATTCAAAGTTTTTTTTTTTGTATATTTTTGATTTTAGGTGTATCCCAATTTTTGGAACGTGGTTCATATTTCTTTATCTAGATAAAATAATTGACGATATATTTAATAAAATAAAAATTAACTTTAAAATACTATTCAAAGATAAACAAAATAATCTTTATAACAAAAGAAAAAAAAATTTATTGTTTTTTGATAATTTTCAGGTTATTAAAATTTGAAAAGAATATTTGTGAAAATTAAATTTGAAACCTAAATTAATATAGATATTGGAAAATAATTTTTGCCCTATAGTTCTCTAATACAGTAATATGGTTTATTTTCTGTTTATATTTTAAAAAGTTAAAAATTAAAAAATAGAAATAATAAAAAAAAAATTCAAATTTTAATCTAACTATGACTGTTGGCCAAATAATTTGATTTTAAAAAATTATTTGTGGAAAAAAAATCAAATTTTACAAGGAAAAAAAAGTTATTTTTTTTTCAGTTTAATTTATATTGTTTTTTATTTTTTAATTATTCAGAATCAAAAATATACATATTTTCATCGAATGATAATGAATAGTAACACAAATTTTCTTTGTTAAAATATCTATAAAAAGAATAAATTATTTATTCAATTTTTTTAGGTAAAGTTGGGAATGAAATGTACCAATATATATTTTCCAGTAAGGAAGGATGTATTTTAACCAATAAAACTTGGATTTGTTGATGTTTAAAAAAACTTTTCAAAAAAAAAAACAATATTTTCTTCATTATTTTTCAATCGAAAAATAATATAATCACAAGAACCAAGAAAAATTTTTGAAGATATTTTTTTTTGTAGACTTCTATACCATTTTGAATTATAAAATTTCTTTTCTACAAAGGAATATTATTTAAAAATTCTAAATCTTTAAATCATTTCTTAACAATTTAAAAAAACAATTTAAAAGAACAAATTAAATTTCAAAGATACTTAGGTTATTTGGTGGTGCTAAGGGATATATTAAGATTATCAAAATAAATAATTCAACAGATTCATTTTATTTTGTTTTTCATTTTTTTTTTTTTTATCTAATAAATACACAACGATAATTTCAAAAATTATTAATAACATTTTGAGTTTGAAGGAACAGTGTGAATCGGGAAAAAGTACAAACATTATGATCATGATTCTAAAATTTGTTTTAATTAGGGGAAAAGAAGAAATCAAAGAATTGTCATATTTTTTTTAAAATGTGTAAAAAACAGAAAAAGAAAAACAAAAACATGATAAAAAGGGATCAAGTTTAAAAAAAGAAAAGTTTATTCTTTTTGTTTTTAAATAGACTGAATTTTAATTATTAATGAATTAAATATTCTTTAATCAACTTTCTAATTTTTCGTAAAAGTTCATTATTGGAGTTTGTTCATTTTTTCAATAATTGTGGTGTTTGTGGTTTGCAATTCCTTGAATAATAAATAGGGTTGAAGGAATTTGAACCATCTATAGCCAAAAAGAAAATAAGTTATTTTTTTGAAACTTTTTCAGCTTGTTTTTTTGTGCTTGATAATAGGCTATTTACTTTTGATGTTATAAAAGTCATTTCTTTTTTGAGTTTTTGGATCTTTTGTGTATATTCTGGGATTTTTTCAAACTAAGAAAATAACAATATAAAAAGATAGAAATTAAATGGGCAATAGGAGATCAAGCAAGGAAACGAAAAAAGAGCTTTGCTTATCAAAAAAGAAGAAAAATTGTTTTAAAAAAATTACCGATTGATCCAGTTGTTTCATTTTCTTAAACCGAAGCATTGCTTCTTGTTTTTTGGGCAATTGCTTTAAAAGTTCTTCTTGCTCGTTTCTTTTGATTATTGTGGATTATGGTAATGGTTTCAGAAATTAGATGGACAAAAATGAAAAATGAAAAAGAAAAATGGAAAAGAAGAAAAAAATGGACAGAAGGAAATAAGCATCAAAAAAGAATACAATTAACAAAAAAAAAAGAAACAATTACGAGATTTCTAATAGTTTATTTTCGATTTCAACTAATGGGACATGAAAAAGATCTTGAAAACAAGAAGAGAGGTTTTCAATTTGATCGTTTAGTTTTTGAATTTCTTGTTCATTTTTTTCTTTATTTTCATTTTTTTCTTCTTTCTCTTCTTCATTTTTTTCTTTTGGATCTATTGGATCTTGTTTTTTTGTTTCTTCTTTTTTTGTCTGTCCATTTGTTTTGTTTGTTTCTTCAGATTCCTTTAAATTTTCCTTTTTTTGAGTTTGTTGTTCTTCCTCTTGTGCTGACATCAAATTCAATTACTTTTTAAAAAATAAAAAAATGATTTTTTTGTTGATCTTTCACAAGAAAAATGGTAGTCACTTTCTTTTATTCACAACTCTTTTTTTTTTTTGAAATTATTTCCATTTCGAAAAGGACTAAAAGATCCTAATCCAATAAGTTTATTATTTAAGTGAGTAGTAATTTTTTAAAAGAAAATGAAATCTTTTTGAGATCCTCAAAAACTTTTTTGTAATTTGTTTTTTGGTTTGTGAAATATACGAGTTAACTTAAGGTTTACAATCCCTGGAATTTGTAAAAAGATTATTTTGTGTCAGGTGTAGGCTATTTGTTAATTTGGTTCTTATGTGATCGATCTTGTCCTTGGTACGAGTTTTGAGAGTAGTTCAAAAAGGCAATTTTTGACAATTTAATTTTTTTTCCCCCCAAATCCAACTTGAAGAATGTAAGACTAATATAGTTGGAGGGTTATGAATAAATGCGGTTTGTGGGTTTTTAGTTGACTTTTTTATTTATGTTGGGTTTTATTTAGAGTTTTTTAAAAAAATTAATTTATTTATTTAATTTAATTAATTGAGTAAAAAACCAAACATATTTAAAAAGTTCTTCAAAATACAACCGGAAAATCAAAACTCATAGTAAAAGAAGTTCAAATATATTAGTCTTACATTCTTCAATTAGGATTTGGGGGGAAAAAAAAAATAAATTGTCAAAAATTGCCTTTTTGAACTACTCTCAAAACTCGTACCAAGGACAAGATCAATTAACTAAGAACCAAATTAACAAATAGCCTACACCTTACACAAGATAATCTTTTTACAAATTCCAGGGATTGTAAACCTTAATCTAAACAATTTATTAATTTGAGTCGATTTTTTAAAAGCCTAAATTCACATGTTTCCAATATAAAACTAAAAAAAAGTAACCTATTATTTTTATAAAGAATAAAGATAATTTTTGGAAATTGCAAAGATTATATTTGGTTTTATATCGGAAAGTCTTGTTTTTGAAAGAAAATTTTTTTATTTTGTTATTATTCTTAATGATGAAACTTTCAATTCTAATATCAACCAATAAAGCTTGTTGAAGTATAGGTGTTTGAATAAATCAATATTTGATAAAAGTTTAATTAAATTTTCTCAATTAATTATTGATATATTAGGCAAATTTTTTTATTTTTTAATAATTTGTAGAAAATTTTTAAGATCCAAAAAAAACAAAAAAATTCAAAAAAAATTTTGAATTTTGAGAAAAATTTGGAAAAATGCATTCATATTTGAATTTTACTGAAAATATCAAGGAGTCGACATTTCAAAATTGATTTTAGCTTATGTATACTATTGGATATTCAATAGGATGACGAATTGGAACAAAAAGAAAAAAAAAGCACGGATTATATTTTGAAACACCAATCATTGTCTTGTGAACACATTATTTTGATCACTCGAAATGGTTTATAATTGTTCTTTCAAAAGTATAATATTTTTTTTGATAATAAACATACCCAGATGTTTTTTTTCTGACTAAACCGAACAAAGAGAAAAACGAGACTTTATTTCTCTATTGCATGATTTTTTTGAATAACCTAGTTTGAGAACAAAAGTGTAATAAATTTTCTAGATATCATATATATGGAAAGGTTGATTTAAATCCTTTTTAGATATTACTTTTGAGTGTTACCTAACTTTTGTTTTTCAGTTTTTGAAAGTTATTTCTTACTAAAAAAATATTTCCTTTTTGATAAAAAAGAAAAAAATTTTTTCCAAAATTGTAGATTTTTAAAATTCAACTAATAAGTTTCACAAAGTTTTTAACCACATTCAATCAACAGAAGAATTTTTTGAGAAAATAATTGGGTATGCTGCACCATTTCGGAAAATTCAAAAAAAAGTATTTTTAATTCTATTGAGTAATGATTGAAAATTATTCATATTATAAACAATTATGAACAAACTCTCAAAGTTATCTCCTAGGTTCTTGTTTTTATTGTATTTAATTCTAAATTGAGTGAAATTAATATTTTAAAAAAAAATTATTTTATTTATCTTTTATTAGCAACTATTTTGGCTAGAAGGTTACCAATTACAATTTTGTAATCATCCTGCAATAAATATCTGTTAATTAAAAACAAACTCCATAATGCAATAACATTGCACCTCATAAAGTCTAAATGATATTTTTTTTTTTTAATAAGATTTTTTTATTTGGGACTTTCACTATTAGCTAGTATAAAAAAAAATAAAATTGAAAACAAAAAGTTATACAAAATTTCAAGTTCAATTATCATTTCATACTAGTTAATCGAGTTTATTCAAAATATAATCAACACTTCAGTTCTTAAACTTTTTGAGACGGTTGTATTTATTGTTTTTAATATTAATATGATTTTTAAGAAGTCTCTAGTCTTAAAAAATATGTCTATTTTGTGGCAAAATTTTAAATGGTTGGACAATGAATTTTCTTTAAACTCAACTTTAAGATATTTTTTTTCAAGAGATAATAACAAAGAGTTTTTCAAACAGTCTTATCATCTAAAAAAACCCGAATAAGAAAAAAAAAAAACTGATGATAAATCTTGATTATATCTGTAGAGTGCCGTCAATTGCCATCAAGTGCCTTGGATTTTTTTTTTAATTTGAGAAATCAACCAAAAATTTAATTAATTATCTCTTTATTTTAAAAAAGTATAAAAATCGAATGACCATTTTCCAGAATTCTAAAGAATAGAGTAAAATCATATAGATTTTTCACAATTCTTTTGAGTTCTGGAAAACCTAACAAAACTGTCCTAGTTTTTTTTTTTTTTTGGAATAAACCGAAAATTTCTAAAAGTTTTGGATTATTCTAAAAAATTAAAATAAACCTAACGAAAAATGAAGAAAAAATATTTTTTTTTCAATAAAAAAAGAACAAATAATTCTTTAATAGAACCAGTTACGCTTTTAAAACACAAACTTTCAAGAAAATTTTTGGTACAAAAAAATCTCAAATTTAAGGCACAATATTCAGATAATAGTAAAATAAATTCTAAAAAAATATTACAAATTTTGTTCCTTAATTTGAGATTATTTTTATTAAGCCCTAAATTTTGTTGAAAGTTTGTGTCTTAAAAGCGTAACTGCTGTAAGATATTTTAAATATTAATTAATTTTATCCTCAAAATTCAAAATCATTTTTTTTTCTACCAAAAATAATTTTAATTGTTATTAGGATTCTTGTGAAAAAAGACCAAACAATTTGTTAAAAAAAAATTTTCAAAATTGAATTTTTTTTTTTCATTTTTTATTTTTTTGAAAATCAGAAAACAAATTTTTTCAAAAAACATTTGAGAAAACAATTTTTGTTTAATAGAACTCAATTTAATTGATTAACTTTTTTGATCAATCTAACAAATATTCATTTATTGAATCATTTATACTTTAATTATTTTTATTGGTTAAGATTTGAAATGGAATATTACTCCAAGAAAATAAAAAAATAAATAAAAAATTTACTTTCGAAATCAATACTTTAAAAAATAAAACAGAAAAAATATTCCCCAAATACAAGAATTAACTTAATTGTTAATAAAAATAAATTTTACTTTTTTTGGTTTTATATTGGAAAAATGTAAATATAGATTTCAAAAAAGGGATACAAATTAATCAATTGTTTAAATGTTGTTGAATCATCCATTTCTAAATTCGAAACACAAATTAGAAAAAAAATTCAATTTCTTGATAAGATTTCATTTTTTAGAAAACAAATACTACCCCCCCACCCCCTAAAAGTAATTTTTTTTCATTTTAATATGTTTAGAATCTAAATATTTTTTGGTATTTATCTCGTAACTTCTAAAATCTCAATTTATTTACAGTCAGTTTCACTTTTAAGACACAAACTTTCATCCAAATTTAAGGCACAAAAATAATCTCAAATTAAGGAACAAAATTTGTAATTTTTTTTTACAATTTATTTTTACTAGAATGTAAAATATTGTTCCTTAATTTGATATTTTTATTAAGCCTTAAATTTCGCTGAAATTTTGTACCTTAAAAGTGGAACTAACTGTAAAACAATTCTTATTTACACTTTTTTTTAAATTTTATTTTAAAAAATACAGTCAGTTTCACTTTTAAGGCACAAGCTTTCAACGAAATTTAAGGCACAAAAAAATCTCAAATTAAGGCACAAAATTTGTAATTTTTTTTTACAATTTATTTTTACTAGAATTTGAATTTTGTGCCTTAATTTGAGATTTTTATTGTGCCTTAAATTTCGTTATAAGTTTGTGTCTTAAAAGTGAAACTGACTGTAATATTATTTTTTTCAAATTCAATTTCCTTTTTTTGAGTTATATATTAACCAAAATATCGATTATTATTGAATTATATCAATTTAATCAATATTTTTTGTTTTTTGATGTTGGAATATCTTTCTTAATAAATAAATTATTGATTAAAGTAGTTTTGGTATTTTTGTGAATGGTATAAAAAATTTCCAGAAAAGGTGATGGGTTTTACATATTAAAAAATTGAAGTTTTTGATGTTTTGAAAATAAATAGTAAACATACTCACAATATACAACTAAAAAAAGGTATTATTATTATTATTTTTGAAAAATAACTTTTCAGAAAAATAAGATAAGTAATTTGTAACATTTATATTGAAAATAGAAGTTTTGATGTTATCATGCTTAATTCACGATAAAGTTACAAAAATCACGATTATTTTTATCAAATCACGATATATCAGAAAATTACGAAATATCAATATTCTCGCGATAATATAACAAATAGTGATATTCTCTAAAATGGCGAAAATTTATATTAAATAGTGATAAATGCCCAAATATCGCGATTAAAAAGTAAACGCGATATAATAGTTGATAGGTTTTTGGGATAATTGAGAAATATTTTCACAAAAAAATTGTTTTTGATCAAAAAATAGATTAGGAGATAAAAGTCATTCTTTGAAAAAACAACAAAAAGGATACTTGATCCAATCAAGGATCATATCAAAAAGTTTTATTGTGGTTTTATTTTATTTGTTTGACAAGCCTATTGATCCTTTAAGGTTTACAATCCCTGAAATTTGAAAAAAAATTATCTTATGTAGGGTGTAGTGAGTTGTCGATTTGATTCTTAGCTGATCGATCTTGTACTTGGTATGGATTTTAATAGTGGTTCAATATGGCAATTTTTGACAATTTATTATTTTTTTTTTCCAAATTTGAATTGAAGAGTTTAAGATTGATAGATTAGTAGGTGTTCAAGAATAACTTTTGAATTTTGGGTTTAAGAAGAAAAGAATCTTTATTTACTTTTTTGTCAATTAACCAAAAGAAAAAAACAATGTTTTTTAAAAGCTCTCAATATAACCAAACTTAATTAAAAATTTCAATCAACAACCCACAAACCACATTTTTTTCTAACTTAATTTCGAGCCTATCAATCTTAAACTCTTCAATTCGTATTTCGGAAAAAAAAAATAATAAATTGTCAAAAATTGCCATATTGAACCACTATTAAAATCCATACCAAGTACAAGATCGATCAGCTAAGAATCAAATTAACAAATCACTACATCTTAGGTAAGATAATCTTTTTTTCAAATTTCAGGGATTGTAAACCTTAAGATCAAGAATAATAAGAAATAAAGAGAAATTAAATATTTTTTCAGTTAAACATACTTTTAGAAATTGAGTTGATTAATTAACTTCTAAAACAACCAACCCTTTGTCTGCTCTTTAAAGAATGTGTTCTTGGGTTAAAACATTTTTAATTTTCTCAGAAAGTTCAAAGAGGTTGGATAACTTCTCAAAAGATTTAACAACATCCTTACCAGATGATCACCAATTAATAAGATTTTTTATACAATTGTTGTCTTCTTCTTGTTCTTTTTCTTCTTTGAGCATATTTTTATTGGATAGAAAACACTATTAAAGCTTAGAGGTTTTTGTTTGATCGATCACCAATAAGAAGGAAAATTATTCTTTATTCTTTTTGGATATTTAAAATTGTGAATATAACAACTCCATTTTCGAAAACACATCTATCTTAGATTCAGTGTATTGTTGAAATGGATAATTATTAGTTTGATCATAAAATTTGTTAGAGATTTTATATTTTGTGATAAAAACAATGAAAAAGAAAATTTTTTTTCCACAATAAACAAACTCATTCAGTTTATAAAATTTTTCTGTCTTTCAAAACTTTCAAACACTTGAAGACAATTCACAACACTTACAAACACTTTCAAACATTTTTAAGGGGAGGTAGTGAGTAAAAGTATCAAGAATTTGTAAAAGTCAATGGATTTTTTTAAGGTATAGTAGGGAAAAAAATACCGAACAAGAAAAAAATCCCTGACAAGATTTTTAATTGTGAATATTAGTAAAATTTTTGTCTAATTTCAATGAAATCCTTATTATAAATAACCAATTTTTTTATGAGATTAGTAATAAACCTACCTAAAGTCCATGAAAGTAAGGTGTATCTAGAATACTTGAGTAATTGTTTGATAGCCATAAGTTGATCAACTTTTTTTGAAAAATAATCCAGTTTTATTGAGGTTTACTAGAGTTTGGAAAATGATAATTTTTCTTCTTGTTTTTTGATTGGTTGAATGGTGTTTTGAACAAGTGTGATTTCATCAATCATCATTCTAATAAGTGGGGGGGTTATAATTGAAAAAGTTCGATTCTTAAAAAAAGGAATTTGATTGTAAATAGCTGAAATTACATAATAATTTTACTAATATTCACAATTAAAAATCTTGTCAGGGATTTTTTTCATGTACGGTATTTTTTTCACTGCTCTAATTTCTACAAAATAATTTTTCATTTTTTCGGGATAATGTGAATATCTCGATAATGTTGATTATCACAATTTTATGATTTTTCGTGATAAAGTTGGACTAATAGCGATTTTTTAATACTAGCGCACTTTTATTGTGAATATCATGATAATAGCTGGAATTGTTGTTTAATTTTAATTATTTTCAACCAAATCCTTTTTGTAAATATCTAAATTTTTATTGAACTCTGTAATAGACCTACTTTAAGTTCACTAAAGTCGGGTATCTATATGAGTATAATCTTTTTAAATCTTTGATAAAATATGTAGATCTACTTTTAGTAAAAAACCAATAGAGTTATTTAAAGAGGTTTACTAGAGTTTTGAAAATGATAATTTTTATTCTTGTTTTTTTGATTGATTGGATTTTATTTTGAACAGGTGTAATTTGAAGAGACATCATTCTCATAAGTGGTTGGGTTATAATTTTAAAGTTTGATTCTCAAATAATAGAATTAGATTTAAAATAAAAAGGATTATTCGGCTATTTCAAAACAATTTCTCTAATATTCACAATCAAAAATCTTGTTAGAGATTATTTTCATTTTATCTATTTTTTTCAATACTCTAAACTCAAAAAATCTTTTAGCTTTCATGTTCTCAACAATTATAATTTCAAAGAATGGGTATAGGTTACATATTCCATAATTTATTATTTTAAAATTGAGTTTTCTTTCAATTTCTAATCTTTTCCAGCTATTTTGTTTCAAACTAAAGAAACTTTTTTATGATTTCCTTTGATCATGTCCTTAAATTTATTTTTTATTTTTCCGACAACAAAAATCGGAAAAATAACTAAAAAATGAGATTATAAATTTTCATATTTCTAACCATTTCCTCTGAGAAAAAACAACTTCAACTCATCATAATCTTCAAAAAGTATTCTTTTTTCTAATTGAAATTAGATAGAATTTCCTCAGTTTAGAATAAAGATTGACACCAAAAAAGTCAAAAAATAAGAACGAGTTTTCAAAACTTTCTTCAAAAAAAAAAGGTATATTTCTACGTTTGGAAATCATTTGTATTAATAAACAACACACACTCATGTCATTTTGTTCGAAAGTTGATGTTGTATATCAAAACTAATCCAAGTGAACAAAAAAAAATAATGGTGCAGTGTTCCCATTTTTTTTCATGGGTATGCTGCACCATTTAGGAAAATTCAAAAAAAAAAATATTTTTAATTCTATTGAGAAATGATTGAGATTTATTCAAATTATAATCAATTATGAATAAACTCTCAAAGTTATATCCTAGGTTCTTGTTTGTATTGTATTTACTGTTGAGAGGAAAATGTTTACAGAGAAAAATAGTTGGACAGCATTTTTAATTGGGAACTTTACTGAAAATGATTTTTAATTTCTTTCTTTTGTGAAATAACTAAAGAAAATAACAATAATCTACTTATTAGAATAACTACTAATGTAATTCTACTTTTTCAAAACCTTATCTCTTAGAATATAAAGCAAGTTTAAAAATTACCATTTTGTGAATTAATAGTAAACTTTACAAAAACTTGGATTTTTGTTAAAATAGGATGTTCTACTTTAGTTATCAACCATTCAAATGAGTATTCTACAAAAACCACAGATTACTGAACTTGTAAAACATTTAAATCTGGATTTATATAAAATTCACCTAGTTATCAATAGGATTTGGATTTTCAATTTTAATAATGTTCCCAATTAAAAATGGTGCCCAACCATTTTTCTCTATCCAGTATTTTACTCTCAACGTTAAAGGAACTTAGAGTGTTATTTACACTTCCTCCTCAATAAAAAAAAAATGTTAATTTAAAACAGACTCCTTAATTTAATACCATTATATTCTAGAAAGATAAAAAGATATCTTTTTTAAAAGGTTTTTTTTTATTTGGGACTTTCACTCCTCGCCCTTATTAAAAAAATAAAATTGAAAAAAAAAAAAAAGACAAAACGACAACTTAATTTATCATTTCATCCTGCTTTATCGAGCTGATTTAAAATATAATCAACATTCCAGTTCTTAAAATTCTTGAGACTGTTTTATTTATTATTGTTGTTATTAGTATCATGATTTTTAAAAGTCTCTAGTCAAGAAAAAAGGTCTATTTTGTGGCAAAATTTTTTAAATGGATGGGAAATAAATTTTCATTAAACTCGCATTTAGGATATTTTTTGATGGGATAATAACTAATAGTTTTGAAAACACGTTTATCATCTAAAAAATCAAATACAAAAAAAGAACCGATGATAAATAAAAAAAAGTCCTAGGTTTTCCAAAATTCAAAAGAATTGTGTAAAATCTTGGATTTTTATCTATTCTTTTAAATTTTGGAAATTCACCTTTAGATTTTCTTGAGTTTTCTGTTGATCTGTAAAATCTATTGATTTTCGTTCGGTTTTTTTTTTTTGAGTTTTCTATTTATTTGGAAAATCTATTGATTTTCCAAATAAATTAGAAAACCACAAAAAAAGCTAGAACACTTCACAAATAAAAATAAAAACCTCAAAAAAACCTAGAACTTAAAAAATAAAATAGAAAACCTTAAGAAAAGCTGGGACTCGACAGTATTTAAGGAATTCCAGGATTTTTATTTAGAAATTTGGTTAAGGACTTGAAAATAAATTCATTACAAATCGAGGATAATCGATATGATATATCCATTTTTCCAATAATATCAAAAATAGTAATAATTATTTCTTTTTTAATATATTAGAGGTTTTGATTATAAGATGCTATAATTCACGATAAAGTTACAAAAATCGCGATAATTTCCATCAAATCGCGATATATCAGAAAATTTCGATATTCTATATTATTGTGATAGTATAAAAAATCGCAATATTCTCTAAAATCGCGATAAATGCCAAAATATCGCGATTAAAAAGTAATCGCGATATAATGGTTAATAGGTTTTTGGGCGAATTCAGCAATGTTTTTCACAAAAAAATTGTTTTTGATCAAAAAATAGATTATAGTCAGTTCCACTTCTAAGGCACAAACTTTCAACAAAAATTAAGGCACAATAAAAATCTCAAATTAAGGCACAAAATTCAGATTCTAGTAAAATAAATTGTAAAAAAAAAATTACAAGTTTTGTGCCTTAATTTGAGATTTTTTTTGCCTTAAATTTCGTTGAAAGTTTGTGCCTTAAAAGTGGAACTGACTGTAGGCGAAAAAAGTCATTCTTTGAAAAAACAACAAAAAAGATACTTGATACAATCATGGATCAGATCCAAAAGTTTTATTGCGTTTTCATTTTATTTGGTTGTCAAATCTATCGATCCTTTAAGATCAAAAACAATAAGAAATAAAGAGATAATAAATATTTTTTCAGTCAATTGTTGAGTTGTAAATTGAGTTGAATAAAAGACCTTCTAAAACAACTAACTCTTTGTCTGTTCTTTAAAGAATGTGTTCTTGGGTAAAAAGATTTTCAATATTCTCGGAAAGCTAAAAGTAGTTGGTAAACTTTTCAAAAGCCTTCACCGTATCCTTGTCAGATGATTACCAATTATTAAGATTTTTTATAGATTTGTCTTCTTGTTCTTTTTCAGCTTTTTTTTAGCATCTTTGAATTGGACAGAAAACAAAATTAGAGTTAAGATGTTATTGTTTGACCGATCATAAATAAGAAGGAAAATTACCTCTTTATTCTTTTTTTCTATTTAAAATTGTGAATTTAACAACTCCATTTTAAGAAAACACATCAATCTTATATTCAATTATATTGTTGGAATGGGGAATTTTTAGTTTGATCATAAATTTTGTTTGAGATTTTATATTGTGTTAAAAAAAAATGAAAAGAAAAAAAAATCGTGTTTGCTCTCCAAACCAAAATCATTCCTTTCAAAAAAGTTTTAGGTCTTTCAAAACTTTCAAACACTTGAAGACAGTTCACAACCCTTACAAACACTTCCAAACATTAATTAAAGGGAAAAGTGTTGTAAAAGTCAAGATTGTTTTAAGACAATTTCAAAAAAATAATTTTTCATTTTTTCGGGATAATGTTAATATCGCGTTTATATGATTTATAGCGATTTTATGATTTTTCGCGATTTTTTTAATACTATTGCAATTTTATAAGAATATCATGATAATATAAACTAAAATTCAAAATTTTCCCACAGCTAAAATGTTCCAAACAATCACAATAATACAATTTCATTGAAATTGAAGATAATTTTGATTTTTTGGAAAATATGAAAATCATTTTTTCATCTTTTAGTTTTTATTTTCATTTCATTGTTTGAATTACGTTATTTGTTTCGTTCAATCAAAATTTTTTTCAACAATCGATATTAGGTTAAAGTTGAGTTGTACCAAATAGAAGAACTCAAATAAAATTAGTTGGTCTTTATCTAACCTTTGATCGATCAATATTCCTAATAGAATTTCAACAAATTTACTAAATGTATTTTTTTGTTTTACTCTCTCCAAAATTTTTAACACACCCTGATTTATTTGTATTTATAATTATTTATTTATTGTTTTTCGAGTATTGTAATTTATAAACAAGTGTTAACATTTCAATTTGTGAATGGTTCTAATTTGATATTTCTTCTTGAATTGATTAAATAAGTTTTTTTTTTCACAAATCGAATTTTGGTTTGTTTAAAATTTTGAATTGGGGTTTATGTTATCATCGAAGTCTCTATTATATTTAAATTTTTTGAATTCAGATATCCAGATTTGAGATTATTTTCATTAACTGGTAAATTCCATACAGTCAGTTTCACTTTTAAGACACAAACTTTCAAGGAAATTTAAGGCACGAAAAAATCTCAAATTAAGGCTCAAAATTTGGAAAAATTTTTTTTACAAATTATTTTACTAGAATTTTGAATTTTTTGCTTTAATTTGAGATTTTTTTTGTGCCTTAAATTTCGTTGAAAGTTTATACATTAAAAGTGAAACTGACGGTAGGCAAGTGGAAAAAATCATTTTTTAGGGATCACAACTCTACGACAACAAGCTATAATTATATAATTTGTTATTGGTGATATTCTCAACTTACAAATTTTTTATTTACCAAGAATCAAAAAATTCTGATGGACTCAGAAAGCCATAAAAGAAAAATTAGTAGAGTTAGATCAATTTTTTTGCCATTTTTTCTGAAATTGAAAACTATTAAATTCACTTTATTTCTCAAATTATCAAACAAGTTTTTTTACCCAATTTATTGTCATTTTGATCATTATTATACAACAACAAGTCTTTATTACCGTTAATATTAATATAAAAAAATCAATTTAGTGATAAAAATTTTGATTTTCCAAAAAAAAATGATATATTCAACCAATTGGAAAATAATTGTATTTTTTTAAGAAGGATAGTTATAATCCTAAATTTTACAGTCATTTCATTATGCAACTAAGAAATTTGTTTTTTTTTTCTAAGATAAAATTTGATTTTTCAAAATGAACTTTTCTTGAAGATATTTTAAAAGTTTAATTAATTTGATCCTTACAATTCAAAATCATTTTTTTTTCTGCCAAAAATGATTTGAATTGGTATCTGGATTCTTGTGAATAAGACCAAACAATTTGTTAAGAAAAATTTTTTAAAAATCGAAATTTTTTCTAAAGATATTCTTTTATTTTAGATAAAGATAATTGTAAATTTTAAAAGTTTCTTTCAAAGATAATTATATTGAAATTTAGATTCTTAGTCTCCTTTCATAATAATTCAAATAATCATTTTATTTCTAATTTAATGCATTATTTGGATTTCTCATGAATATAATATATAAACTATTTTTCAGTCAGAGGGATACAGTTATAATGGATAAAATACATGTGTTTAAAGGGTTTGCATAGATATTAGAAGCAAAATTTTATTGTGGAAATTTTCAAAATGGTAATCATTTTTTCACATTTTTGATTTTTTTTTTTTGATTTTTTTTTTTGATTTTTTTTCGAAAACGTAATTCAGTTGCAAATTTTTTTTTTTTCATTGCAAGGTCAATAGTCACCTGGTAAAAATGTGTTATTATAAGGTTATTGAAACCAGGGAATGATTGTTGAGAAATCATTATGATTTCTATTGGAATTCTATTCTATCTTTGATCTTGATATTTGATTAATAAATGTGAAAAATTTTCACTTCATTTTCTTTTTCTTTCTCAAATAGAGACCACAAATACCAACACACTTCTTTTTGGGATTTGATTTCAAAAATAAAAGTTTGGAAAATGAAGTGAGAATTGTTTCCTGTTTATTATTCAAATACCAGTAGAAGTTCAAAACAAACATTGTTGTTTTTCTAAATAGAGGTATTAAGAATTTGAGTTTTTCAATTTTTAAGAAAATTTATTGATTAATTAGTTTTCTTTCAGACATATATCAACAATTCTTTGATGTGTATTATTCTGTTTATTTCTTATTTTTTCTTCAAAGGTAAATAATATAAAATAATTGATATTTGAAAAAAACATTATTTTTGGATACCACTTTGACTACAACAGAATTTATATCAATAAAAAAAAACAAAAAAATTATTTGTTTTTTTTATTATTATCAATTGTAAATAATTATATTAGGATGAAATTATTAAAACAATTGAGAAATAAATGGATGTGTCTATTGATACTTCATTTCTTTGGGAAATTATCAACTCGATGAATCAAGATTCTTTTATTAATTATTTTCAGAAAATAATCAAATTAAAAAGTATGTCTAAATGTTAAAAGTTGAAATTTTCAGGTTTTAAAAAAGAAATTTTGGTAAAATTTCTGTCTTAATGATATTTTTTTTTACCTTTTTTTTCATTTTTTTTTTTCAAAAAAATTGAAAAAATTGATTTTTTTGAATTAACAAATTATTTTTTTTTAAGTTAAAAATAATTATTGTAATTTTTTGAAATTAATTAGATTTTTTTATTCTGAATTATTTTTAAAACTTTGAAGAAGAAAGAAAAATTATAGTAGTGAAGGTATTGTACAATGATATACTTTCTTTCTTCTTCAACTTATATATTTTTTTTTTGAAATTTCAGAAATATCTTGAATTTTGATCTTTCAAAAAATAAAAAAAATATGGATCAAACTTTTTCTTAACAACAATTTCATTTTATAAAATAATTTTAAAGTGGGTTTGGTATTGGAGTACGTTTATTTTCACTTTTTTTTTAAATTTTCAAGCTTGATTCTATTTTATTCCTATTCTTTTTACTAATAGAGTTATTAATGATATTTTGTTTAATTATTTTGAATATCTTATTGGTCTAGTTTTGAAAAAAAGACCTGACACTAATATAATCTCTGAAAAGATTTTTAATTGTTAATATTTATGAAAATTGATGTCTAATTTCAATTATTAAAAAGCTGATCCTTTTCATAAATATCCAAATTTTTAATGAACTCAGTAATAAACCTACCTAAAGTTCACCAAAGTAAGGTGTCTCTCGAATACTTGAGTAATTATTTGATAGCATAAGTTGATCAACTTTTTTTGAAAAACAATCGAGTTTTATTGAGGTTTACTTAGAGTTTGGAAAATGATAATTTTTATTCTTGTTTTTTGATTGATTGAATGGTGTTTTGAACAAGTGTAATTGAACTAGACATCATTCTAAAAAGTGGGTGAGTTATAATTTTAAAAAGTTTGATTCTTAAAAAAAAAGGATTTTATTTTAAATAAAATAAATTACATAATAATTTTCCTAATATTCAAAATCAAAAATCTTGTTCAGGATTTTTTTCATGCTCAGGTATTATTTTCAAAACTTTAAACTCCAAAAATCTTTTGGCTTTAATCTGTTCTCAACAATTAAAATTACAAAGAACGGGTATAGGTGACTGCTTCGAAAATTTATTATTCTTAAAATTGAGTTTTATTTCAATTTCTAATCTTTTTCAGCTATTTTTTTTCTAATTCCAATGAAACTTTTTTCAATTTCTTTGATCATGTACTTAAATTTATTTTTTATTTTTCCGACAACAAAATTCGGAAAAAGAACTAAAAAATGAGATTATAAATTTTCCTATTTCTGACAATTTGTTTCTAAAAAAAACTAACCTAACCTATCATAATCTTCAAAAAGCATTCGTTTTTCTTATTGAAATTAGATAGAATTTTCTCAGTTAAGAATAAAGGTTGACACCAAACAAATCAAAAAATGAGAACGAGTTTTCAAAACTTTCTTCAAAAAAAAAAAAGTATATTTCAATGTTTGGAAATCATTTGTATTAATAACCGATACCCACTCATGCCATTTTGTTTAAAAGTAAACGTTATTTTCCAAAACTAATACGAGGGAATAAAAAAAAAAAATTATGCAGGGTTCCCATTTTTTTTAGATTTTCACTTTTGTCAAATGAAAATTATTTTTTTCTTTTTCATTTTACTGATCCTATTTCTTTCAATTTGTAACAACACTTTTTTAAATTACTTTTTTTACTTTCATCTTTTTGGTCTCACAAAAAACAGAAAATAATTACGAAAAACTTAAATTTTTCTATTTTGAAAAAAAAAATTTTGTTTTTTGTTCTTTTTACTCTTCCCAAAAAAGCATGTAATAAATGTTTCCCACGTGAACTTGGTCAAAAAATAACCCTACAAACCACGGCCAAACAACAGTACCCACCTAAAGCCGTTGTTCTTGAAGAAACGATCTTGCTTATTGTAGCAGAGTGCACCAAAAGTGATTGCAGTGATGAAAGTGGCAATTTGCAGTGCTGCACTTATGACACAACCAACTTCGAAATGATTAATTCCTTTCAAGTGAATGGCAAAGACATTTATGATCTCAGCTATGATCTCGCGCTTGTAGGAACATATGCTGTTGTTGCTTGGGAAACGGGGACTAACGATGATACCGAAATCTATGGAACAACGATCGACTTGCCACGATCCACAAACGAATTTCAAATTTCTGGGCAGGGGAACAAAAGGAAATCTCCCGCGATCGCCAAGTATCCCAATGGCGACTATATTACCATTTGGACACAGCTGCATTCCATTGATAGCGATTATGCGAACGGGCGTACTCTTCATCGCTTTGTAAATAACGACATTGATCGGATGAACATCAAGGGCCAAAAGATGGATGGCGATAATCAAAAGAATGACAATTTTTATTTAGATCAACACAATGGCGACGAGTATTACCAACAAACACAGCCAAGTGTCTCCATGAGAAGTGACTCAAGCTGGGCCGCCATTTGGGCCGAGTATAAAAGTTCGAATGACGAATATGTCATTAAAGCCGGAATGTTCGATTCGAGCGATGACTTGCAAACGTCTCATTCTCTTGAAACAAGCACTGGCACTGAATTAAAAAGTCCCAAAATTAAAACTTTAAAGAACCAACACTTTGTAGTCACCTATACGCAAATGGAATCAGATCCAGTGATTATAGCAAGTGCCATTTTTGCAAACGGTACCGTAATCAATTCAAATTTCCAAGTGAGTGGCTTAAATAATGGCTACACTTGCTACAACCCAGAGATATTTGTTTTCAATGAAACATTTTTAATCGTCTGGAACGAATTAAATGAAGGCAACGAGCTTTATCGGATAGTCGGCCGATGGTATGATCAAGACACGTTTGAACAAATTGGCGAAATCTTTACAATCAGCGATTTTGGCACAAGCATTAAAAACGGATCATCGTCAAGTGCTCTTGGCGCCGATTCTTCCTTTGTTGTGTTCAGTGAAAAAGCGGCTGATAGCATCGCTTGGGAAACAAACATCCAAATTTTGGAAATACCTACACCCAAGATCAACACAAATATCAGTGATCAAGCACAGGATACAAATTCCTTTTGGGATTTTTCCTTTGATAGCGATACATTCACTACAATTGACGGTTATCCTTTGACGTACACCTCCAAACTAACAAACGGCAACCAACTCCCAGATTGGTTAAGTTTTAATCAATCCGCGAGAAACTTTTATGGGACAACACCTTCGGAAAAAACAAACTATTCGATTTCTGTAATTGCAAGTAATGGCTGTAATCAGTTTTCAACATCTTTTGACTTGACATTAAATGATAAACCATCACCATCTGCTTCGGTTTCAGCTTCGGCTTCAGCTTCCGTTTCGGCTTCCCCTTCCGTTTCGGCTTCCCCTTCCGTTTCAGCTTCCGTTTCAGCTTCCGTTTCAGCTTCCGTTTCAGCTTCCGTTTCAGCTTCACCGTCCGTTTCCGTTTCCGCTTCCGCTTCTGTTTCCGCTTCTGTTTCCGCTTCCGTTTCGGCTTCCGTTTCAGCTTCTCCATCAATTTCCGTATCAAAAAAACCAAAGCCATCTGCAAAGCCCTCACCATCAAAGAAAATAGTTACCAATGATACAAGCGACGATGATTCTAATAATAAATTAAAAATTTCACTTGGGATAATTGGTGGTATTTTAGTATTCAGTATTTTAGTTGCTTGCTTTATAATTTTAAGAAGAAAGAAGAAGCAAAATGAAAAAAATAGAGAAAACCTTGATAGTCTACTAAGAAACGGACACGTAGTCTCTGGGAAAACTAATCCGAAAAATGATTATAATGATTTACCATCTTTTTCAAGCGAAGATGAATATGTGGAATTATTATATAATGAAAACATCAATTCAATTAACCAGCCAAATCAAAATCAAGACGATGTTTTTGAAGAACATAGCGATTAATCAATCCTGATAGTATTAATACCACATGATAATGATTTTGACTCATTACTCAAAATCACCAATTGCAAGTATATACATACATACATACATATATCTATATATATATATATATATATATATATATATACCTTCAGTATAAAAAACACATAAATAAATTATAATCAACAAATATAATGAAGGATTAAAGTTCTTGAAATTAAATTAAAAAAAACCAAATTACCAAAATATTAAACTAGCAAATTATAATTTTATTAATCAAATTAAAGATAATAGAATTCTATAGATTTGACGTTTTTTCAAATCAAAAAAACATTCAATTTATTTTGATAAAATTTGAACAAATATTAAAAAAAATATAAACAAAAATTCAATTAATATTTTAGATCAAGACTTATTCGAATCCAAGATCTAGTCTCATCAATCATTTTAAATAAATACTCATAATTATTATCTGCATTCCGATTTTAAAATTATAAAAAAAAGAAGAGGGGGGAAGCAGAAGGCTTTATTTGAGTTATGGGTTATGGTGCCCGAGCACAGGTTATTTACAACACTATATTTCAAATTATAATATTTTATTATTTTTTTTTGAAATCTTTTTATTGGATTCAATTGTTCTTGCTTTTCAATTAAAAAATGTATCTGTTATCATTTGATAATAATGATTTTTCATTCAAAAAAAAATAATTAAATAGTTTTTTTTTATCAAAATAAATAAATTCTTTTATTTTAAATATTCTAAATAATTTTTGGCGAGGGCTAATTTCAGTAGAAATTTGTAGATTTTTGGCTTAAGAAGATTTTTCCAGGGTAATGATTTGTCTTATGAAATATAGAGACTAATTTTTATTTCTACCAAGACCATTTTTTTCTTTGGGATTATTAACGAAAAATTAAAAATAGAATATAAAACTTCACAAATAATTGTCATTTTAAATCAGATTTAAAAATGTGTTATAATAAATGAGGAGTATCACTTAATCCAAACAAAATTTATCTTTTTAAAACAGAACATAAAAAGAATTTTATTTAAATGTATCCTTTTCAAGAAAAATCTTCTCAAAAAATTATAAAAAAACATTGAAAAAATTTAAAAAATCAAATTGATTTCCACACAACAAGAATAGCACAATCCATAAAAATACTTTCAAGACTTTTTCGAACTTTCAGACTGACTTTATGCAAGATTTCAGTTTTTGATATTCAAACCATATTTTTTCAAATTTCTAATACTTGATTTCAAACTTTTAAAAAGCCCAAAAAAAGGGTAAAAAAATAAAAAAAAGATAACATTTTGAATATAATCGAAATTTTAGAAATTTAAACAAAAGAAAAATATTAGGTTAATTTCAATATCATGAAACTCTTTTTAAAGAAACCGAAAAGTGGAAAGTTGTTTAAATTACATGTTTTTAAAAGTTTGACTTGTAAAAACTTTTAAATTGAAAGTTATTGAACTTTGATCTAGTAATTACTTTCAAAATTTGGAATAATTCAAAAAAAAACAAAGTGTTGACAAGTACAAAAAGTGACTACAATTTTTGTGTTATTCTTGTCTTGCAATTGAAATGAAATTGTCATTTTCTCATTCGTTTCACTCCTTTAACTCTATTCACAATTCTGAATTTAAGTTTATTTATCAACAGGCGAAATTTCAATTGACTTGGCATTTTTTGTCCAATATTAAAGGAAAAATAGATTTTTTTGAACATTTATAATATTTTTTTCAGATATAAGTTCTTATCAGAAATAAAAATAATTTTTCACAGACACTGTCAACTCCCAGCCACACTTGAACAACAGTTTTTTTTGATTAATACTAAACATTACCTTTTATCTTTTAATTTTTTTTTGATGTTTGTTGTGCATAAAAAAAAAATAATTAAAGAAAATTAACGAATGTTTACAATAAAGCATTTTCATTTCTTTTTTTTGTGAAAAAATTATTTTAAAAAAAAAAAACAACATTTTGAAAGTTTGGATTCCCAAAAATATATAAGATAATTAAGGATTTGTTTAATAGCTATTAATAACAAAAAAAAAAAAATACACACTTTAATATGTTCAATTTTTTTTTTGTTTTTTAAATATTGTTATCAAAAATTTTAACCAATGTATATAATATTGTGAAAATTCAATGAAAAATAAAATTTGAGATTGTTAAAAAACACCTTTGAATCAAAACAGCTGGACCAAAAAAATTGTTATAGCAATATCACTGCTATATTTATTTTTGTATTTCACAAACCAAAAGCTAGCTTTTTTTTAAAAAAACTTTTGAAAAAGAGACTCAAATGGTACAATATTGATAATCAAACCAAAATACATATAATTATTTTCCAGAGGTAAATGTACTCATTGAAATAACAAAAAAATGTTTTTTCTTCATTAAATTTGTGAAATTTAATTTTCCAAATCTGTGCAAATAAAAGTAGAAACGATTCCCTTAGATTTGGAAATATAGTGTATTATCAGAAAAAAATCACGAGAAATTTCAATTGTGGGAAAAAAGAATTGATATGTTATGGATCACTAATAGTGAATTTGTTTTAAAGTTTAGTTTGACAACGTAAGCCACTTTCTGACAAAAACAAAACAAAAAAGTTTTGTTTCAATTATTTTACAATTAATCGAAAGTTTAATATAAATGATTTAATGTTTTTAAAATTTTAACTATTCCCAACATATTTTATACATTTCTTCAAACAAGTAATGTAAAAATTGTTCAATTTCATTTTCAACAAAGATTAATTATTGATTTCAAAATATTCACAATAAAAAAAATAAAAATAAAAAATAAAAATTAATAAAATTGTTAATTAAATTGTGAAAAAAATTTATCTAAAAAAAAAAGTATACATATACACATACATAAATTCATACATAAAAACACACTTTCGATTTATAATAATAATACTAAAGAATCTTTTAATAATATATTACTTGCTCTTGACTAGAATCAGAAAAAAAAAAAAAATCAATTACTTTTTTTTTTTTCCATTAAAGAGTGAGTACTAAAAGTTGGCCTGTTTGCTGTTAGGTTTTCCAGAATTTAAAAGAATAAAGAAAAATCATAGATTTTACTCAATCCCTTTGAATTCTGGAAAAACAAAACACTTTTCGTTAGGTTTTTCAGAATTTAAAATAATAGAGTAAAAACTTTGTGTTTTCTCTATTCTCAACGTTAGATTTTCTCTAGTTTTCTGTTTATTCCAAAAATCGATATATTTTCGTTTGGTTTTTTTGAGTTTTTGAAATAAACCGAAAATTTATTAAAATTTTCTGTTTATTTCAAAAAGTAAAAAAAACCTAGAACACTTTATAGAATTAAACAGAAAACCTCAAGAAAAACACCTTTAAGTTTTTTTTTACTTTTTATTTCTGAAATTAAAAAAAAACCTAGACAATCCACTGAACCCTATAGCACTCTACGACAATTCCCAACCCCCCCCCCCCCCCCCCCTGATTTGATTTAGAGATATTTTTGAACCGAGTGAGAGAGCGAATCTGGTCATTTCTCCTACAAATCTTACCAGCTCCATAATCTGAGAGGTATTTTATTCCAATTCCGTTCAGGTTCAATTTTTATAATAGTCAAAAAGATTTTTATTCTGTCAAACGATTTCTTCAAAAAATTAGTGGTTCTATGAAGCACAAGCCTGATTTTTAATTAAAATTACCCCGTGGTGGTTTTTGTAATTTTTGTAACTTTTTGAGAAAATGGTAAACGATCAGAAATAAGGTGGTTAAGGGAAATAGAATCCCCGTCCTATCGATTGTAAATTGTGCGTGTTACCACTGTTCCATTCCGGTTCTCTAAAAAATCAAAGACTTTATTTTTGAAAAAAAAAAAAAAAATAAAATAATATTTCAGAGATCATTTTTTTAGCCACTCGAGACCAATTTTCAAATTCGGCTCGTCTCTTTTATTTGGGAATTGTTTTTTTTTAATTGGTTGCTTTAAATGCATCGTTTGTGATAAATTTGAAATTTTAGGATTTGTTATTATATTTTTAAAAGGGAAAACTTCAAAGATATTATTTGGATTAAACTTCATTTGTTTCACATAATCCTTGGAAATGATTTCCCAGTAATTACCATTATTTGCGCCATATTTGGAAATCAGCTCCTTTATTAAATTGACCTTTTTACCTCTGTTATTAACGTATAAATTTAATGGCAAATTATTATATTCCAAATTGATCAGCATGCTATAGCTTTTTGTTACTCCACCCTTTCTAATTAATTCCTTTGCCAAAAGCAGACACGACAGAATAAATTTGGATTTCCCTAAAAAGAATAAATGCTGTTTAAAAAATGCCTGCTTTTGTTCTGGTAAAATGAAAGAATCTAAACGATCAATAAATCGTTTTTCAAACCAAAACATAAGAACCCTCTCAGTAAATATGTCTTGATATATTTCCTCCAATCGTTTTTTAATAGTTTGAGTGTTACTATTTTCTTCTTGAATAAAAGATTTTTTTTCATTAATCTTATTTTTGAAAATTTTTTTTTGATTATTATTATTATTATTATTATATAAATTTTCTTGTTTAAATAGTCCTCTTTCTTTTCTTTCCCCCTCCTCAAGCTCTTCTTCCTCGAGTTCTTCATCACCATCTTCATCGTCGTTGTCATTCTCATTGTCTTCAACTTGCATTTTAAAATCATTCCCTCCCTTTTCATTTAAATTTATATTGACATTTACACCAACATTCATATTTGCATTTTCGCCCTCCTTATAATCCAAATTAACAATTTCGTTTAATAATTCCCAAAACTTGATTGTAATTGAAGGTGTAGGATCGGTATGGATCAAGGACAAAACACTAACCAAGATTTCTAAAACAAACTCTGTTAAAGTTCTTCTTGAATTTGATAAAAGATATTTTAATTGGGATTTCACATTCGTCGACTCCTTCTCAGAAGCACCTAAAATTTGTCCAATTTTCATTGCAAATTGATTGGTAAATGGCGTTAAGATTTTTTGAGACGCGCCACCTGAAATTACCCACAATTGCCCAGTCAATAATTTAAAAAGATCTTTTCCATTTTCTACAATGGAAGAGTTTATTTTGAGACTCTGGAGGGCTGTTGGTTGCTTGTCAGGCAACTTATTTAAATTGTCATTCAATTCCATCCTTCTTTTTCTTAGAAAGGAAAGAGTACTGTGAAGCTTTGGCTCAATAGATTTGGAACGAATTAACCTTCTCGGTCGATTGGTTTGTCGTTGTTTTTGGTTCGTTTTTTTATTTTTTTTGATCACTTTTGTTGCCATGATCGCTTTTTTTCTTGTTTTTGCTTTTGTTTTGATAATTAGTGTTCTTGGTTTTGGCTTTTGGTTTTTTTTTTTGTTTTTTTTCTTGTTTCTTGTTGTACTTTTGGTATTATTACTATTACTTAACCCTTCAGTGTTCATGTTTTTTTCCTCACAACTATTTGTTTTTTCCTGATTTATTGGATGTAAAAAATTTGTTTCCTTCTTATTGCCTGTTTTCGCAGTTGGTTTTTCTGGAAAGATATTTATTTTGTTAGTTTTCTCTTTGTTTTGCTTTTTTGTTTCATTCTCATTTGGATCATTCAACACAATTTGGCTAAACAAGTTTTGGTTAGAATTCTGACTCTTGTTACTCGAGTAAGAATTGAAAAAATTTGGCGGTAACCATTTTGGTAAAGATTGTTGCTTTCTGCTTTGAGAAATATAGATACCTTGTTGTGGTATTTGCCCAAGTAGCGCACGACGTAATTTTTCCGTGTCAAACAAAGAAATGTTTGTATGACTAGTATTCTTACGACTCATTCGCAACGAAGTTAAAGAATCAAGAGAAGAGGCATGTTTAAGCTGCATATTTTTTCTGTTATCACTAGAATTGTTTTGTGCTTTAGTTTGGGTTGTTGGAGGGATCGAGTCTTTCAAACTCTTGGTTAATTGAGTAGGTTTTGGAGAGTTTCTTTTTATTTCGTTTGTTTGAGTCGAAGTCATAGTTGTTGATTTCTTTGAATCAATTTATCAAAAAACAAAATGTAAAAAATGATATAGCTTAAAAGTCTTTTCATCAAAAATTTCAGATTTATTTGGAGTAATGGAACTATTTCAAAATATTTCAGTGTTTTGCATTTTAAATACTGGTATTTCAATTATAACTGGGAAACAATTTAAACTTCCTTTTCCATATTTTTCTTTAATAAGTTGCGTTTTCAAAGAAGTAGTGAGTTATAATTTGTAGTCTCGATCTTTGTTTGAAAAAGAAAAATTTGAAAATGAAGTGAAAATTTTTCCCATTTATTATTCTAATACCAGTAATATTAAAGTGTTTTTTTATTATACAGTGAATTTATTTGGTTGTAATAAAGCTATTTAATATTACTCAATAATTTCAAATTGATTTAAATACACAAAAACCAACAATAATTTTCTGAAATACTAAAAATAAAGAAAAAGAGAATAAAACCAAAGTCTTTCTTTGTATTTAAAATATTAAAATAGATTTTAAATTTATATTTTCTTTCAATCTGTTTAATACTAAATGAAATATATTTTTAAGGTGTGTGATTTTTGTTGTCAGTAGAAAACTTGAAGAACAAAGTGATATTCGTTGATTTTTAGAATCTTGTTATTTTTTGAAGTAATTTCTGTTGTTCAAATAACCATATGTGGACTTGCTTAACTTGTGTTTCTATAAAAATCATTTTTTATTTTTCCAAGAAGCTTATACATTAAATAATAAAAGAAACTGAAACCAAACACTAAGTAAATATTATATTGGTTTTTTATATTTTAACAATTGAAAAATATATTTAAAAAATTAAAGATCAAAAGAAAAATTGTTTTCAAAAAATAGAGACAATTTTCAATAACTTTTTCATCGAAAAATACAACTATGTTCAAAAAAAAAATACGAAAATTTCAAACAAATTCAATTAATAATCTAATAATTTTTCAAAATATCATAGAGTAAAACTCCAAAATTAATTCTGTTTTCGGTACTATTAGTTAGAAAATATAGGGATTAAATTTTTCTTTCAGCTTTCCAAAAAAAAGATTGTAGAAACAATATAACCTTTCAAATTTTTAATTCTTAAAAATAACTAAAATTGTTAATTTCACCTCAAGAATTGAGAACTTTAATGTATTTGAAATCTTGAGAGTTTAATTTTTTTTTGGCAAGTTGAAAGTAAATTTTGATCTTTTTTTTTTATTTTGAAGGGAGGAAATTAATTTCCTCTTACATCGGTTAGGTTTTCCAGAATTTAAAAGAATAGAGTAAAATCATAGATTGTTCGCAATTCTTTTGAATTCAGGAAAACCTAGGCACTTTCCTAATGTTTTTTTTACTTTTTGAAATGTAAAGAAAATTTATTTAACTTTCTTTCCTTGACAAAAATTAAAAAGAAACCACCTTTAACTTTTCCAGAAAATAAAAGAATTGAGTAAAATCATTGATTTTTCGCAATTCTTTTGAATTTCGGAAAACCTAGGCACTTGACGGCACTCTACAACTTCTCCTAATTAATAAATTTTTGGTTAGAAATTTCAATAAATAATCATAATTTTCTTTATAATTAGCCAATGATAAGATGAATAATGGATCTTTGTTACGAATATTATCTAAGATATTATTCTAATTGTTTTTGTTAATTTGAATTATTTTTTTGTCTTAATTGTTCGATTTTATTCATAGAACGTGCAGTCCCATTAGAAAGTCTGGATATCTTCAATTATTTCCTGGTTGAAATGTTTTTTACATAAATTGCGTAATTTTGTTTTTATTTTATTCTTATCATAAACATAAGAATATCTATTTAGATAATTTGTTATATTTATTAGTTTTAAGATGGAAGTAGAGTGTTCCATTTTAAATTTTTTTTGTCATTAGTTTTTTTTTTAATTTAAGAAATAAACAGAAAATTATTTAATTTTCGGTTTATTCATTAAATTAAAAAAAAACTGCGATTTGTTTTTCTTGATTTTTCTGTTTATTTGAAAAATCTATTGATTTTCTTTAGGTTTTTTTGAGTTTTCCAAATAAAATAGAAAATCTCAAAAAAAACCTAGAACACTTAACAAATAAAACAGAAAACCTCAAGAAAACCTTGGCACTTGACGACACAACTGTTTGTTGATAATATTATTATATCTAATAATTTTTAAATATTCTTGACTTTTCCATCCAGAACTATTTATTATTAAGTTTACTCTAAATTTATTACGATTCATATTTAGTAATTTTAAATTTTCTGCTTTCCAATTGGTATTTTCTTCATCTTTTTTTGAAAATTTTAATTTTTTTAATATGTGTTCAAAACCAAGAATTTCTTTTTTATTTTTGAGTTTAAATCTTCTTTTATATATTGAAATTCTAACTTGGTCTATTTTTGCTGAAGTTTTATAAATTATTCTTGGAGAATATGAATTTATTTTTTAAAAATTTTATGACTTTTTTATTTATCCAAACATCTATCGAGTTGAAATATTTTTTAATTAAATTAAAAATTACTAGAAAAATTTTGATTTTTTTATTTTGTAATTAACAGTAACCCTATTGTTTACTGAATTAAATATTTTTTGGAAAAAAAAAAAAAAAAAAAAAAACAATATTTGAATTTGAAACACAGATTTTAAGCTACAAACATGGGTATTTTTGATCACAGTAGTAATGCCCACAATTTAAATTTTCTTTTTTAAATTGTTTTTTTTAATAACTTTTCCAAATGGAAAAAAGTAACTCAAAATAATAATCTTCTCAGAATTAATATCCAAAATTTTGAACTTTTTAAAGAAAAATTTTTATAATTTTTATATTTTTAAGATTTATTCGATAATTATATCAACAAAAAAACCCAAAGACTATTATTTTTATTTCCTTTTTATGAAAATATTTGCCTTTTCAATAAATTTCCAATATTTATGAAAATAATTTGTCAAAACAATCTATTTGGATAATTATTTAATTTTTCAAAACAAACCATTTTTTTATCAACTTATCCACATTTCTAGACAAATTTAAGAAAGATATTTTTCGGATTTGAACCCTTTATATTGGTGAACCAACATTTACATTTCTCTTTAAATCCAGATTTTTATATTAAAATTCTGGTTTATTTTACTAATACAAGGATCATTTTTAATTGATGAAGATTAACAAATAGTATTATTTGAATAATCGAATTCCAATAGACATTTGAACTATATGGAACTAACACGATTTATATTCAATAACAATATACTTCAACTTGAGACCACTGCTTGGTAAAATTCAATTCCTGAAGGGACTAATCTCTATTAAATTTTTTTACCTTAATTTAATAGATATCGAGAAAATTTTTTGCCAATTACTTAGATTTGAAAACCCTGTTTATTTACACTATTAAACATATTTCTAGATAAGGAACCCTTATTTAGAAATTGGTCATAAAAAAATAATTAATAGAAACCTAGTCCCTTAAGGATTACAATTCCTGAAATTTGAAAAAAGATTATCTTGTGTAGGCTATAGTGAGTTGTTAATTTGGTTCTTATCTGATCGATCTTGTCCTTGGTATGGATTTTAATAGTGGTTCAAAATGTCAATTTTTGACAATTTATTTATTTTTTTTTCAGAAATCTGAATTGAAGAGTGTATGATTAATAGATTGATAGGTGTTCAATTATAACTTTTGAATATTGGGTTGTAGAAAAGAATCTTACTTTTATGTCAATTAATCAAATGAAAAAATAAAATTTTTTTTAAAAGCTCCCAATAAAACAAAAACTTAACAAAAAATTTCAATCAATGTCCTACAAAACCACAGTTTTTTATAACTTAAGTTCCAGCCAATTAATCTTACACTCTTCAATTCAGATTTCTGAAAAAAAAATAAATAAATTGTCAAAAATTGACATTTTGAACCACTATTAAAATCCATACCAAGGACAAGATCGATCAGATAAGAACCAAATTAACAACTCACTATACCCTACACAAGATAATCTTTTTTCAAATTTCAGGGATTGTAAACCTTAAACAAATTAAATTCACTATTCATAAAAAGTTAAAAAATTACACAAAAAAATTTTAAAAGATTTTTTGAATTTATCCGTATCAAAGATGCTTGGATAGGTAGAAGCTGAATATTTCATTTTTTATTTTAAATACCGTTAGTTTAGTTCTTAAATTTTGTCCTTGATTATATTGAAGGGAATGAGAGCGTGAAAATGATCCAAAAATATTATTCCAATGAAATTTCAGAGAAAAATTCCAAAATATCAACTTACGTAATATCGTTCAAAATTTTTCAAGATTTACAAAACAATCTTCATGAATAAAATAGGTTTTTTCAAAGCAGTAGTTTGTAATTACGAACTAAGAAACAAGAAACAAACGAAATACTTGAGATCTTCCTTTTTTTTTTTCAATTAAAAAAATACAAAAACAGAAGAAAATAAAAATAATCATTTTAATTCAAGAAGTAAATAAAATTGTATTTATTTATACATTTCATCCTATAAAGTGTTATTTGTTTTGTTTTCTTGGAAAATAAAAAAAAAAACAAAAAAAAAAACACTAAAAAAACCTTTCTTATTTGAAGGTAGACAAGGCAACCAAACAAAAAGCCCATGATAGATTAGTTCTTTTTTTTCTTTTTCTTCTTTTTTTCGTTTGTTCCCTTTTTATTGCCTTTTTGTTCTTTTGAAATGGACTGAGAGGAAGAATTTTGTGATGACAAGCCAGATTTTTGAAGTTCTGTGATATCCTTAATTTTTTTAATATACAATTTAACTCTTTCAAGTTCTTTTTTAACTGGGTGCTTTTTGGGATCAATTCCTTGTGTTTTAAGATACATAAAATATAATGAGTTGATTGTGTAAGCTATCGACATGTTTAGCTTTGCTTGTTCAAGTGGCTCTAAATTTTCTGTTATTTCAGGCAAGGAATTTGTTAACATTTGCTCTAAAGTCTTCTCACATTTAGTCAGCGATTGATCAAAATTGTTAAGATTTTCAAGCAACTCTTTTGGTAGAGATTCAAGATCTTGAGTCATTTTTAAATAAAGATATGTTTTTTCAATTTTTGATTTTCAAGTTAATAATCAAAAAAAAATGACTTTAATTTGTATTCTTCTGAATACAATCGAATTAGTTCAGTTTGAACTTTCAAGTTTTGTAAAAGATACTTTCAAAAAATCAAATTCAAAAATTTCAGTACACCAAAAACGCTCTAAAAATCTATCATTATTTTAAAATAGAGTTTCCTTTTTTATAATTTGATTACATTATTGTAAAAAAATTTCATTTCAAAGAACATACAAAAAACGAATGTGTTTAAAAATACTTCTGGACTTCTACTAATAACATTCTAGGATTACCTTTATTCAAAACAAATCAAAAAAATATCAAAAATCTGGAAAAGCAAGTAAAGCAGTGAAAAAACTACTGGAAATGAAAAAAATCCCTGAAAAGATTTTTAATTGTGAATATTAGTAAAATTATTGTGTGTAATTTCATTTATTTACCATCAAATTCCTTTTTTTAAGAATCAAACTTTTTCAATTATAACCCCCCCCCCACTTATTAGAATGATGATTAATGAAATCACACTTGTTCAAAACACCATTCAATCAATCAAAAAACAAGAAGAAAAAGCATCATTTTCCAAACTCTTGTAAATCTCAATAAAACCCGATTGTTTTTCAAAAAAAGTTGATCAACATATGGCTATCAAACAATTACTCAAGTATTCTAGAGACACCTTACTTTGATGAACTTTAGGTAGGTTTATTACTAATCTCATAAAAAAATTGGTTATTTCTAATAAGGATTTGATTGAAAATAAATGAAATTACACAAAAATTTTACTAATACTCACAATTAAAAATATTTTCAGGGATTTTTTTCATGTCTGGTATTTTTTTCCCTACTATAATCTATATTTTTTAAATTTATCAATAATTTTCTAAAAATTTTCAATATGTATGTTTTTGATAGTTCTAGTTTTCAAAATCAATCATATAATAAAAAAAAATAAATGAATTTATACCTCTATACCATCTTTTATTTGCTAGAATGGAGTTACATTGAGAAAATCAATTCCTGACAAATTGTAAAATGGGATTTTAATTGGTAAAAAGTAAACAAAGAGGAAAATGTTTCAAATATTTTTTTTTTTATTGTTAACTGTCAATCAGGCTATATCGGAAACTGAAATTCCGCAAACTGAATTAATACCTATTGCGAAAATCATAAAAGGAATTTCACATGAATTGGAAAATCAGAGCTATAAAAAAATCCCTAAAAAAGTCAATTTTACATTTTTACAATTCAATCACAAATTTTGAAAAGTAGAAAATTCTATAATTATGGTTTCATTTAATGATTTTAAATTCAATTTTGATTTTAATATTCAATTTAATTTTTGGATTTAATATTTGTTATTTGTTATAAAGTGAAGGACAAAAAAGACCATATTTCAAAAATAATTCAAGAATGTACACTTTTACTTCTATTATATACTATATTTCAAAATCATTTCCCCAGGCAAAATTAAATTTTGAAAATAAATATTTACATAAATTGATGTTATCTATTAAAATAAAAATTACTATTTTAATATTCATTTCTATACACTAGAAGATATTTATTTTTCGTCTATAAATAAAATAAAATAAAAAGTAAAAAAATTGTGCCATTTATGATGAAATTCAGTTGACAATTAATATTGATTTGACATTTTTTTCAATTTTACAATTTTTTCACCAATAGAAAATTATTTTTTATCGAGTAAATAATTACAACCAGCCCAAATTCACCATGAACATTTTTTCTCTTTTGAAATTTTGGTTTTGATATCGGTTTCTACATAAATTTGAATTTAAGATTGAGAAAACTTATACCAAAAAAAAAAAAAAAATAAAAAAAAAGATATCACATAAATAAGTATATCCGAAACTTAATCTTTTGATATGGTCAAATAATTTCTTGATAATGTCAAAGGATGATTTTAATTGATTTTCCACTTAATTTCCCGGTTTAAATCCATTTTCGGATCTTAGAATTTGATTATTTAAATATCAAAAAAGACTCTTGAATCTGAGAGAATACTAGAAAAAAATATATTAATCTCAACTTGCTTATTCAATTTTTTTTTGAAAAATCTAAATAAACCTAAAAAATTTGATAAAAAAATTAATTCCGTTTTATGCTTGGTAATACTCAAGTTTAAATATCCAAAAAAGAATTCAATTGGAATTAATAATACCTAACTTTTATTTCAATCAATATAAATCTAACAATTATAATATATATTACATTTTAAAGTAAACAGATTGAAATAAAATATAATTTTCAAATTTTTTCAAAATAATAAATATAATGGAAGATTTTTCTTTTAATACTTTTTAATTTATTTGTGTATTTAATGCTCTTATTGTTCGTTTCTTTGATTTCAATTCTGTTTTTTTTTTTTTTTTTTTTTTTGTATTGTGATTATAAAAAATTATATTTATAATAAATTTTCTACTTTTAAATATATATTATAAATACCAAAAGATTTTGATCTGCTAGATTCTAAAATATTTCGAAATAAATACCATTTCACTCAAAGATGACCAGCCAAAAATGAAAAATCCACAACTTTTTTTTTTTTTTTCCAAATTAACCCAACTTAGTTTTGTATAGAATCAAGTTTTATAATAAACTTCGAATCAGATTTGTTAGTCTTAAAAAGAAAAAATTTGAACAAACCATGATATTCTTAAAAAAAAAATGTCAAAAAAATTTTTTTGGGTCCCTTTCATTGAAATGTCTCCACAAAATAGCAAAATTTCTTTGGAAAATTAAAATTGTTGAAAAGAAGATTTTTTTATAGTATATGAATTCATTTTAAAGGAAAATACAAATCCACGATTTTCTTAAAGTATATTTGGAGTTTAATTTTTTTTTTTTTTTTTAAATTTGCTTTTTAAAATAGAAAGAAAAAAGAAAAGAAGAAAGACAAAAAAGAAATAAAAAATCAAAAATGAAAAATTAAAAATCAAAAAACAAAAAAAAATTGGTGAAATACGAAAAAATGATCAGATCTAAAAATTGAAAAACAATTTCGAGAGGTTTACTGGATTAAACTGATAGAAAATATAAAATTTATTTGATAAAACTGGCTTTTTTGACTCAAAAAAAGTTTAGTTCAAATATAAGAATTAAATATTTTATTTTTGATGCGGATTCAATAGATATCGATCTTTTTTTTTGTTTTTTTCTTTTGAGTAAGATCTTTCAAATCTTTTTCTCATATTATACATAATTGTATTCCACCAACACTAACTACCCTAGATCTTTACTGAATGTTGAATTGTTTTAGAAGATTAAAATTTTCAAACTTTTTGTTTAAAAAATTGAAAACTAAAAAATTAAAAAATAATTAATTTTTGAAAATTCATAAAAAAAATTGTTAATAAAAGAGAAAATTTAAAAAGAAATTTATTGTGAACTTATGAATAAACTTAAAAAAAAAGAAGAAGAAGAAGAAGGAATTTGCTTTTTAGAATTTAATTGTTTCGTGTTCACAAAAATAATCAATTTGAGAATGGTATCAATTGTGGATATGAAACAGCATATAATTTCTTGGTTTTATTTGATTATTAGAAAATCTAAATAGGATTTTGTAACTTTTGATTTTTTTTTATGTTTACTTTTCACAAAAAATTTCAAGTTGAGAAATATCCCAATAATTACTTGAACCTGCTAAAAAATCCCTTGCTTGATCTGATCCATTGGGATATCTAAATGGGGGTTTATAAGAACCACCAAGATTTGAATATGTCCACAAATTATTATTCATATTATAATTATTATATAAACTTCCGTACCCTAAAATCAAATCCCACCCATCTCCAAAAGTCGGCCCATATTTGGAATCACAATATATTTCATTTTTTTTATATGGGTAAATATCCATTTTTAATGGTTCCTTAAATTTTGTATCAAGACTGATTAAGGAAAAAAGAAAGGATTTATTCCCTTCTGATTGTTTATAATTTTCTGTTGTTGAATCCCAGTCAATTGCTGCAAATCCTCCAAATAAGGATTTATTTTTTAATTTGATTAGAACTATTGATTTTCCTTTGTTATCGCATTTTTGATGGAACGTTTGAGGTTCCCATCCATCTGTTCTTGAATTGAATCTTCTTATCAAATGTGAATTGCATCCAGATTCTTTTACCCATTTTCCAAGAATTTGGTTGAATTTTGGATTGTTTTCTTGTTCAAGGATTTCTGATTCTTCCAAAAATATTTTATGAATAACTTTCACATTAAAAGGTGATTTTGGATATATTTGATCATTTATTGAGAAAATAATGTTATATTCCCCTTCTTCTTGGAATATATATTCTCCAATTGATTCTTGATTAATTCCTTCTCGAAATTTGGTTATTTCTGTGATTATTTTATTAATATTTTTATTGATAATTGATACTTTGAGATCGAATTCTTTTGCATTTATGGTTTCATTCAATTGGTTTTTAAGAATAATTGAAAATTGTAATTTTTTTTTTAATTGAATTCTAGAAGGAACTTCGATTTTGGTTTTATTGAGATCAAATGTCAAATTAAAATATTTCCAATTTTTTGAATTATTTGAAACGAGATTTATTTTACCAAATTTTGAATTGCAAATTAATTGATTATTATCATTATTTATCTTATTTAAAATAGGAAATAATTTTTTCAATTTAAAATAATTGTGCAATATTTCTTGATAATCATCATATTTTTTGTAAATTTCAATTTCTTTGATTATCATTTTTGATTTTTCAACATTATCAATTCCTTTTTGGATTTCCTTTGATTGTTTATTTAATTGTAAATATTTCCCATTTTGTTGATTTGATATTTCTCCATTCATTTTCTTGAATTGCTGTTGCGTTAATTCATTTAATTTTTGATAATTTTTTTTCACCATATCGAGATTTATTTGTTTTTCTTTCAAGGTATTGAATTTTTCATTTTGAATCTGTTGAAGTAAACCTTTTTTGTTTTCATTTATTGAATTTATTTTCTTTGTTAAAATTTCCAATTCAATTTTGATTTTTTCATATCCTTCTTTGAAATTATTTGATTTTTGACAATTTTTATGATTCAAAATTGCACAATCAACGCATAATAATTGTTTATGATCAAGACAAAAATATTTAAATGGTTGGTCTTTGTGTTTTTTGCATAATTTTGAGATTTGTAAAATTTGATTATCTTCATTATCTATTTTTTTTTTTTTTTTTTTTTTTTGATTAAAAAATAAAAGAAGAAATAGGAAAATTCAAAAAAAGAATAAAAAAAAATAAAGAATTAAATAAAATAAAAAAAAAATAAAAAAATCCAAAGAAATATTGAAAAATCAAACTGTTAGTAAATTGCATTTGAGAGAATAATTTAAAAAATTCGTATGAATTTGATTGCTTAATATTGGTTTCTAATTCTAAAAATTGATTGAGAAGTTTTTCAGTTGAACATTTAGAATTATTTATTAATTGTTTTTCTTTTTTCGTAATTGTTGAAATTTGGTCAAAAAAATCATTGGCTAATTTTTTTTCATTTTTTTCAAGTAAATCTAAAAGCTTTTTTTGATTCAAATAAAATTTAGAGATTGTTTTTAAAATATTTTCTTTTGTAACATTCATCTGCTTTTCTGAATTATTCAATTGTTCAAATTTTTCGTTAATCCTTTTACAATGATTTTGAGTGGATTTTTTTTGTTCTTTGATTAATTCTTTATAAAAATCCATTGATTGGTTAAAGGAAATTGTTTCATGATTTGAATGTTCAAAGACGCATTTGTCACAAATTAATTTTTGACAATTCTTACAATACCTGGTTAGTTTGCTATTTTGATGAATTGGACATTTTTCACTTCGTCTATTATCTGAATTTTTTATATTTTAATGAAAAAGAAAATATAAGAAAAGTAATAATTAAGAAGAAATTAAAGGGGAATAGATATCTAATTAGCATTAATTTAATGATAATATTTATTTTAGTTTTAGTTTTTTTTCTTGTGTTTAAATAAAGTGAAAAAAATAAAGTCCAATGTGAAAGAAAGAATATTGAAAAAATAAGAAAAGAGAAAAATGAATAGAGAATAAATAATTGAACTCAATAGAAAATTTTTCAATATCTTTTTCAATGCACAATAAAGTTGAAAAAAAATCGTGATTAATATTATAACATAGCAATATTACAGAAAATCGTAATTAGTATTATAACATCGCAATATTAATAAAAATCGTGGTATTCTAAAATTATCTTGACAAATGCCTAAATATCGTGATAAAAAAATTAATCGCGATATAATAGTTGAATTTTTTTAAGACCAATTCAACAGATATTTTTTAAATTGAAATTATTATTTTGATCAAAAAATAGATTTGGTAAAAAAAAAATTCTTTTAAAAAACAACAAAAAAGAAACTGGAATCCAATCAAGGATCAGATCAAAAGTATTTTAGTGTATTTTTTTTTGATTTGATTGGCAGACAGATCGATTCTTTATATCAACAAAAATATTACTAAAAGTAAATTATATAGTATCTCAATCCATCATGGTGTTGTAAATTACTGATGAATAAGAAATGCATATAAAATTATTAATTCTTATCACATCCTTTAAAGAATGTCCACTTTGGTTAAATAATTTTCAATATTTTATCCAAGTTTAAAGTGGGATGGATAACTTTTCAAAAGGTTTCTCAATAATATAGCCAAACTATCACTAATTATTAAGATTTTTTGGGCCTTTGTTTTCTTCTTCTTCTTCTTCTTCTTCATATCTCTGTATCGGGCTGAAAAGAAAATTGGGGTTTTGAGGTTTTTATTTAACCGATGACTAATAAGAAGGAAAAGTCCTCTTTCTTATTTTTGGTTATTTAAAATTTAAGACAATATCTCCATTTTAAAAAAAATACATCTATCCTAGATTCAGGTGTATTGCTGAAAAGTGTTATTATTTTTTTGATCGTAATATTTGTTTCAGATTTTATATTTTGTTAAAAAAAAAAATGAAAAGAAAAAAAAAGTTTTTTCAAACAATGAAACAAACACTCTTTATTCAAAGAAACCAATTTAACTTTAGTTCACGAATGTAATTCCAGATGTTCTTATTTCAGGCTTAATATATATTCATTTTCTCTTTTTTTATGTTGCAATGTTAACTGTTCGGTGGTGTAACTAACCTGTGTTTTTAACAATAACCCTTTATAGGAATTTATCATGTGATCAAAATAGTGGTTTAGTGTCGAAATAAAATAAATGTTCACATTGGTATGGTTACAACAAAATATAAACAAGAAAAGGGCTACTTTAAATAAATTTTCAAAAAGAATCAAGAAGATAACTGAAAGATTAAATTGTAATTTTTTGATAAAAAAATGAGTTATATGATCATTTAATGAATTTAAATAAAAAAAAAAAACAAATTGGTTAATCATAGAATTTTTGAATTTTAAGAGGGTAAGTACATTTTTCATTATTTGAGTGCCACCATTTATGTGAAACTGAATTATTCAAATCATTTCTTTAACCAAATCCATTGACATTTTAAGAAAATCTAGAGTGGAATATATCCCTGTATAAAATATTTTCATACCAACTAAAAAATGGAATTCAAAAAAATGAAAAAATTGATTAAGAAAAAAAAAAATAAAAATCATTTATTTCTTGATCATATCTATAACATTTGACACAATTACTTATTCTTAATTTGGTTTTGTTTTTAATTCTTTATGAAAATAATTTTGTTTGTAAAATTTTTGAGAAACAAATTACTTTTATTTTCTAAAGAATTACCAAAATGATTGTAAAAATGCTATTTTCATTTAATTCATCTAATTCTAGTTTTTGACGGAAAATAGAATGCTTTACAAATTCTTCTTGAGTGTAAGGGTTTATTGGGCAAATTCGTTTGATTTCATAATTATTTATTTTCCATTAAATTGGAAAACTCAAAATAATTCTGAATTCGGTTGAAATTTTTTCAAAATTTTTCTTTTATTTTGATTTGAATCTTTTACAATGGTTTTTTGGTTCCGAGAATTCAATTCCTTTATTTTAATTTTTGAAATAGAATTCTTTTATTTTTGGTATTATTTGATAAAAATATTATGAAAAGAATTTTGAAAGCAAATTGGAAAAAAAATGTTTGGTAATAAAAATAATAAATAGTAAGTGGGGTAATAAATACAAGGTTATAAATTGTTTGTATTCATCCAAACTAAGAAGATAAAATCAACAAATCTTTGAAACTTAGGTTTTGGTCGAATAATTTTTTTTTTTCATTCTTGATTTCAACAAATTTATCTTGGAAAGGTGATCTTTCGTGTTTGGTCTTCTAAAAAAAAAGATTTATTTAAAATTCACACCTTTTCGAGTCTATTTTTTTGCTCTACTCTTTGATTAATTTCAATCATTCATATAAACATATTTCTAGATCCAAAACCAAATTTAATAAAAGCAAAAATTGAATCAAAAAAAATGTTCATAAAATCGAAAAATGAAAGATTCAACACTAATTTACTTTGGGTTCGCTTTCTTTTCATCAATAGAGTAACGAATGGAATTTTGGTTTCAAAGTTTCAATATCTACTGGCGCTCAAAAAATATTTTTTAGTAATGCTCACACAATTAAAATTTTTCAAAATGGTAAAATGTACTTACTTCCTTAAACAAAATTTTTGGAAACAAAAGCATTTAATATTTTTTAACCATTTTTGATTAATTCAAGATCGAACCTCATAAGTCTAATTTAAATCTGAACCAAATCTGTAGTGTTTGAATTCCTATCTTGTATTACCTAAGTCTGAAAGAAAAAAAACATGTATGGAATGTTTGTAATTATTGAAACGCTGTCAACAAGGGTTATTTACAACACCTGGGAAACGAGAACCAAATAAACAAACAGGAGACAAGACAATTTTTTTTACCCATTTAAGAAATACATTTTCAGATAAAAACAGTGAAATTGTTGATAAAAACCCTCTTGAAAAAGTTCCATAATCTCAGTTAAATTTACCCACCGAGAATTTCTTTTGGCAAAAGATGGGAAATTTTCACAATTCCAACAATTTTCACAATTTTTACCTTCTTAGATCCTACCAAAATTACCAAAATTTGATTTTAAAATTTCATAATCTATAAATACAAATCAATTCCAAAAGCTGTTTTAAAGATTGTTTTTACTGTTTTGGAAAAAAAGGGAAAAAGGGAAAAAAAAGTGAAACACAGTTTTTAATTGGGAACATTAATAGAACCTGAAAACGAAAGTAAAATCAATTAAAAGAAGAAACCAATTAGCTTTAAATAATAACCCATTATATTATTTTCAATTAATTGAAAAAATACAATTTAAATCTACTTGATTTATCGAAATTGTTATTAGAGGTGGTTTGATAGATTGTAAAAATAGTTAAATTTTTTCAAAACATTTTTAATGATTAATCAATCAAAGAAAAACCCATATAAAAAGAAAGTATTCAAAAAATTGTTATTGTGCTGAATACTTTATTTTGTCTTTATATATTTATTTATTCTTTTTTTAATTGATCTTATTTGAATTTTCAGGTTCTATTAATGTTCCCAATTAAAGACCGTTTTTCACTTTTTTTCATGTTTAACTTTTTTTCTACAATGGTTAGTTACTTTTACAATTTAGAAATGTTTTCAAATTTGATCTATGCTTGAAAATTCCTTAAAGCCAATTTATTTTTAAAAATTTCCATTCAAAAATCTAAATGAAAATTATTTTTTTTTTTGTTTTTTCATTTCGAAATTAGTATTTTTTTTTATCCATTTTCTTCATAATGAAAAATCTTTTTGAGAAGTGAAAGTAAAATAACACAATAACTAAACATTCTTTGATGTTGAGGCGTAGTCCTTAAAATTCAAATATCATTACGATCTTTTGAATTTTAGTAAATATTTCTAAAGCATGTTTGTAAAAGAAATTTGGTGGCGGTATTAAAATGGGAAAAAAAAAAAAAGACAAACTTGTTTGAGGATCTGTTCTTACATGGCTCTTAAATTTTTTATTTTTGTGCATTGAGTCGCACTCTTCACATTGGTTTTCGTCACAATCTTGGCAATAGACTTTTGCTACAACTTTTTTATTCTCTTCATTAAGGCAACAATCACACCAAATAATTGCTTCTTCTTTTTGATTTTCTTTTGTTGCTTGAATTGGAAAATAGGTTGTCATTTTTATTATAACTACGAATAGTGGTCAATTTAGGAATCAACAAATATTAAAATTTATTGAGAAAAATTAAGTATAAAAAATGATTTTAGTCTCAAATAGAAATTTTTTGAGAAAATTCTTTTTTGGATAATCGAAGTTTAATTGGAAAAGGCGAAAGTTGATCGAAAGGTAAAAATATTATTTGTTTGCTTTTTTTTTGAAATTCATTGTCTGAATCGAAAGACTACATTTAATGTCTTCTTTTGAAAAAAAAAGAAAAAGATCATAAATTTCGGATTTTTTTTACAAAAAATATACTTTTTAGTCTAGTAAATGGTTGACTCAACATTGTCTAAACAATTTTAGTATTTTAATCTATTTTTAGAAACCAAAATTTATCAGGTAAATTTCAAAAACTAAATTAAATAACATTTTATTTTTTTAAAAAGCATCAAGTAAAATCTAGGAAATGATTAAAAATTTTACAGTTTTTTCAATAGTTTTAGCTTATTTTGCAAAAAACAAATTACTATGGGTAAATTTAACTGAGATTACGGAACTTTTTCAAGAGGGTTTTTATCAACAATTTCACTGTTTTTATCTGAAAATGTATTTCTTAAAGGGGGAAAAAAAATTATCTCGTCTCCTGTTTGTTTATTTGGTTCTCGTTTCCCAGGTGTTGTAAATAACCCTTGTTTACAACGTTTCAATAATTACAATAATTCCATACATTTTTTTTTTATCTTTCAGACTTAGGTAATACAAGATAGGAATTCAAACACTACAGATTTGGTTCAGATTTAAATTGACTTTAGTGGTTAGATCTTGAATTAATCAAAAATGGTTGAAAAATATCAAATGCTTTTGTTTCCAAAAATTTTGTTTAACGAAGTACATTCTACCTCATTTTAGAAAAAAATTTAAAAATTACAGTGATCAAAATAATGCGTATACAACAACTATAATTCGTGTTTCAAAATAATATCCGTGCTTTTTTTTATTCTTGTACAAAGGCAACATCCAATCTACTAACAAATAGTATACCTAAGTTCAAATCAATTTTGAAAGTAAAGGTCTGGTTATTTTCAGTAAAATTTAAATTATTCATACAAATTTTCGATAATATTCTCAATTTTTTTGAAATTTTTTGTTTTTTTTATTGATTAAAATTTTCTTAAAAATTTACTCGATTTTTTGAGATAAATTTTGCAATTTGATCCTTCATTTTTAGAATTTCTTTTTAAATAATAGAACTTTAAGAAACCAATACTATATTTTTTAGGGTTTATTATTGGTTTCTATGATTGGTAAATGTATAGGTCAACTATAACAAAAAAAACACGAATTTTATTTTGAAACACGCATTATATTTTTTTGCACGGGTTATTTTGACTACAGTAGTTTTAATTGTAAGAGAGTAAATGAAAAGGAAAATTTATTCGATAATTTTTTTTACTTTTTTTCATTGATTAATCAATATATATGAAATTACAATTCCCTAAACTTGTTTAATACCCAACCTTAAAATCTTAAAGCTAATTTCACCTGAATTTGAAAATCATAACACCAAAAAATCAAAAAAAAGTCAAATTTCTATTTTAATAATATTGAAAGAAAATTTTAGAAAAATAAAAATATCAAAAACACCAAACTATAAATTTTGTATTAAGGGAGTAGTTATATTTTTCCATTTTTCCATGTTGCAGTTTCCGATAATGAATGCTTAAAATAATTTCTTTAATTTACTAAATAAATGTTTTATTAATTATTAGACGAATATATACCATAGTAAAATTTATTTACGGGCTAAAAAAGCGCGAAATATAAATAATTTAGATAAATTGATCAAGAAAAAATAAATAAAATTCATTTATTACTTGATCTTGTCTTTAATATTTGATACAATTACTTATTCTTTACTTGATTTTATTTTGAATTCTGAATGGAAAAAGTTTTTTTTGAAAAATTTTTAAATTAACAAATTACTTTTTATTTCAGCAAAATTTCCAAAAATAAATTTTAATTCCAATTTTCATTTAATTCCACAAATAGAGAATTGATTAAATAAAATAGGTTATTATTAAAATTCTTCTTCAGAAATATAGACTTTATTGGATTTATTTGTTTGATTTTAAAATCGTTTATTTTCCATCAATTTGATGAAGACACAAATAATACTGAATCTTAAAAGTATTTTTTAGCCTTTATTTACATTTTTCCAAGAGTTGAGTTGAACTTTTTGAAGTTTTTTTTTTTTTTTTTTTTGATTTCAGTTATTCAATTCTTTTTTTTTATCTTTGAAATAGTATTCTTTTTTTTGATTTTTTTAAACAATATATTATGAAAAAATACTTTTTAAAACAAATTTGTAAAAAATTGTTTTGGTTAAATAATTATAAATAGTATTGGCAGCAAGAAATCCGAGGTAAATTCATTCTTTATTCCCACCATCCAAAATTAAGAAGATTAAGAAGTTATAAAATCTTTAAAATAGTTTGGTTCGGTGATTTTATTATCATTATTGTATTCAACAAATTTATTTGGAATGGTGATCTTTCGTGTTTGGTCTTCTAAAAGAAATTATTTGTATAAATATACACCTTTTCGTCCCAATTTGATCGCTTTAATCTTGGATAAATTTCTCAATCGTTTGTATAAACACAATACTAGATCCAAAATACAATTTAAAAAAACACAGAAAAGAAATCAAAAAAACTACCTAAAATATAAAAATTAAAGATTCCTCTATGATTTACTTAAGTTTCTTTTTCTTTTTATAAATAGAGAAAGTGAATGATGTTTTGGTTTCGAAATTTTCAATGTTGTGACACTCAAAAAATCTTTTTTCAGTAATGTTCTCACAATTAAAGTTTTTAAAAATGGTAAAATAAACCCACTTCCTTAAGTTTTTATTTTATATATTTTTTGCTTTTCAATGATGCTTTGTTATTATTTGAAAGAATATCTTTAAAAAAAATCCAATAATTTTGAGAGGAATTTGAACTTGAGAAGACTAAGATATTTTCAATCAAGAACAAAGTACTAATATTTCCAATGTTAATTGTGATAGGAATACCCTCTAAAATTATACTAAATAAAGAAATAAATTGTAAATGGGGTTATTAAAAAATTGAATAAATTTTAAAGGATAAATAATTAAAAAACAAAAACAAATCATAAATTATTTTTTTATGAAAAATATTTTCAAAAATTTCATAATTCTTAGATTAAATAAAATTACATTCCTTTATTTTTCTAAAAAGATTTATTTTTGAATAAATTTAAAACAAAACTTTTTTAATGTTTTTTTTAAAAATTATCAATCAAGAGAATATATATTTATTATGAATAATTTCTTTGAGACTGGTGTCTCCCACCTCAAATTGTTTTTAAAATTAAATGTATTTCCTATGAAGTATTTATCTAAAATTGCAAATTAAAAAATCCATTATCTCTTTTTCATATAAATTGATTATCCAATTTTTTGTTTGAATCCCTTTTCAAATTTATCATTTTCTTATCTATTTTTCATTGAGAAATTAATGATTACGATTAATGTTCTTTTACCTTTTCAAAGGCCCATTGTATTTTGTAACTATTTATTGAAAAAATAATTTTTACTTCTTCTTTTCCATACAATCAAGTTTTTTTTTTTTTTCCAAGTAAAATCTCGCTATGTATAGACCATAAACAGCCAACTATTTTATGTTGAGAATAATAATAATAATAATACAATTAATCTAACAAGAATTACTTTTTAGAATTTTCTATTTTTATTTGAAAAATCCATAAAACTGTTTGATTTTTTTTTTTGATTTAATTGTGTGTTATTTATATTAATTTTTCTTCTTCTCCTCCTGATTTTTAATGAATGGAATGATTTTAAAGTTTTTTTATTATTATCCGCCTTTTTTTTATGAAAAATATTTTTTATTTTCAAATTTTTCAAATTTGAATATGTTTTGGTTGATATTTTATTATTATTTTGATTAGATTTATTATTTTCAAAGGAAGGATATTGATCATTATTATTTTCATCATTATCTACTTTTACCCATCCATCATCATCGTCATCGTCATCGTCATCGTCATCGTCATCGTCATCGTCATCGTCATCGTCCTCCTTCTTTATTTTATCATTCTGTTTTAATGTGCTTTTTTGTTTTTCAATTAGTTTATGATTATCATTTGAAACATGTTTTTCTGAAATTTCTTTCGAAATAAGGAGAAATGGGTCATTCGATCCAAATAAATCTTGATCATTTACTTCTGTTCCTAAAGAGCTAAAAGAACTTTCAATATCAATAATGCCATTCAATCTAGATTTATTTGAAGAATTTAAATTGTTGTGTTTTGATTGAAAACCATTTCCCATTAATAGAGATCGAGTATGCTTTCTAATTAAAAACAAACTATCATTATTCCGATTATGATTTTGGGAAGTGTTGGTTTTTTTATGAACAAACGATTCAATTTTTGAAATTTTTTTTTGGGTTCTAATTTTATTAATAATATTTAAAACTCTTTGATCTTCTTCATCATCGGAAGACTCATCAGAAGAATCATCAGAAAAATCATCAGAAAAATCATCAGAAGAATCAATTTGTTTAGAATCTTGAATAAAATCTTTCTTAGAATCTATAAAATTATCTTTTAAATTATTGTGGTTATTTTTTTTACTTTTTTTCTTCTCAAAATTAAAATATTTATGAAAAGCGTTTTGATAATTTTTAATAGAAGATTTATTTCTTTTAGTTTGCTGATTTCTTTCTTTTGAAATTTTTTTTTTTTCTAATAATTTTTCTGAATTCAAATTGGTCCTTTCATGTAAAACCGATGAAAAAAAATCATTATCTTTGTTAACAATATTATTGTTGTTGTTGTTATTGTTATTATTATTGTTGTTGTTATTAATATTAGTATTAGTATTAGTATTATTTTTATTTTGATTATTATTATCATTATCATTATTACTATTATTATTATGACTTTTCGTTTTTTGGAGATTTTTATTATTCTCATTATTATGATTATTACTATTATCGCTATTATTATTATTTATTTTGTTATTTTTCGTTAAATCATTTTCTGATCTACTTTTTTTCCAAAAATTTTTTAAAAAATTGTTGTTTTCTTTGACCAAATTATTTTTTACAGATATTAATTTATCAAAATTTGAAGTGTATTGATTTGGGTGTTTTAATTCTTCAATTTTTTCATTTACAAATATTTCAAATGTTTGGGTTTGGCAAAAAGCTAATAGAAATTTTTTTATACTTTTATTTTTTTTCGTTTTCAAAAAAAGATCGAAATTAAACTCAAGATCTTTTAAATTCACATTAATTTCAAAAAATTGTTGGTAACCCTGAAAAATTGAAACAAAAAAATTTAAAAAATCTTCACAGGCCTGTTTTTGGTTGAATTCATCAAAACGTTCTAAAGTCTTTTTGTGGTTGCCAATTAAATCCATTAATTTTGTTGACAGGTGAGATGGCAATAATGCCAAATCAACGGGATCAATTTCAATTTCACAATTGTCTAAATCGACAAAAACACATTCTTCGCTAATCAATTCTCTTGCTTGGTCAATTAATGATTTTTCAATTCCAATAAGAAATGGGAATGGTGCACAGCATACCCTTAACATACTTTTTGGCACAAAGGAAATTAATGTATGCTCCCACCTAAACGGCTTGATTAATTGTGCAAAGGCATAGACGCTATCGGTAAGAGTCTTTAGATCCTTTGAAGTGATGATGATTCTCCGTTCAAAAATTATAGATGCAAAAAGACAGAGTAATTGGTATTTATCAAATTTATCAAATAATATTTTAATATCAACCTGAGCAGGATTTTTGTATAATAAGATTTGCATTGTCGTGATAATAGAAATAATGGTTGTAATCGCAGTTTTAAGTTAAATATTAATTAATAATTGAGCTGTTTTCAAAAAATGTGACAAAAAGGTTTATCAAATGTATATATGTAAATAATTTACAACCATAAACAGAGATATATTAAAAACTCTCTTTTTTTTTTTTTTTTTTTTTTTGTCACACTTTTTGACAACAGCTTGTATAAAAAAAAAAAATTGAATAAATAGAATATAGAAAAAAAAGGATATGAAAATGAAATAAAAAAGAGAAATTAAATTTAATAAGGATGTAACAAAAAAAAAATCAATGAAAAAATAAAGATTTAAATTGTATGATTATAAACTAAACTAAATTCCAAAATTTTGGAAACAGTTTAAACGGTTGAGAGAATAACAATACCACACTTTAAATTCAATTTGGAAAGAATTTTGATTTTACAAACTATTCCATTTTTTGTCTTTTTTGTTTTGTTTCCATTTCCTTTGTTCCAGTTATGTAATCTGTTTCTTTAGATCTGGAAATTTTTTTTTCAATGGTTGATAGAAGGTTAGTGTTGAGTTTGTTATATTGGAAAATTACGTACAATTAGTCGATGATATCTTAACATTTGATAGATCAATAATCGTTGGTGAAATTTCAACAAATTAACCTATACTTTTTTTGTTCCGCTCTTTTCATTCTTTTGGACATACTCAGATTTTTTGAGTTTTAAATTTTTTTCATTTATTTGGATTAAAATGATTATTTATAAAAATAGTAATACTGGGTAACTTAAACGTGGTTTTATATTAGGTTTGGAAAAATATAATTAATTGAGTGTTTTTTTTTGGCCTATTTTTGTTTTTGGATGTGTCCAAATTTTTGGAATGGGGTTTACTTGTTTTTCCATATTTTTTCAATCACTAAAAATAATTAGTAAAATAACCTCTGAGTTAAAGACCACGTTTCCACCCTAGAGGGTGTTTTGTTTTTGTTTACTTTCGATTCACCCCACAAAAAGAATTTTCATTATGAAGAAATTGGACAAAAAAATTGACTAATTCCGAAAGTTAAAAACAACACACAAACAAAAAAAAAAAAAATAGATTTTTGAAATGAAAATTTTTAAAAAAAAAATGAATTTAAGGTATTTTCCATGACAAGCTATAATTTGAAAACATTTCAAAATTGTAAAAATAACTCGAAAAAACATTTATAACAGATTAGGAATTGTTTTGTGTTTATAGATTTGAAATGGAAATTATTAAATTATAAAATCAAATTTTAGAAGGATCTCAGGTTAGGTAAATTTGTGAAAATTGTTTGAATTGTGGAAATTTTACATTTTTTTGTCAAAGAAATTCTCAGTGAATAAATTTAACTGAGATTATGGAACTCTTTCAAGGGGGTTGTTATCAACAAATTTACTGTTTTCGCCTTGAAAAAGTAGTACTTAGTCTTTGATTTTTTTTAAAAAATAGAATTTCTTAGATTTTTTAATTCACCTTCCAAGACAAATTTTAGAAATACATTTTTCAACTTTTAAATTCTGAGTACACATGCACAAAAAGGTGTGTCTTAATATTTTAAGTTTTTTTATTAAATTTGACATTTTTCCAAAAACTATAAAATTTTTACTATGCTCCCTGACGGAAGAGATTTCTTGTCAACGAATATGGGGTTTCTAATAGCAAAAAAAAACAATTTAATGAAAGAATAAAAATGTTTGGGGTTGTTTTTGTTTGCTGATTTCTGAAAATTATTTCGGATTTTTTGAATTTCTATTTCTTCCCCAAACATTTTTATTCTATTATTAAATGGAATTTTTTGATCTTAGAACCCCCATATTCGTTGACAAAAAATCTCTCCTGTTGGGGCGCATCGGAAAAGTTTTATAGTTTATGGAAAAATGTCAAATTTAGTAAAAAAACTTAAAATATTAAGACATCACTTTTTGTACCTGTGTATTAATGTTTCAACCTTTAAATTTGTAGCAGTACGAAGATTTTTTCTCTAAAATACTTTAATTTTTTTCAAAATACGATCCTTTGAATAATTAATGGGAAAAAAATTTCTCTTTTATTTTCCTTTTCCTTTTCCTATTGCTATTTCTATTATTACGGATTAATTTTCAAAGAAATAGATTGTAATGTGTGATCTCTATTTATTTTTTTGTTCTTTTTTTTATTGTTTGTTTTGATATATCGGTGAACTAGGAATCCTAAACGAAATTCATATTTCAGAATTGAAAAAGCAATAATCAGCTGAAATTATTTCCCATTTCGAGATCAAATACCAGTAATACAAAGTGCATTTTTAATTGACGAGATCAAACAAATACTGTTAATTGCAAAAGAAAAAAGATCAAATTTTCAATCAGACTTTCCAAAAAAATCATATTTACCCAAGAATTAAGAATAAATCATCAACGTTCTCAATTCTAAAAAGGGAAACTAATAATTTAAGCTGATTTTAAGAATTAAAATTTTGAAAGGTTGTTCAATGGTTTAAAAATCTTTTTTTGGAAAGTTGAATCAAAAATTTGTTCCATTTATTTTACAACAAATGGTCGTACTTTACTAATCAAATGGAGAGAGGTATTTGGAACACGTTGCTCTAATATGGTTTACCTTCAACTCGAATATACAGTTATTTTCCAATTAATAAATGAAATTTTTTATTTCCAATTCGCAAATATTTTACAAATTATTCGATTTAAAAAAATCAGAAACATCTCCAAAAACTTTATGAAAAAATTGATACTTTTTCGAAATTTTATTAAGCTTCCTTTTTTGGACTTGAGATAAAATTTTGATGAGGCCAATTTGATTTTAACAGTTCATTAATTTTTGACTTCTTGGTGGTAGACACTAATCCCTTAAGCAATCAGACCTACCATCTCAAACAATTAGGAACAAACTTCCTTCTTTGTTAGAGAAATCGATTTTTTTTCCAAAATCTTTTTTTGTTAAAAGTCTTTTTTGAACAAAAAATTTTAAGAGAAAAACTCAAAATGAAAAAACAGAATTATTTTGAGAAAAAATAATTCATTCACTTTGAATCTTTAAGTTGACAACAAATTTGAAACAACAATTCTATCAGAATCGTTAAACAAAATTTATTTGGATTTTTTTGAAAAAAAAAAAAGGGAATTGTTTTGGTTGTGATTTTTGGAGTTGTGTTTGACTCAGTTTGAAAAAAAAAAAAAATAGAAAAATCATGAAGGAAAATTAGTGACAGAAAAAAGAATAAAAAAAAAATACTTACATCACCAACAAAAGAATTTGGTCTAAAAAAACGAAAGAAAGATTTTGGTGGTTGTAGTGAAGTTGGAATTTTAATTTGAAATAACGTTTTAGTTTTTGGGACTTGGGTGTCCAGAAGCAATTGTAAAAAGGTTTTGCTATTATTAAAGCCAAAATTTTTACACTCTGAAAAAAGTCTTAGCAGCTGGTGAAAAAAGGAGCTCCAGTTCCTGAAAAAAATGAAAATTGGGTGTGGATAATTAAAATTGAAAGAGCTTAAAGCAAAGAGGTTTACGATTGAAAAAAAAGGAAGGTTCTTACAATTGCGTTATGAAAACATAGGAGCGGCTTGTGAGATCATCTTTGTTGTTAAATACAAGAAAATGCGCATGCTTTCTTTTCCCATCCACTGAGGTTAGTATAACACTATACGTTGCTCTACGAATGTTGGATGTTCAAATTTAGGAGGTTAGATTGATAGGGATTAATCAAAAATTTGTTTTTTTTTTTATTTATTTTATTAGTATTATTTGTTGGCTTGTTGCATTGTTATAATCCTTCGACACATTTTTTTACAACAAAAAAAAACGGAAAAGAAGCAAACTTGTGTTGTTGAGACTCTTTTTCAATATGTGGAAAATCTGGAAAACAAAAAGATTCAAGTTCGTTAATTATCATTTCATTATTTTTATTGGAAGGAAACGAAAAATCAATTAGAGTTTTTTTTTGACAACTGTGGTTAGTGTTGGGATATTTTGTTTTATTTAAACACTGATCACATACCAAAGAAAGAGAATAAAAAATTTCGTAAAATTTTTTATTGTTTGGCTTTTTGTTCATGACAATTTGTTTTGGAAAAAAATGAAAGTTCAAAGCTTTGAAAAATTTAAAGATTATTTATTTTTCCAATAGACACTTCTTTTGGTGTAAAAAGGATTCAAAGACACTCGCCCTTTATAAAGAAAAGAGTTCATTTATTAAAATTAGACTAATATATTTTTGGCTATAAAAGTCGAAATATGGCTAAATGCTTCAAAATTATTTGTAATTTTTTCACTAAAGTTTTCAAAAAAATACTAAAACTCGAATTAATAACCAATTTTTAAAAAAAATTGAGTTCCATTAGGAAGCAGAAAAAGGGAAAGATACTTCATTTTAATTTGATCAGTTATTTTTTTGATTTTTTATTAGTATTGAGAATTTTTTGTTGTTTATCAAAAAAAATAATAATAAAAAACAGACAAAAGTAATTGAAATTGACATAAATCTCCATATTCATGTAGACAGATTATGTATAACAGGAAAAATTAATTTAAGGAACTAGTCTCTATAATTTTTTTTTTTTGACCAATTTTCTAAATAAGGATTCCTTATCAAGAAATATGTTTAATATTGAAAATAAACAGGTTTTCAAATCTAAGTAATTGACAAAAAATTTTAACAATAATTATTAAATTAAGGCAAAAAAAAAAATTAATAGAGATTAGTCCCTTAATAAAAACTGCCGCATAAAAAAAATAACGTTGTGGGACTATTAAAAGGCGTATTGGAATATATAATTTCTGCTTCAATATATTTTTTGGGAGTGATAATTAATAAAATATATTTTATTTCCTAAAATTTATAATTTTGTTATGTACTTTTTTGTGATATGTGTTGTGTGAAATAATAATTCCAAATATAAGAAAATGAATTAAATCAGTTCCACTTTTAAGGTACAATCTTTAAATGAAAATTAAGGCACAAAAAAAAATCTCGAATTATAGCACAAAATTCAGTTTCTAGTAAATTACTATGTGAATTAAAAAATTCTAATTTTGTGCTTTAATTTGAGATTTTTGTGTGCCTTAAATCTCGTTGAAAGTTTGTGCTTTAAATTTGAAACTGACTGTAAAAGTATATTCAATTAAAATTCTAAATACGAGTATTCAAGTATAAATATGGAATATTGTAAAAAATATATTTTTGACAATTTTAGTAATAAATAGAGAGTTCCATTCAATTTTATACAAATTTTGCTAATAGTAAAAGAAACCCCCTTTTTGATTTCTTAACTTGAATGGATTTTTAATCTAAAATCTTTTGGTGAATACCAATACTTTGTTTGAATAATGTTTTTTTAAAAAAATTGAAACATTGGTATTGACCAAACGATTTTTTGATCAAAATAATTATTAAACAATTAAGATAATCAGATTTTTATATTAACTATAACCAAAATTTGGATAAATGAATAGAACTCTTTATTAATTTTGAAAATTATCAAAAATCTAATTTTTACAAGATTCCACTTTTACTTTAATATTCTACTTAAGGGTGAAAAATCATCTAATCATGTGTATCCACAATAATTACAATAAAATAAAAATCTGAAAAAATAGAAAATTATTTTTTTGAAAATCACCTTACAAAAAATCTTTTTACTTTTCTAAATTTTTATCACTTATACAATTCCTTTCCATTTAGAAGTGCAATAAAGAATTGTGTTGTGTAACAAATAACCTCTAATGTTAAAAAGGTTTGAAAAACTTAATATTTTCCAAAGGCATTAGTTTTAAGAGTTGTAGTAATAAAAAAAAAAATATTTCTATTAATTTTTTTTTGTTCCAAAAGTAATTTTTATGAATAATTAAATGATTAAATAAATAATAACCAATTTTGAACTTGTACTTGGATATTTATTTTGGTGTTTTTTTTTAAAAATCCTGTTATTATTTTCAAAGTTAAATAACCAAAAAGAAGAAAGAGGAATTTTCCTTCCATATCTGTGATCGATGAAAAAAGCAACCCATAAGTTTTAGTTGCCTTTTCTGAGTAATCTTCAAATATAGGATAGAAGAATGTAAAAGCCAAAATCAAGTTTTTACAATTAATTTTTTAATTTATAAAAGTGTTAATGGATTTTTGGTAAAGTTTTTTAAAAGCTACACATCTCCTTTAAAACTTTCTATAAATAAAGAAAAGTTTTTAACCCAAGCACACATTTTTTAACAAACACCTGCCAAGTTAATTATTTCCAAACCTTTTATGTTCCATAGCAATTTATAACGTAACGATAGAAATATAATCTGTTTATTGGCCTAATTATTCTTAATTTAACGGATTAATCAAACTGTCAACCAAATCAAAATAAGATAGAATAATCCTTTGAACAGACTATTGTTTTAATCAAGTATCTTTTTTGATCTTTTTAAAAGAAATAATTTAAATTCAAGCTTTTTTTTTTGATCAAACAAAATTTTTCTTTTTAGAAATATTGTTGAATTAACTTAAAAACATTATCTGTCATATTGTGATTTAATTTTTTTGCACAATATTTTGACATTTATCATGATTTTTAGATGTTCTCGTGATTTTATAGATTTTCATGATTTGTGATATTATTGATCATCGTGTTTTTATAGAATATCACATTTTATGATATTATCATGAATTTATTGATTTGTGAGAATTATCGCGATTTTATAGAATATGGCGGTTTTTGATATAATCACTATATTTTTAGTTCTTATCGTGTATATTTGATATCAAATTTTCTTTGTATTAATCGTGATTTCGCAAACTTTATTGTGAATTCGAAGAGATGCCTTCAAAATCTCTAATAATAGAAGATCCTCTGAGAGAAATAATTAAATAAATAATTGTGTTTTCAACATTGAAAAAGAAAAAACAAAAATTTCTGCTTTTTATTTGTTTTACTTTATATTTAAATTGTATATTTAATTATTATTTGAAAGTAGGTAAAATAAAAAGAATTTAAATAAAATAATAATAATAATAAAATCAAAAATAAAAAAGTATCAATGTATATCAATTTAATCTTTTTGAATTGTAAAAATTAAAAAATAATCTCTTTTTTTTTTTTTGTTTTTTTTGATAATTTCGAAATTTCTTTAAATTATTTTAAAACGAACTAATCGAATTGAAAAAGTTCGAGAAATAAATCATTTTTTTTTCAGAATAAATTTTGTTAATTATAAATAGTTAAAAATTTTAAAATTTAATAATGAAAAAAAAAGATAAAAAAAAAAAAGTGAATTTGATTAATTAGTCTGTTTCTTCCTCTTCTTCATCAGCGCTTTTGGAACCAATTTTTTCAAGAGATTCTTTAACCCATAAAGATTTAGGATTTAGTGCAAAGGCCTTTTGGATATCTTCTCTGGCGATCTCTTTTTTTTTCATTTTGTCATAAGCGATTGCTCTTAAGTTAAAGGCAAGACATAAGGCTCTTTCAGCGTCTGTGCCGCGAATAGCATCGATAAATTTAGTAAATTCGAAAATAGCTCTTTGGTTCAAGCCCTTTGCCAAGGAAAGGCAGCCAGAGGATAGGAAATAGAATAATTTGTGTACAGGGATCTTAAAGTCTAAGAGATCAAATGCCTTTTCAAAGGTAACTTGAGCGTTTTCATTATCATTTTTCCAAAGATAAACAAAGCCCAAGTGCATCAAGGTCCAGCTATTAGGTACCTTTTCAAGGATTTTATTATAAAGCTCAATTGCCTGATCGAATTTCTTTGACAAATAGAACGCGTCTGCCCAGAGCATGAGCATTGGCAAATGGTCTGGCGATAATTCAAGAGCCTTTTCCCAGTCGCGTTTAGCGTCTTGTTCCTTGCCTGCGCCAAGCATGGCAACTGCACGAAGGCCCCAATAGTGGCCCATTCCGCCCTTATGTTCGATCGCCTCATCACATGCGATTTTGGCGTCTTCCCAGAGCTGGGAATGGATGTTTGCTAATGCCAATTGGTAATACATTTCGTCCTTGGGATCCTCTTCTTGCGCGATTTCAATCGCCTTTTGAAAGCAAACTATTGCTTGATCGTATCTACCTTTCGCAGAAATCTTTTTGCCAAAAAAGATCCACAGATCAGGGTTGCTCGTTGGCTTGACTCTTCCAATTAGCCCCTGGACTGCGTTCATGAAGGTTTCCTCGTTTGGGACACATGGCCCCAGGTATTCTTCCAACTTTTGTGGTACCATTTCTTCTTCAATCATTTGCATCACAGTTTGAACGTCCTCCATGAGCTTGCCCAGCTCTTCCGATTTGAGGCCAACAACGTCAACCAAGAGGGTCATTCCCTCTTCGATTTGCTTTCGATCGAGAATCTCTGGCAAGTTCTTAAGGGGCATATATTTCTCCATCAATTTCTCAATGTCAAGCGCACCAAGCGCAGATTCCTTAATTCCCTTTTTGCTTGCCTTTTCAATTTCAAGTATTAACGAGTACAGACCCTCAATGTTTGTAGGGATCATCGTTAAGATGTTGAGAATGGATGGGATTAAGAGCCCCTTTTCCAAGTTATTCAAGATCATGATTACATTGGTAAAGACATAGTCTAAATGATCGGTTAGGAATTTTAAGACCTCCTTAATTATTCGATCTACAATTACAGCGTCCTCTTCAATGATGGTAATGAATTTTTTACTCTTTTCCTCATCAAAGCCAACAGCCTTGCAAAAGGATCTTAGCGCTCCAATAATGTCAAGCTTTTTAAGTGCCTCAATGGCATCAGTTAAATCGCTTTGGTTTTTAGGTGCGTTGTTGACATTGAGACCAATTTCATCAATAAATGTTGAAATTGCATTCATAAATCGTGGGTATGATTTGATCCATGTTAATATTTGTCCCATTTTAATTGTTTTTGGTTATGTATTTAATTTAATTAATCTTTCGTTTTCGAAAAAAAAAAAATAAGGAAGGTTAATTTGAAGAAAGAGGAGAAAAAAAAGAAAAAATAATAATTATGTTGAAAGAAAGGAGAAAAAAAAATGATTATTCTGTTTTATTCGAACATTTGTAAGGCGCTTTTTTTCTGTTTTTTTATTTTAGAATTGTTTCCACTCACAAACATGAATTAAACTGTATTGTTATTTTTTGAAAATAAAAATTTGTTTTTATTCAAAACAAAAAGTTATTCTTGAAAAAGTCTTTTCAAAATATACCCTGGGTACGCTTGAAAAAAAAATTTTTGGTTCAAGAATCTTTTATTTTTATCATTTCAATTTTTTTTCAACAAAACCTCAATTATCTTTTCGATGGGTTTAAAAACAAAACAAAAATGGTTTTGTTGGCCATTTTGATTTTCACTCAAATAACTTCTGTTTTGCTTTCACAACATACTGTTATTTGATTAATAAAAGGGTCAAAAATTTTTACTTTTTTTTCCCTTATTCTTTTCGATAAAGAAATTTCCAAGAAGTAGACCAAACTTATGATCTCTATTTATTATTTCAACAAGGAAAATGAAAAAGAAGTGAAATATTTTACAATTTGATTTACAAATACCGGTAAGGAATTTATTAATTTCTAAAGCAAAAAAAAGTGTTAAGGGAGTAGCTACACCATAAGACATGATAAAAATTTGAGAGAGATGAGATAAGAACATTTTATTTTGGTGGCGTGTGATCGTAGATTCTCTAAAAATTTTTTTAAAAAAATTATTTGATATTTTTTTTTTTAGTAATGTTCAACAATAAAAAAAAAAGAGATTATATTGATAAAATAGTTTTATTATTTTTTTTTATTATTTTATTATTAAAATAAACTTAATTCGATTAATTTAGACACAGTTTAAACAGTTAGAAGAATAACAAAAACATGATTTACATCAATTTGGAAATTAATTTTAATTCAACAAACTATATCATTTTTTGTGTTTTTTTGTTTTTGTTTTCATTTTCTTTTTTTCAGGTACTTAATCGGTTTAGTTAGATCTGAAAATTTTTTTATAGATGGTTACTAGATGGTTACAATTGAGTTTCTTCAAGTGATAAATCCACATACAACCCGTACATGGTATCTTATCATTTGATCGATCAACCATTGTTGGTGTAATTTTAACAAATCTACCAATATATTTTTTTTTCAAACTCTTTCATTTCAGCTCGTTTCATTTTTTTATGGACACACTTGTTTTGATTTTTTTTTTTTTATATTGTTTTCTTATATTTGGATGGAAATGATTACTTAAAAAACCATTAATACTATGTTACTTAAATCTGGTTTTATTTTAGGTTTGGGAGAATATAGTAAATTGAGTTTTTTGTTTCACTATTTTTGATTTTAGATGTGTCCAAATTTTTTGGAATGGGGTTTAGTTTTTTTTTCTGGGAGAAGATAATTTCAGATTCTTAGAATAAAAAGTGTATCTATTTTGTGGTTTAAACTTTGATAACATATAATCATATTCACTTCTCATATTCCACTAAACCCAACGTTTTACAATCCTAACAAGTAATAATTCTACTTAATTATTCGAATTTTGGAATTCTTCTAGCTATTTAAGTCCCATTTATGTTTCCTTTTATATTCTCTCAATTGTAATATTGTTGTTCTTTTTAAACAAAATCCATTAATCCTAAATGCCACTAATAAAAAAATATTTCTAATTGCTTTATCTTGTCAGGATTAAAAAAAATCTCAAAAATGATGAAAAAATAAAAAATGAAAAAATTAAATGCCACAATAGAATGTTGAGAGAAGAATAAAAGATAAGTCATTCAACATTCAAAACACTATTTTAAGTAATTCAACTCAACATTCTATTGTGGCAATTTCTTTGAGACTTTGAAAAAAAAATTTCAAAAATCTAATGAATGAAGTACTTTAAATAATAAAAACCAATGAGGTACAACCAGAGTAAAAAATGTTATTTTCTGATCCTCTTCAGAATTGCACAAAAGTGAAATATTTTTCTTTACCGTGGCTACTCCCTTAAGGGATCAGTCCTCGAAAACAACAAGGCAAAATTTTAATATATGTTATTGGTGGTATTCTCTACTTACAAATTTTGGATATTCCAAGTTTCAAAATAATCTGATCGAATAAGTAACACAAAAAAGAATATTTGTTTTGAAAGATCAATTTGTTTTTAATCCATTTTTTCCAAAAAATAAAACATTAAAATTCATTTAATTTCACACTTTATCAAAAGTTTTTACCCCTTCTATTGCCATTGGATGATTATTATACTATGACAAGTCTTTGTTACTAGCAATATTAATATAAAGATTTTATTTCTTTTTTGAGATGATACTTTTGGTTAACCAAAAAAATTGATATATACAACTGATTATTAAAATAATTATATTTTTTTAAGAATAATCTTTAGAATAATTAAAGTTTTAAATCCATTTAAAAATTTTACTCAAGAAATTTTGTTTTTTGATGAAATTCAATTTTTTCATAATAAAATTTCTTGAACATTTTTTGGAATTGAGTTAATTGTATCCTCAAAATTCAAAATTTCCTTTTTTCGTGCAAAAATGATTTGAATTGTTATAAAAGTTCTTGCTAATACAGTCAGTTCCGCTTTTAAGGCACAAAATAAAACAAAAATTAAGGCACAATAACAATCTCGAATTGAAACAAAAAATTCAGATTATAGTAAAATAAAACAATAAAAAAAAAAAATTACAAAATTTTATGCCTTAATTTGAGATTTTTTTATGCCTTAAATTTCGTTGTAAGTTTATTTCCTTAAAAGTGTAACTGACTGTTAAGCCAAACAATTTCTTAAAAAAATATCTCAAATTTGAAAATTCTATTAAAAATTTTTTTTTCATTTTTTGATAACTAGAAAACAAACTTTTTTAAAACATTAAAGAAAAAAATTTTTATGCTAAATGGATCTCAATTTAATTGAGAAACTGTAGTTGGGTTTCTACTAAATATTCATTTATTGAATCTCATATACCCCAATTAGTTATATTTGTAAAGATTTGAATTGAAATATTAATCCAAGAAAAAGAAACGCCAAATAAAAAAAATGTTTTTGAAATCAATACTTTCAAACATAAAACGAAAAATATGTTTTACCATTTTCAAGAATTAACTGAATTGTGAAACAAAATAATAGGTTATTTTTTTTAGTTTTATATTGGAAACATGTAAATTTTGAATTTCAAAAAACATACTCTAATTCATAAATTGTTTAGATTAGGGGTTAACTCGTCCATTTCATCTTTCAGAAACACAAATTACAAAATAAAAATTTTTTCAAGATCTTAAAAAAATTTCGTTTTATTTTCAAAAAATATTACTCCCGCAAGATTTTATCTACAATAAAACATTATTCAAACTGTTCTAATTTTAACCTTGAAAGTTTCTAATAAGTTAATTTGCTTCTATTCCTCAACAACGGTTTCTCATTTTAAGGATCTTCTTTCAAGAGAGAAACTCATGTCTGTGAAGTAAGAATTTTCAAAGCACAACTTTATTAGGATTCGAATAATCAATCAAAAAAATTTAGACTTCGTCTTCTTTGTTTTTCACAAGAATAGTGTTTTCTAAAGAATATGGACTTTCTATTTGTGGTTCTATTTGAAAAACATAAAGAAAAAAAAAGTCAAAATTTTTCCAAGGTAGAATTCAAAAAGCAGTTTGGAAAAACCATCACGAAGTTGTAGATTTGTATCTTTAGTTCATTTTCTTAATCCGCCAAAAGGAAACCTCCGTACCCAACAACTAAAAAGTTTTTTTTCTTTATTTCAAAAAGTTCCATTTCTCAAATTGCAAATACAATTAAAGTGAACAAAATGATTTGACTAAAGAATAATTTTGTTCAGAGTAACTGAAATGATGCTATACGCAGTGGTGTATTGTCGACAAGTACTATGAAAATATAAACAATCTTCAAAAATGAATCTTCTCAAGAAAATGATAATTAACTGTCCAAAATAAATTTTTTTAAAAACTCAAAGAAATGCCAGTAATAAGATCCACAACAATTTTTTTTTGAATTAACACTCCCTTGGTAAACAAAGATCATTGTCGGGTTTGTTTTTTTCATTTTTCTTTATTTTCTTCTAATTAATAAATTGTTAAAATGACCGAACAAAACCAAAGAGCATTCCAAAAACAAAAAGGTGTCTTTGTTTCAGACAAAAGAAGAGTACTTGGAAGATGGGTCAAAGGTAAATCAAGACTTGTCAAAAAAATTGGATTAGGATTTAAAACACCAAAAGAAGCCATTGAAGGAACCTATATCGACAAAAAATGGTAAACATTACTTTTTTTTTTTTTTTTTTTCTGGTTCTTTCTGGTTCTTTCTGTTTCTGACCTGTTCTTGTTCTTTTTCTTTTGCCTTTTCTTTTTCTTCTCAAAAAAAAAAAAAAAATTAAATAAAAGTCCATTTACTGGAAACGTCAGCATCAGAGGAAGAATCTTAAGAGGTGTTGTCATTAGTACAAAAATGGAAAGAACAATCATCATCAGACGAGATTATCTTCACTATTTAAAAAAATATAACAGATTTGAAAAACGTCATAGAAATCTTCCAGCTCATTGCTCCCCATGTTTCAAACATGTTAAACCAGGTGACATTGTTACAATCGGTCAAACAAGGTAACTTTTTCTTTTAATTCTTGGAGATCTATTTTTTTTTTTATTTATTATTTTGCTTTCTTTTTTTTTTTTGAGCCAATTGCTTTTTTTCTTTATTCCAAATTTATTTTTTTTTATATTTTTGTGAATGTATACTTTTGTTGTTAAAAATTTATAGGCCATTATCAAAAACTGTACACTTCAATGTAATCAAATGGGAACCACAACAAGGTGTTGATGCTGTTAAACAATTCAGACAATTTTAAAAAAAAAAAAAGGATCGCTTTAAACAAACAAAAACAAAATAGAATGAAGAATTTTTCATCAGTAACACATAACAATCAAAACAAAAAGATTATCTTTTAGTATATTTCAAAAATAATAATTTCAAACAGAAAATCATAGAAACAAAACTTTTTTTTTTTTTTCTTTGTTTTTTTTTCTTTTCTTATTTTTTTTTTCGAATTCATTATTCGGCTTAAAAAGAAAATTTATTTTCTCAAACAAATCTTAACCAGATAATTCTGTTTTTTGGCTTTGTACAAACGGATTGGATTGGGGGTAATTATCCAACTTGTTGTTTTTTTTTTTTTTTTTTTTTTGAATTATTTATGTAATTTCAATTTTCAAGAGAAAACAACTCGAACTTCATCTTATTCATTTCTTTTCTTTTTTTTTAAAAAACTTTCCACACAAACTATCGCCTTCTCGATTATTTAAAAAACTTTTACACACCATCGATTTCAAAGAACTAATGAAACTATCAATATTCTTTCCGTAATTCAAGAAATGAGAAAAAAAATACTTTACTTTAAGGGTTTAGTCACTACAATGTATTTTCTTGATACCCAAGGGGTGGCTTTACTCCCTAAAAATGATAATGTGAAAGTGGGCCTTTTTTGGTTGAAAAAACACAAGGAATAAAGTAAAGACTTAAATGATTCCAATTACTGAAAATTCAAAGTTCATTAAAAAAAATTTTGATAGGATTTCAATGACAAAAACTCAAATAAACACAATAAAAAGAAGTTTTTCTCTATTTCAACAACTTTACAGTGATCAAACTAAACTGTGTCAAAGTCTATAATCAGGGTTTCAAAATATAATCTGTGCTTTTTTTTTTGTCTTGTTACAATGTAAAATTTAATTTACTACCCAATTGTATCCATAATTTCAAATCAATTTTGAAAGTAAACTCCTTGATTTTTTCAGTAAAATTATAATTATTTATAAAATTTGTAGTAAATTTTTCGTAATTTTCTCAATCTTTTTGATATTTTTTGTTTTTTGATTGGTAAAAATTTTCTTAAAAAAGGATTCGATTTTTTGAGATCAAATTGTAATTTGATCTCTGAATTTTTAGAATTTCTTTTTTAATAGAACTTCAAGAAAGCAAAAAAATATTTAATTTCTGGTTTATTGTTTAATTTTGTTGATCATTTGTAGGTCTTCTATAACAAAAAAATACACGCTTTTTATTTTGCAATCTGGATTTAACTTTTCTGTATACATTCTTTTGACAACAGTATTTTTAAAAAAAAAAAAAAAAAACTATTTTTTTTGTTTTTAATTACCACTTTAATGTATTCAACCCTATATTTACAATTTAAAAAATATAGAAATTGATTTTATTATTTAAATAATTTATCCTACATTGAAAAAGGTAAATTAATATTTCAAGTTATATTAAACCATAAAATTTTTAATCGATGAAAAAAAAAATTGTAATTTTAAACATCATTTTTTTTTGGTTTAAACCCCGACAAACATATTCATTAAAAAATTCCCATTAATGTGGATCCTCAATTTATAAAATTGCATAAATATCAGGTTTTTACAATTTAAAAGCAATATCTCAACAATTATTTTCAAGTTTCTATTGTTTCTTTTCTGTTAATAATATTAATATTTTCTGTTTTATTCTACCAATGTATAAATTTTGGAATAAACAGAAAACAATTTTTTTTTTTTTTGTTCTTTAAAAACTAACCAACCCCTTTAAAGAGAATTCTTTATATTTTTAGAATATAACAAAAAAAAAATCTAAATACCAAAAAAAAATCAAGAGGGAAAAAATCGACCCACATTTTGGTATAAAGAATTTTCATAAATTATTAAAGCAAATAAGTTCATTTTATTTATTTTAAATTTTTAATTGCCATTTTCGAATGTAAAAATGATTTTTTGAGTACCACCAGATATTGAAACTTTGAGCCCAAAATATAAATTCGCTAGTCTATTTGTGATTAGAAAGAGAAAAAAATTATCCAGATTTGAATTTTTAATTTTTCAAAATATTTATTAAAAAAATTTTAATTAAAATTTTTCGTTTTATTAAAACCAGTTTTGAGATCTTTTAATGTATTCCATGTGACTATGAAATTAAATCATAGAAAAAACTAAAAAATATAATACATAAGGACTGTATTTGAAATAAATAATTTCTTTTAGAAGATCAAACAAGAATGATCACCCTTCCAAAGAAACTTGTTAACATCAAGAATATAAAAAAAAATTTTAAAAAAAGAATATGTTCGAAGCTTTATCTTCTTCGCCTTATCGGTTTAGAAATATCAAATAGGAAACCATCTTGTATTTCTTAACTCATTATTTGGTGTTATTTTAGCGAATTCAAAAAATATACTGATTCTAATTCTCAATAAGTCATATTTTTAATATCGCCATATGAGAATCATAAACTTATTTTTGAGAAACAAACAAAAATATAAATGCTATTATAATAAATGTGCAAATTAATTCCAAAGCTTAAAGAAAACTGCAATATATATATATATATATATATATATATATATATATATATATATATATTTCTAATTTTATTCTGGAAAATAAATAACAAAAAATATATAAACAATGCAACCAATTTCTTTAATAATTTTGAAAAATTTCCACTGATAAAGAATTTCCCAAAATCATCTTTAAATTACCAAACTCAAACAAATTGATCAATTTGACTTAAAATTATCAACTGACATTTTTAATTATTATTTTTTGTGAAAAACATACAAATTTGATGAGTCATATTATTAAAGGACTCTTTTAATTTTTCACTTTTTTTGAAAATTAATATAAACCGTTATACTTGATCTACATAAAATTTACTCTTTTGATTTATCCCGGATTTCTTCTAATTTTAATAATATGAAACCCTCATCATCATCCTAAAAAGTTATTTTGAGAGCAAATAAAAACAATTTACAATAAGAAAATAGCCTAAAATTAAAAGAGTAAGTGAGTGGCAAATAGTTGATTGAAATAATAATCTAATTATATCATTTTGTCAATATGAATTTTTTGCCCCCTTTTTAGCTTATCCTAGAAGAAATTGATAACTTTAATATTATTCAAAATAATGACTCATTATTCATCACTTCTTTATTTGCGGCTGAAAAGAATGATACACATTTATAGAAACATAAAATAAAAAAATAGAAATTAAGGAGTCTTCTAGAATACCTTCCAGTACGACAGAGTGCAGAAGAGTACCTATCATTTCTAGAATTCTACACAATTCAGCAAAATCTAAGATTTTACGATATTCTTTTATATTTTGGTTAACCCAACTGCAGTTTTTTTTTAAATCTTATTTTTGACATAAAATGAAAATATACCAATTTTCCAATTAAAACAAAAAGAAAAAAAAGCTAACAGTGGTTTTCTTTAGGTTTTTTTGTTTATTCTGAAAATATACCTATTTTACAAATAACCATAAAACTATTGAAAAAATAACAACAATCTTCAATAATTCAAAACAATTGGGCAAATTTAATGTTTTTTCTCAATTTTTTTCAATACTGGAAAAGCTAAGGATGTTTTTTTTAGGTTTGAGAAATAACAAAAAAATCTAAGAAATGATCTTTTAAAATCTAAAATTAACGAAAACCCAATGAATACCAGAAATAATTAATTTCTTCCTTTCAAAATAAAAATACCATAAAAAAAAAAAAAAAACAAAATAACATAACTTGTTTTTATATAAAAAGTGAATGATTTATAAAAAAAAATAAATTAATTATTGAACAAATTATCAAATAAAAACAAACAAAAAAAGATTATTAATATTTTTTTTTAATCTAATATTATAGATAAAATTTAAAACACACACAGTCACATGTATTATTTTTTGTTTACACATATTATTAGGATATATCAAATTCATAAATATTATAAAAAACAATACAAAATAAAAATATTTTTTATTTACCAATTTCTCTTCTTTTGCTATAATAAACACCAAAATATGTAAAAGCTTTGAGAATAAAAAGGAATAATAATAATAAAAGAAGTGATTTGGCATAATTAACATCATTGTAGGCATAATATTTTAAGACTTGGTCACCTGTAGTGAATGGACAGACAAAATTTACTAATTCGGATGGTGTGCAACCAAATTTGAGATCTGTGAATTCGTTATTGATTAGCACTTCGAAGGCATATTTCATTGGGTTAATATATCGGAACCAGCGGAGGAAGGAAGGTATTGTATCAAAATCTACAAGAAACCCGGTAAAGATTAGCTGCGGTATGATTACAGGGGGCGATAGTCCCAAACCAATTTCTGAAGATTTGGTAACCGAAGACAATAAAAATCCAATTGTCGCACCAACATTTCTTATCAGGATTGTTGTCAACAAAAAAATGAAAAAGGCGCCCCAATCTTTTCTTAACTTAGTCATATTGTACAAGATTATTGAATAAAAGATCGGTATTATGACTTCAAAGGGGAAATCGCAAACCATTTTTGCGTTTAAATAAGCCATTGCCGAATAGGTCCTATCTTGCGATTCCTTTAAAAACAAGACCTTTTCATAGGGAAGGTCATGTAGAACACTGATCATCGAGATCAATAAAGTGGCAATTAACGAAAAAAACAAGAGCCCCATTCGGTCTCGCACACCAGTTTGGTTCAGGGGTAAATCATAGAACACGGATCCAACAAACAATGCGACAAACACACCCGCAAATATTTTGATTAATTTTTGTTTTTCCCGAATTGTTGTGATCATACCTCTGTGGATTAAGACCCAAGATTTATAAAACTCATTTCTGGTCACAGAATTTCTTGCCATCAATTGATTTGATAGACACTGATCGGGCTTTGCATATGATTTGAATAATTTTGATTTTTGGTATCGTTTGATTAATTCTTTCACAAAGGCCAAAGTACCAGGATTGTTTTTAATTTCTCCTTCCAATTCCTCATCATTCTCAGAATTAGAGTACCCCTCATCACTATCCCTTCCACTTATTCCCATATCAAGATCATCATCGACATCATTCTGATTATCGCCACCATCTGTATTATTCCCATTCCCACTCCCACTTTCATCTCTCTCGCTCTTGTCAATATTCTTTTTATTTTTGAGGTTGACAATGCTATGAAGACTTGTGCCGTTTTCTGATTTTGAATCAAGGAGATCGTCAGATGAGGAAAAGTAATATTTGTTTCTTCGCTTCCTTTTGGGCTTTTTATAATCAATTTCAAGTTGCGGAAGGCCATAGGTATTGCTTTCCCTGATCTCAACTAACTGAACCATCCAGTCAGCCTGATTCACGCCTGATCTACAGTGGAGTCCGAATTTTTGAAAATAGTTACGGATCATTCGAACGGGGCCATAATAGATCACAGAGCCCTTCGACAAAACCATTGATTTGTCAAAGAGCGTAAAGATTTCTTGTCGGGGTTGATGTATGGAGCAAATGACAGTGAGCCCACGGATGCTCAGATCCTTGAGTAACGAGATCACTGAGAAGGCAGTGTTAGAGTCCAAGCCTGAAGTTGGCTCATCGAGAAAGAGCATCTGTGGCTCTGAAATAAGGGACATACCAATATTTAACCTTTTCCTTTCGCCACCAGAGATACCACTGCTCCTCCTCCCAAAGCTCCCAATGACCGTGTCACGACAGTGGTCTAATTTTAGCATCGTAATGACTGTGTTGACCCTTTCCCTTCTTTCTTTCTTTGTCGTGCTCTTAGGTAGAACCAATTTTCCAACAAAGTTTAAAGTCTCAGTCGGAGTCAGTGTGTTCAGCAGAATGTCGTCTTGTGTCGTAAACGAAATCGACGGGAAGTAGTCCTCTGTAAGCTCCTCACCCCCGTAGAGTACCTCCCCTGACAAAACACCCTTATGTGGTGCCCTTCCTGCTAATGTACTTAAAAGCGTCGTCTTTCCGGCACCACTCGGACCAAGCAAACACACCAAATTGCCTGGCTCAATAGTAATATTGACATTATTCAGGATTTTTTTTTCTTTAATTTGAAAACTGAGATCCTTCGCTTCCACAGATACACCCTTAAACCCATCGTTTGTCAAATTCGCGGTTGAGTTTAGTAAAGACATTTGCTCATCATCATATGGTTCTTCTTTGTAAATATTCAAAAGATTTTGTTGATTGATCAAAAGAGTGGTGTTTTTAGTTTTTTTTTTTTTTTTTTTTTTTAATTGATTGGATCATGGTTAATAGATATTGAAAGAATAAAAGAAATCTTGAAAAAACTTACCGCTGTTTAACATTAAAGATTGTTTTTTGTTTTTCCTGTTTAAAGTGAATAAAAGAAATTAAATTAAAATTGGAAAGTTTTTTCCCTATTTTGATCAATTGATTTTTCAAAACTTGTTTGATTAAGTTTACATTGAAATAACAATTTTTGGTTGTCAAATAATATTCGTTTTGAAATAATTTTGGCACTTTTTTTCTTTTTCTGTTTAAAATCTGTTTGGTTCAATGGAAATCATCAATTTAACCAAGAAGATAGTACTAAGTGTTGTTTTTTTTTGTTATTGTAACACTCACAAGAGTTCAATTTTGAAACGAGTCTTTGTTTAAAATATTGCTATTTTTGACTTTAAAAACTTTGATTTATTCCTATTTATTTTTATTTCAAACTAAAGTTTAAGAATGTTTCAAAATGAATACCGATAGGAATGGTACTTGTTTAATTTTTGTAAGAAACTTTCTTTCTCAAAAACAGGTTTTTTTTTGTTTCAAAAAGCAATTTTTCAGTTTAATTTTTGAAGAAAAGAGAATTACGATTTTGAAGAAAAGATATAAACTGGTGACACCAAATCGTTATACAAAAAGAAATAGAGTGAAAGTTTCCCAAATTCATTCCTTTTTGAAGTTCCAGAATTTCATTAGGGGTGTTTATTGAGATCAGATTTACATTTGTTTATTAAGTCTTGGAAAATAAACTCTTTCTATTCAAACTTGAAGAAAACTCGAAAAATGATCATTTCAGAGATAAATCTAATTCGTAAACACAGGGGATTTTAAAATATATTATTAGTGATCTTATCAGTGATTTTATTTATGTCTTCAAAGTTCCAAAAAATTCAATTCAATTAAGAAACCCATAAAAGAAAATTTTTTTCAGTTTTTTCCAAAAAGAAAACATTTAAGGGTCTAGTCATTTACTGTCGATTTATTCCATACCCAAGGAGTGACTTGAAACTAAAAAAGGGTATTATAAAATTATCCTTCTTTTGATTAACAAAATTCAAAAAAAAGAAAAAAAAAATTAATAGAATCTAATTGGTAAAAATTTAATAATAGGAGTAAAAAAAATACCAGACATGAAAAAAATCATGGAAAAGATTTTTAATTGTGAATATTAGTAAAATTGTTGTGTAATTGAAAATATTTTCAATCAAATCCTTTTTATAAATAACCAAATATTTTATGAATATGATAATAAATCTAGATAAAGTTTATTAAAGTAAGATGTCTATGAAAAATCAATTTAATTGTTTGATAACAAAAGTAGATCGACTTTTTTTGAAAAAAATAGAGTTTTATAAAGGTTTACTAGAGTTTGGAAAGGATAATTTTTCTTCTTGTTTTTTGATTGATAGAATGGTGTTTTGAACAAGTGTAATTTAATTAATCGTCCTTCTAATAGGTGGGTGAATTATAATTTTAAAAGTTTGATTCTTTAGGAAGTGGATTTGATTCTAAATAAAAAAAAATTACACAAAAATTTTACTAATATTCACATTTAAAAATCCTTTCCATTGATTTTTTTCATGTCTGGATTTTTTTCACTACTATATAAAAAAAAAGATAAAAATAATTCCAAATTTATAAAAAATTATATTTTTTTAAAAAAAGAAGGTGTATTTTTTTTTTGTAAATTTCCAAGAATTAAATAGCTTCAATTTAAAACAAATTGTTTTCTACAAGTACACAACCACTTTAATTTAATTTAATTTAATTTAATTTGTGGTTATTTCATAACCCTCTATATTTGAAAAAGTAAGGATTTCGTTAAATTCATTTTTAAAAAATAAGCCATTCGGAAAAATGAAAAAAAAATATCAAAACAATCACTTCGAGATCTCAAAAACTACCAAAGAGTAACTTACAAAACTAACAAAGTTGTTTTCAAAACACTATAATCTACAATCATTCTAATTGGAAATTAAGTGACACTCTGTTTTTTTTTTTAACAAGGCCCTCTTTATTGATTGTTGATTTTTTGATATAGATCGCGCATCATATGTTGGTTAGTTTTTGATTGGTATTTTGTAACTCATAAAAATTACAAAATATTTTTAATCATTTCAAAAAATTCTTTTTAACCGTAATTACTCAAAAATTAACTATTATTTTTATAACAATAATTATCTCTAAAAAATGATTTTTATTTTCAATTATTTCCTTAATCTCATATTATAAATACAAAGGATAAAATTTATTTGAAATTTTCTTTATTGCTTCATAAAATCTATTTAAACAATTAATAAAAAATTAAAAAAATATCACACTTTAAACTATTTCTTAAAATAAATAAAGTAAAACCAGTATTAATTATAAAGAACAAAATAAATCCTATAAGTTGATAATACAAGTATTTCATATTTTAATTTATGAAATAACAAACTTATTAATATTTGAGTTTGTCCTAAAAGAAGAGAGTATATATATATATATATATATATAGTCTTTCAAGTCTACCATAAAATTTTAAATAAAACACAATTGGTTTTTCTATTCTGATTTTCAATTTTCAAAAATTCGGAAATAACAGTTATTATTCAAAAAAAATTTCAATAAATGAGCTATTATTCAAATTTTCGAAACATTAAAAAAAAATTTGAAGAGTCTTGAAGCACTTTAAAATATTGTTCAAAAAAGGTAAATTTTTAAAGATCAGTAAATATTGATATTTTTTTGGGGCTCTTTTGGACCAATAATTTTTAAGTTTCATGGGATCTTGAATTTTTTTTTTAATGTTTCTAAAATTTGAATAATAGCTCATTTATTGAAATTTTTTTTTGAATAATAACTGTTATTTCCGAATTTTTTGAAAATTGAAAATCAGAATAGAAAAACCAATTGTGTTTTATTTAAAATTTTATGGTAGACTTGGAAAGACTGTATATATATATAAACTGAATTTCAAAATGTGGGGCATAATTTTTTTTTTATGAAATTAAACTTGAGAAATTAATTAATGATTGTATCATATTGGTATTAGGATTATCAAACATATTTTATCTTAATTTTCAAAAAATAGTCTTCTATTTTTCAAAAATTTAAATTTTTTTCGTTTTCATTTTTTTATTTTTTTCCCCTTTTTAAAATGAAACAAATTCAGAAAGAAATAAATGAAAGTATCAACAAACTCAAAATTGTTCAACTTCGAAATAGAGGCATTTCAAGAAGTAAAATTGCACAAAACTTGGGAATAACAATAAAGAAAGTTCGATATTGGGAACAAAAATTTGAAATGAAAGGGTATTTAATCCTTTTTTAATTCAATTGTTTTGATTTTATTTTAATTTTGTTTTTAAATTTTTTTTAGAACACTAGACTTTACAAAATCAACAGGTAGAAAAAAGAATAAAATCTGATGAAATTACTGATATTGTCGAGAATGAAACAAAAAAAAAGAAAATTGAGTTGTGAAAAATTAGCAACATTTTTTAAAAGAAACACGAGAAATTGAAATCAGTGCAACATCAGTTTGGAGGATTAGGAAATCTTTAAATTTTAAATATAAAGCTCCAAAAGTTAAACCAAAATTAACAGAACAAACAAAACAGAAAAGATTAAATTTCGCACAATATCACATAGAAAATAATACAGATTGGAAAAAGGTTGTTTTTACAGATGAAACGTGGTTTTATTTAGAAAGTCTCAATGGGTTTATTTGGAGACAATGGGGGGAAAATGAAGGTTATCTTTTTTTTTTTTTTTTTTTTTTTTTCAATTGGATTCTTTAGTAAGATTCATAGGTTGTGGATCACATCATTTTAACTACGTGATCACGAAAAATTAAAATTGTCTAAAAATGACTTTTTTGATGACAACTTGTAAAACAAAGATCCAAACTTCTCAATCTTAATACCATAATTGTTTTTTTTTTTTTTTTTTTTTTTTCTTAATTTAATTTTGCTTTTTTGTAATTTTCTTTTTTTTTTTTTAAAGATTCTGTTTTTCGCGAAAAGGAAAAGTATGGCAAAAAAATTATGTTTTTTGGTGGAATTAACTATAGTTGGATATCGACTTTAATTAAATGTCCAAAAATTGTAAATTCCGAAAGCTATCAAAAAAAGGTAATTTCGCGTTGTCGAGTGTTCACAGATATGGATAAAGAATTTGGAAAATGGAATTGGATATTGATGCAGGATGGTGCTCCTGCACATACATCGAGGTCCACAAAAGAATACTTATCAAAGAAATGTTCAGTTTTGGAAAATTGGCCCCCCAATTCGCCGGATCTCAATCCAATTGAGAATCTTTGGGGAATCATGGGAAAAAGAATTAGTTTAGAAGCACCCAAAACTGAAAAAAAACTTGAAGCGATTGTTAGAAGAGTTTGGAAGAATATCGAATGGGGGGTTATTGAGAATTTGGTTAGTTCAATGGAGAAAAGGTTAAGATTAGTTGTAGAACACAAAGGAGAATCGATAAATGGACATTTTTTAAAAATTTTCCATTTCAAAAAAGAAGGGCAATTTTTTTTTGCGAATTTTAAATTTTTTTTTCTTTATTCTTTCAAATAATAAAATGATTTTAATACATACGTTTATATTTCTATTTGTTTCTTCTCTTCTATAAAACAGTTTAATAAAATGAATTTTATTTTTCAAAAAATTATGATTCGATGATATTTTTTCTCGAAAAAAATCTGCCCCAAATTTTGAAATTCAGTTTATATATATATATATATATATTTAAAAGTGGTTTAATATGAGATAAAGGAGTTAGAAGAACAGCGATTGATATTCTCTAAATACAATATAAATGAAACAAAAATTCCAAAATTTTACACACAGTTAAAACAGTTCAAAGAATCATAATAATACAGTTTCATTAAAATTGGAAATAGTTTTGATTTTGAAAAAATTATAATAGAATTTTTCAACTTTGAGTATTTTTTTGTTTTCATTTCTTTTTTTTTTAATTACCCAATTTGTTTTGTCGATCAAAATTTTTTGTAACGATTGTTATTTAGTTAAAGTTGAGTTGCTCAAAATAGATCTCAAATAAAATCAATTGATAGTATATATCCATATGATCGATCGATATTCATAATAGAATATTAACAAATTTAACAATACATTTTTTTGTTTTTCAATCTCCAAAATTTTTAACATATCGATATTTTGTGAGTACTATTTACATCTTTTTTTTTTTTTTTTTTTTTAGAGTATTTTAATTTGTAAGAAATGTGTTCTAGAATCAGATTTTTTTTTTTTTTGACAGTTTAGATCTTTTTTATAAGATTGAAATTCTGTATTGATCAAGTTTTATTTCAGTTTTATAAATTATCTTTTTGGAAAAATACATTAGCATGTTTGTTAATTGGGAACACCTTGAGTGGAAACTAAAAAGTAAGCTTTCTTACTAATAGATAAACAAATCAATGATTAAAGACCAAATGGACAATTCAGTAATAATAATACCTTAATAAACCTGATTCCTTGATCTAGCTTTTTATTTGGTTTATCAATTATTAAAAATTTGTTCAAAAAATTGACTATTATTGAGATCTCTAAAATAACTTGTCATATTTCGATATAAAGTAGATTTAAATTATTTTTGTTGGTTTGATTGATAATAATAATATTGATTATTCTTTGTGGTTAATTTGTTCATTCTTTTATTGAATTTTTTTTTTTTTTCTTCAGTTTCTCTTAATGTTCCCAATTAAATGCTGTATTTAATTATTTTTCTCCCAAAACGGTTATTAGTAAATTGAAAAGATTTTATTAATCAAAAAAATAATCAAGCATAATTCGTTTTGGTATTCCAACAATACTATTTATCAAACTGTTAGTACACCCATACATTTCTTATAAATTTTCCAATAATTCTCTTATTTCTTTGAAATAAACATGTACTAAACAACAGATTCTGAAAGAATATTTTATAAGAGACTCTTTAATTAGATAAAAGAACTCCTCTCCTCAAGACCAAAGATAAAAATAAAATAAGATTTTCATTTTTTTTTTTATGGCGAGTTGGAAAAAATTTATTTTTTTTGAACGTGAAGTTGTCAAAGATCAAGAAACACAACAAAAACATTCAGTTCTTGAGGACAAAGAAATTGTATCTATAACAACAGGAAGAACACACTTTATTTTTGGAGGTATAAAAATCACTCACCAAAAACAAACTTTAAGAAAAAGAATTTTTCTTTTTTTTTTTTTTCTTTTTTTTTCAAATAAAAACCTTTTAATAAATTTTTTTCTTATACATTCCCATCCCATGACCTACACTGCTATTTTTACTAATTTAAAACCTGACTGTTTTAGAGACAAATGGTTCCATTGCATTATTAAATTCACAATTCGTTATTCAGTGTTATTTTAAGGGCTTTAAACATGAACTCCTTCAACTCCAGCATCTTAAACACGAAAGTGTTCTTGTTACAGTTGGCTTGGATGATCCAAAGGGAAGATGGATCGTTAGGCTATGGGACACCGAGTTAGGCAATGAAGAAAACGATACACTGCGTAAAATACGTGAATTCAACATTTCCCGACAGGACTACCCCAACGCAAATATCAGTTATATCACTGTACTTGAAACCCTACAAATGATGGCATTTGGCTTTGACTCTGGGGCAATTCTTCTTGCTTCTGGAAATTTAATGAATCAAAAATTGAAATTAAGAATGAAACAACTCAGACAACCAAATAAGGATTTATTAATTGGTACTTTTCAAAAATATTTTTTTTTTTTTTCTTTTTTTCGTTTTTTTTTAATTTCTTTTCTTTTCTTTTTACTTCTTTCTTTTTTATTTTATTTGTACTTTTTCCTTTTACACAAGAACTAAATTTTGGAATTTTATTTTCAAATATGTTTTAATTTTGTTACTTAACTCCAATAAATAGGTTTACTCTTTAGACAAAAACCAAAGAGGTCAACAAATGGAAATATTTTATATTGTGTTACAAAATCAAATATCTCTTTTTATGAGATTAGACCAAATGGAGACATTCAATTAACTCCTCTGGAGAGTGATTTCCAATCAAACAGAAATTGTTGTATCGTGAGTGACAAGTATGATTTAGCTTTGGCACAAAACGAAGTAAAAATAGCTTTTTATTAAAATGAAAAATCTTTTTTTTTTCTTCTTTTTTTTTTTCTTCTCTCTCCTTTCTAATCATTTCAAAATCTTCTTATTTTTTTTTTTTATGTTTTCAAAATTTAAAATTTATTTAAGGTTGTATATTATTTTACACTTGACGGAAGAGGACCTTGCTTCCAATTTCAAGAAGAAAATATTCAATTATTTCAATTTAGAAGTTATTTAGTTGTGCTTTCCTCAAAAAGTTCGAATAGAACAAATTTAATTATTTATGATATTAAAAACAGATACAAAGCTTTTGCTACATACTTCAACTCTGACAATCTCGAAATCGTTTCTGAATGGGGTTGTATTTTTATAATTGACAAATCAAATCAAAACACAGTAAATTTTCCTTTCCTTATTTATCTTTTCTTTTTTTAATCTGTAAATATTTTTTTTTTAAACCTTGAAATACACCTTGGAAATTCCACAATATGCTATATTTATTTTTTTTTTTTTTTTTTTTGGTTTTCTGATTATTTCATCACTCTAAATTACCAAATTATTTAAATAGTACATTCCATAATCAACCACAAAAACTAAATTTAATTTAATAATTTGAGAATTCTTTTTCTCGGATCTTAAAAAGAAATAAATTAGTTTGAATTTTTTAAATTGAATATTTCATTTTACATTTGTTTCTTTTTCAGTCATAATAGTAATTAATTTTATTATAGCTTTTTAAGTTTTTAATTGGAACCCTCTTTGAATTAAATTATTAATGACAATTGTAATTATTGCTAAAAATGAACAAAAACCAAAAATAAAAAATTTGTTTCTATAATAAAAAATTGAAATAATTACGTAAGGGTGAATAACAGAAAGTTTTCTAATTTTGATTTAAAAAAATTTCCAAATAAACTCCCTCAAATGTGTCGAATGGAAATTGTTTGAAAAAAAATATATTACAACAAAATTTCTTATTTTCTCTTGTGGGAAAACAATATCATCTTTAAATTAATACCTTTTTTTTAAAAATTATTTTTACAAAATGGATTTTTTATTGAAATAATTGGAAAAAAAAACAATAACATTTCCTTTTAGATCTCTTTTTCAAAGATTTCTTCATAATAATAATAATAAAAAAAATCAAAAAATAAACATTAAAAAGAAACATTTTCAAAAACGAATTAAATTTGAATTTTGTCGAAATTTCAAATTAATATAAGGTTTTATTAAATTTGTATTAAAAATTTTTTCATGTAATCTCAAAGTTAAAGAAGCAAGAACCAAATTAATTCGAATATTTTCATCTTTAAAACGAACACTTGTTTGTTTTGGCTCATTGTGATGAAATACGATTTTGGGAAATTGAAATCAAACATTTTCATTTATTAATTGGAATATAATAGTATTTCGAAAAAAGTGGTGAATTTTTTTCTATATTTCATAAGAAATTTCTCTTTGTTAGTGGTTCTCTTCATAAAATAATAATACCAATTAAGTGAATTATAAATACTGATTGAATCAACACCTATTGGATTTATTTCAAAAAAAATAAAACTCTTTTTTTGGAAGAAAACAAGGCACACGGTCAATTCCAATAAACAATGGACAATATGGTATATACACAAATTATTTTTTTTAAACAATAAAATACAGTTATATGTTTTTTCATTCAATTGGAAATTCTGTTGAAATTAACTCTCTTGGGAAAAAAATTTTTTAAGATCAAAAAGAAAAATAATAATCATCAATTTTCGGCTTGAAAAATATCATATAAAATCAAGATCAGAAATTTTAATAGATCTTTTAAGTAATGTAGTGCCATAGTAAAAAATTAATTGAATTATTATTAAGAATCCAATAAATGATGAATTAAATAAATAAATAGTTTTATTAGAATAAAGTTTTATCAAAACATTTGAAAATCAAATTTGAAATGATTTCTTCAAAATATTTATATATTTTATGCAATTTTCAAACAACATTTTTACTTTTTTAAAAAATGCATTTCACTTTATACAATATTAGGATTATATTTTGATTTAAAATTGAAAAACAACAATAAAATTGTTTTTTTGATGAATTTTTACTAAAGAAATCACAGAAATCACAGAAATCACAAAGAAATCAGAGAAATAACACAAACCAATCGCCAAAAAAAACAAAACAATTGTTTCCCTGCATTAAATTCACGAGCAAACTTCAATAATAAGATCACTAATAAAGAAAAATCTTTGAATATAATGTTATAAACATTTTAAATTACAAAAACAAATTCTCATATTAAATTAAAAGTGAAATATCTTTTATTTTTTATAAAAAAATTAAAATTCACAAAAAAAAGAAAATATTTGAATTAAACATAATATTTCTAAATTGCTGAAATAAACTAAAATTCCAAAATTTTTCATACAGCTAAAACAGTTTAAAGAATCATAATAATACAATTTCCTGAAAATTGGAAATAAATTTTGATTTTTATAAAAATATGAAAAAATTTTTTACATCTTTTCGTTTTTTGTTTTCATTTTATTTTGAATTAGGTAACTTCTTTTGTTTCATCAAAATTTTTCCCAAATAATTGATATTATGTTAAAGTTGAGTTGTTCAAAATAGAAGATCTCAAATAAAATTAGCCAATGGTATCTAACCATTTGATCGATCAATATTCCTATTAGTATTTAAACAAATTTATCAATGTATTTTTTTGTTTTTCTCTCTTCAAAATTTTTAACACACTCTGGATTTATTAGTATTGATAATTAGTTATTTTTTGTTTTGTGAGTATTGTAATTTATAAACAAGTGTTAACATTTCTATTTAGTAAATGGTTCTAATTTGGTATTTCTTCTAGAATTGATTAAATAAGTTTTTTTTTTCAAAAATTGAATTTTGGTTTGTTCAAAATTTTGAATTGGAGTTTAGTTGTGAAGAAAAAGTGAAACATGTTTTTTAAATAAAAATATTAATAGAACATAAAAAATTAAAACTGATTTCAATTAAAAGAAGAAACAAATCAACTTTAAAGAATAATTCCTAATTTGATTATCAATCAAACCAACAAAAACCTTACCTAAACTTCCTTTTATATTGAGATTGTTGATGAGTGTTTTTCTTGATCTCAAAAAACAGTTAAATTATTCAACAAATTTATTATGATACTGGATTAATCAAAGAAAAAACCATCCCAATAGACAATATTTAGAAAAACTGTTATTGTGATTGAATCCTCCATTTTATCTTTTATAATTTATTTATTTATTTTATTAATTGATCTTACTTTTCTTTTTCAGGTTTCTGTGATTTCTGTGATTTCTGTGATTTCTGTGATTCTATTAAAGTTTCCAATTTAAAAAATGTGTTTCACCCTTTTCCCACAATATAAAGTATTTTTTCAAAAGAAACCAAGAAATTTAAAAGGGAATAATCAAATTAAAATGTAATTATTTTTTTAAATTTGATTTAAATGTTGAATTCTGAATATACTGTTAAACATTGATAAAAACGATCTTTTTTAAATTAATACCAATCCCAAAATCTGACTAAATATTAATTTTTACATTTTTTTTTCACACCAAAATTTTATATTAAGAATAAAAAAAGTTCAAAAAATTATTTCATCAGACCCTAATTATATAAAATACTGGATATGATATAGATTTCATTCTTATGCAAAAAAAAATTAGTTATTTCATTTTTAAAAAATACGAAGAAATAAAATGTAATAATTATTAAAAAACATCAAGAGATCAAATTTACATATTTTTTTTAAATTAAATAAAAATAAATCAAGTTCTTGAAATTCAACAAAATATCACCAAAAACTTCTTCTTTTTTTTTTTTATCTTCTTTTCTAAAAAATAAAATATTCTTTAATTTAAAACTCTTTTTGAAAACATTTACAAAAAACCAATTTAAAAAAAACAATAATTATCTATGAATTAGATTTATAGAATTGAAGAAAAAGGATTACAAACAAAATTAGAAACACTATTTAAAAAAAATTTATATGATGTAGCTATTGGATTGGCAAGAGATCATAAATATAATGAAAATGGGATTGTGGATATGTTTAGGAAATATGGTGATCATTTATATGCAAAAGGAGATTATGACGGAGCCATTCAACAGTATACCCAAACCATTGGAACATTAGAGCCATCATACATCATTAGAAAATTTTTAGACGCACAAAGAATTGAAAATTTAACATTATATTTGGAAGAATTGCATTCAAGAAATAAAGCAAAAAGCGAACACACTACTCTATTATTAAATTGTTATACAAAATTGAAAAATGAAGAAAAATTACATGAATTTATTAGAAAGCAAGATAAAAAATTTGAGGTTACGACTGCAATCCGGGTACTTCGACATGCAGAATACTTTGGCCATGCACTTTATTTAGCCAAAAAGCATAAAGAACATGATTATTGCGTGAAACTATTATTAGAAGATCAAAAAGATTATCAAGCCGCGTTAGATTATTTAAAATCATTACATGTTAATGATGTAAAACCAATTTTAAAAGAATATGGAAATGCGCTGGTTAACCATTTTCCTCAGCAAACTACAGATTTATTAATTGATTTTTGTACCGTTGGCCATTCCACAATAGTCTCATCAAAATCATCATCATCGTTATCATCCTCAAATTTACAAAGCCAAAATAAAAATAGAAGGAATTTCCTTGATGAAAATTCGGACGAATCTAATAATTTTATTGATTTCGAGGAAAAGACCTCAAAAATTCAAATTAAAGATGATTTGGATGTTGAAGTAAAAACTTTAGATTTATTTGATCAACAATCTGAAATGTCTAATAGGAATTCTTTATTTTCTGAAATGTCAAACGCTCCAAGAAATAGAAATCAAAAAAAGGGACTTAACAATAAAAAATCTGATTTTAAAAAATTAAAACCTGAAAAATTTATTCATTTTTTTGTCGAAAAACCAAATTGGTTAATTTATTTTTTAGAGAAAGTTATCGAAAAGGATCCAAATGCTTCAACCTCTGTATATGGTACACTTTTAGAATTATATTTAAGAGATGATATTGACATTGATGATGATGATGATGAGGATGATGATGAGGATAAGGATAATAAAAAGGAAGAAAAGGAAATTGAAATGGAAATCGAAAAAGAAAAAGAAATCAATTTAAACACTTCTGAGGATGAAAAAGAAAAAGAAAAGGAAAAGGAAAAGGAATCACATCAAATTCTAACCGACTCAGATAATTCGTCATTGTCTGATAATATCAAGATCTCAGAGTCTGAATCAGATTCGAGTTCCGACCTACAATTACTAACAGATTTTAATAAAAATTCCAAAAAAAAAAAACAAAAAAAAAAGAAAAAACAGACTAACAAAACAAATGAAGAAAATATCAACAAAAACAAAGACAATAAAGAAGAGCGAAAACAAAAAAACAAACAAGAACGATTAACAAAGGCCTACAAGTTATTAAAAGATCCACAAGCCAATTACGATGAAAATCATGCCTTAGTATTGGTACAAATGCATAATTTTAAAGAAGGAATCACATACATGCTAAATACAATGGGACTCTACCATGAAATTGTTCAACATTATATGGAAATACATGACTATAAAAATGTAATTGCTTCATGTAAAAATTATGCCAGTCAAGATCGTAATTTGTGGCTACAGGTGTTGAGCTATTTTGCCTCAATAGAAAACGAAAACGTCACACCTTACATTCAGGAAGTCTTAGAGACCATTGAAGAGGGGCAACTGATCCCACCATTGTTGGTTATCAAAATTTTGGCGAAGGAATCAAAAGTTACCCTTGGTACAGTGCAAGAACACTTAATGAAAATGATTAGAAAGGAAAACGAGGAAATTGAAAACGAGAAAAGAGAAATTAAAAAATATCAAGAGCAAAACAAATCTTTACGACACGAACTCGAAGAATTTAGAACAACAGCAAAGATTTTCCAATTAAACCAATGCAGCTATTGTAATAGAAGACTTGACCTCCCCAAAATTCATTTTATGTGTGGGCACACAATGCATGCTAATTGCGTTTCCGTTGATAACGAATGCCCTTTATGTATAGATGAACATAATCAAATTAAAGAAAGGAAAGTCGCTTTAGAGGAATCGGCTGAAAATCATGAAGAATTTTTCCATCAACTTGAAAATTCTGAAGACGGGTTTGGTAAAGTTGCTGAATATTTTGGTAGATCTTTATTTTCTTCGTCAATCCTTTCAAAAAAAAATCAAAAAAATTAAATTTTATAAAAAGAAAAAAAAATTTTTTTTTTTTTTCTTTTTTGATTTTTTCTATTTGATTTTGCTTTTACTTTTGCTTTTATTTTTACTTTTTCATTTTCTTTTACTTTTTATTTTGTTGTTTCACACATCTTATACTCTTTTAATAACTAATTAATTATAACCCTTACTTTTAAATCATTTTTAAATTTAATAATAAAACAAATTAATTAAAAATTTTGTTTCCAATCAATAATATTTTTTTATTTTTTTTTCATTGTTTTTCTCTCCAACCAATTATTCAGAAAGTCAGATATCCGTTGAACAGTGAGAAAAGGGGATACTTCACCTAACGGATAAATATACCTCAATATTCGTCTATGTAAACCCAAATTCAAAATTTTTAACACACTAAAATTCAATTTTTGAAAAAAAATCTCATTTCATCAATTCTAGAAGGTAAATACTCAATTAGAATCATTTACTAATTTGAAATTTTAACATTTGTTTATAAATTACAATTCTCACAAAACAACAAATCAATAATTATCAATACAAATAAATTATCGGTCTATTAAAATTTTGGAGAGAGGCAAAACAAAATAAATTAGATAAATTTGTTCAAATTCTATTAGGAATATTGGTTGATCAATTGGTTAGATACCATTGAACTAATTTTATTTGAGATCCCCTATATGGAACAACTCGACTTTAAGTTAATATCAATCGTATTCGAAAAATTTTGATCTCAAAAACAAGTTGGGATAATTCAAAAAATAAAATGAAAACAAAAAACTAAAAGTTGAAAAAATGATTTTCATATTTTTTCAAAAAATCCAAATTATTTCTAATTTGAATTAAATAGTATTAGTGTGTTTCTTTTAAATTGTTTTAACTATGTGGAAAATTTTGATTTTTAGTTTATATATTACAATTTACATAATTTTTTTTATAAAAAATTAATAAAAAAAAACAAAAGGTATTTTGTCATAATTTTAAAAAAAGTGTGATAAAATTCCAAAATTAATAAAAACAAATAAACTGTAACAAAAACTTATTAAAAAAATAAACATTTTTTATTTAAATAATAATTTAAAACTTTTAATTAGCTTTTTAAAAATTTTTTTAATTTTAATTGTTTTTGAAAAATGTAATAAATCAAATTTGACAAATAGTATCCTAATTTCTTTATAAACATATTAATACACTTTTAACTGCAATTTTAATAAATTTCTCAAAAAAAAAAAACAAAAAAAATAGGTACAAGTATCAAAAAAAACACTACTTCATTAGATTCTCTTTTTATCAAAAATAATTGATTTCCTAACTTCAAAAATATTATAAATTTTTATTGTGAGAACCAATTAACCGAAATTTCGTCACATTCTATGAAAAATAGTTCCTATCGAAAACAATTATACAATAAACATATTTAACACCCCCTCCAGTTTTTAACATATTATATCCTACAAAAATATTTTTTCAATAATTGTGGATTATGCTATTTTTTTGATAGTTCATAACTGTATTTCCATTATTTCCTTCTCAAAATTCGTATTAAATTTGATTTTAAAAATTAGTCAGGAATAAAGAAATTAAAAGACACAAAGTTTCAAGATAAAAAAAGTAATTCTTTGGAATATCTAAATATAGTATCAAAACTAATTTTTTTCTGTTTCACCTCTACTTAAACCGACAGAGGACCAATTTTTATAATTCCAAGTTTGAACTTTTTTACAAAATCAATTCTTCACAAATGCCAAAACCAATATATCTAATAAAAGAAGAACATGATAGCCATAATATGATATTAAAATACAATTTCATTAATAGTATATTTTTTTCTGAAGTATTTATGAATTAAAGTTACAAAATAATTTTTATCACCTTTTTTAAAACTTTTCAAATTAAAAAATTTTGATAAAATTAATTAAAGTTTTAAATTATTATTTAAACAAAAACTCTATTTTTTTAAAAGTATTTTTGATAATCTATTTACTTTTATTAATTTTGAAATTCTTTCACCCTTTTTTAAAGCTTTATATTTTAATTCTCAATAAAAAAATTTTCAAAATAGTGTATATTTATCAAAATAACATTTCATATAATTTAACAATCCTATTAATTCAATTTAAAGTATTTTCCTATCAAAGCAACAAAAAAATGTTTTTAAAATGTCAAAGTTTTTTGAACTTTTTAAATAAACATAAAGACCAAAGAATATTAGAAAAACATCAAATCATTTTTATTGTTTTTTTTTTTTTCAAAGTAATTAAGGAATAATTAAAAACAAATACTAGGCAACTATGAATATAACATTATATATATATATATATATATATATATTTATATAATTTATTAATCCTCATTAATTTTTTTGTGATACCCTTTTCACTTTTACTTTTCCTTGCTGATGTTCCTTACATAATCTTACTTCTCTATCCTTTTAATTTTCATTGAGATTTGCTAATTGGAATTTAATTATTTTGTACATTAATCCAACAATATGTTCAGGTTCCTTTACAAAAGATAATAATCTCGTAACAGTTATTTCGGGTTCTTTTCCAATTTGTTCGGGAGAATGATCGTATTTCATAAACTGCCAAAATTCACCGTCTGTGATTATACCAAAAACAGGGGTGTATTGCAAATTTTTTTCATCATTTTTTTCATCACTTTTTGGAGAAAGTTGTTTTGTTTTGTTTATGAAAATATCGTTAATTGCAAATAGCATTGGCATCATTTGATATTCAGAGACCTCAAAGCCATGATCTCTTCTGACTTCCTTAATTACAATCAATGGACGTAAATCCTTGGTTAAGACTGCAGATTCGCATCTACCGCCAATGATCGAATCGTTAATCCAATAATTGGGCCAATATAAGATTTTATTTGTGAAATTTGAACAAGCGAAAATTAAGACAGGATCGATATAATATGTTCTTATACCTACACCATATAATTTTTTTTTCGGTGGTCTGCATTTACTCATTCGTTTTGTTAAATGATCAATAAATGAATTTAATTCTTTCTCTGTCCATGAGGGTTCAAGTTCTGTTTTTTCTTTTAATTCGGGAAACGTTGACAATGTGCCAGTTAAAAAGGTCCTAATGTCAATAGTGGTTAAAATTAATTTTGTTAAATTGCCGTTTTGAAATTCCTTCAAATCATATTTGTTTTTGGAGTATTTTCCTCCTAGTTTGCTCTTTAATCTTCTGAGTACAGGATTTTTACAAAATTCTTCATTAATTTTTTTGTTTGGGAATTTCTCTTTGTTGTTTACCAGAGAATTGTTCTATTGTTGTAGTTATCGTAGAATTATGGATTATTTTCATTAAATCGAGAGTGTTGGTTTTTATTAGTTGTGAGTTTTCAAAAGTGATCGGTTTAAGGGACTAGTAACTCTTATTTATTTTTTTCCCCAAAGGTAATAGAGTAATTATTTACGAAAGGGTAGGATTAAAACCGATAAGTAAACTTCATTTGTCAACATTAGAGAGATGAATTATCATTTTTAAAACAATTCATTTTTCTTCAATCTAATTTTCAGTCACAAAGATCTGAATCCTTTTTTGTTTGGATTTTTGGATCTAATTGTAAAAAGAAAAATTTGCCAAAAGATTTTTATTTTGAAGAAATCTCACTTTTAGTAATTTCTGAGAATTTTTATGAACAAATAGAATTGAAAATTTAGTCTTATTTTAAAAAAAAAATGAAAAATAAATCAAAGAATTGAATCCTTAAAGATCTAAAAAAATTGATTATTTATTTGATTCAAAAATATTTATTAAATTTCTTGAAATTTAAAACATTCAGTAATATTCTTTTCTCAAATATTAAGAGGATAAAAAACCAACTGTTAGTATTAAAATCACTTGTTTGTGAATATCTATTTTTTTTTTTTTTTATTAGAATTATGCATTTGAATTAGTTTTATTGGTTTGAAAATCTTTAAAAAATTTCAAAATAATCGTTAAAATCTATCGGCACATTTAATCTTTGAGCTATTACTAAATGACTGAACTGAAAGAATTAAGATTGGGTTATTCATTATTGATACAAAAATAATCAAATTAAAAAAGTATTTCTTTAGATTATAAGTTGAATTCTCCAGGTTTTAAAAAAGTATTTTGGGAGAATATTTAATTTATTTGTTTGGTTTTTTTTCTCATATTTTTTTATTCAATAAAAAGAAAAAATTGATTATAACTGTTATTTGAATCAAAATAAATAAAATATATTTTTTAAGTTTAAAATATTTATTGATAATATTTTTGAAATTGAGTAATATTATTTATATTTTGTTATTCCAAAAATTAAAGTTTCATTTTTAAAGTCTGTTTTGGTACACTTCTTTCATAGACTATGAGATTTCTTTCTTCTTTTGTGGAAAATAATTTTTCTTAAATAATTCAGAAATATGTTGAATTTTGAACTTTACAAAAATGAGAAAAATGGATCAGATCTTTTAAAAACAATTATTCAAAACTGAAAAATAGTATTAAAAGTAAGTTTGGTTTTGTAGTAATCAGATTTTTACTGAATTTTTCAATTTCAAGATGCAATAATTTTTTTGGAATTTGCTATTAAATTTACTAGAAGACATTTTTTAATTTACTATTCCCTTAATAGACCATTTTAGTCATTTTTTTTTTTCAAAAAAACAAAAAAAGAAAAAGTGAAAGAAAATAAAAAAGGAAAAATAAAAAGAATAACTTTCAAAGAAAAAGTAAAACAAAACTAATTTGTTTGTTTTTTTTCTTTTGTGGAAAAAGAATTGTCTCGGTGCAAAAAAAAGGAAAATGGTTAAATTACTTACATATTTTTTCAAGGATTTGTGTGTTTTTAATTCTGAATTTATCACATTTGCTAATACAATTGATATATTTTCAATATCTGAAAGTAAATTTTCGGCTGTGTTTAGGTTACTATTTTTACAAAAGACGCGAAATTTCTTCAGGTATTCATAGATTTTTTGTGCTTTTTCTTGATCTTGAGTTTCTAGTTCACCAAGCTTATTGTTGGTATTTTGTTGTGCTTTTTGAATTTTTTTTTCAATTTGTCCCAAGGTTGGTGTTTCTTTGATTTCTTTAATGAGTTAATCATAGACATATATTATGTGTGTTGAGTAAATAATGTATTTTAGTATTGAAATGACATGAGTTCAAAAATGATCAAATAAACAAGAAAGATCGTTTTTTATTTTCCATTTATTTGTTTTTTTTTTATGAAGGAAGATGTTTAAAAGGAAGAATAAAGAGAAAAAAAAAAGAAAAAAACGTTAGCTTGCATTACCTTTTTCTTTTTGAAAATTGTTTTGTTGTTGGTTGTTTCTCTTTTGAAAATTTTGTTGTTGGTTGTTCATATTATTAAAATTGTTTTGGTTTTGGTTATTCATATTGTTAAAGTTTGGGTTATTGTTAAAATTAAAGTTATTTTGGTTGTTATTCATTATTCTTCTATTTTTATAATTTTCATACCCACTTCCACTTCCACTTCCTCTTCCTCTTCCTCTTCCACGGCTTCTTCCTCTGATGCCACCTCTACCTATTCTATAACCTCTGCCTATTACTCCACCTCTGCCTCTTCCATAACCTCTTCCTCTTCCACCTCTTCCTCGGGGTTGGTAGTAACTTTGGTTATTAAAACCTGTTTGAAGTTGGTATGGTCTTTGATTCATTTTTGTGTTCTGAAAAACGAGTAGGAAAGAAAGCAAAAATTAGAAAAAATAAATAATTTCATAATCTTTTCGAGAAATTAAAACTCAATTCCAATTATTAAGCTTGTCACGACTATTGTTTTCTTCCTATTCTTCTTCTTTGAGTATAATTATATTGGACTGAAAACACAACTAGAGTTTAAAAGTTTTGCTGTTTGATCGATCACCTCTAATAATGAAAATTACTCTTTAGTCTTTTTGGTTATTTAACTAGTGAAGGTAAAAACTCCATTTTAAGAAAACGCATCTATTTGATATTCAGACACGTTGTTGGATTGGAGTTATTATTAGTTTGATTCTAAAATAAGCAGGAGATTTTATATTTTGTTAAAAAAAAAAATGAAAAATATAAAATTTTTTTTCACTTCAAACAAATCCTTTACCTTTACAAAAGCTTTATGTCTTACAAAACTTTCAAACACTTGAAGACTTTTCTCAACATTTTTAAAAGGGGGGAAGGAGTTGTAAAAGTGAGATTTGTAAAGGTCAAGTTATTATTTATTCAGGCTATTTCAAAAAAATAATTTTTCTTTTTTTTGCCACAATAATGTTTGAATGCGCGATTTTATGATTTTTCATGATAAAGTGGGACTAATCGCGATTTGTTTATATATTATCACGAATTTAAAACTAATACCGAGATAATACATATTAACATCAAAACCTCTATAAATATTTGGTAACAGTTCAATTAGCAAATGGTTCTAATTTGTTATATCTTCTAGAATTGATTAAATAAGTTTTTATTTTTCAAAAATTGAATTTTGGTATTATTAAAAATTTTGAATTGGAGTTTATTTAATTTTTTTTTTTTAATAAATTAACTATTTAAAAAATCATTATTTTAATAAAGATTTTTTCGGAAAAATACAAATAAAAAACAAAAAAAGAAATAATTATTATAATTGTATATGATCAAATAAAAATTAAAATAATAAACAAACCCACAAGAATATATTAAAATTTAAGAAATACCCAACACTGCTATCTGTGTCATCATCGACACAATTCTTTGAACAAGTCAATTCAGGCTCATTTTTTTCCAAGTAGCATTCCCCCTTTTCAGTCTCAGAATTATAGCACCAAACACACTCTATATTATCGCCATCTTCTGATGAAACACAATAACTACAATTCGAACGTTCAGAACAAAGAGTAATATCTTCACAATCACCTACAACCAAACTATCTTGTAAATTAATTTCAGACGAATCCCAAAAATAACACCCATTGTTTTCATAATTGTCGCCAGTGTATGCCCACTTACACCAAGGGTAATTTATAAAACAGTCCGAACAAGTATCAAAATCTGTACAATTATAATCATCTTCAAAGTTGTCGTTACAAGTTTCAATTTCAATCCCATCTTTTGCTACACAGTCAGAACTTTCTACACACTGAGTTGACTCTAACTGATAATAGCACCAGGAACAATTAGCATTAACCCTACAATCACTACAATTTGAATAAGATAAGCAGTCTGATTGCGCTTGGCAATTACTATCCCATTTGCCCCGTTTTTCTGTCAAGCATTGGTCAAAAGAAGGAGATTGATTATCATATAAGCATTCACCAGTATGTAAAATAGGATCTAAAGCACACCAATTACACCCTGTGATAGTTGTGCATTGACTGCAGTTTTCGACTTTTCCGCAAGTTTCAACGAGATAATTTGGGCATTGATCAGAATCTGCTACAGATCTATTTAAATATTGCAAATATTGTTATTTATACATTGCATTTTTTTTGATGATAAACACGAAAAATAATAGAATATTTAACCAATAAATAATATATTTAAATATTGAAAAAGTTTGTTTATAAATAATGAAATTATTTTAAAATATGAATTTTTTATTTTTTTCCATTTTTCCCCTGGCTGAATCTTCTTTATATTGGGAAGAAGAGTTACAACTAAAAAATATCAAGTGGTTACTTGTTAATACTGTGACACTAAAACACCAAAGTATGAGTAACTTGAAAATAAAAACAAAAAAGCAAAGGCTAAAAATGACCAAAGGTTTTGAGTAAATAAGATCAAAAAAAAAAAAGAAATTAAAACAACTTGTACAACGATCCCCAAGTTAAAATTCGTGATCAATTATCAAATTATTAAATCAACCAAAAGTATCGTAGCTGTGATTTTGGGAGTTCTTAATTAAAGATAGCATTGTTTTTTTTATTTTTTTTTACCAATTACTTGTTTTAAACTCTTTTTAAATTTCTTTTCTTTTTTTTTTTTTTTTTTTTTTTCGTTTTATTGTTTGTTTTTGCTTTTAAAACATAAAAAAAATTGAGTGTGTCTTTCCCTTGAACAATCGTGAAATCTATGATTTTACGCTTAAATTACCTTTGAGGAAATTTAAGTAAAAGGACATCTAGAATGTAATTTACACTTTTTCCATCAATAAAAAAAATATTAATTTTTTTTTCTAATTATGCTTCGGAAATTGAGAACTAAATTTGAATTAAAGTATTTTTTTTTAATAATCAGAATTAATTTAGGATAAAACAAAAAAATTATTTTTTTAAATTTTTGTGAGAATTAAAGCAGAAGTATGTTATTTTAAAAAAGTAAATACTTTTTTTTTTTTTTTTGAGATCGTGAGAATTAAAACTTTTTTAAAGTTTTGTGTTTTAATAAAGTGAGGAATTTTTTAAAAAACAGTGCTTTTCTTCCCATCCCAGCCTCTATATCATATTTAAAGGTTGATTCCTCACTTTTTTAAAATAGAAAACTTTCAAAAATTTTTAATTCTTAAAAAGTTTTCACCTTTTCAAAAAATGCTGTAAATCTAATTTATTATTATTATTTAATAAAATTAGACTATTCAAAATTCATTTTTGAAAAAAACCAAAAAAAAAAAATAATAATCATAAAAATTTCTTAATTGATATATCTAAAATCTAAAGTAATTATTAATTTGAAAAATAAAGTAAAATTTACTATTATATGCCCAGTAATTTTTTGAAAATCGCGTATTCATTATAATACAATTTAAAACATTTTATAAAGTACCAAGTTTTTTATCTGGAAAAATTAATAAAATTTAATCAAAGAATAAACAATAAAATTAACTGGAAGTCGGAGAGTTTAAACCTTCTTAAAAAGGAAATTTATAATTATAATTATAATGAGTTGTTGAATTCTACCAGTTGGAAGGTACAAAAATATTTCGCAATAATTAAAAACCAAAAAAAATTTATTTATTAATCAAAGATATTTAAGTTATCCATCAAGTTCAACAATTCTAAAATTCAGAACATTTACCAACTGCTTAAATAGATATTATTATGTAATAAATAAAAATTCAAATAAATTTTGTCCTTTATGTTTAAAATATGAACATAAGGAAATAATAGAAAATATTGATCACTTTTTATGGGTATGTCCTTCCTATAAAAAAGATAGATTAATTTTTCTGAAAAAGTTAAAAGAATTAAATTTTAATGAAATAATTTTAAATTATGATAGCTTAAAATTATTTTCGTTAATTAATAATCGTGAAATCTATGATTTTACGCTTAAATTTCTGAAAGGGAATTTAAGTAAAAGGGCACTTAGAGTGTAATCTACACTTCCTCCTCAATAAAAAAAAAAAAAAAAGTACCAAGTTTTTTTTCAAAGTTTTAATTATTTTTTCTTAATATCATGGGTAGATTTTTGGCAAAAATAATTTTTTTTTCTTAAAATTATATCATTTTTTGTGTTTATTATTATTATTTTTTTTTAAAAAATTAATTTTTGAGCAATACTTTTTATAAAATCAATTATTTTGATATTCTTTCAAAATATTTTATATTTATATTTAATCTCTTATGATTGCTAAAAACATTTAAAGAATACGAAATAATTTGAAAAAAATAATTTAAAATAGTTCATCAAACTTTTAAATGTAGAGCTATTTGTCTAGAATTCTTCTTGAATATTTTTTTAAATATAAATGAGATTGTCTACATTTCTCATTTGGGTATTAGTGTTAGGTCAATTTAAATAATGATTCATTAAAGTACACATCATATTTTTTTTTGTAAATTCTTTTCAAAATAAAATCTTGATAAATCCATTGATTAATAAAACAGGTAATAATTAAAAATGAATTTTTGGAAGAAAAAAAAAAGTATAGTAGGGAAAAAAATACCGGACATGAAAAAATCCCTGACAATATTTTTAATTGTGAGTATTAGTAAAATTTTTGTCTAATTTCAATGAAATACTTATTAGAAATAACCAATTTTTTTATGAGATTAGTAATAAACCTACCTAAAGTTCATCAAAGTAAGGTGTCTCTAGAATACTCGAGTAATTGTTTGATAGCCATATGTTGATCAACTTTTTTTGAAAAACAATCGAGTTTTATTGAGGTTTACTAGAGTTTGGAAAATGATAATTTTTCTTCTTGTTTGTTGATTGATTGAATGGTGTTTTGAACAAGTGTGATTTCGTTAATCATCATTCTAATAAGTGGGGGGGGGGGGGTTATAATTGAAAAAGTTCGATTCTTAAAAAAAGGAATTTGATTGTAAATAAATGAAATTACAGAATAATTTTCCTAATATTTACAATTAAAAATCTTGTCCGGGATTTTTTTCAATGCTTTAATATTTGAATCTTTCTGTTAAAACTCTAATATTTATTAAAATATTTTGAAAAATAGTTTTGTTACAATTTTTCTTTTTGATTGTTTTTTTTTTATAGTTAGATTTGATATATTGACATTTGATGAGACAACATTAGAATACTAAACTCAATTCCAAAAATTGGGGCACACCTTCAAAATCAATTTAATTCCAAGAAAAGTGATATTTGACTCTTAAATAGAAACATTAGATATTAACAATCAAAGTAAATAATTTTAAAGTTAATTATCTATCATTTTTTTCATTATTTTTTGATTTTTGATTTTCAATAATTTTTTTGTTTTTTTTGTATTCTTTTTTTTCAAATAAAAAAAAATCTCAAAATCACTTTAAAATGAAATTTAAAAGTTTTCATTCTGATCACAAAAAAAATTTTTTTTTTTCTCTCAAAAAGAAAAAAAATTCTTTTTTTATCGAGAAAAAATTTTTTTGAAAAAAAATCATGATATGGTGTGCTAGGACACATGGGATACAAACAGACCTTATTATTATTAATGGAAGTGTGAATACTGAATGTATTATTAATGATATTATCAAAAAAATCAAAGGAAATTCAACTCGCTAATTCAGAATATAGTGAGTTGAAATGGATTTTCCAAAAGGATGAAGCTTGTCCACATACCTCAAAAAAAAACTCAAACTTAATTAAATCGGGGATGTAATGTTCTCGACCCTTGACCCCCAATTCCACAAATTTAAATCCAATTGGGAATTTATGGATACTAAACTGAAAAATTGTAACCAAAAAACGAAGAAGAATTTTTAAAATTTTCACTAATGTATGAAATACTTTGAGTTGGGAAACCTAAGATAATTAGTAAACTCTATATTTAAAAGGATAGATTTAGTTATCAAAAGACAAGCTGAATCTATTAATAGTTTTTATTAATTTTTCTTTCAATAAAAATGGATTTTTTGGTAACCGTGTTCCAAAAATAGGGGCACACTTTTTTTTTTTATTTTTTTCTTTTTTATTTTTCGAATTGAATTTTAAATTTACTATAAAATATATAAATAGTATTAATTAAATATTTTCGGGTCTTTTATTATTTTAATGTTCAAGTATCATGTATTTTGGAGTATATTTTTATTAATGTAATTTTTTTTTGTGTCCCATTTTTTGGAATTGAGTTTATATCAATTTTCCCTATTCCCAAGTTTTAAAGCATAATTTATAATATTTTTTCTTAATGGAAATTATTTTCTCTTTTTCCTTTTTCATTTTTTATCTTTTTCTTTTATTTTATAGAGAACAAAATGAGATGTGGGGAAAATTGAATTCATGTAACCTATTCATCAAAAACAAGTTTGAACAAGTTTTGAAAAAAAAAAAATGAACCTTTAATATTAGCAAGAACATTTCATCAAATAAATTATTTTCTTTTTTTTTTTTTTGGGGGATTTTAATTTTCTCCTTTCAAATTTCAAAAAGAAAATCTCAAATTCATCGTTTGTTTTATGATCAGTTAAAAATTCAACTTTAAATCGATAAAATTAAAAAAGTAAAACGATTTTTTCAAATAGTAATCCAATCGTCAAAAAAATTCAAAAGATCATGAACAAATATTTTTTGTTTACATTTCAAAAAAAAAAAAACAAAACAAAAAAAAAAATTTTTAATAAGGTGAAAAAATGAAAACAATAAGTAGCTTAAATTTTTTATTGTTTGAATTATGGATTGATCAAATTTCTTTTTAAAATCGATTTTATTTCATTTAAATAAATTAATTTTTTTTTTTAACTTTTTACTGAAAATCTCCTAATGGATTTAATTTTCAGATCTTGATTGACCTAAATTTCCTCAAGTTTAAAATAAAATATTTGTAATTCTATTGATTTGTTCATAAATTTAGTTTTGTTATTTATCTTTAATCTAGGTTTGGATTATAATAAAAAGTCAAAATAGTTCAAGAATAGCGTAGTTATGTTAATGTATTTTTTTTTTTTGTTTGAAAAAAAAAATAATAATTGGTTCATTTTTTTTTTTTAAAGATTTTTATTTTTTTTTTTAGTTTTTTAATGAAGAAATTTTATTTTTATAATAGTAATTCAAAACCCAACACACCGATTTCTTATTAATAACCATGAAATAATTTTGTTAATTTTATGATTTATAGGACAAATTAAAAAAAGACAGTAATTGAAAATTTTCATTTTTTTTTAAGATAAAATTTTAATAAATATCGAATCAAGAGAAAAATGAAAGTTATTTGTTTGTAACAAAATTAAAACTTTAATATCAATAATTTTATAAAAATATTAATCAAGCAACACATAAAAAACATTTTGAAAAAACAAAAAAAAAAAAATTCTGAAATAATTTCTCAAAACACATTTAAAAATTAAATCAATAAAAATTTCTTTACTAGATTAGGCCGAAGACTCAAAATTTATAAAATAATATAAATAAAAACTTTTAAATATTATTCAAAGATAATAAAAAAGATTTCAGAATTTTCGATTTATAAAAATGAAAATTGGAATTATAAAAAACTGCCTTTTAAAATTAATTTTTCTAAATGTGCTTATTTTAAAAGAAAAAAAAACCGGTTTGTTCGTCAAATTAATGACTCAAATTGACTCAAAAAAAAACAAATATTCGGATCATTAAAATTAGTTTTTTAACAAAAATAAAAAATAAAATAAATGTGTAAATGAATTAAAATTGAAACAATTACTGTTCTGGGAGCGAGCATGGAATTGTATCCCCTTGGCATCTTCCTTCATAACCTTGCCCATTGGAAAAACACCATATGCAATTCAAGGTATCTGTACAGTTTGAACATGAATTTTTATCATTACAATAATTATCTGGATGATCTTCATTTGTTGGACATGATTGATCTGTCGTAATAATATCAGCAGTATTACATTCCAAATTGCTGGACGTTTCATTAGAGTATACACAAAAACCAAACCCGTGGTCTGAATTATAGCACCAAGTACATCCAGCATTGTGACATTCATCACAATTTTCGCGATACTCACACATATTATTATTATCCTCATAAGTATTAACATTTACGGGCTGTACTTCGTTCTTTGCACACTCTGGCCCTCGGCTATCTCCAACCCAAATCCATAAACAATCAGAATCTCTTGAACATTCATCATAATCACTATAAAGCCCTTTACATACTTTTATTAAATAATAGATCAATAATATATATATAAATTATGAGATTTTTTGCAAAAATACCCTTTTTCTTAAAATTATCATTTTTTTTGGCTATTATTTTAGAAATTGGATATAAATGAATTCTCAATATATTTCTTTTGCTACAATTTTTGTATTATTTGTTTTTTTCTAATTCCCAGCTAACAACATCAAAAATAGTATTAACTCTTATTTGGATATTAAAAAAAAAAATGGAAAGTGTATTGTTAATCAATAAACTAATAAAAAAAAAAATTTAAAGATAATAAACTTTTACAATTTTAATTTATTTTGGAAACAGATTAATCAAAATGTATTAATTTAGGATTGGAATAGAAATTTGGATTTAATTTTCGTTAAAAAATTTTAGGTAATCTATTTTTTTAATTATAAGAGACTTATCCAAAATATATTTGGATTGCAAAAATAAATGTGTTGAAATATTAGAATTTGAATAAACCTACGAAGACATTTGTTTATTTTTGGAATAATTTTTTTCAAAACTATCTTACAATTTCAAATTTTAAAGTGTAAAAACTTTATTTAAATTACAGGATCCTAAAAAAATTTTTTCAAAAAAAAAATTAAGCATTTGCTAATTTTTCATTTTTTGAAAACTTCACTTTTAATAAACACTATTGGTTAATAAAAGACCTTGTATCAAAAATTATTTTTGAAAGATATTTTATAATTTAAGTTGGAAAATCCAATTTTCCAGGTTCTATAAAGATTTTTTTTCAATTTAATAGGTAAAAAATTTGAATTTTTTTTTTTCATCTTGAAGTGGTTATAATAATATATTTTAAAAGCATTTTAAATTTAATAAATATCCTTTCAATGGAGAATCAATAATTTTTACAATTAAAGAATTGTTTATTGATTTAAATTGAAAAAAATATTTTTTTTTAGGATTTTCCGTTAGGTTTTTATTAATTTTTGAAATAAAAAGAAAATTTTGAAATTTTCAGTTTATTCCAAAAAGTAAAAAAAACCTAGAACACTTCACAGATAAATCAGAAAACCTCAAGAAAAGCTAGGCACTCTACGGACACGGAATATTTATTATGAGGGATTTTTTTTTCTCTGTTTGATTTTGATTAGATTGGTACAGCATTTTCAAAACTATTAGTTATTATCTATCAACGTAAATATATAAAAGTTGAATTAAATTAAAATTCATACATACATCTATTTGGAATTTTTTATCCGAAAAAAACATCCTTTTTTTCTCGGCTAGAGACTTTTCAAAAAGGTGGTACTGTTAACAAGAATAAATACAATAGCATCAAGATTTTTAAGTTCTGAAACGTTGATTAAATTGTTTAGAAACTTTATTATTAATGATGAAAGGTTCATGAAAGTAATAGTTTTGTCTAACTTTTATTTTTCAATTTTATTTTTTCATACTATTGTAGGGTGCTCGGGAAAATATCTATTTAATTGCTTTTTTCTTTGTAATAAATGTTCTTTAAAAAAAGTAAATCTTTAACATAAATCGTGGATTTGGTTACTAAATTTTATTAATGTGAGCTACTTTTTGAGATTATTTGTTTACCAAGTGAGTTTGAAAAATTACAAATAAATTATTTTTGGGTTTTGGGAAAAAATTTTGAACCGTAAAAAAATAAATTTCAAGAAAATGGAAATTTTCTTTTATTATTTTTCTTTTTTTTATAATAGAGGTTTTGATGATATCTATGCTTAAGTCACAGTAAAGTTACAAAAATCACAATAAAGTTTCAAAAATCACGATATTCTAGAAAATCGCGATATTCAATATCAAATTGCTATAATATGACAAATCGCGATATTCTATAAAATCATGATAATTATATAAAAATCAAGAGAAATGCAAAAATATCGCGATTAAAAAGTAATCGCGATATAATAGTTGATGGGTGTTTGGGGCTAATTCAGCAATATTTTAACAATGAAATTTTTTTTGATCCAAAAAACAGATTATGTGAAAAAAAGTTATTCTTTTAAAAAACATCAAAAAGGATACTTGATTCAATCAAGGATCAGATCAAAGAGTTTTATTGTATTTTCTTTTGATTTGGTTGACAAACCTATCGATCCTTTTAGATCAACAGCAATAATAACCAAAGAGAAATAAATATGTTCACAGTCAAAACTGGTGTTTTAAATTGTGCTGAATAAAAGAACTTCTAAAACAACCAACACTTCACTTGTTCTTTAAAGAATGTGTTCTTGGGTGAAAACATTTTCTTTATTCTTTGAAAGCTGAAAAGGAGTTTGGATAACTTCTCAAAAGCTTTCACAACAACCTATCCACATTATCAACAGTATTAAGATTTTTTGTTGTTTTCTTCTTTTCTTTTTATTCTTCTTCTTTGAGTATCTTTGTATTGTACAGAAAAACACAACTAGAGTTTAGAGGTTTTTTATTGATTGATCACCATTAAAAAAGAAAATTACTCTTTATTCTTTTTGGTTATTTAACTTGTGAAGGGAATAACTTCATTTTTTAAAAAAAACACACCTATTTTAGATTCAAGTATATTGTTGAAAAGTATTATTAATTTGATCATAAAATTAGTTTATTTTTTATTTTGTAAAAAAAAAAATTTTTTTTCCATTAACAAACATACTCATTCCGTTTATAAAAGTTTTATGTCTTTCAAACACTTGTAGACACTTGAAGACAATTCACAACCCTTACAAGCACTTTCTAACATTTTTGAGGCGGAAAAGCGTTGTAAAAGTCAAGAGAATTTTTTTAAGGTGATTTCAAAAAAATAATTTTTCATTTTATCACAATAATGTGTAATATCGCGATTTTCATGGAATATCGCAATTTTAATGATTTTTCGTTATAAAGTAGTACTAATCACGATTTTTTCAATATTATCACGAATTAATTGTTAATATCAAGATAATATATGTTATCATCAAAACCTCTAATACATATTTGGCTTTCATCTCAAAGAGTTAAATTTTTCAACAACTACTTCAAAAATATTAAAATATTTTTTTCATTTTATTAATAATCCTTTATCGAAAAAAAAAAAAAAGTATTAATTACAATAATAGTTATTACAATATTATCTTGGAATCAAGTTTTATCATTTATTAAACCAATAAAATATTTGTTGAAAAATTTAAACTTTTTGGATATCAATGTAAAATGCTTCATTTAATCTCAATATAAAAAAGAACAAAATTGTTTAAGGGGATAAGTGCAACTAACAATTTTGAGTGCTACCGGTTTCTTCGAAATTGAATCATTGAAATCGGTTCGTTAACTAAATAGATGAATGCTTTAATAAATGATAAAACTTGATTCCAAGATAATATTGTAATAACTATTAAAAAATGGAAATGAAAATAGAAAAAATTGATCAAGAAAAAATAAATAAAAAATCCATTATTTCTTGATCTTATAAGTAACATTTGATACAATTACTTCTTTTTTACTTGGTTTTATTTTTAATTCTAAATGGAAAAACTTTTGTTTGGAAAATTTATTGAGAAACCAATGACTTTTTATTTTTAAAGAATTTTCAAATAAATTCATCTAACTCAGATTTAGTTCAGAAAATAATGATTTTTATTGAATTCCTCACCAGAAATAAAGATTTATTAGATGAATTTGTTTGATTTTTAAACAATAAATTGTCTTTCAGTCCATAGAAACAAAGAACAATTATGAATTCAGTTTTAATTTCTTTTCACCATATTTTCAATTTCTTTGATTTTGAGTTGGGCATGTTTGTTGTTGTTTTTTGATTTCAAGAATTCAATCTTTTTCCTTTAATCCTTGAAACAATATTCTTTATTTTGGCTTTGTTTGATAAAAATATTGGAAAAAAAAGAATTTTGAAAACAAATTTGTAAAAAAACAGGTTTTGTTAAATAAAACAAGTAATAGAAATGCGGTGAGAAATCCCAAGGAAATCTCTTGTTTAGATTCATTCTCGTTCAAATTAAGAAGATAAAGAAAACAAATCTTTGAAAATATGTTATTATTGAATTTTTTTTAATCATTTTTGGATTTCAACAAATTTATTTTGACTGGTGATCTTTCGTGTTCGGTCTTCTAAAAGAAAATATTTGTTTCAAATGTACACCTTTTCGGGGTATATTTTTTAGTTTACTGTTTGACTAATTTCAATCGTTTGTATAAACACATCTCTTGATCCAAAACCTAATTTAATAAAAACTAAAAATTTAATCAAAAAAAAATGTTCAAAAAATTGAAAAAATATAAGATTCAACTCTGATTTACTTTAGGTTTTTTTCACAAATAGAGTAATTAATGGTATTTTCGTTTCAAATTTTCAATATCCTAAGTGACACTTAAAAAATCTTTTTTCAGTAATGTCCCCACAATTCAAATTTTCAAAAATGAAAAAATATTCCTACTTGCTGAAAAAATTTGATACCAAAATAACGATGTATTATTCTTTGCAAGTTAATTTTGTTCTTCTTGTCAGTGAAATTACTTTTCATTTTGGGATTTATGTGATTCCATTAATATTTGCAATTAAAACCTCGTTTGATAAAATTAGTTGATCTTTGAAATCTTCTTTGTAAAGTATATATGAGGAAAGTACAAGTTATAAGATTTGATAAAAATGGAAATCGAACACAAAAGTTTTTAACAGCCTTTTGAATTTATCAGTATTCTGAAAAAAAAATTATGATCCTTTTATTCAAGGATTGTGCATTAAAAAAAAATTTTTTTTTTGCCTTATTTAAATAATTAGAGTGTGTCAAAAAGTACTATTGCTGTAATAAAAACACAAATAGTTTTGGTTGTGGATACAAAATTGTATTTTGGCTGTACTCTAGGATAACATTTCTTTTTCAACCTCTTAATTTGGATTAATAGGCGAGGTAGGGTGTTCACTAAAATTTTTATTTCTTGGGAAAGAATAATGATATTTTCCAAAAAAAAAATGAAAAAATTGTTATTTCAAGTTCCAAAATGAGGTGTTCCATCACAACGAAGATAAAAAATAAAAAGATCTTCACAATTCGATTCAAAATGAAAACTGTCATCTTAAATTGACTCTTCCTTTGGGAGTTAGAGATTAAATTAAAATTTTTTGAATTAGTATTTTACAGTCTCGAAACGAGCTTGAAGTGCGTAAGGTGATTGAATTTGATTTCTTGAAATAAAACGTATGAAATTGTGACGTTGTTTTGATTCGAAAAATCTGTTTGTCGAGATTGAAAAGAGACAGGTCTGTAAATAAAAAAATATTTGGAAAAAAGAAGAGGTTTTTTTGTTTTTCTCAAGAACAGCCAATTTGAACGAATAAATAAATAAAAAAAAAAAAAAAGGAAGCACAAAGTACCTGAAGCGTCTTTATTAGATGACGGGCAATTGAAAACAGTACTTGTAAAATTGGTGCCACCTTCTAAATTGCATTCGTAATTGAATTGATTCCATTTACAACCATGATAGAAACACACAAAACAATTATTTTCGCCTGAATATAGCGAGCAGTCTTCTGGTTCTTGACACAATGGAGGATCTTGAACACAAGAAATCTGTGTGGTGCAACTGTATATTTTCTCTCCATCAACATACTCAGTACAATACTTGCCACAGTATCTATAAAAAGCCTGAGTATCTTGATCTTCGCATTTCAAACAATCATCACCCGACAAAAAATTGCAGACTGGGTCTGTAAGTTTGTGTATAAAACAGTTACTGAAAGAGGCAAAAACGAAAAAGAAAATTAAAGATTTAAAAATTTCCATCTCCTGACAAAAAATGAAATTTTTTTTCGGATAATCTATTGGGTAAAATTGAAATATTATTTAATTGATCTTTTAACGAACCATTCGAAAGAATTTGAAATGAATTACAAAATTAATATCAGGTAATAATAACACACTTTTCAAACATTTGAAGTGAAACAATTTCACTTTGTTTTCGCCTTATTTTCCACTAGAGGTTTTAAGGATATTGAGTATAATCTGTGTACTGTATTTATTTAATTGGTACTTTTTTATTCTATCTCTCAGGAAGACTAATAATCTTTAATCAATAACAAATTCATAATTTAAAAAAAGAAGAAAATCTAAAATATTATCTTCTTAAAATTTCAAATAAAAGTATTCATAATTCACTAAATTTCAAGATAATTTTTCAAATCTAATCTTTTTCTATAAATGATATCAATTTTCAAAAAAAGACCCAAGAGAAATTTATTATTCTTTTTCGTTAGATCAGGTTTTAACATATTAGTTCTAAAAAAGAATCTTGAAATTACAATAAATAGTTTACTTTTAAGTAAAGTAACAACTAATTGATCAAATGTTTCTTGAGTTATCTAAAATATGCTCACTGGTACTTTAAAAAGTGATTTTGATAAAGAAATATTATTAAAAATATGGATCAAATTCATAATTAAAATTGTGGAAATAGATCAAAATAAACTATCATTCAAAATCATTGGTACATTAAAAATCAAAATTTAAAGAAAAATATTTTTAATACTTGTAGTTATCTATTATAATATCAAAATTTTTATTTTAATATTCAGTTCTATACTCCAGGGGTATTTGTTTTTCTTCAAAAAATAAAATAAAAAAAGTTAAAAAAAAATTTTAAAAAAAATTGGGCCATTTATTTTGAATGAAGCATTACATGAAAAAAAATTTTTTTAAAAAATTAATAAAACCCATTTATCGATTCTCCTTCCCTTTGAATAACTAAATCTAATCTCTTTGTCATATTTGAAACCAATTTTTCCATTAATTAATCTGTTACTTCTTTCAAATTTTTCATTTTCATTTTCCATTTTAACAAAACACTTTTGAAAAAATAAAAAAGAGAAAAAATGATTTATTTGCAAACTTTTCATTGTGAGAGGAAAAACTTCAAAACGATACAAAAGCAATTCAAAATTGAAATATAAGGTGGGCCATTTATTTTGAATTTTAGTTTATGATTATTTTTATTTTATTTTTTGCTCCAAGTTGGGTAGTCTATCAAAATTACTTCCTATTTGTTTGATTCTCTAAATTTATTATATTTTTCACTTTATCTCTAATACCAGAACGATTATATCTCATTTGCTAGCTTTTTATTAACGAACAAGTATCTATTATTATTTTTTTTTGACCAATTTTCTAAAGAAGGATTCCTTTTCAAGAAATCTGTTTAATATTGAAAATAAACTGGGCTTTCAAATCTAAGTAGTTGGTAAAAATTTTTCTCAATCTCTATTAAATTTAGGTTAAAAAAATTTTATAAAGATTAGTCCCTTAAAACATGAAAAGAGTATATTCTATTTTTAAAATAACTACCAAAGCCTAAAACCCTATAATTTTCAAAAACACCTGAAATTCCATTTTTCTGAACAATTAAAAATATCAGTAAAAATTAATAATATATTAAGATGTATTGATATATAGATGAATTACCCAGCAACCATTAACCATTCTACCAGGGATATTTATTAAATGTTCAAAATCTATCAATTTTAATAATTTGATTAGTGGATAATTTTATCCAAACTAGGTTTCAAAAATTTTGACTCACTTTAAAATGTTAACGGAAGTTGTTTTGAGCGTTTATTCTTGTATTCTTAACAAAAATTATTTTCAAATTTTTGGATCAGAATCATTTTTTCTTACTTTTCCAAAAAATATTTTTAAATTTTAGGATCAGAATTATTTTTTCTAATTTTACTAATTTTTGTTTTTCTTTTGTTTTTCTTATTTCTATTCTTTTTTTTTTCTTATTCTTTCTTTCTTTGTTTTATTTTCTTTTTTTTTTTCTTTTTGTTTTTTGATTCATTTTTTTTTGCAAAAGATCATGTTGAAAAAAAAAAGATCTTCTAAAAGACAAATAAACACTATGAAAATTTCAACTATGTAATATCTTTAAAAATTCATATAATTATTCGTAAAAAATCTTGTTGTTAACTTTTTTTCAGTGAAAGTTCAATAATAAAAAATCTGTAATACTTAGTTCAAAAATTGTACCTCACTTTTTTTAGTTTTTGGTTTTATTTTTTTTTTAAATTTTCAAATATCAGGTTTTTCTTTATTTAGAATGATTCAAAAGTGAATTATAAATCATATTTAATTATTAATTGTTCTTGAATAGTAAAGGATATTTTTTTTTTTTTTTTCAATTTATTATTTTAGGGGGTTCACAATTTTTGAAATAGTATTTATTGATTAATAAATGTTTTAATCTATCAAGGAAGCCACAATAAAAATCAAAAGAAAATTGAGTAAAAAAACCAAAAAAGTAAAAAATATATTTTTTTTTTTAATAACCCAAATGTTGAATAGGTTATTGGATGTTTTGTGTGTGTGTGAATACTTCCTTATTAACAATTGTGTTATATTTAAATTAAGAGTTCTAAATATTTTAAAAACTCAAGATCATAGGAAATAGGTTACTTAATAAAGTTTTTAAATTAGAACTTTATAGATAGGAAACATCAAAATTTTTCTTTTTTAAGAATAAGATTTTATTTTCCAAATTTTCTTTTTTTTTATTTTTTTGCAAGTTTACATTTCTTATTTTCACAAAATCCTAGAACAAGAGAATGTTTGACAATCTTAACCCAATCCAAGTACGGAACCAGCATATTGTAGTGAAAATTGGATATAGTGTACTTTTGTTGATTTCAAATCACTTTATTTAGCTTCAGTAAAGTTTTGTTTAAGTAAAGTTCAGTTTGTCTAATCGCAACAATTTTAGTTTATTTAAATTCTGTTTATTTAAGATCAAATCAAGAACAAGTTCCCCAATTCTTATAATGAATTTTGTTTCCTTTATCCTCCCTTCCAAACACCTAAAAAAAAAAAAAAAAAAAAAAGATGGGGTAAAACTCTAAAAACTTAAAAAAGTACCTAAGAAACCGAAGGAACCGAAGGAGACCAAAAAAACTTAAAAAGGGTATTTGTTAAAAAGTTAAAAGTATCGAAAATGGAAAAACAATTTATTATCAATGACTTTTTATAAATAAAAAAATAAATAAAAAATAAAAAATCAAAAAAAAAAAAAATAAATCCTGAATTTAAATTTTTTCAAAATAAGAACGGTTTTGGTTACTTAAATTATGATTTTTTTCTAAAAATTCATTAAGTTTTAACACATTCCCACCGACAATTTCTCTACCAACTTTTCTTAATTGTAAATAATTTTCGAACATTATTATTAAACTATATTGCGCCTGAAATAAAGTTTGTATAAATTCATTTTCTTGTTCCAAATTCTGTAATTTAATTTGGTTTCTAATTTTTAAGAATTGTTCAATAATTTTCAAATGTTCATTTTTACTGGAATTGATGGTTTTGATTAATTTTGATCGTAACTTCAAAAAATCAAGGAATTTTTTATTTTCATTCTGTTTGACCTTTTCAAGGCGAGAATTTAATCGGGTATAATATTTATCATCTTTATTTTTCCATAGCATATTATAATTAAATTTAATAAATAATTGATCATTTAATATCTTTTTAAATTTCAAATTTTTCTTATTAAAAGTTTTTTCATAGAGTTTTAAAGAATTTATTTGTAAAAAATAATATTGCTCAGAAAAAATCTTTAATAATTTGCTAGCTGAATTTATAATTTTTAAAATTTCTGAATTATTTTCAAAGTCTTTTATGTTTCGGATTTCTCTCCAATCGTCAACATTTTTTTTCATTTTTTCTTTTATTTTTTCTAATGTTTTATTAAAATTCTCATCACCGTCGTCATCACCATCCTCATCGTTATAACTTTGTTTAAATAAATCTCCACTATTTGATAAAATTCTTTCTAGTTCATTATCATCATCGTCGTCATCATTCACATAATCATCGTCACTATTGGATTTTTCCATATCTTTATCTAATAAATTCAATTCATTAATTAAATTTTTTTCCTTTTCATTTTTTTTCTCATTTAAACTATTCATAAAATCATCGATTTCATTTTTATTATCCATTTCTAAATCAGAAGATCTTTCCTCTGAAAAATCTAAATCACTTTTATTTGTATTTTTTTTATTTTTACCTTTTTTATTTTGTGATTCTTCCTTTTTATCCATTAAATCTAGTATTAAATCAACATCATCATCGTCATCATCATCATCAACATCATCATAATCATCATCATCATAATCAACGACAACATTATTTTCATTATCATCGTCATTTTCAAGATCAAATAGCAGATCGTTTAATTCTTTTTTGTCGTCTAGGGTATCATTAAATAAATCTTCTTCTGAAAGTGAATTGTTCTCTTTCAATGTGCTTGTTGTCAAACTATTGGAAAACTCTTTTATTTCTGAACTTGAAGCATTATAATTTTCGTCAAAGTTAAAATCGTCTTCTTCACTTTCTGAATCGAATAAGTCATCTTTTAAGTTTAATTTATTTTCTTTTTTCAAATTTTGGCTTTGTTTTGCTTTTTTATTTATCTTCTTTTCTTTATCTTTTTCTGGTTTTTTTTTATTTCCTTTTCCTTTGTCCTTTCCTTTTTCTTTATCTTTTTTTATGATTTCTGTTTCTTTATTCGCTGCTTTTTCCTTCTCTTTCACCCTGTCATTATTCTTGCTATTATTATTCTCCTTATTCTTATCACTTCCTTTTCCTTTCCCGGGCTTTTTTTCTTTTTTCTTTTCTTTTCCTTTTTCTTTTGCATTATTTAATTTTTTAGATTTTTTCGAATCCTTAGGAGTCGTGTTATCACTCGTCTTTCCAGTAGCAATTGCCTTATCTGATTGTTTCGTTTTAACATTGTCCTTTTTCACTGTCCGTGCTCGGTTCTCTCGGGTTTTACTTTTATTAAGTAATTTTAATTGGGATTTTCGTAGTTTAATTAACTCTTCTTGATTGATCAATTGGGGTATTGAAGTTATTCCGATCCATAGGGATCGTATTTTTAAAGGTTGGTTTTGTAAATCTAATAATTCGGTTTCATCATAAATTTTCTCTTTATTGACTTTAATATGCTTGGGTTGGAATTTTGATTGGTTAATCAATGAGTCAAAAACATTTGAAATTATTAACGAATTTTTTTTGTTTAATTGAGTCAAAATTTTTTCTAATAAAGGAGAATATTTTTCCATTCTATTTGAATTCAAATTAAAATCTTTAAACAAAGATTGTAAAATTATCAAATAATAATAACGCTTAGAATTAATGCCATTCGCGATCATTTCTATCAAAAATTCAAAAATTAAGTATTTTAAATTTTTTGTTAGAACTTTCAAGAATTGTTTATTAAATTCCATTAAAAATCTTTGTAAGTTATGATATTGTCCCTTTTTTAATTTATTTAATATCTTATTGATCGAATTGATTTTTAGACTTTCCGATTGTTCGATCAAATTATTTAATATTTTGTGAATTAACTCTTTTAATTCTTTATCATCACTAGAAACGCTGTCGTTGTTATTCGAATCGTCATATTGAGATTTCATATAATTTTTTAAACCAAAGATTTGATTTTTTTTTAATTTTAAAGACTTCATTCTTTTCGACTTTTTAGGGATTTTTTCTTTTTTGATATTTTTTATTAATTGGAATTTTTCTAATAGTAAAGGCAATAAGGCAATTACATTTAGGATAAATTTTTTACTATCATTTTGAATTATCTCATTAGAGGGTAATAGAATTAAAATGTTAAAAATTTTGCAGGTTAATAAATAAGTTTTTTCAAATTTAAATCCTTTAAATAAGGCAACTTGTAAATTAAAATCATTTTCTTGATCATTTTCTCTTTTTTTATTCTCTCCTTTCCCCTTCTCTTTATCTTTCCTCTTGCTGTGGGTTTTTTTTTTGTTATTGAATAAATAATTAGGTTTAAATTTATTTAATATTTTGTAAAAATTATAATTATTATTATTATTAAAATCTTTCTGTATTATTAAATAAATCAAATCTAATACTAACGAAAACAAATTTAAATTTTGGGCATTTAATAAATAAACTAAATTCCAAAATAATTGGGGGGCATTTTGAGTTGTGTTTATACAGTTTATTAAATTTTTAATATTTTTCAAATATTCAATAATAATAAAAGTAAAATCTGGCCTTTCCTTTTGAATAATTTTCAAATTTGTATAAATGTTATTCATCATTTCAAAAAGATAATATTTCAAATTTTTTGCTGACAGTATCATTTTATCGTCATTGTTAGAATCACCATCAGTCTTCTCATTTTTGCTATTGAATAAATTTAACAAATTTCTAAAAATTTGATTACATCGAGTAAGAATATAGATATGTTTTTTATTTTTATATACCTTTTTTTTCCAAATAATCCAATTCAAGCTTTCTATTAGCCATTTGGTTTTTATATTCGGATCAATAATTTTAAAAATTTTGATTAATAAATTGATTAAATTAATTAAAATATTCTCTGAATGTAAATGGAAATTATTTTTTGTAATTATTTCCATCTCCCAAATTTGATTATTATTACCAATGTCATTATCATTAATGTCATTATTATTAATGTCATTATTATTATTATTTTCAATTTTTAATAGTTTTAATAATTCAATCGTGGATTTTTTCCGCCTTAATTCCATCCTTTTTTTAATATTATTATTATTCAAAACCAGTTTATTAATTAAATTTCTTAGCAGCAATTTTGAATGGTTTCGTACATAGATTTGATCATGATCTAAGCCTAATATTGAAATGTGTATTAATAGATATAATTTAGAAACAATTTCCTTTTTTGGGATGTTCGTGATTATTTCGGAAATTAAGATAATTATGATATCGACTCGATTAATTTTATTATAACTGGAAAAAATTTTCATATTCTTATTATTGTCATCGTAAAAAATATTTCTATTACTGTCATTTTTTTGATGAATATTTTGTATTTTTATCGTCAGATCCTTAATTTGTTTGAAATTATTGTGATCCTTGTAATCGAATAATTGTAAAGATTCCGAATTTAATAATAACTTTAAAAATGGTATTTTACTATTTTTTTGCAAATGATAAATGATTCTTTTGCATATATTTAAATAATTTATTTTTATTTCACCAATTCCGCAAATCAATATTGCCTTAATTATGCCTATCAAATTATTTTTTTGGTTTTTAAAAGAAAAAGATTTCCAAATTAAATCGATCAAATTAATGTTTAATTCCTTATAATTCTTAAAGGTGATTTTTTAATAAATTGGCAAATACCTGCTGAAATTCTTTTTTTACTTGATTATTATTCTTATTATATTCAAATTGTCTCAACCAGGGTATTAAATATAATAGTATTTCTATTTTTTTGTTTTTTATTTCATTAGTATTCGGTTCATTGCTATTACGCGCTAATGGGTTATTAAATTGCCAATATCTGTTGATTATTTCCAAAAATATTGGAAATTTTAAATTCGATTTATAGTTTGATAGTAAAGTAGACAACTGTAATTGTTGTTCGAATCTGGTTTCGATCATAAAGGAATTATTAGGGTCCATGAAGGGGAATTCTGAAACTTTATCCAAATTTAAATAAATGGTTTTTGAATGGTTCCAAATTTTTAAAATATTTTTTTTAATGATGTAATTATTTGAATTAAAATGGAAAATAATTAAATTAATTAATTGATCCAGCCCTAAATTGATTCTATTATTTAATATACATTTACAAATGGGTATTAAAAAGGCCTTTATTATTTCAATGTTAATTGAATAACATTTATCTAAATAAAGTTGTAAGAATAATTTCTCGTTATTAATAAATAAATCTTCAATAATATTTATTGAAATTATTTTGAATTTTTCTTTATTAGAATTTAATAAATGCATGATCCAATTGAATAATTTGCTATTTAATATGTCACTTTTATTTTTATTTCCATTCCCTTTCCCCTTTCTCTTTTCTTTTTCTTTTCCCTTTCCCTTTCCCTTTCCCTTTTCGTTTCCCTTTCCATTCCCCTTTCCCTTCCCCTTTTCCCCATTTTGATTATTGTTATCATCTAAAAAAAATATTTCGCCTTTTAAAAAGCCAGACATTGCCTGTAAGGTTAAATATTGCAAAGATTTTAAACTTTTCTCAAATTTTTTGACTAAAGTGTTCATTTTGGTTTTGTTGTTTTTAATGTTTTCCATTAAATGCTTTTTATAGTTATCCAACAAAACTTTTTGTCTCATTTTGGAATCTTTCCCAATGCCACTCCAATTTTGAAAAACAATATAATATGATTCTCGATTTGTTTTATTCATTTGATGCTTAGGATAGCAAAAAATGGAATATTTTCGAAATAATAATAATAAATTATATCTAATTTTTAAAAAGTCAAAGCCAATTTCAATTTTTTGATTTGACAAATATTGCAAAATCAATTTCATATGTTCAAAAATTTTTTCCCTGAAAAATTTATTTTGATGGAAATACTTTAGAGAAATTTGTTCAAATAATAATCTATAAATCTTCGTTATTGAATTAATTAAATCATTATTAAATAAAATTCTTTTATTTTTAAGTTTTTTTTTCAAAATTTCATTTCGAAGATTTTCTAAATTTTCATTTAAAAATGCAAAACTCGTAAAATTAAATCTGGACAAAGCGATCACCGACGATTTTTTCAATGCTTTTGAATTATTTTTGAGATTGATGGTAATAGTTCTAATAAATCTCTTGATTTCTTCAGTCTTTATTTGCTTTAAATTGCAACTACTTGCAGCTAATGAAGTGAAATTTCTCCATTGATATATCCTTTGGTTGGAACTTATTAAATCTTGTCTGTTTTTAATGGTACTACCAATATTTGAAATTTTTAAAATGTTTAATTTTTCAATCCTTTTTATTATGCTCTCGAATGCCAATTTGCAAGCAATTGGGCATTCCTTTGATGCCTTTTTGATAATTTCTGTGTAAATGTAGATCCAAAATAATTCTAATTCATTATCTTTATTATTTACTATGATTATTTCTTTATATTTATTTAAAATCATTTCTTCGTCGTGTGTATTCTTATTGATATTATTATTTTGATTGTCGCTACGACGATGATGATGATTATTATTATTATTGTTGTTGTTGTTGTTATTCTTATTTTTCTTTTTCTTCTGATTGAAAAATAAATTATCATTCGAATTCAAATTACGTAAATATTGATATTGGTTAAATAAAACCCTAATTGAAGATAAATTATTTGAGAAATTAATAGAATGATTTAATTTGATATCAAATAATTTGTCGTACATTAAAACAAAAACATCAATTATTCTTTTTTTCGAATGCTTTAATTTATTTTGGATTTTTAATCGGCATTTATAAATTTGGTTTAATAATTGTAAATTTAAAAACGCCTTTTCTCTTATATTTGAATTTAAATATCCGAGCAAAATAATTGATAAAGATTCCAATTGATCAATATTAAAATTAATATTTAATTTATCATTTTGTTTAGTAATGATATCAAATTTCTCTATTGAGATTTTTTTTTGTGTTTTATTCAATTCATCCACCCATATTTGTAATAGTCTATTATATTGATCTAATGAAAACTCGATTAAACCTTCTAAATTGAAGGGGATATTAAGAATAAATTTATAAAATCCATTGATGGTAAATGCCCTTAATGATGGCTCCTGGTCCATTAGTCTTAATAGGGCATTGAACGATTGATCGGCCAAATCTTGTTCTTGAGACAATGTGTATTTAATTAGCATTGGTATTAACGTTTCAGGAAACGGTAATAATACAGGAATTATTTTTAAAAAATTCATTAAAAAAGTAATGTGCTGTGGATTTTCATTATTTAAATTATCAATTACAACCTTTTTTTCCGTCACTAGGGTTGTGTTACCGATTTCTTGATCAGCTAGAATAATTGTTTCTTTTAAATAATTTTGTAATTTTTCCAAATAATTATTCAAATTATTATTGTTGTTGTGGTTGCTGCTGCTGCTGCTGTTGCTGTCGCTGCTGTTACTCTTGTTGTTATTATTTAAATTGGGCTCCTTGTTATTTGATTTCACTTGGAAATTTTCAAGATCCAATTCTCCATTCTCATTATTTTTTTTACTTTTGTTTCTATGGTCTAAATTTTTATTTTGATTTTCATTATATTTCCACAATTTTATAAATGCTAAAATTCCCAAAGTAACCCTTTCATAAGTAAATTTTTCTGTTTTGCATAATTCAAAAATTAATTTTTGGATTGCAAAATCAGAATCAAACTTGGAAATGGAATAAATAATCTGTAAATAATAATGATTATATTTTTTGGAGCTAAATTCAGATTTTTTTTTAAAGTTAAATAACTTTTCGACAATTAATATTAAATTATTTTTTTTATTTTTAGAATGAAATGAACTATTAATAAATTTTTCTAAAAATATGTTCATGCATTCTAGCCCTACTTCCTTTGTAGATTTGTTTTTTATCAAATTGAAAAGAATTTTTAAAAAGTTTGAATATTCTTGCTGGAAAAATTCTGATGAACTAGTGCACAAAGAACCAGTTAATACCCTTTCTGCATAGATTTTAAATTTTTGTTTTTTCATTAATTGATTACTCAAAAAATATAATTCTTTCATTTTTTTATACCATCTTTCGTTCCCTGAATTCTTCTCTTTTTTGTTTTTGATTAAAAGTCTTTGTGAATTAGAATTAATAGTCTCAAATAATATTAAGCTTAAATAACCCAAATAATATTTCCCAACAGACTTGTTAGTATTTTGACTCCTTTGAATTAATATATCCACAAATTTTACACAACGATCAATAGAACTCTTATCTTTGAAATTAAATATAATGTGTCCAAAAATTTTATTCAATAAATCATAATTTATCTTTTCTTTATTCATTAATTTTAAAAAATGATCGCTAATAACTAAAAAGGATTTTGTACATAGGCATGTTAATAATTTACCATAATATTTGTAAAGTCTTGCTAAATTCAAAATTTGAATGTCTTCAGTCATCGATGTTTCAATTAGCTTGTTCAATTTCATTAATTGTGTTGTGCATAACGAACAATATAATCCCAATGTTTTTACAGAGATCTTTCCCTCATATTTCGTAAATAATTGAATGCTTGTGTCTAAAAAGACTATTTCACATGCAGTGATTTTTAAATTTTCAGAATATTTTGAAGTTTGAAATAAATATTTATTAAAACTATTTTGTTATTTTATATATAAATCGGTATAATTTTTTTTTTTTTTTTTTTTTTTTTTTTTTGAATAATTTGAAATGAAATTAGAAAATTATCTCTTTTTGTTTTTAAATAAATGGGTAATATAAAGCAATATCTAACAAAAAAAATGGGGTAATAAAAATAAGTTTTATTAATACATTTTGAAAAAAAAATTTTATTTGGGATTTTTAAAAAGGTAAATTTAAACCGACTATTTTAACACAATAAAAATAATCTAAAAAAAAAATATTTCGAAAAATATATGTGTGTTTTTTTTGATTGTTATTAGTTCTTAAATCCCTTATTTAAATTAATTAGAATCTAAAAATTATCAAAAAGGAAAAAAAAAAAATTAAAATTAAATAAAGAAAATAAGGTTGAATTTCAATTTTGAAAGTGCTGGGTGATAATGTTCAAGACTTTTAAAAAGGTAGAAAATTTTGATTTATTCATGTTGTGTGGAATTTTAGTTGGTGATGGGATTTTGAATCAATTATCGATTGAGCCAATCTCAAAAAATGTACTTATTACTCGTTTTTGCTACTTTTTACAATCAAAGCTTTCTGGTGGTTTTGATCATTTTTACTAATGTTGGCAATTAAATTTTTGATTTTTGACAAAATAAGTATCCCACTTTTTTTCCCTGTCAAAAATTTTTTCCGCAATAGTAAGTAGTCCTTATTACTGTTAAATTCTGATTTATTAAATTTTAGTTTTATCTTAAAGGGTAAGAAATAAGAGACAAATTAATGTGTGAGATTCCTTAGTTTTTAATTGTTTGTGAAGATCTTATTATTTTTTATGCTCATTTTGGGAAAACAAAGCATTTTGGAATTTGAAATAAAAATGTTGCATTTGTTTATTGAAAAATGTCAGTAAATCAAAAATTGTGTCTTCAAAATAAGATACTTAGGTGTTAATATCCAAAGATTTTTACCAATTGTTTTGAATTTAAATAAAAAAAAAATGTTGTTGGTTCTTCTTGAGTTTTATGTTTTCGAGAGATAAAAGATATAGATTCAAAATAAAACAGAAAATCTCGAGAAAATCTTATCATTATAATGCACTACAAAGTACTTAATGTATTATAAGGTGCTGTAATATAACATAAGGTGCTATAAGGCACTTTGCGACATGGTGTCGTTTTTGGCAATATAAGTACTCACTTAAAATATTTTAAAAGTATTTAACTTTTATTTAAAAATTAATTTAATTTAACAAGAAATAGTGCTGTGTTGATTATTATTTGAGTGTTTTAAAAGTTTGTTTGTTTTTTAGAATTGGTTATCAAATTTAAGAAAGGTTTCAGAAACAAAGAAAATCCTATTTTCATCCCTTAAAAAAAAAAATTGAGAAACTTAATAATATTATGATGTATCGTAATGAGTTAAGTACTACTTTTTTGATCAAACGATCTTCTTGATATTTATTTTTGTAAATAACTATTAAATAAATTTATTTTAAAGTATTTTTTAAAATAATAATTTAACTTTAGAACAATTGGTGGGTGTTTTATTTTTATTTGTTATATCAATTTTGAGTTTTAAAAACATGCCAGAAGTGCTTAATGAGTATTTTTAAAAAATTTGTTGTTTAATTTCGTGATCATTTAAAAATTGGTAAATAAAATTTCAGTATACTTCAAAATTATGTTTTGTTCTTTTTTTTTTAATTTTTTATTTGTGGTATTTAATTTATCCTTTAATATATTTAACATTGGCAGTCAGAGATCAGTAATGTTTTTATTTTAAAAATCAAAAAAATTGTAATTTTTAAAAAATGTATCATTCTTGTTTGAAATAACATTAATTACACTCTACATCAGTCAACAACTTTTATAAGTTTATACCCAAAAAATACAGTAATTTTAACAAAGTAAGGAATAAAATTTTACAAAGTTGTTGCACCAAATTGTTTGACTTGATATTTTAAGCAATTTGAGTGCAGCTATTTTAAAAAGGTAAAGACTTTTTTTTCTAGTGATAGATAAAATTAAAACTTTTTCAAAAAATAAAGTTTTAAAAAAGTAGGCACTATTTTTCATAAAAATAATTTTCCTGTTTTTTCAATTTTAATAAAAGGGAACAAATAAACCTTTGGAACTGAGGTAGTGATTGGGGTGATGAGAAAAGATCTTTTAAAATTTTTGACTTCTCGCTTTTTTAAAACATTATTTTTTGAATAAGTTTAAATTAAAAAAATATCTCACTTTTTTACAGCCATTTTAAAAAAATGAGTACTTTTTTTTTGTTATGATTTTGTCAGAATTAAACCTTTTTAAAAGTTTTATTTTTTAATAAATCGTGGAATTTTTTTTGTAAAAAAAAAGAGCTTTCCTTCATACTCCAACCTCTACACCCTATTTAAAGACCTTGTCATCACTTTATTAAAACAGAAAAGTTTCAAAAAGTTTTAATTTGGAAAAATCCTTACTTTTTTAAAATAGAAAACTTGGAATAGTTTTTAAAAAAGTCCTCACATTTTTAAAACTGCTATAAAATAAAAAATTCCAAAAAGTTTTATAAAGTGACTCGCTTTTTTAAAATTTCCCAAACACTTTGTAAAACTTTTGTGACTCGCTTTTTTAAAATGGTGGTTAAATTCTTTTCCATTTAAAATTCAAATAAAAGTTGTTTGAAAAAGACGTGGGAAAAAAATGTTTTTAATATGGCCATAAAACAGATCTATTACAGTTTATCAACAGTTTTTTATAAAATTTGGAAAACTTTTTTCGTATACACATATTTCAAATCGACCCAGTATAAAATCATCTAAACATTAATAAACATCCTATTTTTTGGTCCTGAATCCTTAGAATTAGAAATTACAATAAAAAATAATCCTATGGTATTAAATAGTAAAAAACTACAGCTTTTCCAACGATATCTCGAATTTTTATATAAATCAAATTTTGATGCTAAATTAGGTGTTTAGAAAGTTGAATAGAAGGATAAGAAAGCTCGTTTTGAAAAAAAAAAAAACTTAGACAGAAATGAGATTATCTGAAAAATTTTCTCGTAGCTGTCAAATCTAAAATCCTTGAAATTTCAAAAATCTGGAAATTCCATTTTTCTGATCAATTGAAAAAATCAAAAATATTTGGTTATTTCAAAAGTAAATTTCCAGTGGTTTATAACGAATTTTCAACGCTTAAAGTCATTTTGGGGATCTTAAAATTTATTTATTCAAAGATCAGAAAAAATTCTTTCAGAAAAGCACATTTCGATGTAAGTTTTTTTTTTTTCAATAACGACTTTCTTATCCTTCCAATTCAACTTTATCAAAATTGAATTTAGCACCAAAATTTGGTTTATATAAATATCCGTGGTAACCTTGGAAAGACTTTAACCAGCCACCAAATATGGACAAATCTTTTGCTAAGCACAAAGAAAAAAAAAAAAAAAAAAAAGATGATGTTTTGATCTGTTTCACAAAAGTGAGGAATAAAAATTTACAGAGGTGTTGCACCAAACTCTTTGGTTGACGTTTTGAAACAATCTGAGCAACACTTTTTAAAATTTTTATACTCACTTTCTGAAAAGGAATGGCAAATTAATAATCAATTTGTGACTCAACAGACCATTTTTCGTTCAGAATTTAATTTTTGTGTTTTGTTTTTCAAAACGAATGGCTGAATGGTTCTTTTTCACTTTAATCTTGACAAGCAAATTTCAAAAAATCATCAACAAAAACCATAAAGAAGAAAAAAAAAAAGAATGGATTCTTTGCGGAAAAAAACTTGAAAGATCTTGAGAAAAAAAAAGTGGGGCATCATTGTAAGAACATACTCTGGTTGTAATTGGTGGCACGAGTGTTTGGAAAAAAAATTTGTCTTGAAAATTTCTGAAGGGAATAAATAAATAAAAAACAATTTAAATGCGAAGGTAAAACAAAAGAAACTTTGGAAGATTTCTTTTCCTCACAACAAATTTGTTTTTTCTTTTTGGTTTGGTTCTTTTTTTTTAATGGCTTTTTTTCTTTTTCAAAATGGAATTCAAGAATGACGAAGTAAACTTTTAAAACTTTGAAAAAAATCGAGAACAAAAAGAAAAAAGGAAAAAGGAAACAAGACTTTACTCCTTGGGAGAAATTGTTCTGTCTAATTGGATTTTTGTTGTCCTCATGGTTTTTTTTTTATTCATTTTTTTTGTTGTAAGCACTTGTGTCTCTAGTCTTTTTTGTCTCCAATCGAACAAAGCAGAGCAAACTTGATCAAAATTGTTTCTGGAAAGGGTCACTAACGATTCAATTGATTGGCGTAACAGACTCTCGTCATTCAGTTTTAATTTTTTGACTAATTTTAATTTGGAGATTTTGTCTACATAGAAATCAGTTAAACCAATGAAGTGTGTAAATGCTTTCTGTAAAATTATTTGTGAAATATTAGTCATACAAATCAAAAGAAAAAAATGAAAAATTTTGTTTCTGTTAAAAAAAGTGAACAAAAAGATATTTTCCTAATTTGGGATTTCTTTTTTCCACACAACTAAAACAAGTGTTGAGAATTTGGTTTGTTTTTAAATCTCACTTTTTTGGAATTTTGCGAAAGTTCAATTTTTTTTTTTTTCTTAGACAGGTTTTGATATTTAGATTTTTATTTGAAAAGAAATTAGTACCAAATACCAATTCTGGTTGAAGGTTAGTGTAACTCTCCTTATTGGAGAGTGTGTTTTTTATTCATTTGTTTAAATAATGGAAAATGATAATGGCCGATAATTGAAAAAAATTGAATTATATTATAATTCTCTTTTGAAGAGATTTTATTTCATAAGTTCTTTCTTGATTGTCTGGATAATAACCTTTTTGGGATTGCTACCAACTGTACTAACCAACCTATACCTTGTGAAGACTTTTTCTTGTAAAATTTGAAAATCATCCGAAACGAGAATTGTCAAATTTTGAATAGGTTAAAATTGAAAAGTTTAATAACTCTTTATTTAATACCTGAATATTTTGATGATATTTCCTAATGTAAAACTTTTACACAAAGGATTTTCTCTTTTCTTACTTGAGAACTTTAGGTATCAAGAATTTAAAAGGAGAGTATTTCTTTTGATTTTCTTTTTGTAATTCTGAAAGATTACTTGAATTGATCTTTCTTAGTTCTCCAACAATTAACTCAACACCTACCTAGATTTCGGATAAAAAAGGAGCAGCAAATTAATAGAAAACACAAATTATTATCTATTTGTTAGAAAACTCTAATTTAAAAAGTGAATTAAAAAGGACAATGAAGAGAGAATTAATTCCAATCTATTCTGCAAATTAAGCTAAAAAAAAAAACTATTTGAGAAATTTCAGAAGGTTTATTGCTGTTTTGTGTGAGGTCTTAAAAAAAGGAGGGTTTTTATTTTATTGAATCAAAAAGAAGTGCTAATTCTTTAAATAACTCAAAAATTCTGATCCAACCAATTTTCTTTGCTTTCAAACAATTGTAATAATCAACATAAATATTTTTCTCAAATATAGAATTCGGTTTTGAGAGATCAGGGATTGAACATTCAGAGTTACTATCGTTGACAATCTTTAAAAAAATTTGTTCTTCTTTTTTAGCTTGTCAATGTTTTCAATTAATTTTAAGGGATTTTTCTCAATAGACTAGTAGGTAATTAAACTTATTGGAAGTTGGGTTCATTTTTTATTAGTGGTGTGAGTCAATTAGCTCCAAAAAATCTGTTAAAAATATATTACAAAATAAATTTTTAGAGTTGTTTTTACTAATGATCATTATTAAAATTTTCATTTTTGGTGAATTTTAAAATTACTTTTCCAAAGATAAAAAATAGAAATCAAAATAATAATATTACCATATTTAATAATTCATTTTTAGAAGTCCCAAAAGTAACTATTTTTGAAATTGTTTAATTTCTAGGATGAGTTCAATTATTATTAACATAAAAACCCAAAGACTGATTAATATTATTTTTTTTTATCTTTTTCTAAAATTAGTTGTAGCATCAATGTCTTTCCGAGATGTCAGCAAGTAGTTTGTCAAAATAATCCTCAAGTTAATTATTCAATTTTTTTAAAAAAAACGAATTTTTTAGTAACTAATCTACATTTCGCGAGACAAATTTAAGTAAGATATTTTACAATTGTGGGGTTAGAATATTGATGACTTAACAGTTAAATATATAGCGAAATATAGATTTTTATCTGAAATTCTTTTGAATTTTATACAAATAAAAGGGATCATTTTGAATTGTTAAGATCAACAAATAGTATTACTTCACTAATCGAATTCTAGAAACATTTGAACCATTACCTACTAATGCGCTGAGATCTCAATAGCAACATATTTTAATCTTAGACTTCACATTGGTAGATGTTAATCTCTTGAATATGAAAAAACTTTGAGAAAATTTTTAATTTCTCAAAAGTCACAATAAAAGTTATTTATTATCAATATATCAATTGATTGCCAGAAGTTTTATATGTTTAATTTTTTTACAAACTTTTCTGTAATATATTGGTATATAATTAATAAAAAAGATTAAATTTTTACTTTTTTACCATTTATTTTTTTTTTTTCTATTTTTTTTAATAAAAAGATTTTCAAAGAATTTACTTGTAATTGGGAATCCCTATTTTAGTTTGTTTGACCGACCCTTTTTTTTTTATTCAATATATTGGTTATACTAAGGACCATATATAAACCCTGATACCAGAATTCAAAAAAATGAAAATGTGGAGAATAATTATCTCATTTGAATTTTAAATATAAGTATTTGAAAAATAATTATATTTATTTTTTTTTTGAACTCTTATGGTGCGTAGCAATATACCATCATTTTTTCAATGTTCAAAAGTGTGGTGTGTCATGAAAAATGATTTTGTGATATTACAGTTCTTTTAATTGTAAAAATGTAAATTTTGAAAAAACGATATCAAAGGATATCGATACAATTCGGCAACCAAAAAAAAAGATCTCAATGATAAAATGATAGTATGAAAAATTTGATGACCTTTTAAACCTTTCCATTATTTTCTATTCATTTTAAAAAAGCGAGGGCTTTTTCGAAATTAAAACTTTTTATAACTTTTCTGTTTTAATAAAGTGATGACCAGATCTTTAAATAGGGTATAGAGGCTGGTGTATGAAGGAAAGAAATCTTTTTTTTTAAAAATTCACAATTTATCAAAATATCAAACTTTTAAAAAGTTATAATTCGATACAAAATCAGAAAAAAAAAAGCACTTACTTTTTTAAAATGACTGTAACTTGAAATTTTCAATTTTATTTTTTCATAAGAGTGTATCAAAAGCGACAATTTTTTTCAAAAAAAATTTCTTTAAACTGTATTATATGGTATGATCTATTTTTTGAAAGGTTTGTACAGTATAATATTATTTGAATAATGGCCTGATTTTTTTTTAAATTTGTCTCCATATAAAAATAAAAAAGTATTTGTAAAAATCGAAAAAAAAAAAAAAGAAATAATAATATATATTCAAGAGAGGATATTCAATCAAATTATTCAGTGATTATATCAAACTATAAATATATTTAGTTTTTTTTTTATCTAATCCAAAATCTTAATAATAATATAGTTACTCAGATAACATTTCTTTACCTTTATATACATATATACATACATGCATACATATATATTTATATATAAAGAGAAAAGAAAAAAAGAAAAAAAAAGAGAGTAAATAAACCTTATAGATTTAATTTAAAAATTATATTTGAAAAGTTTTTTTACACAAATAGTTGTGAATCAATTGGTACTTATTTCGCTTTAGATAGAAAATTTATATTTACTACTATACTCAATTTTATTAAATAGATTTAGATACTTATCTAGCCATAAATAAAAGAAAACATTTTGCTATATTTAGTTTTATGGGTAGTATATTAAAGATAAAATTAACACCATTTCAAAAAGGTTACTTACCTGGAATAATAAATTGAAATATATATATATTATTTAGTATTTAAGAACAACTAAAAATTAAATCTGATTTTTTATTCACTTTTAAATCATTATAAAATATAAAAATCTAATATTTCTAGATATTAAAAAAAAAAATAAAACCAAAAACTAAAAAAATTGAGTCACAAATGTTGAAAAGAACATTTTTTATTTTTTATTACTGAACTCTTACTGTAAAAAAATTCAATAACTAGATTTTTTGCCAAAAGTTAAATTCATTTTAAAAGAAATTACATAATCTCAATTTTGTTAGCGATTATTTGTCTTTTTGAAAGATCTCTTTTTTTTTTTCCACATGATCTCCGACAAAAAAAAAAAAAAGAAAAAGAAAAAAAATCTAAAAAAAAAAAAAAAAAAAAAAAAAAAAGAAAAAGAAAAAGAAAAACAAAAGAAAAACAAATATTTGAAAAATCAAAATAAAAATCTGTACAATTGGAAAAAAAAATTATCAGATCCAAAAATTTGAACAAATTTTTTTTGATAAGAATTTGGGATAAATGCTCAAAAAAATTCCCATTAACATTATAAATTGATTCAAAATTTTTGAAAAATAATTTAAATCTATAAATACTGTGTTTTAAAGAATATCAATTAGTTTTTGTTATTTTAATTTTATCTGTTTACTTTTTTTTAGATATAAACTAAAATTCCAAAAATTTTAACACAGTTAAAATGTTCCAAAGAATCACAATAATACAATTTCATTCAAATTGGAAATAATTTTTATTTTTGTAAAATATGAAAATCAATTTTTAATCTTTGAGCTTTTTGTTTTGTTTTTATTTTTTCAATTATCCAATAATTTTCCCTATATTTAACTTTTTAAAATATCTCGTATTGTGTTAACCTTGACTATTTTATTTCAGATAATCGATCACAGACAAAATTATTTATATAATTTAACATTTGATCTATCAACCATTGTTAATAGAATTTCAACAAATTTACCAATGATTTTTTTTGTTAGCCCATCTCCAAAAGTTTTAACATATTCTTGGTTTATTATTATTGATGTTTTTTTATTTTTTGTTTTGTGAATTTTGTAAATTATAGACAATTAATAACATCCCAATTAGTGTAATGGTTCTAATTTTGTTTTACATTGAGAATTTATTTAATAATTTTTTTTTATCTGTACAATTGAATTTTGCTATATAAAAAGTATTGAATTGGAGTTTATTTTGACAATTTAAACTAAAATTCAAGAATAATCGACCCAGTTTCAATAGTACATACAATCATAATAGTACAGTTCCATTAAAATTAGAAATAATTTTAATTTTGAAAAAATTAGAACTTAATGTTTCAACTTTTAGTATTTTGTTTTCATCAATTTTTAGAATTAACTAATTTGTTTATTATGATAAAAATAATTTTTCTGAACGATTGGTATTATTATATTAAAGTTGAGTTATTCAAAATGGAAGTTCTCAAATAAAAATAGTTGATAGTATCTGACCATTTGACCCATCAATATTCCTATAGAATTTAAACTTATTTACCAATTTATTTTTTTATTTTAACATTCTCCAAAAATTTTAACAGACTCTTGGCTTATTAGTATTGATAATTAGTTATTTGTTATTTTTGTGAGTATTCTAACACATAAACAATTCATAACATTTCAAATAGCGAATGGTTATAATTTGGTATTTCTTAGGGAATTGATTAAATTAGACTTTTTTTTTTTCAAAAATTGAATTTTGGTATGTTAGAAATATTGAATTGGAGATTAGATCAAAATAATAAATAGAAGAATTTTAATATCTATAAAAAACAAAATTGAATTTCTTTTTCTCGGTTTTGTTATTGTAAAAATTTGAAAAATATTGGGATGCGATTCTATGCTTAGTACATATATCAAGGGCTAAAAAAGCTTTCAAAAGACTTTGAAAAGTTAATAAATCAATTTTCATGTCGTTAACGGAAAATGTTTGTCATCACTATTTGAAAAAAACTTTTGAAATAAAAGCACAATTAAAAAAAAAAAATAAATTAATTAATTTATTATTTTGTGTAGCGGTAATTGGGAAAAAAAAGGAAAAAACAATTATTAAGATGTGTTCGAATTAATTGATTCTTTCCAAGTTCTAAAAAAAATAACAACAAACAATTTAAAATATATAATGATATGTGGTATAAATATTGTAGATATGATCAAAAAATAAAAATAATTAAAAAACAGACAAAAAGGGTATCTGAATTATTTTAAAATTTGAGAGTAAAGTTACCACTTTTAGAAATAAATTTCACTCCTTTAAATATTTTTTTTTTCAGTTTTGAAATATTTAAATTTGTTACTTTCAGGCCTGACATACAAAGACCTTCGATCGAAAAAGTGATTATTGCGACAGGCTTTTCTCTAGGAATTGGCACCTTGTTCGGCAATTTGATTGATCCTTTCATGCTTATTTCATTATTTTTAGGCATTTTTTTGATTTCCCATTTTAATTCAAATGTTTGATCATTGAAAAATACTGCTCCGTTTGTTGTTTTAACTGCGGGACTTGAACAGCCTTGGGCTAATGGTATCAACACTGAAACGTTATCGATTGATTTCACCAAACTGTTTCGAAGTTGAAGAATGACTTCAAATTTCCCTCTCCTTTTCTTTTTTGACCAATTAAATCTGCCGCTTGTGTACAATGGTATTTGTGTTTGCATTCGATTTGAGCGATATGTTAATAATTCAAAAATACCATCAGGTGGAACAAAATCTAAGATTTTTCTTCTTTCCCAAGTGTCAAGATTAATACATTGGTGGAAAGATACGTCCTCAAGAATAGATGAATTATTAAAAACCATTGTTAAAGTGGGCATCCCAGAAAGTTTGCATTCACAATTTATTTTGCTAATAATTTCTGAACTAAGACATTTCCCACTCCTGTTTAATGTAAAAATAGAGAAAAAATAAAAAAGTAGAATTATTTTTATTAATTGAAAAATTATTGTTATTTGAAAAATTATTTTTATTATTTGAAAAATTGTTGTTGCTTGTCGTTATTATTTTGATTATTTGAAAAATTGTTGTTGTTAGTAGTTATTCTTTTAATTATTGTTTTTTTGATTTTTGTAATTCATAGATCTTTCTTGTTCCAATAAATACTTTTATGATTTCAAAAAACATTTGATTGAATAACCAATAACAATAATACTTGGAAAAATTTTATTAAAATATTTAATACTTTAAATGTTAACAAATGGATATAACCATTCACTACAATTTATTTTGTTATGCTGATAAAAAAATTTTTTTTTAAATTTAAAATTTTATTAGAAAAAAAAATAAAAGAAATAATTAAGAAAGTCAATTGTAGAAAATAAAAGATTTAGGATTTATAGTTAAGCGTTAAATGTTAAAAAAAGAAAACAATTAACCTATTAAAAAGAGAAATTTGAAGTGACTAAATTTGTGTCATCAAACTCAAAGAGCATCTAGATATATATATATATATATATATCCAGACACAATCATTAGAATTATTTTAAACTCAATTTAGTTTTCTAATAATAAAAGATTGAGGCCATATTTTATAATTTTAAATTTTTTTCTCATTATTCCTTAAAAAAAAAAAAACAAATGATTTTCGATTATAAACCCCGTTCCAAAAATTTGGACACACCCAAAATCAAAAATAGGCAAAAGAAAACTCAATTAATTGTATTTTCCCAAACCTAATATATAACTACATTTAAGTTACAAGGTATTAATGTTTTTATAAGTAATCATTTTCATCCAAATAAAAGAAAAAAATTTAAAACTCAAAAATAAAAACAGGTTTTTCCAAATTTCCAAAATAATGAAACGAGCGGAACAAAAAATGTAAGGGTAAATTTGTTGAAATTTCACCAACAATTGTTGATCGATCAAATGATAAGATATCATCTACCAATTGTATTTGATTTTCCAATTTAACAAACTCGACACTAACCTTCTATCAATCATTGAAAAAAAATTTCGAGATCTAACGAAACAGATTACGTAACTGGAAAAAAGAAAATGTTAACAAAACAAAAAAGACAAAAAATGAAATTGTTTGTAAAATCAAAATTCTTTCCAATTTGAATTTAAAGTACAGGAATGATGTTCTTTCAACTGTTTAAATTGTGTCCAAATTTTTGGAATCTAGTTTATTTTTTTTGAATAGTGTTTTTTTTTGTATAATTTTAAAAAAGTGTGATCAAAATATTTTTGTAATATATCTCTTAAATATGCCAATTAAAGTTTGTAATATATTTTATAGATATTTTTGAAAACCTTTTTTTGTCACAGTTTTTTAAAATTACTCTTTTTTTCATGTTAACTTTTGAGAATTGCTATTTCATTTTAAAACAATTTTTGAGAGTATTTATCCGCCCTGGATATATACTCTTTTTCAAACAAAAGGGCACACCTCCCAAATCATCAATACTATTGAATTTGATTGTTAATAAGATAATTACTTATTGGTGATTTTCATTTTAATTATTCATTTTTTCATTTTTTGTTTTTTTATTTATGGATCATTAAGCAGTTGGAAAATGAAAAAAAAAAAACAAGTTAAGAAGAAACTAATTTGGAAATAATTTGTCAGTGTTAAAAATGGAAACAGTTTAAGTTTGGTTTCGAATGAGCTAGATATAGGAATTTTGAAAGGCCATTATTGGATTGATATATGAAACAAAGAAAAAAGAAAATAAAGAAAAAAACAATTCAAACAAAATACCCAGATGAATTGCGGTTTTATATTGAAGATGAGACTTTAAAGAACAAAAGTTTGATGTTTAAAGAGTTATCAATAAAATGTAAAGAACTTTTTCCCAATTCACCATGTTTATCGATTTTTATTGATTTTATAATTTTTTTTTCTTTACATTTTACAAAACGAGATTTCTCATTTCAAATAAAAGTGCACACCAATTTTTAAAATATTTAATTTTAATTTTTATTGTTTTGTTTTAATAAGTTTTAAATAACCCTTTTTTTTTTTTATGTTTTAAAGAGTTTCTTTTCTTTTAGAATAATACTGCAATTAATTTGATTCAATTATGGATAATTCTTGAAATTTTCTGTGCCCTTTTATTTGAAAAAGAGTTTATTTTGAAAAATTAATACTGTTATTTCTAACTAATTAAAAATTTAAAATTATTTCTCAAAGAACAAGAAAGGAGCACTTAAGGACTACGTTACCACCCTTGAGGGGGTTGAGTTATTGTGTTATTTCACTTTCGCTTCTCAAAAAAAATTTTCACACCTAAGAAATTGGAAAAAAAAAAAAAAAAAAAACATTTTTTGTCATCTATACCTTTTCACGGAGACTATTTTTCTTTGTTTTTCAATGAAAAGGAAAATTGAAAATAACAAAAAAAATAATTTCAAAAAATAATTTCAAAAAATGGCTTTTGGGGATTTTCAAGTGCATTTCAAATTTGAGAACATTTTAAACTTGTAAAAGCAAATTTAAAAATATGTATAACAGCTCAAGAAAATAGTGTGAGTTCCGAAAGTTGAAATGGAAATTCTAAAATATTAAAATCAAAATTTTGTATGAGTTAATAAGGTAAAAATTGTGAAAATTGTTGAAATTGTGAAAATTTCACATTTTTTCTAAAAGAAATTCTCCTTGGATAGATATTACTTGTATTACATAACTCTTTCAAGGGTGATTTTATACATTATTTCACTGTTTTCACCAAAAAACGTAGTCCTTAATTCATTACAAATTTCGTTTTAGACTGATTTGCGGAGTTGTTGTATTTTTCAACAAATAGCTGTGATGAAACAGTTTTTAGTGGAAGGATTGTAATTAAATTTATCGTTTTATCAATTAACAGGTAAACGACAGCAAGGTAATAACTTGGAATCATTAAAATGGGAATTAATTGGTTTGAATTTAGAAAAATATAATTTGTTTTTTTTAAAAAGAAATAATTTATTCCAAAATTCAACATTTTACACCCTTACCTAACCCCCAAAAAATTCTATCAATTTTAAAATAATTTTGTTGTTGATTTATTTTAATAACCTAAAATCCAATTTTTTTTTTTTTTTTTTATTTCTTTTTTTTTGAATTGCTCTGTTTCATTTTTCAAAGGAAATTTTGAAAAAAAAAAAAGGTCAGAAATTACCTTTCAATTGTTGCATTAATCGATTCAATAATATCAAAAAAGATCTCGTTAGGCGAGTGGTTAATATTTTTTCTTCTCCAAGGTAAACCACCAACTTGATCAGACGATAAAGTTACAAATTTTTTTGAGTTTTCAATTGTGTTTGGTGTTGATTTCATTGTTGCACCGATCATATCCTTTAACATGCTGCTTTCAGTGGTTACTGGAAAAACGTTATCCATCATTTCCCCTAAAAGCTAATTTTTGGGTGAAGAATCATTATCATAATAAAAACAAAATAAGAAAAAAAAATTAAAAATTTTATGGTTATTGTGGAGAGGATTTTGGAAAATTAAAAAGAAAAAAAAAAAAAAAAAAGTAAATGTTTCAAAAAAAGGGGTTCTTTTGTTTGTTTTTGTGAAATAAATCCTTTCGAAACAATCGGGTGTTATGTTCTAAGAATAATAAATACCTCAAAAGCCTTTGGTAAATTTTCTTTAAGAGAAGTTTCTGTGGGCTCTGTTGAAAAGAAATTTGAAAAAACTTCAATAACACGATTCAAAAATTCAATAAACATCAAAGGAGACGTGTCTTGATCGGCAACCACTAAATATAACAAATTGTATTTTCGAATATAGACTATCGTTTGTTTGCGTATTCTGAGAATTGGTGGAAGATCTTTTGTTCGATTTCCTTTTGTAAATTCGTTCCAAAATTGTGAAATAATATTACGGCCTGTTCGGCCTTGCCAGTGCTTTTCAAGAACAATATCACCTCCCGTGTTGAGAATAAATAAAGATTTTATCATAATGATCTATTTTCTTTTTTTATTAAAAAATTTGAGGAGAGCCAAAAAATGTTTTTTTTGTAACTTAGACAAAGAGCAAAAAATGAAAATTGATTTTTGTTTTGGGAATCCTTGGAGACTTTATTTTAGATTTTGTGGGTTTGAACTGCTGAACATCAAACCCAAAGATTTAAAACAATTGTTTTGATTGATAGGGAAAAAATGTTCCTAACGAATTTTAATTAGTAAACTTAATAGAACTACATAGAAGAAAAGTAAGATCAATTGATAAAATAAAAAATAAATGAATAAAGCTAAAATGGAGGGGTAACCAGGTTAAGAGTTTTTATAATACTGTCTTTTAGAAACCCTTTTTTATTTGATTTATCTCTTACACTTATTTTTATATCAACAAATGAAAAATTTTTGTTCAAATTTCTAAAAATTGTAATAATTCTGTGTTGAAAAAGTAAATAGATCTTTCCAAAGTTAATTATAAAGGATATTTTACGAGATTTAATTAAGCTTTCTGCTTACTTTTTGAGGTAACATTTTGAGTATTAATATTGATTTTCGCATTTCTAAAAAATTTGTGGAAAAATTCGAATAATTTGGAGATCTCTAAAAATTACTTTTCAGATTTCAATAAAATGGGAGATTAATTTTATTTTTAGTGGTTTGAATTTCAAATGGAAAAAATGTAATGAATTATTCTTTAAAGTTAATTGTTTCTTCGTTGAATTTATTTTATTTTTCATTTTCCGTTATATTTCCAATTTTTGACTAATTTTATTTTTTTTTTCAATAATTGTTAGTTATTTTATCAATGAAACATCGAGTTGGGTATTTACAACTTTTCAATATTATTTTAGTTTTAGGAAACTAATTTAGAACAATTTTATTTATCTTTTATTATTGGGCCCCTCAACTATTAATTAGTCGTTTTGTTAGTTTTTTATTCATTTTGGTTTGCATTTTTGAATTATTGAAAAATAAAATCACAAGTTGACTTGTTCAAGGAAAGATTATCTCTAACACCAACAATAAATTCGAAAACAAAAAATCGAAACTTTTCTTTTAAGGGACTAGTCTCTATTAAATTTTTTTACCAAAATTTAATAGAGATTTAGAAATTATTTTGTCAATTACTTCGATTTGAAAACCTGTTAATTGTCAATATTAAACACATTTCTAGATAGGGAATCCTTATTTAGAAATTGGTCATAAAAATATATAATAGAGACTATTCCCTTAATAAAAAATTTATACAATTCAAAAGTTAAATATTAATTCCTTATTCAAAGCAATGGTTACATCTGTTTCAAAATCTTCTTAAGAGTTTTAAAATAGATTAATCGAAGGTCTTTTAAATATTTTAAAGGTTTTTTTTTTTTTTTTGTTCCCTTGAAATTAGTTTTACAATCCCTATAGAAAAATCTGAAATATAAAAAAGTTATTAAATTGTTTTTGATTGTATAGTATCAAAAATTGATATTTTCTGTTTTTTTTTTTTTTTTTCCTTATTTTTTTTTTCATTTTAAAAACAAATATCAATCCCTAAAATGAAATTTATCATGTGTAATTAAATAGAATTCAAATTAGCAAATAAAAATATTAATTTAAAATCTACAATTTTAGAAATTTGGGATATGATTGTAAACAAAAGTATAATTAGCTTTTTTTTTTTTTACTTTTTTGTTTTTATGACTTTCGTACTCATGTGAAATTGGTTTTAAGATTTTAATAAAAATGTAATTCTATTAGCTGTTTTGATTTGTAAATAATTTTGAAATGTATATTATTTATAAAAATCATTTACTTTAATATTAGTCATTGTACCCCCCCCCCTATAATCAGATATATAATTTGTACAATAATGTTCAATTTCGAAATCAAAGATAATTACGTTTTATTGGTAACTTGATCATTTTTTGAGCAAGTGTATTTGTTTTGAATAAATAAAAATTATGGTACAAGAAATAAAATAATTTAAAAAATAACATCAAAATGAATAATATATCAGTTTTTTATCTTGAGAATAATTTAAATAATAAAATCCTGTCGGCATTTTTTAACATTTTTTGGAAGAATTTTTTATTAGAAATTTATTAAAAAGGTAAAAAAGAAATTGTATTTACCTAAAAACTTCAATTTCCAATATGTTAAAATTTGAAACAAAAACCAAAATTAAAATAGAAAACAAAAAACATGTTTTTTTTATAATTGTTGATGTAAATCAAACAGATTTATTATATTAAAGTTGATTAAAGTTGGGAATTATACTCATTAACTTTTATTTGGTTAATGGTAATTTATGTATATATTTGTAGATTCTTGGCATTTTTGGGTTTCTTTAGTTTGGGTATTTAACTCTAAAACACCTTTCGTTTTGCTAAACAAACCAAGTCTATTTAATTTTTGATGAATTTAAAGGAAATTTCAAAATAAAATATATTTTTATCGCAAATATTAGTCGTTTTCAAGCATTACTAAAATAAAGTCAGAATAAATGAAGCATCTCTCTTTGTTCAAAAAATATTTAAAAATTTCAAATCCATGATGGGAAAAAAAAACTGTCTATAAATACCGAGAATCTACAAATATACACATTTTACTTAGAAAAATCTTGTTTATTTTAATTATATTATATCGTTCAGATTTAGAATTTGTTTAGGGATCTTTAATTTCCTTTTTTTTTTTTAATTTGATGAATGAAGAAAAAATAGACTTTTTTTCGGTCAAAGTTAGCAATTTTTTTTTTCGAATATCAATTTTTTTATTAATTGATCTATGGAGAGCAAATAAGAAATAAGTAGAATAATAAAAATAAAAATATTGCTGATATCCGTCTGGAATAAAACTAAAAAATCAATATATTTTCTTAAAAATTTAAAAATCCAAATTCTTAGGGTTTCCATTAAGAAAAACAAGAATGTTTGTTTGAATCTTCTACTGGTATTTGAATAATAAATTGGAAACAATTTTCACTTCATTTTCAATACTTTTCTTTTTGAAATCAAATCCTCAAATGAAGTAGCTTGGGATTTGTGGTATATTTGTAAAAGGAAATGAAAACGAAGTGAAAAATCAACCAATTTCATTTTGATCTTCAATTGAAAATCGAATAGAAATCATTATGTTTCCTCTATATTTATTTCCATTATTACAATAACTTTAGAATAGCACATTATTACCGAGTGGCCATCTATTCTACAATAAAAAAAAATTAAAGATAAATTACTTTTCAATAAAAAAATAAATAAATAAAAATGAAATAATGTGAAAAAATGTTTTAAATTTTGAAATTTCTAAAAATGATATTTTTGTCTAATACCAATTCAAACCCTTTAGTGGTATGTAATTTACTCCATAAAACTTGGCCCTGTTGACAGAAAAATAGTTTATAAACAATAATTTTCAATTTTCTATTGTAATCTTCAGTACAAATATTCTACAATAGAATCCCCCACACTATGGTTTTATTCGGTTTTCTCGGATTTAATTTAGAATTAATTTTGAAAAAAATATATATATACTTAGTATAAACATAAGAACTCTATTTAGGTACTTTGTGATATTTATTAAATTAAGATGGAAGTAGAACCCCCCCGTTTTAATTTTTTTTTTGTGTTTGTTTATATATTTATTATACCTAATAATTTGTAAATATTCTTCGTCTTTCCATCCAAAAACTATTTAGAATTTAAAATTTCTCATTATTGATTTAGATTTACATTTATTGGTTTTAAATTTTCAATTTCACAATTAATATTTCCATTATCTTTTATTGAAAATTTTAAATTTTTTGGTTAAATATTAGAAAAAAGAATTTATAATTTCTTTAAAGTTTAATTCTTCTTTTATAGAATTAAATCCAGACTTGGAATATTTTTGCATCAGTTTTATAAATTATTCTTGGAGAATGGGATTAATGTTTAAAAATTTTGTGACTTTTTTTATTTAACTAAACCTCTATTAAGTTGAAGTATTTTTGAGTGAAATTTAAAAATTAATAATTTATAAAATAATTGACAAATGCAAATTAATTCGAACATCTGTAATTTTTAAAATTAACTAATATTTTTATGAATTAAAAATCATTTTAATTTTTTTTATAATTATATTTTACTTTTTTGAAGTTTTTTTTTTTTTTTTTTTTTTTGATATTTCTCTTTTTCAAACCAAATCCAAAGATATTTTATTTCTGATTATTGTTTTGATTTTAAGGTTTTTTTAGTATTTGGATTCATTCCGAGTTCTTGGATAATTTTATAAATTATGATTAAAATTTTGTCAATTTCTGGGGTCTTAATTCCATTATTAAAATAAAGTCATCTGTTAACATTTGAACATGATTAACTAAATCTTTATTTTTTTCAAATGAAAAGGTGGCTAATAAATTCAAGCATTAAAGGTGATCGAGGATCTCATTGATTAGGTGAAAATACCTCGATTAAAAAATTGTGGTTTATTTTTCCTCTATTTGGGATTAATTTGTTATTTTTATAAAGAGAAGAATGTTTGGGTGTGTTTCTTTTTATTAAAGTTTTGATAATTAAAGTATGGAAAGTTTTTTTTAACCTCAAAATGTTGTTCTGCAATTTTCAATTTTTAGTGTTTCTTCAGAAGGTAATTATTCATTTTATCTTTGAAATATCCAAAACTAAAGCAATATTTAAAGGGGTGTGTTGTTATAGTTGTTGTTGGATGTGAGTTTGGTAGATCATTTTTATTGTCTCTCTTTGAAAATTTTGTTTCTTTGGATTTTTTTATTTGTAAAAAATTACTTTGATTTTTAAAAATTTTTTAATTTGACAAATAAATTTAAAAATCAAATTATAGTTAAATAAAATACTTAAAATGAATTCTAATGAGATGAAATTGGATTAAGTATATAAAAAAATATTATTTCAGATATCTAAGAATAAAAATTATTGGATGATTTTTGAGATTGGAAAATGGGATTATTTTTACAATAAAGCCCCTTTAATTAATATTTTGAAGAATTGATAGGTCTGACATTTTTATTCTTATAGATACTCGTATTATTTGGGATTTAAAAATCAAATATAAAATTTTATCAAAATTGGTTCTTTATTAAAGGATTTCTAAAACAATCGAGGTCGGTCCACTTTTATTCCTTCTTAAAAGGTTTAAATTTTTGTCTCAGGCACAAAAAGGAAAAACATTATTAGAGGGAATTTTCATTTTTAATCGATTTTATAAAAGTTTAAACTATTTTCAACTTCATAGAAGTAAAATATTTTTGAAATAAAAATTTTTATTTATTCATTTGAAAATAACAGTATTTCTTTTCTCAATTTTTTAAAAAAACACATTTTTCACATATAATAAAAAAATTTTTGGTGTTTTTGAGAACTTTTAGTATATTTTTTGGATTTTGGACTTTTTGCTTGTCTCTGATCATTTTATATAAGAATCTATCAAAAATTACAATTTTTACATGTTCTCAAGAACAGTTCAATTCATTTTTAAAATGTTAAAACAAATTATATATTTTTTAATAAAAAGGTTTTAAATTAATATTTGAAAAAAAAATGTCTTTGAGAGAAAGGTATGAACTTTATTTTTTTTAAGTTTATCAAGAAATTAATTTAATATTTTGGATCTACTTTTCTTTTTCCAAATTCATGATATAATTTGTTTAATGTGTTATTTCTGTTTTCACTAACAAAGCTTTTTTTTTTTAAAGTTTTTAATGTAGGCGTGTTTAGAAATCTCTTCTGACAAATGGTACACCACTATTATTTTGTTTAAATTAAAAAAAAAAAAAAAGATTTCAAATATCGGTTAATAAAAATTTCATAACGTTAAATAAAAAAAAAATTAAAATAAAAGATCTTACACTGGGCAATAGTGAACTAATAAATGAAGTTTTCCCTTTGCTTTTTCCTTTTTCATTGGTTTAATGTCATACCATCTAGAATGTTTAATAAAGTTTAGAAAAAAAGTGTGGAATCCAAAATACAATATTAAAAATAAAAAAGAATAAATAAGATTAGTAATTATCGAATAATACAGTTTTCGGTGTTGAGGCTGGTAAATAGATAAAAATTTGAGAACAAAATCAATTTTTCCTTCGATCTCTGTTTCAAAATGCCTAATTTCTGTTTGTAAGAAAGTGATAATTTTCATCTTCAATTTCCTGAATAAATAAATTAAAAAAAATTCTCAAGATGTTTTTATCTAAATATTATGTTCTAAGGATTTAAATTATAGTTGAGAGAAAAAAATTGGAGATTTAGAGTATTTATAAATTGTAGAAAACATCATTTTGATCATCTTTTTGATTCTGTTATTTTAATTTTAATTTTTTAGAACTTGAATAGAATTTTATTAGATATCCTTTAATAGACGAAAAGTAAGATACACATAAAGATCGCCATTATTTATAATTTATTTTTAAAGTTTTGGATTAGGAAAATTGGTTTTTTTTTTTTAAAAATTATGTATTTAAAATCTTTGTTATTAGAATATGCTGTCTCCATTGTACAGCTGTTTTAAAAAAGTGAGTAACAAAAGTTTGAAAAAAAAGTGTTGCTTGGGCTGTTAGGTAGGATCTGTTAAGCATTTTAAGTACCACTTTTTATTCTTCAGTTTTTTTAAAAAGTCTGTAGAATTTGATTTACAGTTTCTTAAAATATATTTTATTTGGTTTCTTCCGTACTTTAATCAGTACTAATTTTTTTAAATTACCAAAATGCAAAAGGAAATTAAAGTTTACCTTTTACAAAATTTTGAAAAAACCACAATACTGTTAACTGTTGAGAGAAAAATATTGGACACAGAAAAATGGTTGGACAGCAATTTTAATTGGGGAAATTACTCAAAATGATTTTTAATTTCAATCGTTTGTGAAATAACTCAAGAAAATAACAATAATCTACTTATTAGGATAACGATTAATGTAATTCTACTTTTTCAAAACCTGATCTCTTATAATCTAAATCAAGTTTAAAAATTACCATTTTCAGAATGAATAGTAAACTTTACTACAACTTGGATTTTTGTTAAAATAGAATGATCTACTTTAGTTGTCAACCATTCAAATGAGTATTCTACACAAACCACAGATTAATGAACTTGTAACACCTTTAAACCTGGATTTATATAAAATTCACCTTGTTATCAATAGGATTTGATTTTCAATTTTACTAATGTTCCCAATTAAAAATGGTGACCAACCATTTTTCTGTGTCCAACATTTTTCTCTCAACAGTAATAGTAAAGTAAAAAGATCAAATTTTTCTTCAGCTTTTCAAAATAATCACATCCACAAGAATTATAAAAAATCATCAAAGTCCCAATTCTAAAAAAGGCAAATTAATAATTTAAACTGATTTATGGAATCAAAAATTTTCAATTTTACATGATTTAAAAATCTCTTTTTTTCCGAAAGCTGAATGAAAATTTTGTTCGTTTTTATTGTGCAACAAATAGTAACAATAAATACATAAATATTTTTTAAAAGTTTTCCTTTTTTTTTTCTTAGATTTCAAAACAATTTTTTCACAATAATATTTCCAAGTTCCTTAACATTTATTTCAACCAATAAAACACTTATTGTTAATTGCAAAATATATGGATCAAAATTTTCAATCAACTTTTTAGAAAATCAGCATTCCAAGAATTCAAAGAAACACTAAATTCTAAAATTCTAAAAGGAAAATTAATCATTTAACCATCATTTTGTAGAATTAAAAAATTGAAATTTTGTTTTGATCTTTTAATACTTTTTTGGAGTCTGATTGAAAATTTTGATCCAGTTATTTTTCAACAAATAATATATCAAAACTGAGTCAAAAAATGGAAAAGGAAACAAAATTTTTTAAAACTAAATTTCTTGATCTAATAAAGAGAAAGAAAAAGAGAAAAAATGCAAAATTTGTAAAAAAGCGTTCTTATCAAATCTCAATCTTGATCACTGTTAACATAAAGAAGAGTGTGGTGTTATAGACGTATTGGAAATATTTATAAACTTACACATCATGTGGTTGTCCATTAACAAAGGTTGAAAGTGGGATTTTGCACATTCCAATGGAGTCATCTTTTGAGACCTAAACGTATCGAAAAGAAATGGTTAAGTAAATTTTAGAAAAGAAAAATAAAAAGAAAAATTTATCCAAAAAACAGAAAAAAAGAAAAAAATAAAATAAAAAAAACTTGCAGAAGAAGTAAGGAAAAGAAAAAGAATAAATTTTTAAAGAGGAAAAAAAAAAAAAAAAAAAAAAGAGAACAAACTTTGTCATGATCAAAAAGTTGGACACGAAGAAAATCAGATTCTTCGTCACCTGGCATTGATTCTAAGATGTAGGTTTCGTTCCACTTAGGATTGAGAGTTTTGGTTTTGGTTGATGTTAATCCTTCCCAATGTTTACCTCGTTTTTTAACTTTTTTGTTGATGTCTTCGTCATTAATTTTTAAGACACAATATGGATCAGACTATTGGTTTAAGATCCAGTGTTTGTAAGAAAAAACAAAAAAAAAGAAAAGAAAAATTAAAAGAAAAATTGATAAAGGAGAATAATAAAAAGAAAAGAAAAGAATAAAGTTGATTAAAATCTCAAAAGTGTTTTGAATAAAAATTACTTTTCCACCAAGATCTGCACCGTGGATGTCTTTAGCTTCAATTACCTTAACATAAAGATTGTTCATTTGGATAAAAAATTTTTATTTGAAAATACAAAGAAAAAAAAATAACTTCTTGATTTGAAGCAAACTAAAAATAAGAATTTGAAAGACAAAACAGCTGAATTCATTTATGAGATCATTCGAAAACATTAAAAAATAAGCTCTTTGTTTTATTAAAAATTTTGTTTTCAATCAAAATAACAAAATCTTTTCATTAAAACTATAAATATAAAATAGTTTCATGACCAAACCACATACTAACAAACGGTGGGTTTGTTTTTTCAATGAACAACTACAGCCAAAAGAAAAAACCTATTTTTTTGAATGTTGAATATTGAATTATATTTATGGGTTTCTTATTAGTGTTTGGGAAATAATTGTGACAAAAAAATATCTCTTCTGAGGAGTTATTTTCTCGATTTACTTTGGCAAACAATAAAAATGTTTTTACTTCACATTGTTTCTTTTTTTAGGTTTTAACCAAAAGATTTGAAGAAAGATACAAACGATCCAAATTTATTCAACTGAATTGGTTTGTTTTGTAAAATTAGATCTGAAATTGACTCTTTTTAGCTTTTTTTTTAAAAAACATAAGATCAAAATTTATTTTGATTTTTAGCAATTTTTACTTTCTTGAAAAAAAGTTCTGTTTACTTTTGATGCCATTACTTTGATGAAGGTGTGGCTTTTGGTGTCCTTTATTTCTTCTTTATTGTTTAAATACAATACTGGTTTTTGAAATTCCAATGAGATAATATTCGTATTTCGTTCTTGTATTACAATTCCTCAAAATCTAATATTGAGGATTTTGATTTCACATTACTGTAAACCAAAACAGTGTATAAAAAAGACACCCAACAGACAAACAAAGATCCTTAATTTTTTTCTATAATATTGGAATTTATTTTGAAGAAGGAAAACGAAGTGATAAATTTTGCCCATTTATTATCCAAATACATATAAATCATTTTATTGCAGTTTTATAATCATCAAATTTTTATCAGCTGTGTTTTGTCGTTAATGAACAATCTAATGGCATTTGTCTTTCTTGGTTCGTTCTAAATTTCAATTTAAGGACTTCAATAATTTCTTAATGTTTGATAAAAAAAAGTACAACATTATTTTTCTAGGCAACCTTAATAGATCCTGAAAACCAAAAGTCAAATCATTTAAAAAAAGAAAAAATAAACAACTAAAGACAAAAAGGAGGATTCAATATAATAAAAGTTTTTTTAAGCCTTTTTCTTTGATTTATCTATTCTTGAAAATATGTAGAAAAAATTGACTTATTGTGAGATCTCCAAAACTGCAATATGGATAATAATAGAAAAGCAGTTTTAATTTATTTTTGTTGATTAGAGTGAAAACAAAATGACGAATTACACTTTGGAGTGAACTTCTTACTTCTATTAATTGATCTGGCTTCAATTTTCAGTTTCTATTACTGTTATCAATTTAAAACCGTTTTTAAATTTATACCCCTATTATATATATATACCTTAAACCCTTTTAAAAGTAAACTATTTCTTCACAAACACAGAGAAATATTGAAAAATATTTATCTATTGACTCAAAATAATAATACAAAAAAGTTTTATCTGTTTTTCAAAATAAAAAAGCCTGTTTTTTTTGCTATAGAAGACCTATACATAAACCAAACAAAGAAACCAACAATAAACTTAAAGTGAATATGATATTGGTCTCTTCCCGTTATATTATTTTAAAAGACACTTCTTCAAAATAAAGTATCAAATTAGAAAATTTATCTCAAAAAATAGATCCTGGATTTTAACAACATTTTTATCGGCAGTTATTGATTTTTAAAAAAAAAAATATCGAATATATTTATTTGTGAAGCTGAAAGCTTCTAAAAAAAATATATTCAGATGTTTTTTTTTTTTAAAAGCAATAGCAAATGTTATTTTTTTGGGCAAACAATATGAAAAAAATAAAAAAGACTAAAAACAAAAAACAAAATTTTTTTTTTATTTATTTTTCATCCTTTGCGATCTTTAATGAAAATAGTTAGAAATGTTAAAAACAGCAAATATAAAAGATCTTCTTTTGTATTTTAATTTCTTTTAATATTTGTTCGAAACTCTCATCTGATATTGGAACTACGTCTGGTAAATTGTTGTTATCTGATTGGCAACTAAAAGAGTAAAATTTTGGACCATTAAACATCCCCATACAACAAACTTATAAATAAAAAAAAATGTTTTGTTATTTTCTCTTTTTGTAATTCTGTCATTTCAATTATTTAAAAAAAAAAGTAAAAATGAAACTGAATTTTTCCAACTCCTTTTAAATGGTTGATTGCTTCGATTGCTACTCTTTTTTTGATCCTAAGCAAAAAATTTTTATCAAAAAATTGATATTTTTTTTTGATTTCAAAAGTCAATTGATAAGATCCAGAAGCCAAAATAAAGTTTTTATTTGTAATAATTTTTTTTTGATAAAGTGATCTGATATTTTTAGTAACTTGAATTTTTTCACTTTATGGATTTGAATTTTCTTTCCCAAAAAAAACTCCAAAAGGACAATTTAAACAATTTCCTCCTATATTTTTTAATTTGAAAAAGTTTTGATATTTTTTCACTAATTTTTTAGCTTATTTTTTCTTTCCAGAAAAGAAAAGCTTAACCTAATACAAAACATTTGGTAAACAATATCGAATATGTTACGTGATGTTGGTCACAAAGATATAGCAACATTTTTTATATTTTTTCCAATATTTTTGCATGAGAAAAATAACATAGATAAAAACAAAAAATTTCCAAAACAATTAAGAAAATTACGAAAAATTTTTAATTAATTTGCTTTCTAATCTAAAATTCAAATAAAAAAACAAGAATATAAGCTAAAAAATTAAGTATAACTTATGTATACTACTGGGTAATGAATTGAACATACCACTGGAACAAGAAGAAAAAATAAAACGGGATATTTTTTGTAACATAGATTAAAGTGGCTGGGACCACACTATTTTGATTAATGTAAAAATAAATTTCAAACAAGTGCCCTCCCCCCACTGAAAAGAATTTATTCCATACTCAACGAGTATCCTATTACCAAAAATAATATTTGATAATTGCACTTCTTTTGGTTGAAAAAATTCAAAGAACAAAAAAAAAATTCATAGGATCTCAAGATCAAAAATTCAAAAACAAAAAAAATAATTGAAAGATCATTACCAAAAAAAAAGTCCAAAAGCATTCTCAATTTCAAAAAAATTCCAAAGAAACAAAAAAGAAATCTCAAAAAAATACCAATTACTCAAATATATAATTCTAAAAAAGTCAAATGCCAACATTCCAATAAAAAAATTCAAAAAACAAAAATATATAATTATAAGTATCTAAAAAACAAAAATTCGTAAAATAAAAAATTAAAAAAAATCACACCTCTTCAGTTATAGAAAATTAAAAGTTTGAAAAAAAAAAATATCTTTGTTTCTGATTATGTTTTCTAAATCGTTGATTTCAATATACAATAAATTACTTTCTTGAATACAAAACAAAATAATTCAATTTAATCCAATTTTTGGCTGTTATATAACCCATCTTTATTTGAAAAACGAAGGATTGTTTAATATTCTGTATCTAAAAATCATAATTGAAAATGAAAAAAATCTACAAGATCTCATAATGTGATAATAATAACACTTCTTAATCCAAGTACAGAATTTAAAATCATTTTTTACAATGATTTCATTTGAAAATCCAATACAACTACCCCATTTTTCTAATAAAACTAATATCAATTTTTATTGTTAAATGTCAGAAATTTGTCACACCCCAGTGTTGATTTAACTTTAATAGAGGTTCCTATCAATGAAAAATACAATAATTTTTCATTTCAAAGAAATTTCTTTTACATAAATGTAGATACATTTAAATAAATAATTTAAGGAAACTTTATTAAAATTTAACCATAATAAACAGTGTGTACCCAATGAACAAATTTTAAGATCAAAAAACCTGTATTATTAGGAAATTTTCCCCACATATTTTTTGAAATTAATTTTTTTTTTCGAAAAAAGGGATTATCATCAATTTTTTTGAATTTTTCATTAATAAATGTATGAATCCTTTTGAATTTTTTTAATAATCGAAAAAAAATATTTTTATTTTTCAAATGTATTGATTATTTTATTATGAAAAAAAATTTTTGACCAATTTGGGAATTGTTTGTTTCTGAAAAAACTGTTTTTTTTTTTTAGTTTTCAAAATTTCGTATTATTAATTAGATAATCTAACGTTTCATTATTTTTTTTTAGTATCAGCATTAAATTGAAACATTTTTTTTAAACGAAAGTAACCTGTATATAAAAAAAATAGCGATTTTTTTGATTTATTGAATAAATTAAATCTTAACCCCATTCCACTCCAATTGGTCCAGTCAAAAATGAAAAATTCACCCCTTTTAAAGAATCAACCAAAATACAGTTGTTTAGAAATATGAGAAATAATAAACGTCATATTAGAATGGATTAACATAAAATAAATATATGAGGATGTTATACATTTCCCAAAAAAATAAAATGTTAAAAAAAAGTGTATGTACGTTTCTTTAGTAACTCTTGTTTTAAAATTCTCAATTTCTTTGAAAAATTTAAAATTTTGACCAAAATATTTTTTAATATTAAGTATATTTATTTTAGGAGTAGCCACAAATAAACATTTTTCTTAACATTAATTTGGAGTTTCAAATATTTTTTTTACAAATTGATTTCAATTAAAAAAAAAATAAAAAAGAAAAAAAAAAAAAATAAATCAAAAAATCAGAAAAAATAAATAAAACAAAAACATAAAAAAAATATTGACGGAATTAGAAAAAAGATCAGATATCAAAATTGAAAATTTAAATACAAGAAGAATACCGAATTAAACTCATATACTATGATCTATTTCTTCAATCAAACTGTTCCTCTTTGACTGAAAAAGAGTTTAATTTCATCCAAGTTTCTCCAATACCTATAACAATTTTAATTATTACAAATTAATATTTTAATTTAACATAATTATTTTATTTTTATCAGATATTGAAATAAAATTTCATTTTCAGACATGACCTCTCTTCGTAAGCCTAAAAAATTCTATAAAACAAATAAAAATGTACAAATTCGGATAAAAAATGAAAAAAAAAAAACATATATGATAATTAAAAATGTAGAAAATTTTGGTTCTAATATTTTATAAACAATTATTACACCTTTATTGGTCTACAGCACAACAACAACTGTTTCTAAATATCATTTTACATATCAATTTCACAAAAAACAGCTTGAAATTTCAAAAATTTACCCCCTTAATTATTTGATGACACTACAATCCCAAAAAATTTTCTTCTGAAAATGACTAACTATTTATAATTTCTGAATTTTAAATCAAATATAGATGAGAAAATATTGGATTAAAAAACCTATTTTCCAATTCACTATAAATTTTGCCAAAAAATGATTGATTTGATAAAATTACACTACCCTTTGAATTCAAGGTAAAGTTTACAAAATTATGAAATTTGGATATACTTCTCCTTATTTTATGATGTAGCTATTAATAAGACAAATCACAATATTCTTACAAAACTGGATCAGATTCTATAATACTACGATAAACAACCAAAAAATGTAATAAAAAAAAATTATCTAGATAAAATAGTTGGTGAAAATTCATCTAGTTCAAAAGTATTTTTTTTTTTTTAAATTTATTTTGATTACAAATAATATCCTGTCATTTTTTTTACAAAAAAAAACTAAAAACAGAACTACCTTTTCGATAATTATTAATCTTAATATTATGTTAATTTTTTTACGACTTTAAAAATAAAAAATGATGTAAATAAATAGCATTAAAAACAATTTGAGAATATGTCGATAATAAAGTCATTGTTTTTTTTTTTAAATTTTTCTGTGACTTTTTTAACTAAAGACAATTAAATAATGAATATGTAATAATATTGAAACACCATTATTATTTGATATTTATTTTTTTTTAATCCATCAATTAATCAAAAGCCTTAAAAATAAATTATTTTTTGTTATTATTTAATTAATATATTTTTTTTTAACAGAGATATTCATTATATTCATTATATCCATTTAATCAATAATCATCAAAAACAGACTATTCTTTGAATATTATATGAAAAAAATCAATAATTAAAGACAAAATGAAGGATTAAACACAATAACAATTTTTATAATACTATCTTTTGGTATGGGCTTTTCATTGATTGATGAAGACTAAAATTTCAAAATTCTAAACATGGTTAAAACAGCTCAAACAAACACAATAATACAAACCCAGCCAAATTGGAAATTATTTTTATTTTTGAAAAATCTGAATATCATTTTTTCATCTTTTAGTTTTTTTACTTTTCATTTCATTTTTTGAATTACTTAACTTGTTTCGTTCCACCAATAATTTTTTCAACTGATTGATATTATGTTAAAGTTGAACTGCACAAAATAGAATAGATCAAATAAAATTAGTTTGTACTCTCTAACGATTTGATTGATCAATAATTCTAATAGAATTTATCTAAATTTACCAATTTATATTTTTTGTTTTACCATCCCCATATTTTTTACACCCCAATAATTTATTTGTATTGATAATTATCTATTTTTTGTTTTGTGAGTATTGTAATTGATATATAAGAATAAAAAAATTTAAATTAGTGAATGATTCTAATTTGATATTTCTTCGAGAATTGATTAAATGAGATTTTTTTTCAAAAATTGAATTTTGGTGTGTTAAAAATTTTTAATTCGGTTTTACGATCCATACCACTTACAGTAGTATAAAGAAGAAATTTTATAACTAATAACCATCAATCTTTTAAAACATAAACTACCCTTTTAAATATCAATATCCACTCTTCAGATTTTTAGTTTTTAAACTGACCAACTTGTGATATTAGCACCTCTCAATATTTTTAGAAACGATTTTCTAGTCAAAGGGGTACAGTTGTAGTGAGTTAATTACATTTTTTAAAGGGGTTGAATGAAAATTAGAAGTAAAAATTTATTTTGGAAATTTTAAAGATTGAAATCATTTTTTCAGATTTTTTTTTTTTTTTTTTTCGATTGATTTTTTGTTAAATAATTCATTTGTAATTTTTTTTTTTAATACAAAATCTAAAGTCACCAATTAAAAACCTGTTATTTTAATGTTACTGAAACAGTAAAAATTGTTTTTTGAGAAATTTTTTTGATTTCTATTGGAATTTTATTTGGCTCTTCAATTGGAGATCAAAATGATCCTTGTTATTTTTTCAAGGTGATGTACTAAGAATTTTGGGTTTTGAAATTTTTTAAGAAAAATTTATTGATCAATTAGTTTTTGTTTCAGGTAAATTTACTCTTCCTCAAATTGTATTATTTTTTTTTATTTTTATTTGTTCTTCAAAGGTCAATAATAAAAAATAATTGGAATTTGAAAAAATATTTCTGAAAGAAAACCAAGTATTAAATTATAGTTTGCCATATTTGAAAGCAAATCAAATTTGCACACTAGAGTTCAAATTATTATAAAAAATCGAATATAAATATAATTTAACAATAAATTATTAGTTTTTTGTAAATGATCAGAATTAAAAATCACAATTTTGGAAAATTTTTTTAATAACTTGACGAATCTAAAGATAGAAACAGAAAACAATTATATTCAAATAGTTTTATTTTAATAATTAATATATCAAAAAATAAAAAGATTATATTTTTTTTAATTTCAAGATTTACTTCAGAATTATTAATACATATATCCAAATGATTATTTTTTTCAATTTCTTTTCAATGTAACTATTATTTTTTTCAAGATATTTCGATATTTCAGAAATAAAATTATCAAAATTATTTCTCGATTATTAATATAATTTGATAAAAAAATTGAATTTTTTATCTACAAACATAAATTTAGAGACAAATTGAAGAAAGACCTTTTTCAATCATGGGTCTGAAGTATTAATAACTCAAACTCGAAACTTGTCTCTAAAAGCATATTGTTCTGAAATTCTTGATTTTTTTTATGATTCAATGAACATTTTTTTATGGAAGTATTCAACAAATTGTACTACTTTACTAATAGATTTTTTAATAGATATTATAGCTATGACACACAATTTGATTTACCTCAACAACAACATACTGTAATTTTAGACTTCTCCTTGATAATCTCTAATCCCTTAAATAATCAAAAACTAAAATAAACTCAAAGATTTACTTTTAAACAATCATTTTTTTAATTTCGTTTCGTGTTGTGTGAAGAAAAAAAATGACAAATGAGGATCTTTTTGATCTTACCAAACAGCACACCCATGAAAAATTAATCTCGATGAAAATTTTACAAAAGAATTACTCACCAAAATCAAATAAAAAAAAAAAGTCTAACCAATTTAAAAAAGAATTTGATAAAATACCTCTTGAAGAGACAAAAAAAGATGACTCTGAAGAAGAAGAAGAAGAAAAAGAAGAACAAGACGGTGAAGAAAAAGAAGAATACATAAAAGACGAATCCAAAGAAGAAGAAGAAAAAGAAGAAGAAGAACAAAAAGAAGAAGAAGATGATGAAGAACAAAAAGAAGAAGGGGATGAAATTGATATTGAAGATGAACAACAAGAGGAACAAGAACAAGAAAAACAAAAAGACAATGATTATGAAAATAATTCGATCTTACAGTTGCAGCACCAATTAAGGAACCTTAAAAAAGAAATTAATAAGCAAAAGGAAAAAAACAAAGAAATGAGGTTGCTTGTTGGCAAAAAAAAAAGAATCAAAAAGAGACTTAAAACAGAAAGTGACTCCCCAATCAATTTAATGTCTCTTGATGAGACAGTTAAGGACTTGAATGAAAAAAATTTTTTTTTAAGTAGACAATTGTATGATGTCAAATTTATTAACCAAAGCACCAAGAAAGAAAATGAAAAAAAGAGAATAAAAATCGGGGAATTAGGGAAGAGTATTCGTTCTAATTTCGCCAAAAAAGAAGAATTTGAAAAAAAAATTTCTCTAATTTTAGCAAGCGAAAAATTTCAAACAAACACAAATATAATCAAAATCCAAGAGAACCAAATAATTGAAAATAATTCCCACAAGTTAAACAATTTAAAACAAACGATAGCTAGTTTAAATCAGAAAATAGAACAAATCCAAAATAAAGTTGAGGAGAAAGAATATGAAAATATTGGTTTACAATTTGAAAACAAGAGATTTGGAAAGGTAATTTCTCTTTATGAAACTGACGGTAGAAGATTAATTCAAAAAAAAAATAATTTAAAAAGCCAAATGGACATTGACCAGCCCAAATTAAAAAACCAAAACCAGATTTTCTTACAAAAATCAATTCAATTAGAAATGGATCGCATAAAGAATAAAGTAAATAATCTCAAAAATAATAAACAGTTTTTAATTAACCAAAAAAAACGTAAAGAGAAAAATGTAAAAAGAAATAGAAATGAAAATGAAAATGAAAAGGAAAAAGAAAACGAAAAGGAAAATGAAAAGGAAAAAGAAAAGGAAAAGGAAAAGGAAAGGGGAAAAGAAAAAGAAAAAGAAAATGCGAAAGGAAGTGCAAATCAAATAGAAAACAAAATGGAAGTGGAAAGGGAAATACAAAAGGAACCGCAGAATAATAAACACAATTTAAAGAATGTAAAACTTGAAAAAATTGATAAATTGAATAGATTACAAAACTATCTTGATCAATTAAAAATTAAAACTCAAAAGAACAAAGAATCAATGGAAAAAATTAAAATTGAGAAAATTAAAGAAAGTTTAAGCTTATATTCATTAGAAAATGAAGTTTCTAAATTAATTAATAACAAAGATCAAAAAAATGATTTAAATAATACACAAAAAACCCAATATTATAATATCGAATTTAAAATGAAAACTTTAAAAGAAGAAATTCAACTTTTAAAACAATTCATGGATCAAAAAATGGACATTTCGCAATTAAAGAAAGAAAAAATCCAAAAAGATGAAAAGAATGTAGGGCGTTTATTATTTTTAAAGAATCATTGGGAAAAGGAATATAATAATTTAAAACAAACATTAACAAAAGAAGAAAAAATCATGAAAAAAAAAATTAAAATTGAAAAAAAAATAAAAAAAAACTTATTACTCAAAGAAGAAAAATTACTGAATTTACAAATCGAAATTAAAAAATTAGAAAATCAAAAAAATAAATATCTTAAAACTTCAAAAGATATAGAAAGCAAAGCACAGTTAATTAATGATTTTTAAGAAAAAAAGAGTTATAATGATGTACCCATATTAAAAAATAACACAACTTTATAACGCAATTTAAAAGATGTAATATTGATCAACACCGCACCCTAGATTACAATAGAATATATCCGAGTTGATTTTATTGCTAATTGCATAATAAATAAGAAAACTTGTTGTAGATCCCAACTCTTCTTTAGAATAATAATAATAATAAAGATTTTTATTTTTTATACTTTTTACCTTTTCCAAATTTCTCTTTTAAGTTGTTTGGGTTCCTCCTCTTTTTGTTTTTTTAGGTGCTTGGAGAGGTTCAAGGAATAAAAAATCATTATAAGAATTGGTGGACTTGGTCATGACTAACCTAACCAAACTTGTTAATGATCAGATCTAAAATGAATTGAGCTGGACTTATGCAACTGTGGAGAACTGAATCCAACGAATGCGATCTGAAGCCAACCAAAGTGAACCGAATTGGACTTTACGTACAATCTGTCGAGTCGTTACCTGGACTGGGTTTTTGCTGTCGAGTCGGTATCTTGTACTGGGATTTTGCGAAAACAAGATTTGGGAAACTTGCAAAAAAAAAAATAAAAAAAAAAGACAACTCAATTCTGTAAAACCAAATCTTATTCTTAAAACCTTAGCACTTTATAGAATCAAACCATCTATAAAGTTTCTAAAAAAACTTAATAAAGTAACCTATTTCATTTGATCTATAGTTGTTCAAATATTTAGATCTCTTTATTAAAAACAGATTGAAAATATTGATCATTTTTTATGGGTCTAGCCTTCCTATGAAAAAGATAGATTAATATTTCATAACAAATTAAAAAAAAAAAATCTTAATGAATTAATTTAAAACAAACAGTTTGAAACTATTTTCATTAAATAATAATCGTGAAATCTATGATTTTACGCTTAAATTTCTTTTTGGGAATTTAAGTAAAAGGGTATCCAGAGTGTAATTTACACTTCTTCAACAATAAAAAAAAAAAATAATAAAGATTTTTTTAAAAAATATTAAAGAATAATACTTATACCCACGTTTTAATATGTATTTTCAATACAAAGGTTTTTAATTTATAAAACCCTAATTTTATTTTTTTTATTTTTATATTATGTTTTTTTTTATCAAAGGTTATTTGTTTTTTTTTATTGGGATGTCGTGGCTTTTTTTTCCTTTTTTTTTTTTTTTTTATGTGATTATAGAAAATTAAATTATAACTCAAAATTTCCAAAGAAAATCAATTTACAAAATAAATAAATAAATATTACTTTTGAAAAGGGTTTATTTTGGAGTGCTAAAGGATAAAAAGAAAATAATTGTCAAAAAAGAATTTACATCTGTTTTAAAAAAGTGATGGCATTTAGTTTTATTAGTTGTATTTAAAAATTTATAATTTTTCCTATTATACAGTTTGGGTAAAATTTGATCAAAAATTTGTTTAAATTTTTTAAAATATGCATAATACACGGATTTACACCTAGAATTCCTTAAAAAAGGATTTTGTGAAATTATATAATGACATTGATTAAAAAATATCTCATTTTTTATGTAAAAGAAAATATATATATATAAACTAGATTCCAAAAATTTGTACACAGTTTAAACAGTGGAAAGAACATCGTTAATGCACTTTAACATCAATTTGGAAAGATTTTAAGATTTTACAAACTATTTCATTTTTTGTCTTTTTTTGTTTTTGTTTTCATTTCCTTTTTTGTAATTACGTAATCTGTTTGATTAGATCTGAAAATTTTTTTTCAATGGTTGATAGAAGGTTAGTGTCGAGTTTGTTAAATTGGAAAATAACATACAATTGGTACATGCTATCTTATGATTTGATCGATTAACAATTATTAGCAAAATTCCAACAAATTTACCAATACATTTTTTGTTCGGCTCGTTTCATTATTTGGAAACACCTATTTTTTTTTCTTTGATTTGAATCTTTTATTTGGATGAAAAATATTACTTATTAAAACATTAATACTAGGTAACTTAAACATTTTTTTATATTACATTTGTAAAAATACAATAAATTCGGTTTTATTTTGCCTATTTTTGATTTTGGGCGTATCAAATTTTTGGAATGGGTTATATATATATATATATATATATAAAGGGGGGTAGGTGTTTAATATTATGATAATATTTACATATTAAAATAAATATTTTCAATATGGTATAAAGTAACAATAAATACCCATTAGTTTAAAGGAAAACAATTTAAATACTATATAAATTTAGAATATTTTTTATAAAGTAAAAAAAAATAAATTAATTTATTGAAATGTTAAAATTGATTTTAAAAAGAAATATTATCAATTAAAGCACAATAATTAGGATTTTAAAAACTTATTTTTTCCTTCTTCCACCTTGGAAAAAAAAATGTTTCACAAGGAATTTTTTTTTTGTCAAATAGTACTTTAAAAATACTCTTTTATGATCTTTTGATTTTTTTTTTCAATTAGGTTACTATTCATATAAAATTTTTTTTCTTTTTCAATTTTATTGATCTAAAGTTGAATTTTCAACTTACAAAAATATATCAATGGGGTTGAAGATTTTTTTTTCTATTGTGAATTGAAAGCTGAAATTGCTTCGAAAAAAAGCAAATATGTTTATTGGGTGACATATACTTGTCAATAATATTTACTCATTTTATTATTGCAAAACTTATTGTAAAGAATAGATCACTGATTCAATTTTCATTATTTTCTTTTGGATAAGATAAAAAAAGGAAAAGAAAAAAACAAGGAAACCAAAAAATGTAAAAAATTTTCAATTTTGTGAATTATTAGAATTTTAAAAGTTTAAGGTGTTGGGAAAAGGAAATACGATTTTAGATTCAAATGTTGCCTCATCAACTTTTGATATATTTTCCCCAACTATTTAAGAAAAAAATACCAAAAAATAAAATCCAATAAAAATTTATTTGTTCATTTATTCAATAATTCAATTAAATTTGTTCAAAAAAAAAACAACTTTTTTTTGACTTGAACTTTATATTTTGAGTTGTTTTGGTTCGTTAAATAATTGAGTTGATGATAACTATAATTTTAGACAATGAAAAAATTATAAAAACAAAAAAAATTTCATAAACTTTTTTTAAATATTATTTCAATCGAAATATTACTAATTTCCTAATTAAAAATGAGAACGATCCCATTTATTTTTGAAAAAAAAAAAAAAAAAAAAAAAAAAAAATTATTTGCAAACAACTCTACAATTATATGTTTTAAGAATTTTTTGAATTTTTTAAAAATTATTTTGTATTCTTTTATTTTTTTAATATACAAAAGGAATTAAATATAAATTTGAATTTATTCAATCAAATTACTGAATAATTAAATTTTTTTAAAAGTAGTATCCCAGAAACTAAATTTTAAAATAATAATAATAATATCCAGAAAAATTAATGTTAATTTTAAAAAAAAAAAAACTGGAAAACTAAAAAATACTAATGTAAAACAAAAATAAATTATAGGGATTTTAATCAAATATTTTTATACTGATAGAATAAATTTGTAAGTAGATACTGTTTATAAAAGGATAAAGAGAGAAGGAAATTATTTGATTAAATAACACTGATTACTTTAAAAATCAAATTTTAATAGTAAATTTGGGCAATTATGGAAGATCTAATTTATTTTTTATCACTTATAAAGTAAAAAAAAATGTTTTTTTCAAAAGTTATACAAATTATATAATATATATAATAAGTTGAATATAAAATATGTTTTTTAGTAAATATCTATCTATTTATCTATATATAAATATATATATATATATATATATATATATATATACCCCCTACGACAAAAAACACTAAAAATGGAAAACTGATCAAATACTTTCGATTAATACAATTAAAAAAACTAAATGAAAAAATAAAAATAAATAAAGTTTCAATTTAACTTTTCTTGAAAACATTTTTTGCCAAAATCATTGAATTCATACTTAAAATTATGTATATTTTTAGATACATTATCTTATTTTAACTCATTTACTAAGAAAATTCTAAATTATGGGAATTTTCTTTTCACAAAAGGGATTAATTTGGTCTTCAAATTTTTTTTTATTTTCAAATGGTAAAATTAAAAAAAAGTTAAACTAAAAAGATAAAATCTCTGGAAAAACATTCTAATTTAATACATTAACTTATTCTTTGATTTCAGATTTTTCTCAATATCAATTTTTCAAAAAAAAATAAAAAAGTGCAAAGTAATCTCAAAAAATATTTTCGATCTTCAAAAGTTGAGAGTGTTTTTATTTTATAAAAATTTTATCCCAGTGATTAATTGAATTAAGTTATAAACTTAATTTCGAAAATTTTTAATAAAAAAAATAGTGCTTAATTTTAATAAGGACATATATAGTCCTTTTTGTTAAAAAAGATCTAAATTTTGTTGTATAAAAAATAAATTTGAAATATTTAGAAAAAAGGATAAATGTAAAAAATGAGATTACTGTAATCAATATTATGAAAAAAAAAATCATTATTTTTAGTATTGTTAGGGATGTACCTTTAATTTAAAAAAAAAAAAATATCAAAATTTTTAGACAAAAAATAACTAAAAAATTATTTCTAGAAAACTTATAGAAAAAAATCTTAAAATACAATCACAACACCTATGGAATTATAGGTTTTTTATTTAAAAATTAACCTCAAGGTTCTTCTTATTCCAAAACTTGAGGTATTAAAATAAAAATAATAATAAAAAGTTGAAAATAAAAAATACTAAATTTATATATTATGTTTTTTTCTCAAAAAAGTTTTGTTTGTCATAAAATAGTCATTTATTTTTATTGATATTAATTTGTTTTATTTTTAAAAAATTAGTTTCTGGATACTAATTTTTACATCATAAATCTTTAAAAACATGTTTTGTAATAATATTATATTTATCTTTAACCCTTATGATTTTTAAAAACATTTAAAGAATTTGAAATAATTCAAAAAAAAAGTATAATTTCAAATAATTCATCTTACTTTTAATTGCAGATTGATATATACAGAATTCTTACAGTCAATTCCAAATTTAAGGCACAAACTATCAACAAAATTTAAGGCACAAAAAAATCTCAAATTAAGACACAAAATTTGGAATTTTTTTTTTTACAAATTATTTTAGTAGAATCTGAATTTTGTGCCTTAAATTGAGATTTTTAGTGTGCCTTAAATTTCATAGCAGTTTGTGTCTTAAAAGTGGAACTGACTGTATTGATTAATTTTTTTTTTCAAATCTATACAAGATTGTTCTCGTTTCTAATTTGGAAATGAAGAGATTTGATTTCAATAATGTTTAATTAAATTATTGAAAATACACATCTTTTTAGTAGTTTAATTATGTTAAATTATAGAAAAAAAAAACTCAATTATTTAACCAACCAAAATAACTCAAAAAATAAACTTAAAGTCAAAAAAAAGTTGTTTTTTCTTTTAAACAAAGTAAATTGAATTATTGAAAAAATGAACAAAATAATTTTAATTGTGTTTTATTTTTTGATATTTTTTTTTGATAGTTTGAGTTAATATATCAACATTTGATGAGTCAATCTCAGAATCCAAAATCAATTTTCCTTTTCCTAACTTCTTGAAATTTTAAAATTCTAATAATTTGCAAAATTGCAAATTTTTTACATTTTTTGGTTTCCTTGTTTTTTTCTTTTCCTTTTTTTCTCAGATATAACAATATAATAGCTATTGAATCCATAAATTCTTCAGCCAAAATATGTTTTACAAAAAATGATCATATAATATTCTAATGGATTTTTCCCAAATATTTTATATACCTTTTGTTTTGGTAGAATTTCCGCTTTCAATTCACAATAGAAAAAAAAATTTTCAAATTCATCGATTTGTTTTTGATAAGTTGAAAATTCAACTTAAGATCAATAAAATTGAAAAAATTAAAATGTTTTTTTTGGAATAGTAACCTAATTGTAAAAAAAATTCAAAAGATTACTGATTTTTATTTTTTGGTTATAGGTCAAAACAAAAATTCCTTTGAAAAAATTATTTTTAGGAAAAATCAAAAAACAAAAAGTTAATTCAATACTTTATATTTGAGTCCTTTATTGTCCCGTTTCTCACTTAAATAGGATTTATATTTTGATTATTATTATTTTTTTTTGTGAAAAATCTTGTAATTAAATAAAAAATTAATATTATTCAAATAAGTTGTTATAAAAAAAAAAATAATACTAACAGTAAAAAATTCATTAATTTATTTTAATATTTAATTGATTGATATTATTAATTATTCTTAATAATAACAATTAAAAAATTGTGAATATTTTTAATAATTAAAAAAATATTTAATTTTCAAGTTAATTAAAAATGGTTCTTTTAAAATATTTTTAAATATTTATTAATGCTTGAAACTATGATTAGCCGTTTACCCCTTTCATGTTATCCACTAGAAAATTTCTATATTTATACGAATTATTACTTTTTAAGTTTTTTTTTTATTTTATAAAACTAAATTTATATTTATATTTGTTCTTTTTTGACTTCCATTTTTTTTTCTTTTATTTCTCCTTCTTCTTCTTTTGTTTCTTCTTCCTCTTTCACCTCTTCATTTATCCCCTTTTCTTCTAATTTCACTTCTTCCTTATTAGTAACATTTTCATTAATTATTGACTTTTCATTATTCTTTTTTTCTTGTGATTCCATTACTTGTTTTTTCATCAATTCGGTCTGTTCAAAGATTTCTTCACCTTGTCCACGACTAATAATTGGTAAATTAAAAGAGTCGATTTCTTGATAATTTTCTGGGATTATATAAATGTCGTTATCACATTCCATTTCTTGAAAATATGTGAAAGTTACAACAGCCGAAATACCAGGGAAAATTGGAACTTGCATTTTGACTGGGAATCCTTTAAATGGCAATTTTAAAGAAATGAATTCCTTTAATTTGTCAAATTGTTGACTATTTGGTGCTAAAGTTTCTAAAATGGGCATTATATCATCAATAGTCAAGGGGAAGTCTGTTGAGCAGTAAACTATACCAGAATAATTTTTTGATATTTTGGTTATATCTTTTTCTGATCGCAAAAGTGTTTTTGATGGTTTTTCTTTTTCATTTTCATTTTCATTTTCCTTTTCCTTTTCCACTTCTTTTTCCTTTTCCTTTTCCTTTTCCACTTCTTCTTCCCTTTCCACTTCTTCATTTTTTGGGATTTTTCGTTGTATCTCTTCAAATATCATATTTCTCATTTGATAAACATCACATTCCCATTGATAAATTTGAGCAATTTTTAATTCCCCAAACCAATTTTTTTTTCTTTCAAAAATAACGTTATCAGTATAAAGATTTGTTTTTTCGAGATTAGCGTCAATAAATTTTTCTAATTCCTCTTTCTCAATTTTACTTCTGTTAGATTTTTTAACAAGATCTACTGTTGTATTAAAATAGGTTTTTTTTTCATGGTCAAGAATATAAATATCACCAGGTGTTTTGGTTTTACTTCCTGATAATAAAATTGAAACATCTCCTTTGATCCAATTTTTATTTTCAACCCCAAGTAAACTACAATCTAACCTAAGATTTGTTCCCTTTTTTCTGATGAGATATTCGTCATTTGGAAGAAAACTTGAAAGAAATGGAACCCAACTACTCATTTCCCATTTTAATTTCATAGTAAAATCGGGTAACTATTTAATATAAGAATAGAAGAAGAAGAAAAAAAAATAAGAGAGAAAGAGAGAAAGGGGTATACATTATGAGAAATTTTTAGGAATGATAATTTCCAAAAATTAATTTTTTAAATATTTGATGAATTATTTCAGCTAACATTTAATATAAAATAGTTGATTAATCAAGTATGAAGATGTAAAGATACATTTTCACCATTCTACAAATAAAATCCTTATGAATAGACAATATCAAAAATCTGAAAATTTAAAACTTGAAAATTCATTCCTTATAAACATTAATTTTTTTTTTTTGAACCTCTTTATTTAAAAAAAAACAAGAAAATAAAACAAATTTCAAATGAAAACAAAAAATTGTAACTAATGTAAACTAAAATTCCAAAAATTTACACACAGCTAAAACGGTTCAAACAATCACAATAATACAATTTCATTCAAATTACAAATAATTTTGATTTTTGTAAAATATGAAAATCATTTTTTCATCTTTTTCGTTTTTTGTTTTCATTTCATTTTTTGAATTGCTTCACCTTTTTCGTTCGATCAAAAATAATTTTTCAACGATTGATATGATGTTAAAGTCGAGTTGTTCAAAATAGAAGAACTCAAATAAAATTAGTTGATGATATCTAACCATTTGATCGATCAATAATTCTATATAGAATTTTTGACAAATTTACCGATATATTATTTTTAGAAAACTAAATTAGGATTCAAATACTTCTGATGACTGTATCTATTTTAGATACTCTTTGAATTAGAAGCCTAAAATTTAGTCACTTCAAAATTCTCTCTTTAACAGATTAGATGAAGTTTCATTCAACCCTTAACAATAAATCCAAATACATTTTTTTGTTTTGCTCTCTCCAAAAATTTTAACACACTGATAATTTATTAGTATTGATAATTATTTATTTTTTTTTGTTTTGTGAGCATTGTAATTTAGAAACAATTATTAACATTCCAATTAGTGAATGGTTATAAACGATATTTCAAAATCATTGACCCATTAAAAATCAAATTTTGAAAATAAATATTTTTATAAATTGAAGTTATCTATGATATAAAAAAAAATTACTATTTTAATATTCAGTTCTATACACTAGAAATATTTGTTTTTTATCTAAAAATAAAAAAATAAAAAGTAAAAAAAAGTAAACAAAAATTAAGACATTTATTTAGAAATTTAGTTTAATTTGGTATTTCTTCGAGAATTGATTATATAAGATTTTTTTTTTTCAAAAATTGAATTTTGGTGTGTTAAAAATTTTGAATTGGAGTTTAGATCTACCTATTTCGAAAAAAAATTAGAGTTTTATAGAGGTTTTTTGGAATTTGGACAATTATAATTTTTTTTATTGTTTTTGATTGATTGGATCTTGTTCTAACCAAGTGTAATTTGATTAATCAACATTCTAATAAGTATATCTAGTTATGATTTTCAGGGTTTGATTCTTATATAAAATAAATTATTCAGCAACGACAAAACAATTTCCCTAATTATTGGCAATTAAAAAGGATGTCAGGGATTATTTTCATGCAAGGTATTTTTTTAAATACTATATTTGAAATACTGCCCTTTTCCAATTAAAAATTATAGGGGAAAAAAATGCACTATGAGGGTTACGTTTCTAAAAATATTATAGAATTATGCTCTTTATCTCTTGAGATCAAGAAGAACTTTTAAATTTCCAATTTTTATCAATTTTGAAATTTTAGCTGATCAAGTTCTTAAATTAAAGTTGGTAGTGTTTTCCAAAACCAAAACCCTTTCCTATAATGATAAAACTTGTTTTTTTTGTGAACTGTTTTTATTGGAAACTAGATAATACTTTCCTTTGAACAAAAAGGGTTTTGGTTTTGGAAAACACTACCAACTTTAATTTAAGAACTTGATCAGCTAAAATTTCAAAATTGATAAAAATTGGAAATTTAAAAGTTCTTCTTGATCTCAAGAGATAAAGGAAATAAAACCACAATGTTTTGAACCACATACTCTTTATAGTAGCTTTATTTTTGATAGACTTTAATACAGCTGTTTTAAAAAAGTGTGTACTAAAAGTTTTGGAAGTTGTTTATTCAACTGTTTGTTGGCTATTTTGAATCAGTTTGAGTAACATTTTTTATAACGTGTAGTCCTTCACTTTTTAAAGCATCTGTAAAAGAAAAATGTTTATTTCAGTTTTCCAAAATAGTCTTTCATCACAATTTGAAGAAAAAAAAACTTAGAATCTTTATAAATAAGTTCAAAAAGGAATATTGTATCACTCATTAATTTGGTTCTTCCTTATTGATCTTTTTAAGAGAAAATAAAATGTTTTTTAAATTAGAATTTAACAGGAATGTGAAATAGTAATGTCGTATTTGAGTAAACCTGCACTTTCCACTGATGTTTTTAATGGAATTTTTCTTCAAAAATTTTCAGACTTCAAAAGGAAGAAAAAAGGAATTTTTGAAATTTTTCTAAAGATGATGTTTTTTCAATCTAATTTTTTGGAAACTGTCTTAAGGGCTTTTCATATTTTAAGTCCAGTGAGAATATTTCTTTTATGACTAACAACATATTTGTTGGCTTAAAAGAATGTTGAGTCAAGAGTTCTTGTAAAATTTAAAATTTTGGTTTTTTTTTCAACAATTTTGTTATTTGGGAAAAATTATTTTTGCAATCCAAATTCAAAATTTGACTTAAAAAGTAATCAGGGATTCAAAATTTCCTTGTTACTGGGTCTATCCAAATATTTTTCAATTGCCATATAGTTTACTTTAAGTGGATACATATACTTGAAAATAATTTTGATAGGCTTTGCAGTAAATCCAAAAAAAAAAAAAAAACACGATTTAAATTTGCCTTTTTTTATTCAAAAAATCGTTAATTTTTGTGATCAATAAAGGTTTTCATCAAAGGAAGTAGGTACATTTTACAATTTTGAAAATTTTTAATTACAACAACGTTACTGAAAAATGATTTTATGAGTGCAATGGGATATTGCAACTTTGAAACCAAAATACCATTCACTGCTCTATTTAGGAAAAGAAATACAAACCCAAAGTAATTCGGTGTTGGATCTTTCATTTTTACTTTTTTTGAACATTTTATTTGATTAAATTTTTGGTTTTATTAAATTAGGTTTTGTGATCTAGAGATGTTTTTATACCAATCGAATAAAATTAATCCAAGAATAAACTCAAATAAAACAGACCCTAGTAGGTGTATGTTTGAAACAAATCTTTTCTTTTAGAAGGCCAAACAAGAAAGATCACCTTTCCAGATAAATTTGTTAAAATCAAGAATGAAAAAAAAAAAAATCAAATCATCAAAGTATATTTTCAAAGATCTGTTTTCTTTATCTTCTTAATTTGAATGAATCTAAACAATTTTTTACCTTGGATTTCTCGCCCCCATTACTATTTATTATTATTTAACAAAAAGATTTTTTTATAAATTTCCTTTCAAAATTCGAATTTCAAATATTTTGATCAAAAAAAAGCCAAAATAAAGAATACTATTTCAAAGATTAAAGAGAAAGAATTGAATTCTCAAAATCAAAAAAACAGTTAAAAAAAAGATTCAACCCAAAATAAAAGAAAAATTTTGAAAAAAATTCAATCAGATTCAGAAATATTTTTGAGTTTTCCAATTTAATGGAAAATAAATAATTTTAAAATCAAACTTTTACATCCAATAAACCTTTATTTCTGAAGAAGAATTCGAAAAAATATCCTATTTTCTCAAACCCAAAACTAAGAATTAGATGAATAAAATGACAATAGGATTTTTAAAATTCATTTTGAAAAAGTCTTTAGAAATAAAAAGTAATTTGTTTATCAAGACATTTTCCAAACATAATTTTTTTTATAAAGAATTAAATAATAAAACCAAATTAAGAATAAGTAATCGTGTAAAATGTTATAAATAAGATCAAGTTATAAATGATTTTTATTTATTTTTTGATCAATTTTTTCATTTTTTTGATTTCCATTTTTTAGTTTGGTATGTAAATATATTATACTAACATATATTCCACTCTCGTATTTATTAAAATATCAATGTTTTTGGTTAAAAAAAAGATTTTGTGAATTCATTTTTGGATAAAACGGTGGCACTCAAAATTTGTAAAATGTACTTATCCCCTTTAAGTCTTAATTTTCATTTTTTTTTTTATCTTTATCTTTTCAAATTTTCACAAAAGCTTATTTATGCTTTTTTCAAACAAAAGTTCTAAAAGTGATCCTGAATTAGACCATGAACAAATAACTAACTCCAGAAAATTTGTAATCTTTTGACTTTCCTTTAATCGAAATTCTTTCAAATCATTTTTATTGGTGTAGGCATTGTATTTCAATCCCAACAGAGCATAAAATACTAATCCCTTAAACAAATGCGGACTTTTATAAAAAAACTAAATGCGATTGTAGCACAATAACACACTCAATTCTCCATTATAGATTAAAGAGGGTTTTCAAAAAAATTGGGTTTAAGTTTAAATTAACAAAAGAAGAATTACAAAAAAAGATATTCGACATTTTGTTGCTTTTTTTTACTGAAAATTAGTGCTTTAAAAAAAAAAACCATGTTAAAAATGTACAGAATAAAGTGTTTTTTTAAGAGGAATCAACTTACATTTTCTAAATGCTTAAAGACAATGGGGTATTTGATTTTATAATTTGTTGTTTGTTTTCTTTGATAACTTAGCAAGACTTTTTCAAAGACTCGCTTATCGCTAAAAAAGGCTGACTCTTGCAGTGAAGTCCATCGATCTAAAGTTTCAGCATAAGGATCTGCCCCGTGCTGTAAAAACAGAGCAACCATGTCAAAATTGTTTTGGTGGATAGCAAATATTAAAGGAGTAAAACCGTCTTTGTTTCGAATCTCAAGATTGAAATCTTTGTTTTCTTTTAAAAAAGTGGTCAATTTTTTGATTTGATTATTGCTCGTCATCTCAAAAAATTCTTTGTTGACATCCAAAAATAACTTGTCTTCCGTTTGACCTCCTTTTTCTTTTTCTTGTTTTTGTTCTTGTTCTTGTTCTTGTTTTACCTTATTATTCTCGTTTGTTTTTGGCTGTTTTTCTTCCTCATTTTTATTTGTTGTGTTTGTGTTGTTGTCACTCATTTGAAATTATGCGTTTTTTATGTTCAAAGTTTGAATACAAAAGTTCGTTCGAACTCTATTATTAACAATTTGTATTTGAAAATAGTTTAAAAAATGATTATGTTTTTTGGTCTGACTCTTTTGTAAATTACATAAAATATATATTTGGAAAATATTTTGATTGTTGGTTCTGTGAAAAACTGTGAACACAAAAAACAGAAGAGCTGCTTTTTCGTGTTTGTAAAAGTGAGAAATTTTGGATAATAGATCTACTTTTAAATTTTTTATTTAATTTCAAAAATAGAGACAAATTGTGTTATCTTATTCATTTTACGAATTGAGTTTTAACCATTTGTAATTGTAATATGTCTTGATAAAATAAAAAATTCCTGATTGTTTGTAATTTTGATTGAGAATTTAGGTTAGGGTAATTTAGTTGATTTGATTGAGAAAACAAAGTCCTTAAGTGTTAAATATGAAATACAAATTGCGATCTGAATTTCGATTTGTTTCCAAGTTGTAAAAAATCATAAAACAAAATTGATTGAGAAGATTTAAAAAGTTACTAGTATCCACTTTTGATTTTTTTATTCTGAAAAATTGATTTTGATGATGTGGAATTAAATTTCTTAATCGGTTAGTTTGGGAAGTAAAGTTCTCAAATTTTTACAAATTCAAGTCTTTTAAAGTTGATTTTGAGACTTTTCTGAAAAAATATTTTGTTGATGAAACTTTAAATATACTTTGCTTAGTCAGATTTTAAAATTCAAAAACTTGACAGATCTTCAAAAAAAGTGTTTCTTGTTCATTTTGTCTTCACTTTAAAACAGGGTTTTAAGAAAAGAGTTCTTGTTTTTGTATCTGGGAATTAAAAAAAAGGGATTGTAAAATTAATTGATAAGGGAAAACTATCTAGTTGTTTTCAAGTATTTTCAATAAAACAAACAAAAATTATGTTTTGCATTCAAAAAAAATCTTTATCATTAAATAGTTGTAGTATATAACAAATAAAGATAAAAAAGTAAAAGCTTTTTTTTTTTTCACTTACCGATCTGTGAATTTGGCAAAGAGGCAATTTAATTTTGATTTCTAATATTTGAATTATAAATCAGCCCGAATTTTAATTCGATTTTTCAATTTTATTTTTTTCAAATTAAAGTTTTTCAAACATATTAAATTGATTTTGTGATCTTTAATTTTATATTTGATTATTTTTTAAAAGCTTTTTTTGTTGCCTACTTAGGGTGACACAAGAACCTGTAAATTATAGGGGAACATATCAGAATTGATAACATCAATAATCAGATGAAATTTTATCAAATTGAATTTTCACACGTTCGGTTTCTTAAAGAATAATTATTGTTTACTTTTGGGAGTCTATTTATTTTGACTTTCAAAATTGGTTATATTTTGCAAACAAAAACAAGACTAAAAAGTCTGTGTGTTGTGATAATAGAGCACATAAATTTTGGTTTTATCTTTGAAAAAGTTTGTAGAATTTTTTAGTTTAGTCCTAAAGATACAATTGAAAAACTTTTGATTATTTTCCAACTCAAAAAATCTCCTCACTCAAAGAAAGATGAAGTCTTTCCAACCTTTCAAAAACTTGAAGACAATTTACAAACCTTTCAAACACTTCCCAATACTTTAAAAGGAAAAAAAGCTTTACACAAGTTATCAAATTTGTTATCACGTTGAACACAAAATATTCTTAAAGCAAAGTGAATAGAATTTTTTTCCATCTAACGCTATTTTTTGTTTGAGGCTTGTCTTAAAGAACAGATAACCTGTATTCAATTTTTTTTTATTTTTTTGTCCCTTTCTTTTTGTTTTTAATTCCTTTTTTTTGATTGTCCTTTTTGAAATGTGTCTGTATTGGAACCAATTCTTCCATTTTTGGACAGTGCTGATGAACTTTTGCAATAACAAATGAAATAAATTGATCAAAAATCAATCGTTCCTTTAAATAATTATACTTTTTCAACCAGATCTGATCATACAATCATTAAATCCAAAATACTAACACTTTGGGAATATCCAAGGAAAAAAGATCTTATATCTTTAAACTTTTTGATTTTATCAAATATTAATTTGAAAAAGTTTTGTTGTTTGTTTTCAACAGAAGATAAAAAGGGTAAAAAAAAAAATTTTGTGTTTTGAGACTTTTGTGTTAAAAAAAAATTCAAAAAAAAAAAAAATTTCTTTCTTACTGTTTTTATATTTAAAAAATAGTAAAAAAAAAACTTTGGATAAACGGAGAATCGAACTCCGGGCCTCCTCAATGCAAATGAGACGCGATACCACTTCGCTATTTACCCGTTCATAAAAGTCGCTTTTTTGATTTTATGAAATAAAATATTCCTCATTAATAATTAAACAAAAATCCAAAATATTGAAACAATTAAAACAAATATTTATCCTAAAAAATCAAACATACTCAAACTTACTACAAACTATTATCAAATAAATATCAAAAACTAATTATAACATCCTTTAATTACCAGCAATCAAAAAGATCACTCTGCAAAAACAAAATCAAATTAACCAAAAAGAACAATAAAATAATAAATATAACCAATCTTAAATATTAAACAAAAAAATATATAAAAATTAACATGAGACAACATAATATATAAATTGTTGAGTAATTGTTAACTGATCTAAAATCCGAAAGAAACTAAATCTACTAAAGATATCAATTTTAACAGACTCTTTGTTTCGAAATAAATGAAACAAACTTTTTATTCAAAATTTTAAAACAAGATTTTTTTAAATCATGGAACATTTCAAAATTTAAATTCTCCAAAACTGGCTTAAAATTATTCAATTCCGCCTTTGAGAATTGGAGACATTGACAATTTATTTTAATTATTGAAATGTGATTTTTTTTTTTGGAAATCTGAATGAGAATATTGATCTTTTTATTTTGCTATAAACAGAATTTTAATATGTTAAATCTCTACAGTAAAACAATTTTAATAAAAAAATAAATTGAGAAAATAACTGAAAATAAAAATCGCATCATATACTAAATGTTAAAATCACGACCATTAATGTTAATTTGAAATATTTCAATTGATTTAAATTTGAGAAAGGGGTCTTTTTATTTGAAATTTTACATTAATTTTTTATATTTATTTTAAGTAGGTATTTAACTTCCTCTTCCAGCTGTTAGCTTAACCCGAGTATTCAGTTTATTTGAAAACTCAAAAAAACCTAGAACACTTCACAAATAAAATAGAAAACCTCAAAAAAACCAAGAACACTTCATAAATAAATAGAGAACACAAAAATACCTACGGCCCTTTTCCATAATTTAAAAAAATCGAGAAAAATCAAAGATTTTGCTCAATTCTTTTAAATCCTGGAAAAGCTAACGGCGATTTTTTTTATTTTAAGAAATAAACAGAAAATTTTTGAAATTTTAAATTATTTCTTAAAATTAAATAAAACATAACGATATTTACAACTTTAGTTATTATCTAATTGATTAATTTGTATTTTTAAAGTTCAATTTCTAATTCTTTTAAGTTATTTGATTGCCAGTTAATATTTTCAAATTCATTTTCTATAGAAGGAAGATAATTAATTAATTCATCAAAACCAAGGGATTTTAATTTTTATATTAACTTAAATCTTCTTTTATATATTGTTATTCTGATTGGATCAATTTTTGGCTTCTGTTTTATAAATAAGCCTGGGGGGATGTTATTTAATTAATAAAAATTTTATATTTTTATTATTTTTCTTGTTTCACTATCTGTAAAATCTTTTTTTGATAAATCTAATATTTCTAATCCATTTACTAGTTGACTATGTAAAACGGCTTTAAAAAACTAATTTTTTAACACTTTAGAAAAAATTTTTTGTTCTAAAAGATTTTGATTGATTTTTTGAAATTGGTATAACTTTCTCAAGGTTAAACTTTAAATGAGTTTTTTTATCTAGTCAAATATCAAGATATAAAAGTTTCCTTAGAATTCAAGTTTTTTTTCTTTTTATTATTATTCGGATTCATTCTGAAATCTCTTATAATTTTAAAGATTTTTTCTAGTTGAAAATTTATTTCTATCAATGATCCTTTCATAAACAAAATTAGATCATCAGTAAAAAAAAAAAAATGAAATTTTATCTCAAAATATATTGATATTTTGATAATATATTTATACAAAACTTTCTCTTTAACTTCTTTCTTTATTTATTTTCTATCGATTTAGTAGCAAGTTATGATAATAATTAGCGATCTCACTTTATTCTGTTTGGTACTTTTTTGGGTTTTATATCTAGATAACTAACAACAACGCTGATTTCAAAACGACAAAGGAATAATAAAGTGTTAATTTTCCCAAATACAGCCGTTCCAAGGCTACCATAAAATTTTAAATAAATCAGAATTGAGTTTTCTATTCTTATTTTCTATTTTTAAAAAAATTCGGAAATAATAGTTATTATTTTAAAAAAAAATATCAATATTGACTGATCTTAAAAAATTTACCTTTTTTGAACAATCTTTTAAAAGTTCTTGATGGATCTTGAATTTTTTTTTTCGATTTTCCAAAATTTGAATAATCGTTCATTTATTAAATTTTATTTTTTGAATAATAATTCTTATTTTGTAATTTTTTGAAAATGGAAAATAAGAATAGAAAAATAAAATGTGTTTTATTTAAAATTTTTATGGTAGACTTGGAAATACTGTAAATTAAAAACACAAACAAGATGAAAAATATATGAAATTTAGAAAAATATCATTTTTACTTAATTTTGTGTGGAGTGTTTGATATTTTTCAATGGAAAATTTGAAAAATATTTTGGAAACTTGAAATAAAAATTTTTATATAATCATTGGAAAATAACAGTATTAGATTATTTATTAATAACCACACTGAAAAATTTTCAATTTGAAATTAATTATATAAATTAGATTTAGTAATCAAAACAAGAAATTAAATAACAGATTTGAAGTATTTACAAATTAATATTGAGAACATCTTAAGGTATTATTTTCTTCAATTAAATACTTTCCAAGTTTTATTCAAAAATTATACACATAAAACTTAAAGATTAATTCTTATTATTTGGATTTTTTATATGAATATCCCATTTTCAATGAATTTACAATCCATTAGGAGATTTTTAGTAAAAAATTTCTTGTCTCAAAATTAACAGTTTTTTAAGATAATTATCTTTTTTTTTTGAATACTTTTGGACAGTTCTATTTTCGTAGAGACTTAATCATTATTTATATTCCATTTTGAAGTTAATTACATATTTTTTCAAAAAATTTTTATTTACTGAAAATTTACTATATTTCCTAATTAATGACCCAATATATTTTATTCAAATTTTCCTTTTTTTTATTTTATTTTTAGATGAAAAACAAATATTTCTAGTGTATGGAACTGAATATTAAAATAGTCTAATTTTTTTTTAAATTATAATAGATAACTTCAATTTATAAAAATATTTATTTTCAAAATTTGATTTACAATGGATCAATGATTTTGAAATATAGTTTAATTTTAACGAATAATCTATTCAAATGTTATTTTATCAATTTTTTTCAACAAATCCAATTTTTTAACAACTCTTCAACATTTGGAATCAAATACCCATAAATATTTTTTTCCTCTCTAGTATGAATATTGATAGTTTGTACATTTAAATTAGTCTAGAGATGCAGAATTTTCCCTCAAATCGTCCAAAATTAAACTCCATTTCACACCAAAAGTCCTCAGCCAAAAATGAAAAAGTCACTTTATTTTTAAGAATGAACCAACTTAGATTGTTTAAAAATACTAGAAATAATAAACATTGTCTTAGAGTCATAACCATTAAAGAAAAGCATTGAACAAACCATAAATTTCTAATAAAAAAAAATGTTAAAAAATTTTTTGAACCCCTTTTTCATTGGAAATTCTGGTGTAAAATTCTCAATATCTTTAGGAAATTAAATTTGTTGACAATAAGATTTTTTAATTTTAAATGTATGAATTTTGAAAAAGGAATTACATGTTCTCACTTTTCTTAATGTTAATTTTTAGTTTCAAACAATTTTTTTTTCAAATTTAATTTTAGAAAAAAAAAAAAAAGAAACGAAGAAAAAAAAAAAAAGCAAAAAGCAAAAAACAAAAAAAACATAATTTTACAAAATTTGAGAAAAAAATGATTTTGATCCAAAAATAGAAAATTTTAGTTCGAGAAGAATAATGAATTAAACTTATAGAATAAGTTCTATTTCTTCAATAAAACAGGGCCGCTTTAACTGAAAAAGAGTTTAGATATATTCCCTATTAAGGGGATCTTTTTTGAATATTTCTTATCAGTTTATAATAGTTTTTTACCAAAAGAAATTTTCAAGACATTTGATCTATGGTACTCTGATATAATTTGTCTTCAATAGCAAATACTCCAATGTCAGACGTTTACATTTTAGGAAAAATAACCTTTAAACAAAAAAAACTCAACTATCAAATTTGTAATTTATAAAATCCTAATATGGCATCACCGAGATCCTACAACCATCATTTTGAAGTTAGCCTGTTGCTTTAATTTTATTCTTACCCTAATATTACACCCAGTTGGTTGTCATGAGTCAAAATCAATTTTGAGAAACAACCCTCTGATTTTTTCAGAAAATTTAAATTATGTTTGTAAATTGTTTTAATGTTTATTAATTTGCTGAATTTTTCGAAAATTATTTATTATTTTTTTCACAAATTTGTTTCATATTTTCTCTAATCTTTTTGAAAAATTATATTTAGATCTTTATCTTGAAAATTTTTTAAAATTAATAGTTAAACTTTATAGAATTCAAAACGAGATTTATTATTTTTATATTGCCTGTTTCTTGGATCATTTAATGTTCAAGATTTCAAGAACTAATAAATCAAGTTTTTAAATTTGAAACACTAGCTTACAAAATAATGTGGATATCTAAAACTACAGTACAGAGATTAACATTTCAGCTCATTTATTTTTTATTTTAATATTTTAATCTTTCTTTCATTCAATATCTTAATTCAAACCAGAAATACTTTAATTGTATAAGTTCATACATTTAATTGTTAAATTTCGAATTTATATTTAAAAAAATAGAATTGAAGAGAAATCTTTGTCGAGGCCTGTGTTGAACAGATACTCAAAGCTAACAATATATCAATAATTAATTGTGATTTGATTGTAAATCCAAAATACTAACACTTTGGGAATATCCAAGCAACCCAAAGATCGTTTATCTTTAAACTTTTTGATTTTATCAAATATTAATTTGAAAAAGGTTTTGTTGTTTGTTTTCAACAGAAGATAAAAAGGGTATAAAAAAAAATTTTTGTGTTTTGAGACTTTTGTGTTAAAAAAAAATTCTAAAAAAAAAAAAATTTTTTTTCTGACTGTTTTTATATTTAAAAAATAGAAAAAAAAAAACTTTGGATAAACGGAGAATCGAACTCCGGGCCTCCTCAATGCAAATGAGACGCGATACCACTTCGCTATTTACCCGTTCATAAAAGTCGCTTTTTTTATTTTATGAAATAAAATATTCATCATTAATAATTAAACAAAAATTCAAAATAAACAAACAATTCAAACGAATATTTATCATGAAAAAACAAACATACACAAAGTTAACACAAACTATTATTAAATAATTTCAAAATATAATATTAACAAATACTATAATTCACAATACAATGATCACTCTTGAATAACAAACCTAAATTTACCAAAAAGATCAAAAAATATAAAATATTATCAATCGAACAAGTTAAACAAAAAAATATTACAAAATTAACATGAGACAACATAATTTATAAATTGTTGAGTAATCGTTAACTGATCTAAAATCCGAAAGAAACTTAATCTACTAAAGATATCAATTTTAACAGACTCTTTGTTTCGAAATAAATGAAACAAACTTTCTATTCAAAATTTTAAAACAAGATTTTTTTAAATCATTGAACATTTCAAAATTTAAATTCTCCAAAACTGGCTTAAAATTATTCAATTCCGCCTTTGAGAATTGGAGACATTGACAATTTATTTTAATTATTGAAATGTGATTTTTTTTTTTGGAAATCTGAATGAGAATATTGATCTTTTTATTTTGCTATTAAAGGAATCAAAGAATTCGATCATATAGATATAAATAAAAAAAATGATTCAAAAGACAGACAGCACTACAATTAAAAAAAAATAGATTCCGAAAATTAAATTAGCCAAATCTACATATCGATTTCAGTTATATATTTTTTTATAAATTATTTTTTTGAAAGTTATCATAATTTTTTGTAATTAAGAAAAGATAGCTAATAAACTAATTAAGATTGGAATACCCCCTTTTTCAAAATTACCGACTTTTGAAAAAAAAACAACCATTTTTGGGGTATTTTTGATTCTAAAATAAGTTGAAATGAATGAATTTTTGAAGAAACTTAAGTATAAATAAATAATAGAATTTTTTACAATTTGTTAAAAAATTTAAAAAAACATAAATAAAAACTCAAACATGGAAAAAAATAAAATGTTAAAAAATCAGAAAAAAAAAACAGAAAAAAAATCAATTTTTCAAATAATTTTAGCGATATCTTTTTAAGGAAATAATTGATTTTATTTTAAAATTGAAAAATATGATTCTGTTTAGACTATTAAAAAAATAGATGGAAATAATCTCTCCACTAAGTCAAATAAAAATTTGAAAAATTTTACAAATAAAAATGAAAAAAATATAAACACAATACTTTTATTTTTTCCAATTCCCATTAATATCTATAAAGTTGTAAACCTTTTTTCAAAAGTGTTATGTCGAATAGTGTTAATTATCTGAGTTGAATACAAAAATACAAAATTGACAGGTTTTTTTTTTAAAATTTATGAGTTATGAGTGAAACAAAATTTGACACTTTTTAGCTTTTTAGAGCATTTGAAAGACCATTTAATCATTTTGAAATCATTTGAAATTTTCCAATAAAAGAAGTTTAACATTAAAATCTATTTTTTTTTTATCTCAATGAAAAGTCCACTTATACTTAATTTTCAAAGCAAAAATTAAAATGCAATTTTTTTACCTTTTGCTCAATTTACTTTCTATTTTGGTTTGAAAGTATATCAAGAGCATTGTTGTAAACTCTAGACTATTTTAAAAAGAAGTAGAAAGTAATAACACATCAGGAAATTTTGATGTCCGAACTTTTTTAATTGAAATTTCAAAATTGGATTGATAACAATGGTTTTACCTAAATTACAAATTCTCAAAAAAAAAAAAAAATTAATAATGTGAACAAGATCTATTAATTCAAAATTTTCTAAAGAACTGTTCATTGTAAAATCAAAAGATCAAAATTATTATTCAGCTTTATAAAAAAATACCATCCCCAATAATTAAAATCAATCATTAAAGATCTCAATTCTAAAAAGGGAAATTCATAATTTGAACTTGTTTACGAAAGTAAATAAACTAAATTTCATAATAAATGGCCCACCTTACATTTGAATAATGAATTGCTTTTGTATTGTTTTGAAGTTTTTCCTCTCACAATGAAAAGTTTGTAAATAAATCATTTTTTCTCTTTTTTATTTTTTCAAAAGTGTTTTGTTAAAATGGAAAATGAAAATGAAAAATTTGAAAGAAGTATCAGATGAATTAATGAAAAATTTGGTTTCAAATATGAAAAAGAGATTAGATTTAGTTATTCTAATGAAGGGGAATCCATAAATAGGTTTTTTTACTTTTTTAAATTGTCTATTTTTCATCTAATGCTTCATTCAAAATAAATGGCCAAAATTTTTTTAACAGTTTTTTTTATTTTTCTTTTTTTTATTTTTAGACAAAAAATAAATATCTCTTGAGTATAGTATTGAATATTAAAATCTAAATTTTTATATTATAATAGATAAATTCAATTATTAAAAATATTTTTCTTTAAAATTTGATTTTTAATGGGCCAATTATTATGAAAGATAGTTTAGTTGAAAGGTTTCTTTAAATAAAAATTTTTTTTTGGAAAGCTGAATAAAACTTTTTTTCCTTTTATTTTGCAAAAAAAAGGTAAAAAATATGTTGTTTATTTCATAAGTAGTATCCACAAAATATGGAACTTGGAAAGTCTTTATGCAATTTCACAAAGAAAAGAAAACCATGTATAAAAAAAATTTCAAAAAAAGAAAAAGATGGTCTGGTTAAAAGAACCCATTTAGCCTTGATTAATAAGTGTTTCAAATGAAAACCTGTAATTTTTTTTTTTTCGAGAAGGCTTATACATTAAATTATCCAAAAAACAGGTAATAAAAAAATAATAAATCTCATTTTGAATTCTTTAAAGTTATACTATTAATTGGAAAAATTTTCAATTTAAAGATCGACAAAAATTTTTCATAAAGCATAGACAAAATATTCGACAAATTTATTAAAAAAAAAGAATAAAAAATATTCGAAAAATTCTTAAAAAATAAAAAAAAAAAAACATAAAAAGCAAAAAACTTGTAAAAAATATTTCTGATCTGAAAACTGAAAATGTATTTTGAAAAGACTATTAGATAAAACTCATAGAATTTGTTCCATTTCTTCAAAAAAACTTCACCCTTTGTTTAAAAAAGAGTTTAGATAATTACTGGTATTTGAATTACAAAGGGGAAATTTTTACTTCCTCTTCAATTTCCTTTTTGTAACAAAGAGATCCCAAACTTCTTAGGAGAAACTCTGTTTGTACATAAAAAGGATAAATAAGTAAAATGAATTGAAAATAATTTTCCATTTAAAATTCAAATACCAGTAATTATTTCTCATCTCTCTACTCTTTAATAAAAAAATTCTTTTTAAGAGTGAAAAATAAAAGTAGATGTAAAGATACAAAATATTAATATTTTGAATTATTCTTTATCTTTTTTGATTAAAGTATTCAGAAAATAAATAAAAAAAAACTGAAAAATTTTAAAAATAATTATTTTTTTGTGTTACTTTTTTCCAGTAATTGTATTGCTTCCTTAAATTGAATAAATTTATCATTTTTTATTGCCCATCTCATGTCTTTAAAAAACAGGGAATATTGGTAAAGATTGTGCAAGTTCATTAAAATCATTGCAGTCATTTCCCGCACAGAAATCAGATGATAAACATATTGTCTTGTATGGTTTTTGCAAGCAAAGCATTGGCAACCTACGACAAAAGGCTTGTTATCATCTTCATATTTAACATTCCTTAAATTAAATAATAATGGTTCAAATTGTTTTTTAAATTCATTTTTATTTTCGTTTTCAATTTCGATATTCTCATTCTCATTCTCATTCTTATTCTCATTCTTATTCTTATTCTCATTCTTGTTCTTATTTTCACTTCTCAGGTTCTGTAAAGGATTTTGATAATTTAAAACAAGATTCAATTCTGTTAGCCTCAATGGAAAAGAAGAATTTATTAAATCAATGCCATTTTCGACACAGTCCAAAATTTGTGAAAGTGTTGCATCCCCGACAATCCCCCGAGGCAATTCGTTTGGTATTGATTCGATTATTTGGCCAATGCGTTTCTTTCTTTCGATTCTGGATTCATTTAAAAAGAGGCAGCCAAACATGAACCCATCAACCTTCCCACTCTTCACGATTGTTAACAACCGATCCAAATACTTGTTTCTGATTTTGGGATCTTCAACGGCATGTATTACAGCGAATAAGGAACCTGTGCGAGAAGTTTTTTTCGAAATCGCTATATTTAACCATTTCATTGATCGTTTAATAGCTTTTTCAATTTTGTCCCGCTTATTGTTCCCAACTACCTCGATAGCTGGGCTAACCGTAATGTCTGGGTTGATTTCAGATGCAAATTCCATATACTGAGAAGGCGTTATAAACACCTTTGTTCCTTCAGAAGCGCAGCACGCTATTTTCTCGTCTGTTGAGGGATAATAAAAATCAGCAAATTCAGAATTGCGGATTTTTAATAATAAAGCATGTTTCGATCCAATTCCATAATAACGTTTTAGTCCATCTTTTATTTGATTTTGTTTGTTATTATCTTTTTCAGTTACTGTTTTGTTTTCTATTTCTATTTCTTTCTCTTTTTCGATTTCTATTTTTTTTTCTTTTTCTTTTTCTTTTTCTTTTTCTTTTTCTTGTTTTTTTTCTTCTTGAAAAATTTTGTTACTATTCTCTTTTTCTTCTTTTTTTGTTTCTTCAACACTTTTTTTGGTTTCACTTGATTCTTGGCAATGCTTGTTAAAACGTTTGAGGATTGTTAAACCAGGCTTATAAATAATTTGTGGAAGATTAATAGATAATAATTCTAAATCTGGGATGTTTATGAGATTATCTGGTGTTAAATGTCGAACGAATCCCCTTTTGGTGCTACCGATGAAGCAAGGTGTTTTTAACGTAATTGAAGATTTTGGAAGAACTAGTTTCCCTAATCGTGCTTTTGTGTTTTCTTCTTCGTGTGTAATTGAAAACATTTTATAAATACAAACCAAATATAAAAGATAATTTAAAAAAAAATGAAACACTTTTTTTCAATTTTCATGATTGTAATCCTTAAGGTTTACATTTCCTGAAAATTGAAAAAAAGATTATCTTGTTTATTGTGTGGACACTATATAATTTGGTTTTTTGCTGATCGTTCTTGTGCTTGGTATAGGTTTTAAGAGTTGTTCAAAAACACAATTTTTGACAATTTATTTATTTTTTTTCCAAAATATGAATTGAAGAGTCTAAGATTAACAGATTGGTAGGTGTTTAAGAATAAATTTGGTTTTTACCGTTGTATAAGCAATTTTGATTTACTTTTTAGTCAATTAACTTAATTAAAAAAACTTTTGTTTTTAAAAGAGTCCAAATAAAACCAAACCTAATTAAAATTTTCAACCAATAACACACAATTCACATTTTTTATTACTCACTTTCCGATATATATAGTCTTACACTCTTCAATTGATATATTGGAAAAAAAATTAATAAATTGTCAAAAATTGTCTTTTTGAACAACTCTTAAAACCTATACCAAGCACAAGATCGATCAGCAAAAAACCAAATTATATAGTGTCCACACAATAAACAAGATAATCTATTTTCAATTTTCAGGGATTGCGTTCCTTAAGGGAATTGTAACTCTTATTTATTTTTTCCCCAAAGGTAATAGAGTAATTATTTATACAAGTATACAATTAAACTGAGATGTAACTACATTTATCAACTTTAGAGAGATGAGTTATAATTTTTAAAATAGTTTCATTTTCCCCAATTAAATCTTAAGTCCAAAGATCTGATCTTTTTTTTTGTTGGATTTTTGGGGTTATCAAAAATATGAACCCTGAAAAGGAAAAAGAAAAACTTGCAAAAAATTTTAATTTTTTAGAAATATCACTTTGAGTAATTTCTGAGAGCCTGTTATAATAAATAAAATTGCAATTTTAATCTTATTTTTTAAAATAGAAATAAATCAAATATTGAATCCTTATCGATCGAAAAAAATTGATCTTCTATTTTATTGACAAATAATAATTAAATTTCTTGAAATATTATAGATTAAGTAATATTCTTTTTCTCAAATATTAAGAGGATAAATAAGGAACTTTGAGTATTAAAATCAGTTATTTGATACTATCTATTTTTTTTATATTTATTCGAATTATTAATTTGAATTATTTTCATTGTTTGAAAATCTTTAAAAAAATTCAAAATAATTTTTAAAGTCAATTGATACATTTAATACTTGGGTTGTTAATAAACTACGGAAAAAATTAAGATTGGGTTATTAATTATTGAATAAAAAGAATGGAATTAAAAAGTATTTCTTTAGATTATAAGTCGAATTTTCCTATCCCTAAAATTTTAAAAAAGTATTTTGGGTAAATATTTAATTTAATTGTTTGATTTTTTTCATGTATTTTTTTAGTTCAATAATAAAAAGGAAAAATTGTTTTGAAATGTTTTTTGAAATCAAAAAATAATATTTTTTCAAATTTAAAATAATTATTGTAAATAGAATTGAAATTAAGTAGATTATTATCCTATATTTTTTTCTAATGCTTATTTTTTTTTCTTTTTAAAGTATATTTTGATACTCTCTATTCGAAAATAATAATATTTCTTTCTTTTCAAAGAAAAGATTTTTTTTTTTTAAATAATTTAGAAATATGTTAGATTTTGAACTTTTCAAAAAATGAGAAAAATTGATCAAATTTTTTAAAAAAATAATTGATTTCCTACAGAACCTTTAAAAAGTAAGTTTGATTCTGAAGTAATCCGATTTTGACTGGGTATAACAATTTCAAGATGGTGTAAATTTTTTTTGCCACTTCGCTATTAGGTTCACTAGATATTTTTTTTTTAGTCTACTACATCCTGAACGCCTCACATATTCAAAAACAAGTAACTAAAACACCAAAATAAAAAATTATTTTAATCTTGTTTTAAAACATTTATAAATCCTTTCATAAGTTAACTCTTTTATTTCAATTAGAATTATAAATCGGTAAAAAAAAATCATTTTCATTTTCTCTTTGACAGGCAAATATTTTTCAATGAAATATATTGTAATTTCTGATATCTACATGCTGTTTTCCCATTTTTGTTTTTATTATTATATTTTGAATAAAATAAAAACCCTATATTAAAGTAAGATTTCAGAATTGTAAAAACTATAATATCAGCCGAACTTTTATCTCATTTAAATTTTGAATACTACTAGATTCAAAAACAAATATTATAAAATTTCTTCATTTTTAAAATAATGTTATTTCCATTTTAAGGGATTTATATTAAAATCTATCGCATTTTCTTTAAGTAAAACATCTATATGAGGTTTTAGAAAATTGATGATATTTTTGTCAGTAAATTATTTTTCAGAATTTAGATTATAAAGGAAAATTATTTAATTTATCAAGAACGATTCAAAGGTTGTATTACAAGATCATTTCAAGTTTTTTTTTTTTGTGAGTATCCAAATATGGAAATTTTAAGAAGAAGAAAGTAAAATCGAATATTGATATTCTTCTATAATATTGAGAAACGTGACAATATTTTCAAATATCGGAATTTACTTTTTATTATTTTTTTTTAATTAAATTACATTTTAACAATACAGTCAGTTTCACTTTTAAGGCACAAACTTTCAACAAAATTTAAGGCACAAAAAAAATCTCAAATTAAGACACAAAATTCAAATTCTAATAAATTAAATTGTGTAAAAAAAAATTCCAAAAAATGTGCTTTAATTTGAGATTTTTTTGTGCCTTAAATTTCGTTGAAAGTTTGTGCCTTAAAAGTGAAACTGAATGTAAATAATAAATCCAAATAATTTTAAAAAGGTTAGAAATTTTTTATCAAAAAATTTGCACTCAGGGCAATTTTTTCACTTTTCAAAATTTTGATTATTTTTAGTTTAAAAAAAAAATGAATGAATTTAAGAACCTTTATTTAGATTTTATTTTTTATATTTTTTCTATGTTTATAATTGAAAGAAAATTTTAATTTACTTTTTTTATTTGAACTTTTTATCATTGTTCTTAGTTTGGCAACATTTTTATTAGAAGGTTATATAGTTGGTGGGTGGTGATATTTTTCAACCCATGAGGAAAAGTAATTTTTTTCAAGATGTAACAATCAAGTGTGCAAGGAATAACATATAATATATATCTTTTTGTGATATGTTTTAATAAACTCTTTTTCTGTTAAAGTGGTAACAAAAATTTACAAAGATCAATTATTTATTCTAATTGAAATTTAAATAATGAATAAAAGATATAAGAAGTAAAATAATGACCATTAGAGAATCTTTCTTATCCATATTGAAGCAAATCTAATCAATTAGTATATAACTTAAAAATTGAAACACTAAAATTCTTAGGGAATCATTGAGAAAAACAACAAAGTTCTTTTTGATCTTCAATTGAAGAAAAAGAAAAGATCCATAAAAAATCAATAGGATTTCTCTCTAATTATTCCCACTGTTTCAATAATAGTAGAAGAAAATGTTTTGACTTCCTGACTAGAGATCTTGTAATAAAAAAAAACATTAGCAAATGAATTACATATCAAAAAACAAAAAAAAAAGAAAAAAACAAAAATATTAAAAAATGATTTCAAATTTTGAATTTTCCTAAATTAAATTTTTTTTTTCGAATACCCATTCAAATCCTTTAAATACATATAATTCATCCCTTATAACTTGATGTAACATCGTATTTCTGCCTAACTTTTTTCGATTTTTTTTTGTTTTATTAGGAAAATCTAATGATTTTGTGAATCAGCAGAAAACTTGAGAAAATTTAACGATGGATTTTTTTGTTTGAGAAATAAAGTAAAGAATTTATTTGAATTTTTTTTTATAACATATTAATATCTATTTAAGCAATTAGTAAATGTTTTGAATTTTAGTATTGTTGAGCTTGATGGATAACAAAAATATTTTTTATTAATAAATCAAGAATTTTGATTTTTTATTATAATAAAATATTTTTGTGGGGTACATAAATGTAACTATATATTTTTGCTTTGAGATTTATACAGATTTTGAAAGAATAGAGAAAAATCAAAGATTTTGCTCAATTCTTTTAAATTCTGGAAAAGCTAACGGCGTTTTTTTTTTATTTTTGAAATTAAGTGAAAATTTATAAAATTTTCTTTTTATATCAAAAAGTCTGGAAAAACTAACGGTGGTTTTCTTAAGGTTTTCTGTTTTATCTGTTGAGTGCCTAGCCTTTCTTGAGGTTTTCTGTTTTATTTGTGAAACTATTGATTTTATAAATAAACGGAAAACTCAAGAAAACCTAATGGTGCTTTTTTTTTTTTTAATTTTAGAAATTAAAAAAAAAAAACTCACGTTCTTTTACTCGAAAATAGTTTATACATAAACACTTTTAAATAGAAATTAAAAAAAAGAAAAAAAAAAACAAATTATTTCAAATAGAAAGATTTGAGAAAAAAATCCCTGATGAAAATATATAATAATATTCCCACAATAATTCATAAACATTTGATAAACAATAATAATATTGAAAGTGGGAAGTCAGAAGACAAAAAGAACAGATTTTAAAAAAAAATGTGATTGGATTTTTTGTTAATTTTCTTTTTGTGTAGATTTGATTATTTCATCTATAGTGTTTCTATATTTCATAAATTCCATTTTATCAGAATATTTAAGAGACGAGTCAACACTATTTATTTATTATATTTGATTTTATTAGATGAAATAATAATAATAATAATAATAATAATAATAATAATAATAATAATAATAATAATAATAATAATAATAATAATAATAATAATAATAATAATCATAATAAATTAAATAAAAGTATTAAAATTATTTTTTAATGAGAATTAATAATTTTTTGATAGAAAAAAAAAAAAAAAATTCTAAATTAATAAAACTTTTATACATATGAGATCATTTTGCATTCATAATGATCAATTTAAATTAAATACTTTTTGTTAAAATTTATTAATCTTGAGAAACCTCGATAATATTTACACAATAATAATAGCTTTACATTTATCGAAAGTTGATGCTTTGGTATTTGTTGGCAAAAAATATTTTTCTTTTAATGATATTTAATCTTATTCAGAGATGAAAATTAATATAAATTGTTTAATATAAGTTACTAGAGAATTGGTCATTTTTTTTTTTTTCTTCATTCTCTTATTTCAAATTTTTTTAGAATTTTTAAAAAAGAGGAAATACTAAATATTAATAAGAACGAATTACTCAAGCAAAATTTATCTTTTTTTCACCTCATAACATTATTTCCAAAATTCCAAAAATATCTTTGTGCATTTAGTTAACAATTAAACTCTTTTTCACTCAAAAAGGGGTCCAGTTTTATTGAAGAAATAGAACATATTCTATGATTTTGATTCGTTATTCTTCTCAAATTAAAATTTCAATTTTTAGATCAAAATCATTTTTTCTCATTTTGTAAATTTTTCCTTTTTTTTTTTCTTTTTTTCTTTTTTATTGCTTTTTTTTTTTTATTTTTTTTTAAAAATTAAATTTGAAAAAAAATGTTTGTAACTAAAAATTAACATTAAAAAAAGTGAGGCTTTGTATGTTCTTTTAAAATTCATACATTTACAAGTAAAAAATCTTATTGTCAACAATTTTAATTTCCAAAGGAATTGAGAATTCTGTACGAGACGTTCCAATGAAAGGGAAATAAAAATTTTTTAATAGTTTTTTTTTTTTTTAATTTATGGTTTGTTCAGGCTATCTTTTATGATTATCGACTCTAATATGAAGTTTATTATTTCTTGTATTTTTAAACAATCCAAGTTTGGTTGATTCTTAAAAATGAAGAGTGAGTTTTTCATTTTTGGCTGGGCCCTTTTGAGTGAAATGGGGTTTAAATAACTAAAAAAAAAAAAAAGTTAAATTAAATTTTTTTCTTTAATAAAGAAGTTATCATTTTTGCGGGATCTAGGCTAAAAAAATGACAGAAAATAACATACCTACAATTAAGTGTTAAAGAACTTATACTGTAGACTGGATTCTTTATTAACTTTTTCTCTTTCGTTTTTTAAGGTTTATGAAAACGGTAAAGTTATTTTTTGTTAATAATAATAACTTGTAGACTTGATTTGAAGACTCTAAAAGTTATGAAAATTAAAGGGCCATGGTCTAAATAAAAATTAGGGATTTTGCTTAGATCAATGATAACTAGTTATCATATATTTTGAATTAGAATTATTATTGGATAGTCTTAAAATCATCTGACTCGTTTAATTTGAGTACTTAGAGTAAATTTTGAAAAAAAATAAATTATTAGCAGCATTCCTGAATAAAATGAATAAAATGGAGGAATTTGCATTATTAATACTCTCAGTTAAAATTTAATCATCAGAAAAAAGTTGCCAGAATTTTTTTTTACTATTCTGACCAATAATAAAAACAAAGTGTATTATCAATTAAAAAAACTTATTATTAAACCTGTGAAGAAGTTGAAATGTTAGAAAATGTATTCACGTCATTTAACTTAATAGTCTATAGAGAGCAAGAACAAGAAACCAATCAAATACATACGAAATTACTAATGAGAAATAAAATGAAGATAAATCAAAAAACAAAGAAAAAGAAAAGAAGTAATTATAAAGAAGAATACAATAAGAAGAAGAAGAAGAAATAAAAATTAGAAAGTGTGAATATCTACAATAAATTAGAATTATTTTAGATTTTTATTGTTTCGTTTTTTGGAAAATAAGCTTATTGAAAATAAAGTTTCATTTTTCATTTTTTTAGTGTAATTGTTTAATTTTTGATCCATGATAACTTTGATAACTTTCCACCTATCAAATTATAACTCTTGCAAAATGTATAAAATCGAAAAAATAAGCTTATTAGAATTCCCTCTGAGTGATATTAAAAATATCACCCCTCGAAAATTATAATAAGCTTAATTTTTCGATTTTATACAAATAACGCCAGTAATTTTCTTGCAAATGGATTTTTTTTTTTTGATTTCCATTTTTCCCCTGGCTGAATCTTTTTTATATTGGGAAGAAGAGTTACAAAGGAAAAAGATCAAGTGGTTACTTCCTAATACTAGAGATACTGAAACACAAAAGTATGAGTAACTTGAAAATAAAAACTAAAAAGCAAAAGGCTAAAAACATTGTTTAAAGCAAATCAGATCAAAAAGATAAAATAAATTTCAACAATTATATAACAATCCCAAAATAAACATTCATGTTCAATTATCAAATTATTGTAAATTAATCAAATGTATCGTGGCTGAGATTTTGGGTGTTCTTAATTAAAGATATATCATTGTTTTTTTGGTTTTTTTTTTTCGATTTTTATACCAATTGCTACTTATAAACCCTTCTTAAATTTCTTTTTCTGTTTTTAATTTCTTTTTTCCTTTTTTCTTTTCAATTTTTTCTTTTTTCTTTTTTTCTTGTAAATTTTTTGTTTTTGCTTTTTAAAAATAAAAACATTTGGGTGTATCTTTCCCTAGAACAATCGTGAAATCTATGATTTTATGCTTAAATTCCCTCCGAGGAAATTTAATTAAAAGAACATCTAGAATATAATTTAAACTTCTTCCATCAATAAGAAAAAAAAAACAATTAATTTTCTCTTCCTTTCAATCGGCACATATTTTATTATTGAAACTAAGGACTTAGCGTTTTTTGTAAAGAAATCAAAAGTGGATTCAAATTCACTTTCGTTTCAAAATAAATTTTATTTGTTAGAAATAATTCAAAAATTTTACGAGTAAGAATTCTTTCACTTAAGGACTTCGTTTACAGGTGAAAATAGAGAAATTGTTGATAAAAACCCACTTGAAAGAGTTTTATAATCTCAATTAAATTTGCCCACTGAGAATTTCTTTTATCCAAACAAAATGTGAAAATTTTGACAGTTTCTCTTTCTTAGATTAGACCAAAATTTGAATTTTAAAATTTTAGAATTTCCATTTCAAATCTAGAAACATAAAACAATTCCTAAAGCTGTTTAAGAAATATTTTTTAAAGTTACTTTACTGTTGAGAGAAAAATGTTGGACAGAGAAAAATAGTTGGACAGCAATTTTCATTGGGAACATTACTGAAAATGATTTTTAATTTCTTTCGTTTGTGAAATAACTCAAGAAAATAATAATAATCTACTTATTAGAATAACGATTAATGTAATTCTACTTTTTCAAAACCTTATCTCTTATAGTCTAAAGCAAGTTTAAAAATTACCATTTTCAGAATTAATAGTAAACTTTACTACAACTTGGATTTTTGTTAAAATAGCATGATCTACTTTAGTTATCAACCATTCAAATGAGTATTCTACACAAACCACAGATTAGTGAACTTGTAACACATTTAAACCTGGATTTATATAAAATTCACCTTGTTATCAATAGGATTTGATTTTCAATTTTACTAATGTTCCCAATTAAAAATGGTGACCAACCATTTTTCTGTGTCAAACATTTTTCTCTCAACATTTAAGTTAACTTTAAAGAATATCCAAAATGAATTTTAAATTAGAACTTTTACTTGAAAATAACAGAAAGTCTTTTTTTTAAAAATTGATTATTTCAAAAATCTATTTGTCTAATTTTTTTGATGTCTGTGGTTTTGATTTAACTTCAAAAGTTGTAATTTTTTTTGTCCAATTTCTTCAGAATGACAGTTCTTTTTGAGGAGTCAATGTAAAATAACATTATAACTAAACACCCTCCAAGGTGGAAACGTGGGCCTTAAGAAAGTTTTTTCGAAAAAAATTTGTGTTTTGTTGCTAATCATGTACTACAAAAATGATCAAACAAAAAAACAAAAAAAAAAAAAAAAGATAATTGTGAATGGAAAAAAGCGAAAAAGAATCAACCAAGTTTGTTCGCGTTTCTCATTTGTTTTTAGTTTGAAATATTTGTTTGTTGACAAATCAGCACTAAGATTGAATTAGTTTTTGAAAAAAATCAAAAAAACAATTTGATGTCCTTATCAATAGATGCAGAACAATTCAAAGATCTTTTTTTAATTGATTAGTAGATTTACTAAATGGTAAATTTGTTTTGGTCTTTTATTGTTTTTATCTTGGAGGTTTTTTAATGTTTCTTAATTTTTCTTTTTAACTTTTTTTAAAAAGGATGGAAAAAAAAGAAAAAAAAAAGGATCAATTACACTTTTTCGATTTTGTATTGTTCATCAGAAATGTTTTTAATTGAAGATTCAATATTTTTGTTTGTTGTTTTTTCAATTTCAGAAAAGCTTGTTGCTGTTTTAAAAATTGATTTCTCAATGCCAACATCAGTAAGAACGGATTCAACAAATTTATTAGTTTGGATCAAAGTTTCATAAATTCTTTCAGCACTTTCCTCAATCGACTGGGGTTTTTGTGTGTAATTCATCCAAGATAAAAAAAAATCAAAAAATGATGAAGGAGAAAATAAAATTTTCTGAAATTTGATTACTATGGCGAAACTTTTCAGGATTTTAAACACTATTTAAAGTGAATGGAAATTTAAACTTTAAAATATTTGTAAAATCTTGTAGATTTTTTCTGGTGAGTGTTTCTTCAAATCGATTTTATTTTATCTTTTAAGGTGGATTTGAGAGACCAATGAATGTGTTTTTTTTTAATAACGTCATAGGTTCTAGGTGTGTCGTTTTAATGGAGTTTCTTAATTCTCAAATTTTCATCAATTTTGTTAGTCAAAAAAAGATGATTTGAGAAGATTTTTGAGAAATATTCATTAAAGTACTACGTTCTACACTCTTGAGAATGTTATGTTATTTTACATTTACTAATCAAAAAGAATTGACAATTCTGAAGAAAAGGGATAAAAAAAAAAAAACAATTTGGTCATCTTTATCTTTGTACGCAGATTTTTTTACAATTTTTTACAATGAAAAGGAAAATTGAAAATAAAACAAAAAAAAATAAGTGCAAAAAAAAAAGGATTTTAGGGATTTTCAAGTAAAAATTCATTTTCGAGAACATTTCAAACTTGTAAAAGATATTGTAAAAAATATACATAACATCCCAAGTAATTGCTGTGAGTTCAGAAAATTGAAGTGGAAATACTAAAATTATAAAATTCAAAATTTAGCATGATCTAACTAGGTAAAAATTGTGAATAATGTTAAAATTGTGAAAATTTCCCATTTTTTTCGATAAGAAATTTTTAGTGTGTAAAACTAACCGAGATTATATAACTCTTTCAAGGGTGTTTTTCTTCATTATTTCACCTTTTTCTCTTCAAAATGTAGTTATTAAAAATGTGAGGTCTTTTTTAATTGTTTATGAAAGTTTTCGATTTTAAACAAGTGGGGAAATTTTCAGAATTAAGCCTTTTAAAAGTTTACTAATTAAATAAAGTGATGGTTCAACCTTTAAAAGTCGAGTAGGGGTTGATTTCTAAAGGAAAATTGATTTTTTAAAAAAATTTTATTACTTTATTAAAATTGAAAACAATAAAAAAGTTTTAATTCTAACAAAATCATAAAAACAATAGGACTCACTTATTTTAAATAATTTTTTTTTTGAAACCCTTTATTTAAATAGACACAAATATAAGAAGAGCCCCTTTGGAACCATGAAAGATATTTAATAAAACTGAAGTTTTTTTAAAATCAAATTATTAGTTATAATTTAATTGTTAAATCAATTTCAGCCTAGTAGATAATATCAACATTTTCACTTGATATTGAAAATTTTTTAAAAATAACTCTTATTGAATAATATTTAAACAAAACAAAAAGAATATAATACTTTACACATATTTACTTAATCCTCTAAAAATATTAATTATATTTTTAAAATAATCACCCCCAGCAATTAAAAAAAAAAAAATTCCCTCATTTGATTTTTTATTTTCAAATCATATAAACTCTGTTTCAGTCAAAGTGGCACAACGTTTTTTTCAAATATCAATTATTTTATATAAAAAACCTTTGAAGAACAAATAAGAAATAAAGAGAATAATATACCTCAAAGAAATGTTGATATATGTCTGAAAGAAAACTAATTAATCAATAGCTTTTCTTAAAAATTGAAAAACTGAAATTCTTAGGGCCCTATTGAGAAAAACAAGGATGTTCGTTTTGAACTTCTACTGGTATTGGAATAATAAATATGAAACATTTTCCACTTCATTTCTCTATACTTTTCTTTTAGAAATCAAGCCCCCAAACGTAGTTTGTTGGTATTTGTGGTCTCTATTTGAAAAAGGAAATGAAAATGAAGTGAAAATTTTTCAATTTTATTAAACAAATATCAAGATCAAAGATCGAATTGAATTGCAATAGAAATCAATAGGTTTCTCAACAATCTTTACATAGTTTCAATGACCTTAGATTAACATGTTTTTACCAAGTGACTATTGATCTTGCAATAAAAAATTTTGTTGCAAATGAATGAAGTTTTAAAAAAAAAATCGAAAAAAAAAACAAAAATGTGTAAAAATGTTGAAGAAATGATTTCAATTTTGAAAATTTCCAAAATAAAATTTTTCTTCTAATATCTATGAAAACCCTTTTAACACGTGTACTATATCATTACAACTGTGCCACTTTGACTGAAAAATAGTTTAGATAACAATAAACTTGTTAGAGAATTCTGAATTTACATTAATACCATGTAGTAAACAATAGTGAAAATATCTAAATTTTATTTAGTTAATATTTTTACTTAATATACACCTTTTTTTTTGTTTTGAATTTTTTAGGAAAATAATCTTGTTTCTTAAAGATCTATACTATTTTTCAAAAATTTTGACTTACTTTATAATTTTAATGGGGTTGTTTTGTTGGTTTATTCTATTATTCTTAACAAAAAAATATTTTCTAATTTTTAGATCAGAAATATATTTTCTGATTTTGCAGATTTTAGTTTTGCTTTTTCGAATTTTTGTTTTTATTTTGTTTTTCTTTTTCTTTTTTTTTTTCTTTTCTTTTTTTTTTTTTTTTTAAAAAAAAAAGATCATGTATGTGGAAAAAAAAAAAGAGATCTTAGAAAAGACCAATAATCACTAAAAAAATTGTGACTATGTAATGTCTTTTAAAATGGATTTAATTATTCTCAAAAAAACTTCTGTTCAACTTTTTTTTCAGTGAAAGTTCAGTAATAAAAAATCCGTAATGCTCATTTCAAAAATTGTGATTAACTTTTTTTTTGGTTTTTTGTTTTATTTTTATTTTTTTTAATTTTTAATATATCAGGCTTTTATATATTTGGAATAACTTAAAAGTGAATTAAAAACCAGATTTAGTTCTTAATTAATCTTGAATACTAAAGGATAATTTTTTTTTTTGTCAATTTATTATTTGAGGTGAGTCACAATATTTGAAAAAGAGTTTAGTTTTAGACGTGAAATACTGACAAAATAGATGATTCACTTGCTTGATATAATAGTATTGTTGAGATAGTCCTTTTTTGGTTAAAAAAAATATCAGAAATTATTAAAAAGATTTATTAGATTTTTATTATTAAATAAACAAAGAAAAAAACAAAAAAATAATAATTTTTTTTCGAGATATATATTTATATGTATTTATTTATCTTCAATTAGGAGTAAATAATTTTTTTAGTGGAAAAAGCATGATTTAATTGATTTTTTGGGTTATTAAATAATTCGTAATATTTCTTTATATCGTTTTACCAAAAATGATTTTATATGGGTAAATGAATTTCAAAGTATTATCAAAAACCAAAGAAAAAAATCAAAAAGATAGCTTAAAGTTGTGGTAAACTTTAATGATTTATTGTGTATTCCCTGAATTGAAAAAAAGTATTTTCACATATATCAAGACAATTTAACAAACACACACACAAAATACAATATAAAATAAACTAAAAAAAAAAAAAAATACTAAATTAATTTATCAATTACAGATTAGAATAGTATATATATATATAAATATATAACTTTATTTCATTCAAAATGACTCATTATTTTTTTCAAATATCCATAATTTTTTTAAAAATGACCTTTGAATTAAATCAAAAAATAAGTAAACACCATTTCAAAAATTGTAACTTGACTGAAATAATAAATAGAAAATAAATAATTAGATCCTTTTATATTCAATATACAACTAATAAAAAATCTAATCAATATTTCACTTTAAAGTCATCATAAATATTTTAAAAACCTGTAATTTTATAAATGAAAAAAAAATAAAACCAAATAATTAATAAAAAAGCGAATCACAATTTTTGAAAAGAGCATTACAGATTTTTTATTACTGAGTTTTCACTGAAAAAAGTTGAAAAGAAGTTTTTTTGAGAATAATTAAATTAATTTTCAAAGAAATTGTATAATCTCAAATTTTCTTAGTGATTATTGGTATTTTCGAAGATTTTTTCAATTTTTTTCCACATCCTTGATCTTTTGCACATTAAAAAAATGATAAAAAAAAGAAAAAAGAAAAGAAAAAAAAGACAAAAAAAAGAAAAAAATTTGAAAAAACAAAATAAAAATTTCACAAAATTAGAAAAAATGGTTGTAATTTCAAATTTTGAAAATATTGATTTGATAAAAAGATGAGAATAAATGCTCCAAAGAACCTATATAAACTTATAAAGCATATCCAAATTTTTGAAAAATTAACTACATTTCACTCAAAGGGGCCCAGCCAAAAATGAAAAAGTTACTTTATTTTTAAGAATCAACCAAACTTAGATTGTTTAGAAATACGAGAAATAATAAACTTCATATAAGAGTCAATAATTATAAAAGAAAACCCTGAAAAAACCATAAATTTCAAAAAAAAAAATGTTAAAAAATTTTTTGGGCCCCTTTCATTGGAACGTCTTGTAAAAAAATTCTCAATTTGTTTAGGAAATTAAAATTGTTGATAATAATATTTTTTAAGTGTAAATTAATGGATTTTAAAATAAAATACAAAACATAACTTTTCTTAATGTTTATTTGGTTTTCCAAACATTTTTTTTTTCAAAGTTAATTTTTAAAAAAAAAAAAATAAAAAAGAAAAAAAAAAAAAAAAAAAAAAAAAAAAAAAAGCAAAAAGCAAAAACAAATAAAAAAAAATTTTACAAAATGAGAAAAAATGATTTTGATCCAAAAATTGAAAATTTTAGTTGGATAAGAGTAATAAATTAAACTCATAGAATGTCTTCCATTTCTTCAATAAAACTGGGCTCCTTTGACTGAAAAAGAGTTTAGTTTATATACATATACATATATACATATACTTATATATATATATATATATATTGATAAAAAGGGTTTATTAGAAAAATTATATTCACTGAAGAGTGTCATAAAACACTGGGGTTATTTTAAATCGGGAAAGGTGAATTTTGGAAAATCAAACGGGGTTTTGTTCAATATTTTCTAATTTTTATTTTTTTTTTTTTTGTTTTCAGCCAATCTAATAAGTTTTGTAATCAAAAGAAAACTTCAGAGGATAAAAAGTTTTTATTTAATTCTAAAAAGAAAAATTGAAAATAAACTATTTTTCAGTCAAAGGGACCCAGTTTTAATAGGTAAAACATATGTGTTTAAAGGGTTTGCATAGATATTAGAAGAAAAATTTTATTTTGGAAATTTTCAAAATTGAAATCATTTTTTCACATTTTTACATATTTTTGTTTTTTTTTTTTGATTTTTTTTTTAAAACGTCATTCAATTGCAAAAAATTTTTTATTGCAAGATCAATAGTCATTTTGTAAAAATGAGTTATTCTAATGTCATTGAAATCATGTAAAGATTGTTGAGAAACCTATTGATTTCTATTGTAATTCAATTCGATCTTTGATCTTGATATTTGTTTAATAAATGTGAAAAATTTTCACTTCATTTTCATTTCCTTTTTCAAATAGAGAACACAAATACCAACAAACTTCGTTTGGGACTTAATTTCTAAAAGAAAAGTATGGAAAATGAAGTGAAAAATGTTTCATATTTATTATTCAAATACCATTAGAAGGTCAAAACAAACATTCTTGTTTTTCTCAATATCCCCTTAGAATTTGAGTTTTTCAATTTTTAAGAAAATTTATTGATTAATTAGTTTTCTTTCAGACATATATCAACAATTCTTTGATCTATATTATTCTCTTTATTTCTTATTTGTTCTTCAAAGGTTAATTATATAAAATAATTGATATTTGAAAAAAACGTTGGGTCCCTTTGACTGAAGCAGTGTTTATATAATATTTTTTAAGAAAATATTATATTTAATTAAAAGATACTATTTAATTTCTAAATTTTCCAAGAATAAATTGTCGATTTAATACCTTTTCTATTTATGTCTTAAATTTGAAAAAAAAAAAAAAAAAAAAAAAACCTACATGAGTGCTGTGGAGCTTATCACAACCTGTAAAGTTCTTATTTTTTATACTTTTAAAATATTTGGTAAAATCTTTGATTTTGCTTTATTTCTTTTTATTTTGGAAAATATAAAAGTAGTTTTTTTTTTTTTGAAACCTGTTTTCTTTAAAAAATCTATCTATTCTTGAAATAAAAACAAAAATTAAAAAAAATCCAAATGCTTTTTTGACAGTACCCAAAAGAATTGAGTAAAGATAAATATTTTACTCTATTCTTTTTTATTCTTGAAAAATTAATGACAGAGTACCCACCTGTGAATCTTTATCTATTATTATGTAATATTTTTTGTGTATTTATAATTTTTATATTTATACTTTTCATCGAGATTTTTTCTTTTTTCTAATGGATCCTTTCCCAAAATAAATAATTAACAAAAAATAGATTTTTTCTTTGGTTGAGTTTTTGTTTAATAAAATATTTTAACCTTTTCTATATTATCATTATTTATTTTTAGGATAAAAAGTGTACAATTTTTGTTTGGTTGGTTAATCATTTCTAGAGAACTGATTGATTATAAAAAGTAAAAAAGAAAAAAAATATAGTTTATTTGGGACTTTATTATTTATTTTTTTAGGTTTTTATTTTATAATGGTTTTTGTTTTTTATTTTGAGGAAAGAATTTAAAAGAATTATGATTATTTATTTGTATCTTTAACGAAAAGAAAAAGAAAAAAAAAAAAGATTTTATTTTAATTTTTAATTTATAAATTTTGGAAAAATACATTGGAATTTCCTTACCAAACGTATAAAATAAAAATAAAAAACGAAAAATTCAAAATAAAAATATTATTATTATTTTTTTTTGTTGTTGTATTTTGTAAGTTTCTTCTAAGAATTACATGTCGATTGTATACTCTTGATCTATTAACTTCTGTTGTAGTAATTTGGTCTTTTAAAAATCCGAGATCTTTTTTCAAGATTTCTAAAGTTTTTTTTGCACTTGATAAATTTTTAAGAATTACTTGTTCTGCTTCGTCAAGAGGATATTCCATCATAACATTTGCCTAATAATTTAATAATTGAAAGAATTTTAATATAAATATAATGTTATAAAAAAAATGTACATTTGAGTTAGTTTTGTTGGTTACGAAAAATTATATAGATCACATAAATAGATATGTGTGTGTGTGTGTGTGTGTGTATGTGTGTCAAAGAATGTTAGCAAAATATTAATTTGTAATAGGTAAATTAAGAAAAACTAAAGAAACCTCAAAATTACGATTTTGTTATTTGATAATTTCAAAAAAAATTCTTAAAAATTGAAAATTTTTCTGCTCGAGCTATTTTAAAAAAGTGAGTAACTTTTTTTTTTTTTTATGAAATTATTCAATTTAAACTTTTTTAAATTTTTTCAATTTTAATAAAGTGTAAACATTTTTTTAAAAAAAAGTGCTTTTCTTCCCACTCCAACCTCTCCCTCGCTTTTAAAGGCAGAGTTCTCGCTTTTTTAAAATAGGGTGCTTTTCTTCACACTTCAACCTCTCCCTCGCTTTTAAAGGTTGAGTTCTCACTATTCTAAAATAGAAAATTTCAAAAAGTTTTTATTCGAAAAACTACTCACTTTTTGAAAACAACAAACTTTCAAAGAGTTTTAAAAAAGTGCTCACTTTTTTTAAAATGGCTGTGTGTTCTTGTGACATTATTTTGAATTTATTTCCCAATTTAATGAATATTCCTTTTTCTTTTTTCTTATTTCTTTTTTGTTTTCATTTACAATTACCATTTTGAAAAAAATTTGGTTCATTAAAAAAAATTGGGTTAATGGTGGAATAATTAATTTCAAACCAGGAGAGCTAATGCATTTAAATGAGAAAATATTCATTTAGTAAAAAGTTAAAATTTTGACTTTATGGCTACAACCCCTTAAATCCCTTTTCCAAAAACTGTACTATAAAAAACAGTTTACCAATTGTGATCACTTTTGGTTTAGTTACTCATAGGTTTGTGTATTAAAAAGGATTAAAAATAAAAACTATCAAACAATCAAAATTAAAAGAAAGCAAAACAATTTCGAGAGATCTGAGAATAAAAAAAAAGAAAAAACATAAAATAAAAAGAAGCAACTTACACCAAGCCACAAACAGACGTTTTGGCACTTTTCAATTTCAGCATTAACAAACAAATTATTGGAGATCTTAAAGCGAGTGTCAAGTGATCCGCCTTTTTCATTTTTTAGTTTGAGGAAATTAATCATCTCAATATTTTCTTCGAGTTTTGGAATTTTTTGCTTCACACGTATTTGTTGTCTTAAGAGGTTGTTTTCCATAAATTTATACTTACTATTTGAAATTTTAGTGTTGGTTGTTTTGTTTTTTATTGTTTTATTATTATTTAAAAGAGTAAAAAAAAAAAAAAAAAAGATAAAAACAAACAATTATAAAAAGATAAAAAAAAAAAACAATAAGCACAAAAAAAGAAAAGAAACAATAAACAGTCAAACAATGGAAGAAAAGAATTAAGAGTTAAAAAGAGAAAAACAAACGAATAAATTGTTTCAAGGTTTTTGAGCATTACAGAAGCTTCTTGTGGGGTTTTAATTAAAGTTTTTATTTTTTCCTAATTAATTGTAAAAAAAGAAAGAGATTCAGATGTTGTTTTTTGGTGTTGTTATTGGTAACAAAAAAATACGATTGTTTTTTTTTAGGTTGTTGTTGGATGGGTCAATTTTTTTGTTTCTTTTCTTTTTGTATTTTTAAAAGAAAAAAGGAATTAGTTTTTTTTTTTACAAGAAATTTGGCTTTTGGTATTCCACGATGTTCTTCGTTTTGTTTTTCTTGATTTTCTATGACTTGAAAAATATTTTGATTTACTGTTTTTTTTGTTGTCATTTTTGGTACTAAAATAAGGGAGTGTTTAAATGTAAAAAAATGGATAATCAAAAGATTATTTAGTTAACTAAATAGAGATAAAAATACCAAAGAAACGTTTTGATCTGAAATTTTAATGAATAGTTTGATTATTATTAAAAGTTTTTTTGGGATGAAAAACGAAAATTATGATTTTTTATTTCTCTGATAATATGAAATTTAAGGTGATTTTTCACTTTTTTCTGTACTATTCTATTTTTTGTACCAAAAAGATTAAATTATCCCTTAATTGTGCTTATCACAATTCTGGCCATAGTACTTATCCATTACGAGGTTATATGTGATACTATTTTGAAGGGTTGATCTTGGATTATATTTCCATCAATCCTTACAAATAATTAAACATTGTAAAGACAAATTCAAATATTGATATTAGAATTATAAATGGGGAATAATTTTCACTTTATTTTCGATTACCTTTTTCCAATGAAGACACAATATAGAACCCACTTCTTTAAAAACTCTTTTTGGAAAAGAAAAAATGAAAAAATAAAAGAAAATGTAGACACATTTAGAATTCATTTAACAGTAATCAAATTTGTATTAATCTCTTAAACAGGTATATAATTCATACTAGCACGTTATTTAATTTGAAAAAAAACAATTAAAATTGTTGTTTCATTATTTCAAAAAAAAAAAAAAAAAGTATACAACAAATAATTAATGGGTTAAATATTAATCAATCAATTATTATTATCCAATAAAAAAAAAAATATTATCTTTTGTCAAAATAATATAGTGAAATATTAATTTTTCGAATATATATTTAGATGAAAGAATATTAAATTGAAATACATTGTATTAAATTTTTAGTTTAAATTTTAATATAAGTTCAAAAAATCGGATTTAGGTTAAAAAAAAAAGATTTAAAAGACTAATACTTTTCTTTTTCTTTGTTTAGCTCTGTGAAAATTTTTAACATTATTTTCATAAAGTAAATAATGAAAAAAAAAAAAAAAAATAGTTAAAAAAATATCAATATATCTTTTAAAAATTTATTAAATTAAAAAAATAAAAAGTAAAAAAATTGGAAAAGGGGGAACATACGAAAAACCCCTTTAGATTTTTATTGTTAAATGTAAGACAAATGTGATATTCTCGATGTTTTCTTGGCTATATTTTTACAAATATATTGTTCATTTTTTATGCTGGTCGTTCAAATATTCCAAATAATTACAATTTTTTCTGTCACCAGTCGATACTTTTGAAAACAACTTGTATTTTTTTTATTATTATTTTCCAACACAAAAACTGAATATATATTTTTATAATCAGATATTTGTATGTTTACTTAAAAGAAAATAACGGTTAGTAATTAGAACCCAGTAAAAAAAAACATACATGGTGCTAATAGATGATTTCTCTTATATTGAGAAAGAAAACTTGAAATTAAAAAGAAATCATCTAATTTTCCCAAGTGTAAGTAAGGCAACATCCCTTAACTGTAAATTTTCAATAATATATCAAAAAGAAAAAAAAATATCACTGTAATGGTTGAAATTAATACATATTTAAAAGTGAAATATGATGAATTCAGAATTATAAACAAATTTCCAGAGTTCGCATTTTGATTCTTTTTTGAAAACTCAAATAATACTTTTTTTTATATTTCTAAAATTCAAATGATTTTTTTTTCTTTAAATAATAAGTCTCAAATTAATTCTTATTTAAATTCAGTTTTTTAAGGGATCGAATAATTCTCAAAAAACATTAATATAATTTTTTTTTTTTTTCAAATGGAATTTGACCTTTCTCAAAAAAAATATAAATATTTGAGGTTTTTTCTTCTTCTGATTCTATTTTTGATTATTTTTTAGTTAATCCTGAACTTTTTAAGTTTATATCTGATAAGAAAATTATTTTACTTTGGAATTGAATCAAAATAATCTGTTTTTTTTTTTAAGAGTTTAGTTACCAAATAAAATTAATGTTTTGGTTTAGTGAATCCAAAATATTAATTTTAATTATTTTTTAATTTATTGTCAAAAAACTAAGTGTTTTCAACTTAGTTTAGTAAAGAGAGAATTGTAAAATGACTAAATTTGTGAATTTTAAAGTTTTTGAAAAAATATACTTCGAAGGGACTTTAAAAAGTGATAATGTTAATGATAATTGATTCCACTGGAATCTTTTAAATATTAGGATTCCAAAATTTAATTTTTGAGATTCAAAAAATTTCAAAAATGGAATCGTTTTAGGAGCACTGTATATTCCCCATACAGTCAGTTCCACTTTTAAGACACAAACTATCAACAAAATTTAAGGGACAAAAAAATCTCAAATTAAGGCACAAAATTTGTAATTTTTTTTTATTACAATTTATTTTACTAGAATCTGAATTTTGTGCCTTAATTTGGGATTTTTATTGTGCCTTAAATTTGGTTGAAAGTTTGTGCCTTAAAAGTGGAACTGACTGTAATAAAAAAGTTTTTATATAACATGTTATAAACGTGTTGTAAAGAAGTTATAAACGTTTAAAATGTTAAAAAAAATATATACTACCCACTTTCATCGCATAAAATGTGTTATAAAATGTTTTATTAAATTTTCAAGATGTTATAAACCTATTATAAGAATATTTTTTAGAAAAAAATATTGAAAAAATCTTCATGTAAAGGAAATAATGTTATAAAAATGTTAGATAGATGTCATAAAATCCATTCTTCATTAGGGTTGTGGGAAGAAAATAATTAATTTTGATTACTTCATAAGTGTTTAAAAAAGATATAAAAAGGGTGAAAAAGTAAGGATTACATCTAGAAAAATCAAATAATTGATTTCTGGATTATTGAAAGGGAAGATATAGATGAATTTATGTCAAAAATAAATATATAAGATATTTGTGACATTTCTATAAAATGTGAATTGATCAATACAATTTCAAGGTAAAATGTGGAACAAAGATACTAAAAGAAAATTATTTTGGTTCTATTATTATACATATAAATTTAGTTCAATTCCAATATCTATGAAAATTTGTTTATCTTTATTTTTTTTTAATAAAACTTTTTTTTCAATTTTTATTCTTTCTAATTTTGTTTTGTTTCTTATTTATTATTTATTCTATAATTCAACTTTATTTTAGAAATATAAATGACCTATAAAAAACTTTCAAGAGTTATTTGTATTGACTATAATTGTATTGATACACATTTTGAATCAGAATTTATGAATTAGTCAATTCTCTATGTCATGTTTAACATATAAAGTGTTTAACAACATTACTTGTTAAGAGTAAAACTGATGAAAAATAAAATGACTCTTAATAAAATCAATTTAACAATTAGAAGGTTTATTGGGATTTTCAAGAGTTGAATTTTTCTTTTTTATTTTAAAGATTATTTTTTTATTTTTCTCAATTTTTTATATAAAAAAAAATTATTACAGATAAAAAGAAAATGAATACAACTTCCTAAATAAAAATTCCTACATTTGAAAATATATAAAAATGATATTAACACCAATTGTAAATTTTCAACAAAAAAAAATAATTATAAAACCAAAAAAAAAAAAATTAAGAACAAAGCGGAAAAACATAAACAAAAAGAAATTGGATTAATCTGATATATCTTTGAAATAGTAAATATTGATAAAAAAAAGAAAATAAGTTATTTAATATCTAGATAATTACAAATTATTTTAATTCATAATCTTTAAATCAATGATTCCAGACTTTAATTTATAAAATGTAATTTTAGTATAAGGAAAATTAGATCGAAAGTTACATAATATAATAATAATAATAATAATAAATAAATAAATAAATAAATAAATTAAAAATTTTTTTTGAAAATCCGAAGTTATTTATCATTTTTTAGCTGAAAAAACTCAAAGAATTTCACGAAACTAATTTTAAAAATTACATTTCTAAAAAGTATTTAAGATTCATTTTTGAACTAAGAGAGAAAATTTTCATTCTGGTAATTTGATTTTAATAGTATTCTAATTCTTATAAAAATTTTTTTTTCAATTAAATAAAGGGTAGTAATACCTAATGAATTCCAAGTATACACTGTAAAAAGCTAAATACGTTATATTTTGAGTAATTAGGATATTTTAACAAAAAAAAATTGTTTTATTATGACAAATACTCTCCATATGGTCAAAGTGTCCATAAATTTGAAGAATAGTAATGAATTATTAGGAAATTATTTGAAATTTTCCTCCGCTAATTACAGTGTTTTCAAGGCTACCATATAAAAATTTAATTAAAACAAAATTGATTTTTCTATTCTTATTTTCCATTTTCAAAAAATTCTGAAATAAGAGTTATTATTAAAAAAAAAATACTAATTAATGAGCTATTATTCAACTTTTTGGCACATCAAAAATAAAAAATTCAAGATCCCATGAAACTTAAAAATTATTGGTCCAAAAGAGCTCAAAAAAATATCATTATTTTGTGATCCATAAAAATTTACCTTTTTTGAAAAATATTTTTTAGTACTTCAAGAATCTGCAAAAATTTTTTTTAATTTATTTAAAGAACCCTATATCTTGTTTATATGTTATTATGAACCTTTTGATAGGTTTTTTTCTTTCTACTATTAGCTATTATTTTTTATATGAGTTATATTTTTGAAATGGGTTAAAGTATAAAAAAAAAGGTTATTTACATCACAATACTGTCAAAATTTGAAATAATATGGAAAAAAAAAACTATTGTCAATTTTAAAAAGAGATCACAATTTTTATGCTATTTAAGGGATTAGCGTCTACCAAGGAGAAGCTTACGAACAAAATATGTTGTTATTGGGCTTAACAATATTACTGCTACATTGTTCAAAGGTTTCTAAAAAATCGATTAGTCAAGTAGTAATATTTGTCGATCTCATCAATTAAAAATGATCTATGTATTAGTAAAAAACTCAACAATTTCAGAATAAAATCTGCATTTGGCCATAAATTTAAAGGTTGAATTATCAATATTCAGACTCCAAAGTCACAAAATATCTAGCTTAAATTTGTGGCGAAATGTAGATTAGTTACTAAAAAAATCGTTTTTTTTTAAAAATTAAATAATTAACCAATAAATTTTTTTGACTAATTATTTCTCAAATCATCCAAATATATTGATGATACAAGTACCTTTATCAAAAGCAACAAAAATAATCGGTCTTTGGGCTTTTATGTTGATGATTATTGAGTTAGTCTTTGAAATTCAAAAATTAAAAAAATAGTTACTTTTGAAAGTTCTAAAGATGAATTATGTAAATACCAGAATACTGTTATTTTGGGTTTCTATTTTTAGATTTGGAAAAGGAATTAAAAAAAATTTTTTCAAAATGAAACTTTTTTTAATAGTGATCATTAGTAAAAAATATTATAATTTATTGTGCAATAAGATTTATAATAGATTTTTTAGAGCTATTTGAGCCATAGTGCACTAATACCATTTACACCCAATTACAACATACTTTAATGATTGGTAAATCTATGGTGACACTAATCCCTTAAGTTTTGTTTCAATAAAAAATTAAATTGATAATAATTGAAAAAATTACTAAAACATTTTTAAAAAAATTAACTATTCTATTTTCTCCTTTTCTCATAATCTCAACAAGTTAACCTTCAGAATTAGTTTATTTTAGATATACTATTTTTTAACGGGATTAGATGTAAACTCTGGACCCGAAGAAAAAAAACACAGATCTAATTATTGAAAAATAGATTTGAGGTTTTGTAAAAGGGTTTTTTAACCGCACTCGAACCCAATCATTTTTTAAATTAAAAAAACAGTTAAAAAAAACTCAAGATCATCACTCCTGAGTGAAAAGAGATGTTTTTCTCTTTTGGGTTTAATCAAAATTTTAAAAAGCTTTAATAAAAGCCGATTTAATTTCAAAAAATTTGAGATTTTAAAAAATAATATTCTTTACCTAATCAACAAAGGGTAATGAAGAATAAAGGCAAAACTCTTATGATATTAGAAACTTGTCCTACCAAAACTTTCAATAGTCTTCTACCACTGTTTAATCAAAGAATCAAAAATTGTTGCTTTTCAAAAACTAAAATCATTTTTTCTCTTTCAATCTTTTGGTACAAAATCAATTGTTTTTACAAACAAGAAACATGTCTTCAACACAACAAAACATTGAAAAACAAAACAACTCAAAACAAGATCAAACTAGCAATTTAAATGAAAACACTGAATCAACAATCCCCATTTGTGTTGAATGCAAATCAAACCCAACACATTTTTATTGCCCTGTGGAAAAATTGCATCTATGTTACGACTGTAATTTAAAATATCACCCAACTGAATTTATTTATAAAAAGCACCAAGTCCATTTTTTTGAGTTGGAAAGTAATCGTCCCCAAAGTTTTAAAATTTTATTCTTATTTTTTTCTTCTTTTACAATTTTTTGTAATTTTTCTTTTACATTATTTGTTTTTTGGAAAAAAAAAATTATTAAAAAAAAATACAAAGCCTGTTTTTTCTGTGTTTAACATACAAAATAATTCGAAGTGACAAAATTAAAATAATAACTGTTCCTTTCCAGGCAAAATAATTTGAAATTTGCTCAAAAGAATTATCACAAAGAAAGAGTGAAATGAACTGACAAAAATTTTTTATTGTTAAACCCGTTTGACAAGATCTCATGTTTTTTTTTTCATTTAATAGTGATGGTGAAACAATTTTTTAAGGATAGGGGTACCTAACATATTCGTGGTGTACAGCGCAAATACCTACCTTTTATTTTGGTTTCAGTAATTGTGATACTGAGAAATTCAAATAAGTGTCTGAAATTTTTTACTTCATTTTCCATTTTACAAATTTTTCCCTTAGATTTGGATAAAGCAGTTTATTGCTTTAAATCTGAAACAAACATTTAAAATTAGTTGATCTTTGAAATATTCCTACTAAAGAACTGTTTGAAAAGTTGAGTTGATTATAAAAATGGAAATTGAATAAAAAGTTTATTACATGTGTTTGAATTTATCAGTATACTGTTGTTCAAATAACCCGTGCAAACTTTTTGATCCCTTGTTTCAAAAGAAAAACTGAGTTTCTTTTTTCAAGAAAGCTTACAGATTAAAATGATCAAAGAAACCTCCAATAAACAATAAGTAAATCTGATATTGCTTTCTTAAAGTTCTGTTATGAAAAAAGGAAATTCTACAAATGAAGGATCAAATCTAAAATTTTTTCAAAAAATAGAGCCATATTTTTTGAAACCCTTTAGCAATAAAAAAACAGCAAAATTTTGAAACACTAAGAAGATTTTGTAAGAAAAGTATGAATAAAAAAAAAAATCATATTTTATAATAATTGAAAAATTACAAACAATTTTTTGACAATTTACATTCCTATTTTAATATTTTCTCAAAACTTCAAGGAGTTTACTTTCAAAATTAATTTGACTTTCGATATGATATTGTATAACTGAATTAGATGTTAGATCAGATAAGAAGAAAAAAAATCAACGGATTTTATTATTATTGAAGAAGTGTAAATTACACTCTAAATGTACTTTTACTTAAATTTCCTCAAAGGTAATTTAAGCATAAAATCATAGATTTCACAATTATTAATCAATGAAAATAATTTCAAACTGTCTTGGTGTAAATTTTGGTTCCATTGGGATTTATTTCTTTTAATTTGTTTTGCAATAGTAATCTATCAGTTTCATAGGAATGAAATACCCATAAAAAATTATCAATATTTTCTATCGTTTCCTTGTGTTAATATTTTAAACTTAAAGGAAAAATTTTATTTGAATTTTTTTTAATTACATAGTAATATCTATTTAAGCAATTGGTAAATGACCTAAATTTTAGAATTGTTGAACTTGATGGATAACTTAAATATCTTTGTGTTGTAAATAATGAATTTTGATTTTTTATTATTGTGAAATATTTTTTTAAAAGGGCCGTGGAGAAGTGTCTTCAAGTGCCGTCAAGTGTCTAGCTTTTTTTTAATTAAAAAAATTAAAAGAAAATTTAAGAGATTTTTCTCTATTCTTTTAAATTATGGAAACCCTAACAGCAGTTTTTCAACAATTTTTGAAATAAAAGACAATTTTTGAAATTTTCTTTTTATTTCTGGAATTAAAAAAACCTAATCGCGCTTTTCCAGGATTCAAAAGAATTCAATAATTCATCGTAATTATACGTATAGATTTCTTTTTTCAATTCGATTAAATCTTCTGGATTCCACTTGACTTTTATTATTTTTTCTTTGATTAAATTTTAATAATTTTCCCAGATAGGGTAGAGATAATTCTTTTTGTTTGTTTTTGAATTTGAATTTCTTTTTATTGATTGATATGATAAATTTTTCAATTTTAAATTCTGTTTTGTAAATAAGAATTGTATGTGTTTTTGTTTATTTTTGATATTTTAGTAATGCCAAAATTAATTCAAGTATTTAAATAATTAAAAGTTTTTATTTAATAATTAAAAATTTCTAATTCATATGTTAATTGAAATTAATAGAAGGGGCTTTAAATAATCAAATTTTTAAATTACTGGGAAGAGAATTGTTCTGTAAAATAATTGTCTGCAGTTGTTATATGTTTCTTGAGATTTTTTCAAATTATAAACTATATGTGAGACTTTATTCAAATAAATACCTAAATATTTAATTTTTAGAAAATCTTTTGAAATAACTGTTTTATCATTATTAGGTTTTAAATACTAATTGAATAATAATTTCATAGATACTGAATTTAATTTTTGATTTTTTTTTGATTTATCTTCCCTTTTATAATCAAAATTGAATCATATGAAAACATTTTGGCAATGTTCTATTAGTATGATTTTTAATAAAAGAAAATTGGAAATTAGAGCAAATAAAATTGGTGATAAAATATCTTCTTATCATATATTAAGTCCTTCTCCTTGATAATATTTTTGTAAAAAAGTTTTGATAATTTTGTTTTTGACTAATTTTTTTTATTGTTTTTCTAACAAATTTGAAAATTAATTGAATCAAAACATTTTTCTATATCAATCATTATAATATATGCATTATCATTTTTTCTTTCATTATTTGATTTTATCTGATTATAAGTATTTAAGAAATTTAAAACTGCAATTCGAGTATCATATTGTTTTCGAAATCCAAACTGAAATTTATGAATAAAAATTCAACACAAGGTTCAATTAGTTTATATAACATTTTTAAAAATAATCTTGGTAAACTTTGATTACTATAAATATATCTATAATTTAAAACTACCCCCTCATTTCCTTTTTTATGTATAAATAAAATTGATCTTTTTTTGATCACTTGAATATTATTCTTGTTAGGATTAATTAATCTATTATCAAGTATTTTTTGAATTAATAATAGGATATTTTTTATAATTTTTATTTTAAATTGGATTGTAATCAGTATTATTTTCATCGCTATCAATAATATTTTTTCAAAATCACAATTTTTTGAAATCCTTTAAACTTGTTTATTTTTTAAATTTTTAATAGTATTTTTAATATTTTGAATTGGAAAAAAAATATTTATTTTAAAATATTTCAAATATTTTTATTTTCAAGTTTTTAATGTATAGTAGGGAAAAAAATACCTGTACATGAAAATAATACCTAACAAGATTTTTAATTGTGAATATTAGGAAAATTGTTGTGTAATTTCATTTATTTACAATCAAATCCTTATTATAAATAACCAATTTTTTTATGAGATTATTAATAAACCTACCTAAAGTTCATCAAAGTAAGGTGTCTCTAGAATACTCGAGTAATTGTTTGATAGTAGAAGTAGATCGCCTTTTTTTGAAAAACAATCGAGTTTTATAGAGATTTACTAGAGTTTGGAAAATGATAATTTTTATTCTTGTTTTTTGATTGATTGAATGGTGTTTTGAACAAGTGTGATTTCATTAATCATCATTCTAATAAGTGGGTGAGTTATAATTTAAAAAGTTTGATTCTTAAAAAAAGGATTTGATTGTAAATAAATGAAATTACACAAAAATTTTCCTAATATTCACAATTAAAAATCTTGTCAAGTATTATTTTCATGTCCGGTATTTTTTTCAGTACTTTAATCTAAAATCTTTTGACTTAGTTCAATTGAGTTTTTGTTTAATACTACCAAAATACTTTCATCATATTTTATTATTTAAAATCATTTTTATTTTTTTTAAAGCTTATTGAATTAATTTTTTTAAAAAAAAAATTTTCTTTTTTTTTTTTTTTTATGATTGAAGAAGTGTAAATTACACTCTAGTTGCGCTTATACTTAAATTTCCTTTCATAAATTTAAGCGTAAAATCATATATTTCACGATTATTAACCAATGAAAATTATAATAAACTGTTATGGTTTAAAATTAATTCATAGAGGTTTTTTTCATTTAATTTATTCAGAAATATTAATCTATTATTTTCATAGGAAGGACCTACCCACAAAAAAATGATCAATATTTTCTATAACTTCCTTTTTGTTTGTATTTTAAACATAAAGGACAAAATTTATTTGAATTTTTATTAATTACATAGTAATATCTGTTTAAGCAATTGGTAAATGTCCTAAATTTTAGGATTGTTGAACTTGATGGATAGCTTAGATATTTTTGAGTTGTAAATAATGAATTTTGGTTTCTTAATATTGTGAAGTATTTTTTTCACTTTCCAGCTCTTGGAATTCAATAATTCATTATATGTGTATTTATAGATTTCCTTTTTTAATTCAATTATATCTTTTGAGTTCCAGTTAATTTTATTGTTGGTTCGTTGATTAAATTTTATTAATTTTTCTAAAAAAGGAAGTGATAAATTTTTTAATTTTTTTTTAAATTTGAATTTTTTTTTATTTACTGAAATTACCATATTTTCAATTTTAAATTCTGTTTTATAAATAAGAATTGGTGTATTTTGTTTATTTTTGATATTTTAGTAATGCCAAAATTAATTCAAGTATTTAAATAATTAAAAGTTTTTATTTCATAATTAAAAATTTCTAATCCATATGTTAATTGACTTAATATAAAAGATTTAAATAATCTGATTTTCAAATTATTATTGAGGGAATTGTTATTAAATAATTGTTTACAGTTATTAAATGTTTCTTTAGCTTTTTTTAAATTATAAACTATATGTGAAATTTTATCCAAATAGATTCCTAAATATTTAATCTTTTTTAAATCTTTTGAAATAACTGTTTTTTCTTTATTTGGTTTCAATCCAAATTGAATTATAATTTCATAAATTGAATTTAATTTTTGATTTAAATGATGTTTATCCCCTTTTATAATTAAGATTAAATCATCTGCAAACATTTGACAATGGTCTGTTAAAGATCAATCAGCTTTAATAAAAGAAAATGTGAAATTAGAGCAAATAAAATAGGCGACAATGGGTCTCCTTGAAATATACCTAGCCCTTCTCCTTGATAATATTTTATTAAAAAATTTTGAATAATTTTATTTAAAATAAATTTTTTTATTGTTTTTCTAATTATTTTAAAACTGATTGAATCAAAAAATTTTGCTATATCAATCATTATAATATAAGTTTTATTATTTTCATTTTCATTATTTGATTTTATATTATTATAAGTATTTAAGAAATTTAAAACTGCAATTCGAGTATCATATTGTTTTCGAAATCCAAACTGTGATTTGTGAATAAATTCCAAACAAGGTTCAATTAGTTTATATAACATTTTAAGAAATAATCTTGGTAAACTTTGATTAATTGAAATTGGTCGATAATTCAAAGCTACCCCCCTCATTTCCTTTTTTATGTATAAATAAAATTGATCTTTTTTAATATATTCAATATTTTTATCATTAGGATTAAATAGCCAATTATTAAATATATTATGAATTGCAATTAAATATTTATCATAATTTTTATTTTCAATTTGTTCAAGATTTGAAATGATTTCATCATTACAAATATATTTTAAATTCTCAATTTTTTGAAATCCTTTAACTGATTTATTTTTTAAATTTTTGATTGTGTTTTTAATATTTTCAATTGGAAAAAAATTATCAATTTTAAAATTTTTAAATTTTTAATTTTTAAATTTTTTATATAATTTAAAATATTTTTACTTGGTTCAATTGAATTGTTTTTTAATATAACCAAAATATTCATCAATCATGTTTTGATTATTTAAAATCATTTTCATTTTTTTAGACCTTATATAATTAATTTTTTTCCAAAAATTTTTGTTTTCCATATATTTTAAGTTTATTTCATCAATAAATTTATTCCAAGCTTCTTTTTTTATTTTTTTGATTCGATTAATTAAATTTGGGTTAGACAAAATATTTTTAATTAATGGAGAAAAAAAATTTTCTTTTTGATAAAATTCTCATTTTATTTCATCAATAAAAAATATGAAAAATTATTCAATAACAAATTGAATCCAAAAAAAAATAATAAAATCCACAATTTATTTTTTACAAAGAAATAAAAATAATTTAAATAAAAACGTTGATTTTGTTTACAACAAAAATTATTATATTTTTGATATTATTTATATTTCTTATATTATCCATGTCTCTTATGTTTCTATTTTTCCTAAATTGTCTTATTTACTTTTTATTATAATTTTTTTTTTTTTTTTATATCTCTAATTTTTTCAATAATAATCTAGATCAAAGAAATCAATTATGTAAATTGCATCATGAAAAATGCACAAAATATTGTAAAGTACATGATAAATTAATTTGTTCCACTTGTGAAACGGCCACTTGTTCCACGCATCAAAATAGTCTTCTTACATTTGAACAGGCAACAGAAGAATTTTTTTCTTTTATGAGAAAATCTTATGAAGAAATTAATATCTTAAAAATGCAATCAAATCAAAACCAAAAGGCTTACCATTTAAAAATGCAAAATATGCTTGAAGAAATGTCAAAATTTAAATCCATAATAAAAAAAAATAAATTATTATTAATTTCTGAAATTGAGAATACATATTCATTTTTTATACAATTGATAAATAAATTTAGTTTTCTTATCTCAAATAAACTTGGTAAAAGTATTTTCTTTGATAGCAACCTTATTAATCAAACAAATTTGACGTTAATCAATTTTAAAAAAATGAAGGATTCAATCCTAAAAAATAATTTTAAAGATATTGTTTATTATTGGTTAAAAATAATGAAAAATCAAAAAGAATTAAATCCATTATTGTCATCAATTAGAGTAAAATTTTCTTTTTTCTTTGTTATAAATCTATTTTTATTTTGAATTTTTAATTTACATTCTCCTTTTCTTTTTCATTTATTATTTTCTTCTTCTTTTTGCTGATTATCTTCATTTTCTATTTCCTTTTCTTTTACTTTATTGTCGGGTTTTTTTTTATTTTTTTCTTCTTTCTTTTTCATTTTCTTTATTTTATCTCAATGTTTTAACTTTCTTTTCTATTTTGTTCTATAATTTAATTTTATATAAAGAATCAAATACAATTAAAAAATACAAAGATGTATTTAAATAATCATAATATAAATTATTCAGAATTCTTAATTAATAAAAAAATTCAAATAAAATTGAAATTTTTAAAGAGGAAATCATTTCAAAAAATTAAATCTTTGTTGGAATCGGGGTTAAGAATACAATTAAAAACTCCAAACAAAGAAACTATACAGATCTTGAATAATTTCGTTTTAATGGATCAGAAGCAAATAAATGAGGATTTAGACTCAGATTCAGATACAGATTTTAACATTGATTATGATCCAAATTTTGATTTTTTTTTAACCTTTGATTCCAAAGATGATAATATAGATGAAGAGATAAAGGGAAAGGAAGAGAAAGTGGATGAAAAAGAATCTGAAATTGAAAAGGAAGAAATTGAAAAAGAAGAAATTGAAAAAGAAGGAATACAAAAAGATAATGAACAAAAACCCGTAGAAAATAAAGAAATGGAAGAAAAGGAAATAGAGAATCAAGATAATCAGCAAAAGGAAGAAGAAAATAAAAATGAAAAAGAGAAAGAGAAAGAAATTAATGAACAAAAAGATAATGAACAAAAACCCCAAGAAAATAAAGAAATGGAAGAAAAAAAAATTGAAAATCAAGATAATCATCAAAAAGGTGGAAAAAATCAAGAAAAAGAATCTGAAATTGAAAAAGAAGGAATACAAAAATATAATGAACAAAAAGATAATGAACAAAAGCCTGAAGAAAATAAAGAAAATGAAGAAAATGAAAATAAAGAAGAAAATGACAATAAAGAAGAAGAAAATAAAAATGAAACCCAAAGCAATAAAGTAAAAGAAAAGGAAATAGAAAATGAAGATAATCAGCAAAAAGAAGAAAAAAAGCAAGAAATTGAAAAAGAAATTGAAAGGGAAAAAAAAAAGGAGGTGGAAAATGAAGAAGTTGAAAAAAATCAAGAAGAGAAAGAAAATGTGAAGGGGAAGGATGAAGACAAGGTGGAAGAGGAAGAGAAGGAGAAGGTGGAAGAGGAAGAGAAGGAGAAGGAGAAGGAGAAGGAGAAAGAGGAAGAGGAAGAGAAAGAGAAAGAGAAAGAGAAAGAGAAAGAAGGAAAAACTCTTAAAAATATAGAATCAAAATCAGAGAAAGACTCAGAAAAGGATTCAAGATCTGAATCTGAATCAGGATCGGATCAAGTTCTTGTTTCAGAAATGCCCAAAAATCAACTAGATTTTGATGAAAATATTGAAATTTATACTTTAGATTTCAACCCAAAAGTAGTTGGTAATTATGAAATTGTTTCGATTATTCTTGGTAATGAGATAAAGAAACTCAATAAAAGATTCAAAATTGTCGACAAATTTGAAGAATTTGATGAAAATTCCAAATGGGAAAGTAAATATTATGAATTAACGTTATTTAATCAAAATAGAGGGATCCAAGGGAAGTGGGGCAAAATGGGTGGTGGAAAAATATATACTGAAGGCTTCCATGAAATCAAATTTAAAATCAACAATTTTGCGATGGAAAACTCTTGGTCGGAATCAGAAATTTGTATTGGATTAATTGATTATGAAAAAAAAGATGAATTTTTTGAAAAATATCAATCCTGGGATCGAACCTTTTCGTTTGAAACCCGGTGGAATTCAAATAATTCTGGCAAATTTGAAAGTAAAATAGTCAAATACGATCAACAGTTTGTTGAACAAAAATATGGCTCCCCATTTAAAACTGGTGATTACGTTTCAATTTATCTTGATATGTTTCAAAAAAATGTTTCCTTTGGTATAAATAATCAAAATTTTGGTATTGCTTGGGGAAATATCCCGGAAAGGGTCTGCTTTTTTATAAGCTTTTATTCTTTAGATTTGGAAGAAAATTTTGAAATATCTTTAATTTAAATGCTCTAAAAATATATCGAATTATTTTTTAATAATAAATAGGGTAATTTTAAAAAAAAAAAAAAAACGAAAAAGAAACAAATACAATATTCATATTTTTTATTTTTTTTACTCTTTTTACTTTTTCCAAATTCCCTTTTACAAGTTTTTTGGCCACTACAGTTTTGGTGTTTGGGTAAGATAAAGGAATAAAAAATAATTATAAAAATTTGTAAACTTGTTCATGATTAGATTTTAAATAAATTGGGCTTGTATGATAAGAACATAAGCAAAATGAACTGCACTAAATTGATCTTTTTCATCCAATCTGTCCAGTTGATACTTGGACTGGATTAATACTGTCTGGTTGGTCTCTTGTATATGGATTTTTTGAAAATAAGATTCGAGAAACAGCAAAGAAAATAAAAATACAAAGCAAAACAAATAAAAAAAAATTTGGTTCTTTAAAAAAAGCTAGAAGTTTGTAGTGATGTATCTTTTCTATAAATATTCAATTTAAAGATCAATAAAGTAACATATTTCATTTAATCTATGGCTGGTTAAATATTTAGACCTCTTTATTATAACAAATTAGGGTGGTGATCCAGAAATTTTCAACATAAAAGTAAACAACTAACAGCTCATTCAACACTTGGGGTACAAAAAAATACTTTTCAAAAAATTTAACTTTTTTTTTGTTATTTTTTTTTTAATCTCTTTTGTTTCGAAATTTACGAGATCACAATAGAATATTTTCTGACGAATATGAAACTACATGCTATAAGAAAAAAATTAATTAAAATTAAAGTCGAAATAGCAATTCATCCAACTCAACAGAACATATATCCACTCAGTACTACTATTATTTTTATATCTTAATTTTTTTTTTCTACTCGTCATTTTTATTCCTTTTTTTATTCTCTTTTCCCATAAAACTAAATTGAGTTTAAAATACTTCTAATTACTTTAATTAAAAGGTTTTTTTGACTAGTCTTTGGATTAGGATTATCAACTTTATTTACCTCAAAACTCTCTCTTTAACAGATCAAGAGTCCTTGAGCACTTAATCTTTACGAATAATAATATTAATCTTTTTTTTCAGACTTTTCTTTAAATTTTTTTATATTTATTTAGAAACACAATTTTTTTTTCAATTTGTTTATAAAGATAAAAGTTACTTGATTAATTCTCTTATTATATTATAGATATTATAAAAAACTCTAAATATATTTCTGATTTCAGAAAATTTGACTTTTTTTATTGAATATTCCTCTTCATTGATATAATAAAAAATAATCATTTTTTTTTTAATTTAAATATTACCACAGTGCAAAAACTTTAAAGGATCTTGAATTGTTAATTCTTTAAGAAACCATATATATATATCACTCAATTTATTTAAACGTTTTATAGAGTGATTAACTGGTTCATAGATAGTATTATTTAATAGAAAAGGTGTTTTATTAAAGGTGGTTTATTTTCTTCTTATATTTGTGAAGTTGTTTTTATATTAAAAGAAAAGAGTATAATATTTATTTTATTCAATTCTTTTGGTTTATTGAAGAATGTTGTTATTTTTTCTTGGGTTTTTCGGTTATTTGTAAAATCAATAGATTTTCCTTAGGTTTTTTTGACTTTTTGAAATAAACCAAAAATTTATTAAAATTTTCTATTTATTTCAAAAAGTATAAAAACCTAGAACACTTCACAAATAAAATAGAAAACCTCAAAAAAAAACTAGAAACCTTAACAGTTAAAAAAGAAAACATTAAGAAAAATGTTGCTAACTTTTATGAAATTCAAAAGAATTGAATCTTTGATTTTTCTCTATTCTTTTGAATTCTGGAAAATTGTCATTGGTTTTTTTGAAATTCCAGAAATAAATTAAATATTTTAATTATTTTCTTTTTATTTAACTAACTTTAAAAAACCTCATTAGTTTATTCATTCTTTTCTTTTTATCATGAAAATCATTGTATATATATATATATATATATATAATAAAAAAGAAAAGAAAAGAAAATCACGTTTAGTTTTTAAATTTTTCAAAATAATTTAGGAAATATATTTATATCTTTGCTATATTATTATTTATTCTATTATTGTTTATTATGTCTATTCTGGCAACCACTTTGTGTTCTATTTCTTGATTTTTTATTATTATATTATTATATTTAATATTTTTTTGATATTATTGATCTTTTCATCCACCATTATTGATTATTAAATATTCTCTAAATTGGTCTAAATTCCAACTAATAATAATAAGTCATCTATTGATAAAAAAAAATAATTTTTTTATCGTTCATTTAAAACTTCGATTTTTCTTCTATAAAGTTAAAAAAAAAACAAAACAAAGACCTTATTTTTGAAATTTCAAGTATCAATTTTTAGGTAAATACATTTGTGAAATGAATTAGATTTTTTCAAATACTTTATCTAGTGATGTAGTTGTTGAAATATTTTCAGTGACCAAATTTTTAAGGGGTAAAGTTTCAAAATTTCTTAGTTCTATATATTATCAACTCTAACCCTTCAAAATAAAACATATTTTGTGATGAAAATCTGACTTTAAAAATGATAGTTAAAGTTAGGTTAGGGTAGGTTCGGTTGGATGATATCTTGGAGAATTTTTGGATAAAAAAATGATAATTAATACACCAATTGGATTTTAGTAACTTGTTTGAAGGGGTAAAATTTTAGGTAGTCTGGTGGTTAAAATTGGGCTTCTAACAATTTGTTAAAAAATATTTCGTATTGGTGATTTAAACATTTTGGAGTTTCTACAATTAAAATAATAAAATACTGCAATTCACAAAATAATCTTTTTTTTTTTTTTTCATCACACATACCTTAAAAAAAATAAAAAATTTCATACTTAAGACAATAATCAAGCAGCTCTTCAAAAATACTAAATAATTCAATTTAACTAGATTTGAAATTTAATAATATACCTGTCGTTTTTATTGGGAGAATTGAGTAAATAAAGAAATTTTCAGAAAAATGGAAAAAAAAAAGAAAAAGAAAAATAATTAAACCATTAAAACCAAATCTAATAATATTTTTATATGGTTACATTAAAAGTGGATCCTCCTTTGTTAGATTTTACAGGATTCTAAATAATTGGGTAAAATCTTTGATTTTTCTCTATTCTTTTGAATTCTGAAAAAGTGCCATTGGGTTATGGGTTATTTATAGAATGAATATATTATTTAAATAAAACAAAAAATCCTTTGAAAACCACTGATATCTTTATTAAATACAAATGGGTAGAATAAATTCTATATTTTTACTCTTTTTTTGAATTCTTAATAAAATTGGGTACTTGAAGATGCTTGATTACATGTCCGCAGAATCCATAGGGTGAAAGGATCATTATAGAAAGATTATCAGATATGAATAAATTTCCGATTTATATAATTAATAATTGTTATTCCACTTCCAATTTGTTTTTTTTTTTACTTTTATTTTCTTGATTTAACAGAATGGGTTAAATACACTGATTTTACTAAATTTTTATCAATTAAAAAAAAAATTAAACAAGGTCTTTCCCCAAGGAATTGAGTAATAAGAAATCCAATTTACAGTTTTTTTTTTTTTACCCAGATAAATATTTTTTATTTTAAATTTCGATTATCCATTTTCTATAAATACATGAGTTTTCGAACCACGTGAGCTTTTATAGATAATTTCTCAACAATTATAATAAATATCATAATTTTGATTATAAATATTAAATAGTTTTTGTCTATTTTTTTGAAGAATAAATTTTTCATATAGTTACTTAATAGTATTTTTCACATTTTTTTCCCCATTTGATTCTGAGAAATGAAATACTTAGAGAACATTGGAAAAACAATAATTACAATTTGATTTTCATTTTAATGGGTAAGGAAAATTTCAATACGAATAAATATTTTTTTTCTAAAAGTATTCCCAATATTTCAATAACGTTAGAATACCTATTTTTACCAAGTGAATCAGGATCTTACAATAAAAAAAAAAAAAAAAAATTCTACAAATAAATTATGTATCAAAAAAAAAAATTCTATAAAAGAAAAAAGCAAGAAAAAGAAAATATGAGAAACAAAAAAAAAATGTGAAAAATGATTTCAATAAAAAATTTTTTCCTCTAATATCCATTCAACCCCTTTAAATACATGTAAACTTGACAGTAGGAACGGGCACTTTCGTTGGAAAATCTTCAAGTTTAAGTGTTGTAATCTTTGTATTTGATAAAGTAAATACGTGTCGACTAGGTATCAAATTTTAATAATATTAAAAAATAAATAAAAATAAAAAATACAATGCAATTCCTAATCCCCAATACATTTTTATTGGAAATTTTTTGTTTGTACCAAAAAAGATGGGAAAATTATTAAGTTTCAAAATTGGTCAAATTCTCTTTTTTTTCAAAATAGTCAATTCCATTGAAATATATTTACTGTAGGCATGTAAAACATCCTTTACTGGTGGGTGAAGGTATGTTAGGGTATGTTAGTGTTGGTTAGAATCTGCCTGGGTGTTTTGGATGGTATACTATAAAATTTTGGCAAGGATTTTGAAAAAAAATTTTTTTTTAAGAGGCCAATTATACCTTGGCAGCTTGTTTTAAGGGGGGAAATTTTTCACTTAACTATTTGTGTTAAAATTGATTTTCGAATTATTTTATGAAAATATTTAGTATTTATGATTTCGAGATTTTGGATATATTCTACAATTTAAGTTATTAAATACTACCAATCACAAAATAATCTTTTTGATTTTTCCACCCACAAATTCTAAAAACCATTAAAAACAATCGTACCAATAAGAGTAATCAAGAAACTCTTCAAAAATATGAATAAATTCAATTTGACCAATTTTGAAATTTGACCAAATTTGAAATTTAATAAGATACCGAAAAAGATAACTAAAAAAAAAAAAAAAACAAAAAAAAAGTGATGGTCGAATTGAAAATTTTTATTTTTTTTAAAATAAAATCAAATAAAGAAGTTATAGAGTTACCTATATATATATATATATATTTAAAATAAATATTATTTCTTTTGAAAATTTAATTTTCATGAAATTAAAAAAAAAATAAATATTCAATTTTGTTAAATTTTTAATTATTGATCCTTTCAATAATAAAAAAAAAAAAAGCAAAGAAAAAAAGGCAAAAAGAAATATTAAACAATAAAAAAACAAAATTAAAAACAAACAGATAACTTTAAAATTCCAAATGGCTTTCTATTTGTTTTAAAAGGGAATAGAATGTACCAATATCGCAACGAATTCTAAGAAATTTGACTCTATTGAGCATTTTTTGATTGGGGAGCTTTACAATCATCATGTTGAATTTCAAAACCTGTTTTTTAAAGGGCGCCTTACAATAATATTTATACTTGTTAATTTTTTTAAAAGAGATGTCCAGTTCCTTTAAAGAATTTAAATATTGGCGTAATAAAATTTTCCTTGGCTGTGGAGAAATGGTAGAGTTTAAGATTTCATCAATATCTAGACTTTCCAACTCGTTTATTTGGTAGAGGAATTTATTATTTTCAGATTTGGTAATGAAGGGGGAATTGTTTGAAGCGATATTAACCTGGTCGCAGGATTTGCTGTGGTTGAATGCGTGTTCCTTTGTGCTGGTAAAGGTGGGGAAATGTCTGTTGAAATTGCCTTTGCCGCTGCCGTCCCGATCATTATTCGGATTATTATTATTAATCAGGGATAGGATGTCTGTTTTTGATCTTTTTAAAAGATCTTTTTTATTATATGTAATCTTGTGTGAGCTTTGATGATTTGATTTCTTTGGCGTTTTTCTTTGGATTCTTTTTAATTGCCTGGGGCTATATCGGTTTTCTGGTTTGTTTTCTTTGCCCTTCAAAATTGTTTTGAGATAATCGTTGTAATTTTGTCGAAAGGCGTTATATTTTTTATTATTGTCAATTTTTTTTCTTTTTTTTTGACTTAAGGACGCTTGTTTTTTGATTTTGGTTTCCTTTCTAATCGTAGTTTGGAGATTGTTTGTAGTCATTTTTTTGTTTTCAAGGCAATTTAACATTTCTCTATATTTTTCGTCAAGAGAGCCTTTGTTGTATATTAAATATTTTTGATTATTTGAACTTTTTTTTTTTTTCATTTTCTCATTATTTTTTGTTTTCGTAGATGGCTTTTTCTTTTTCTTTTTTGTTTTCATGTTCGTTTCATTATGATTGGGATCAAAGGTATTGTCGTCGTCTGTTTTTGAAGATTTGCCTGGGTTGAGTAAGACTGTTAAAGTTTTAAATTGCATATTTATTTCTTTTCTTTGCAATTCAAGCCTCTGTTGCCTCACCAGAATTGGGTTTTGAAACTCCTTTTCTTTATTTTTTTGCTTTAATGCCAATTCCTTCTCGCATTTTTGAAGATACAGCTCCATTTCCTGTATTTGTTCGGGGTTTATTACATGCGTATTATTTTCAATGTGTTTCCTTTGTTCGTGTTGGAAATGCCAATTCCGATAAATTGCTGTTAAGGAGTTGTATTCCTTTTTTAAAAGCCCCACAACAATTTTTTTCACATTTAAACCAGATAATTTGGCCTTGAATAAAATTTTCGGATCAATGTGTGGAATGTTTCTTTTGGATCTTTCCCCGACAGTTTCCTTTCTTGAACATCTATTATTTGGTTCCTGTAGGTTTGAAAAAAAGGGGGTTTTCAAGATTTCCTGAATTGTTATCCTTTGTGTGTGATCAAGACTTATCATCCTGTCAAGTAGCGTTTGTAATTCTTTTGGTACCCATTTTGGCAACTGAGCCTGAAAAATCCCATTGTGCAATTTCTCACTTGTTTGCCTTTCTTTATTAAAAAAATATTTCGGAGTTAAGCAAAAGTATAAGATCGTTCCCAGAGACCAAACATCGCATGTTGGTGATAAAATGGGTGCGCTTGACTGCAACTCAGGACTTATAAATTCATAATTCCCATTTCGAGAAAAATTAAATTCTCCGTCTTTCTTGTTTCCTGTGAGTTGTTCATACCCAAATAATTTCAATTTAAGGTTTAATTCCTGATCCACTACTATGAAATTTGGATCAATGTTTCCATGATAAAAGCTGTTGCTCTGTAGAAATTGTAAGACTATTGGTTTTTGAAAAAATGAAGTCCAATTCGGGGTTGTTTAGGAAAATAAGTTTGTGGAAATTAAAAAAAAAAAAAAAAAAATTAAACGAAAAAAAAAAAAAAAAAATACCTTTCATTAGTTGTGAAAATAGTTTTGTAATTGTCTCAAGACTCTTAAAAGGACCACGTGTACACACGTACTCCCCAAGAGGAACTCCTTTGTGGTATTCTGAAATGATGAAATATCTTTTTGCATCCTCATAAAGATCAATTAAATTAAATAAATTAGGATGTTCGAAATGCTTGGCAATCTCCAATTCATTCACAATATCACCAAAATCATTACTAATGTAAGTTTGGAGTTTGTGAATCACTTCAACTATCACCTATTATCAAATAAGGTAACCAAGAAATTTTTCAGAAAGTAGAACAATAGGTTACAGAAAAAATGAGAATAATTTCGATTTGTTCTTCAAAAGGTAGCTTACTTTATTTTTTGTAAAGTTGTGTGTTGCTAAATAGGTTTTTCCGTTGTTTGTTGTTTTTAATTGTTTTGTGATGGAATAATGTGGGAGTGATATTTTTTTCATCCTTAATTACCCTACAACACAATTTGTTTTGATTGAAAGTAAAAATAAAAAAATGTTTGTGTATTAATTATAATTCTGAAATGATTAAAAAGGTTCATTCTTTTTCTCTGTGTTTGATTATTCTCCTTTTTAATGTTGAGTTTTTTCTTTTCTAGTTTTTTTTTTTTTAAAAATTTGAAACAGATATTGTGTTTTCGATTGAAAGACAGATTTCCAGTTTGTAGTTCTAGCTGTTTATGGAAATTTCAACAATAGTTTGAATTTTACAAAAGAGAAAAAATTCTAAATGTGAAAATTGGAAATTCTTATTATGGTGTTAAATGTGTAAAATATTTATTTGGTTTTTATTTTATCTTAAAAACTAATTGTACAGGCACCATTGATTTCTCACATAAAGTCTGAAAAAAACACGATTACTTTTTTGCATAATTTTCAACATTGAAAAAAGAATTATTTTTAATAAACTTCTTGAAAGATAGAACAAATTTCTTTTGGGTGTATTTTTCAAGATTCAAAAGTTTACCAAATTCTATTTGAAGGAGTTTTTTTTTTAATTTTTTTTTCATTTTCTTTGCATTTTCTTTGGTTTTGATTTTTCTTAAAATATCCTAAAGTTCTCATACCAATTGGGAAATTAACAGTTATCTGATCAATTAAAAGAAAAACAAAACATTTTTTAGAAAAATGTAATTGTTTGAAAGCAAATTAGAAGAACAAAATTGCATCTATTAGGTGTGATGAAGAGAACTTTTCTTTTGAATAAAATTTTCGAGAACAATTTGAAAAAATGAATTAATCGGGAAAAAGTATTGCTAAAAGCAACTACTTGTCCAATTTTTTTGATTACCTAAATACAAAATCGATCAAATGTAATTTCGAAAAATTAGAATAATGAGATTATTGACTGTAAAATTTTAGGAAACAAACCTACTTTTATCAGTGGAACAGAAAAATTAAGGTTCATTGTTGAAAACTTTAAGAATTAGTTACTTTTTCTCAAATAAATCGAGGGTAAAAAAAATGGCGAAATTTGTGAGAATGTCTAATAATGACCAACAAAAGTGATTTTAATCCACGAACAATGATCTTAATTCAAGATCAATTAGATACTATTTAACCTTATTTATTTTTTTTTTCCATAGTATAACGGAGTAATTATAGAAATAAGAATTTAATTAAACCTGAGAAAAAAAATCCCTTATCAACTTTAGAGGAATGGTTTAACATTTTTCACAGTGTTCCTATTTTTCCCAATTAAAATTTTTAATCAATAGGCTTGATCCTTTTTGTTCAGATTCTTAGATCAATAAGAAAAAAGAAAATTTGCAAAGCGTTTGTATTTTTAAGAAATATCACTTTTGGGATTTTAAGATGGTTTGTATGAATACATACCATTTTGAATTTTAGTCTTATTTTTAAAATAGAATAACATCCAATTAAATATTGAAAACCTGAGGATTTGAAAAAATAGATCATTTATTTTATTTACCTTTTTAATTAAATTTCTTGAAATTTTATCAATTAGGTTGATTCCTTTTTCAATTATTAAGAGTATAAACAAGGAACTATTATTATTACAAGAAGTTATTTGAGAATGTCTATTCGTTATTTTTTTATAAGAATTATGAAATTGAATTTGTTTTATTTGTTTGAAATATGAGAAAAATTTTGAGAAATATTATTAAAGCCTCTGGATACCATTAATCTGTGAGTTAATTACCCTTGAAAAAAATAAGATTGGGTTATTAATTATTGATTAAAGATAATCAATTTAAAATGTATTTCTTTGGATAGTAAGTCGAATTTTCCAGGTATTGAAAAAGAATTTTGGGAGATTTTTAAATTCTTTTCTTTTAAGGATTTTTCTGGTATTTTTCTGTTCAATACAATATATAAAATCATTCAAAGTCTTCTATTAATAAAGAAATTATTGTTTTCAAGTTTGAAAATAATTATTTGGTTAATTTTATTGTAATAAGTCGATTTTTTCTTTAGGCATTTTTCGAAACTTTGTGGTTTTATATTAAAGTCTTTTTATGAACACCCCAAGTCCATGGGAAATATCATTTCATTCCTCTTAAATCAAAAACAAGAGTTTATCCAATAATATCGGAAAAATGTTGGATTTTGAACTTTTTCAAAAATGAGAAAAATGGATCAACAATAATTCTTTTTCAGAAAATAACACTAAATAGCAAGCTTGGTCTTTTAGTCCTCAGATTTTTCCACCTTTTGGAAATTTCAAGATCTGATAAAAATTGAAGGAAATTGCTAATAAATTTACAACAAGATTTTTTGTTTAATCCCTTAACAGATAACAAAATATGGTTCTTCATTTGATCTCACATAGAACACCGTTTACTCAATCGTTAATTTCGAAAATCTTTTGATGAATACCAAACAAATTTTCCGAATTTCAGAATTGAGTTTGGATATTATACATTAACATTATTACAATTTTTCAATTGCCTTGTTCAACAATATCCAATTAATGAACAGAGAAACTAGTTTTTTGGGAGAAAAACCATACTTTTTTATATTCTTTTTTCAATATATCATCTCACTCATCCACCAAGAGTATCTCTATAGTTCAAATCAATTTTGGTTGGAAACTCTTTGATATTTGAAGTGAATCTTATAAAAAAGAATCTATTTTCTTGGAAAAATTTTTCATATTTGATCTTTCCATTTCGTCATTCTATTTTGAAAGACAAAACAATTTTAAAATCAAGAATGAATTTTCATATTATTAGCTGTTAGTTTTTAGGTTACTTTAAAATGAATTTTTTTCTTAAACAACAAAATAAGACTTTTAAAAAGAAACATGTGATTAAAATGATTAAAAGGTTGTTATAAAAACACCAAGCAATGTAGAAATTAATCCTTTTTCATGCTTTTAATCAAATTAGAAACCAATCCTAATCAAAATATTGGGAAATTTTTCAGGTGTAATTCCAAATGAAAAAACTCTACTCATATTTGTTGGAAAAAAAATTCCAGTATGAAATTAAAGATTAGAGAAACTAAAACCGAGTTAGTTTTATTTGCTTTTGTTTTTAATTTCTTTTTGTATTGATTTTTGTGGTATTTAGAAATTGGAAATAAGGGAAAAGAAAATTTTCAATTGTCTGCTGACAAATAATTGCAAGTTTTTTCATTCAGCTAAATTGATTGGTATTGTTAAAAACACCCATACTATTAACAGAGACTGATTGTTCTATCGATTTTTAATTTGAGAAAATAAAAGCAGAAAAAATAGTTTTTAGACTTTTTGAAAAGTAGCATTTTGTAAAGGGACAAATAGTAATTTTCACTTTCCAGAGTGTCTAATTTCAATTGAAATTTTGGGTTTTTTGGATTTAAAAATATGTTTTTGGTTGACAAATTCTAGTTTTCTAGATTTTAAAGGGAAAAAAATGTATTATTTGGCCACGATTTTTTGATTCTAATGGAAAGAATAGTAAAAGAGGATTGGGGAAAAAATCAAACCAGCTTGTCAGTAATTACCTTCTTAAGGAAATTGAAAATTCCGACAAATTCTAGCGAATTTTAAATAATTTTATATAGACAAATATATATCGAATACTATATTTCAAGGAAGGGGGGGGGGGGATAATTTAGGAATTAAGTTATGAGATTTTCGAATTTTGACAAAAAATGTTAAAATAAGAATATTTCCAAAAAATTGATGACTAATACTTGGTTATTTTCATACAAATACTACTTTGGTAAAAGTACATAAACTTATATGGTATTGAGTAGAATTCACCAAAATCCCCTTTTTCTAAAAAGAAGAACCTTTTTTAGCTTTTAATTTCTAGATTTTTAATAAAAAAAAAATTAATTTGTTTGGGAAAATTGTGCTGTCAATACTTTTGTTAAATCAAAATTCTGCAAAAGCTAAATCAAAAAATCTGCATCCAATTTGTCTTGATTATAACAATGGGGTATTAAGAGAGCAATTTTCACCAAAAAAATACTGTAAAACATTAAACTAAAAGCGAAAAGTATTTGGTAAAGGTGATTATTTTTAAAAATTAAATCAAATAAATAATATTGTGGAAAACCTTATTGTGAACTCCAATCCAAGAAAAATCAAAAATAATCAGAAAAAGTGTAAAGTATTGTACAAAATACATGATATGTAAATAATCCCCATAAGATTTTTAAATGTGAATCTTACTGTAGTCAAAATAAAGTGTGCAAAAAAATTTATAATGTGTTTCAAAATAAAAAGCGTGTTTTTTTGTTATAGAAGACCTATACATCAACCAATCAAAGAAACTGATAATAAACACTAAACAAATATGGTGTTGGTTACTTAAAGTTCTCTTATTTAAAAAGAAATTCTAAAAATGAAGGATCAAATTATTCAATTTATATCAAAAAATAGAGTAAATTTTTATACAAAATTTTAACCATTCAAAAAAACAAGAAAATTTCAAAAAAAGAGAATATTATGAAATATTTGTAACAAATTGTATTCCTAATTTAAATTTTACTTAAAATTACAAGATGTGTACTTTCAAAATTGATTTTAACTTTGGTATACTATTTGGTAGTCGATTAGATGTTATATTAGAACAAGAAGAAAAAAAAACACGGATTATATTTTGAAACACGGATTATAGTAGTTGGGTTCACCTTATTTTGGTCACTGTATATCATTTGTTTTTTTACTGCTTTGATCCTGATTTTCTTCGTTATTCTAACTTTATCCCACACCTCTTTCTGGTTTAAAAAAAAAATACAACACAAAATATATCAACAAAAAAAATCAAATAATTAAATTATAGTAGTGAAAAAAAAACCAGACACGAAAATAATCCCCGGGGGAGATTTGTAATTATGAATCTTTGTAAAATTGTTGTATAATTTCTTTTATTTTTTATCATATCCCTTTCATTAAGAATCAAACCTTTAAAATTATAATTCACCCACTTATTAGAATAATAATTAACGAAAGTAAACCTTTTGAAAACACCATTCAATCAATCAAAACACAAGAATAAAAATACAGCCAGTTTCAAATTTAAGGTAAAAACTTTCAACAAAATTCCAGTCACAAAAAAATCCCAAATTAAGGCACAAACTTTTGAATTTTTTTTTACAGATTATTTTACTAGAATCTGAATTTTGGGATTAATTTGAGATTTGCATTGTTTTTTAAATTTTAGTAGAGGTTTGTGCTTGAAAAGTGGAACTGGCTGTATTATCATTTTTCACACTTTAGTATAGCTCTATCAAACTTGATTGTTTTGCAAACAAAGTTGATCAAAGTATGCTATCAAACAATTACTTCTGTATTCTATAGACACCACACTTTAATGAACTTTGGGTAGGTTTATTATTAAGTTCAGAAAAAAAAATGGTGGTTTACAAAAAGGATTTGATTTTAAATAAAAGAAATTACATAACAATTGACCTAATATTCACAATTAAAAGTCTTTTATGAGGATTTTTGTATTGTCATCAAATGAAACTTTAAAAATTCATTTCTCTTTAAACACAATGTTGAAAATCCAAAAAGTTGTTATTTATAAATTTTTGATCAAATCCTTTTAAATTATTAACCAAAAGCCCCGAAATATTCTCTTGGTTATTTTTTAAAACAAATGTAATATTTATTTAGAATTTTATGGATTATAATAGAATACCCGAAAAAAGCAATTCTTTTAAAGCCTTATATATGACAACCAATTTAACCATTCTAAAATTATCACAGATTCAAAGTCAAAAAAAAATACCCTTTTAAAAAAAAAACTCAAGAAATCAGCTTAATTAACAAAAATTTAGAGTTAAATCAAAAAGTTAGTTTTTTTTTCATTTTTTTGTTCTGTTCAAATTCAAAAGAATTTTCTTTTATTTTTCTACCCCCCCCCATTAAAAAAAAGGGATAATTTTTTGTATCCTTTTTCATTAATTTTCAAAGAAAGCGAAAAAATCTTACTAATAAAATATATAAAAATAGCAAAACTTATTAAAATTGACTATAACCCAAACAAATAAATAAATATTTGGAAAACAAAAAATATTAATAAATTAAAAATTAAGAAAAAAAAACAATACTTTAATATTTTAAAAAACAACAAAAATTGGAAAATTAAAGAATATTATAAAATTATTAAAAATAAAAACTTTAACTTTAAAATAAAAAAAACTATCTTAAATTTAAATCCAGTACCACTTTACTAAAATTTCGCACTTTAACGAACGGGCTAAATAGATACTCATATACCTTGAAAAAGAAATCAGAATATGATACATTAAAAAAAAAAAGAAAAATACAAAAAATGTGATTATTGTACTCAATATAATGAAAATATAAATCACTTTATTTGGTATTGTGAAAGATATAAATTTATCATAATCAAATGATGAAAAAAAAATAGCAAAAATTTTAGAAAAAAACTTATATAAAAATGTTATTCTTCGAAAAAATACTCAAAATATCCTTAACCAGGGTAATCAAAATTACGAAATTTATTGTTCTTGTAGAGAATTTTTCATAAAAGCTCTTAATTTTAGAAAACTTAAGGTAATAAAGAAAAAATCAAAATAAAAAAATTGAAAATAAAAAATTCCAAAAATAGTAAAAAAAATATAAAAATTCGGGTACATAGTGCCCCACTTTTCCGAGTCGTGGAATACCAATTTATTAATCACAGTTTGTGGAATCGTATTATTAATAATCTTTATCTCGGATTTTTACTCCTACTTTTTCAGGACGTGGATAATTTTTAATTTGGTCATGTAAATGATATAATTTTTTTTTACTTTAATGTTTTAATTATTTTTCTTCTTCTCTTTTTTATTAAGTAAATTTTCTGTGATTACTCCTTTCTCACAATAAATAATATATAAAGAAAAAAATCCGAAATAATTAAAAAAAAAAATAAAAAAAAAATAAAATGATTGTATTTTTCTTTATTTATTATTATTTAATGGACAATTAAAAAACCACTTCAAACCATATACATTAAGTTTATAATGAAAAAATTTTAATAACAAGAATTTGGACATACTTATTGATTTTTACTTTCTGAAAATTTCGATACAGTTTGAAATCTTTTTACCCTTTTGTACTTTCAAATCCAAAGATTTAGGTGTTTTTTTTTCTAACCTAATATAATTTCCATACAAGTATGCGATATATGCCATTATTTGAGGGTGATATATAAAGAAGTTGCATCCAAATTGCTTCTATCTAAATCCCTCTTCACACTATTTCCCCAAATATAAGGTATTGAAAAATTTGAAGTTAGGGTTGATATCTTTTAGGACACAATTAACACATTTTGGAACATATGGATTTTCCCAGGTAAAAATAAACCAAACCCCCTGATTTTTTTGCATCTAGCAAATATATTGATGAATCATAACTAGGACAATAAGTTCAAACAATAAATGAAAATAAAAAAAAATTTTCAATTCTCTTTTTTTTGGCAGAAAAATCAATTTTCAGAAAATGAATAGTATCAAATTAATTTGTGATAATTGACATCATATTTATTACATAAACAATAAAGTACCAAAATTCTTTTTAAATATTACTAACAATAATAACAATATTTCCTTAATTGCTTTATGTTAAGATCTGTTTTATTAACAAATTCAATCATCAAAACTGTACAACCTTTGTTGGAACATAATTTATTTTTATGAGAAGACCTCGATTAAAAAATTGTGGTTTATTTTTCTTCTATTTTGAATTAATTTGTTATTTTTATAAAGAAAAGAATGTTTAGGCGAGTTTCTTCAATTTAAAGTTCTGATCATAAAAGCATGGAAAGTTTTTTTTTTAACCTCAAAATGTTCTTCTGCAATTTTCAATTTCAATAGTTTCTTCATTAGGTAATAATTTATCTTATCTTTAAAATATTTCAAAACTAAAGCAATATTCAAAGAAGTGTGCTATTACAATTATAAATGGGTGTGAGTTTTGAAGATAATTTTTATTGTCTCGCTTTAAAAAATTTTGTTTCTTTTGATTTTTTTATTTGTAAAAATTACCTTTGGTTTTTAAAAAGTTTTTAATTTGTCAAATAAATTCAAAAATCAAATTTAGTTAAATAAAAGACTCAAAATGAATTCTACTGAGATGAAATTGGATTAATTATAAAAAAGAATTATTTTTGGATATCTAAGAATACAAATTATTGGATGTTTTTAGAGATTGTAAAATGGTGTTCTTTTTACAATAAAACCCCTTTTTTTAATATAATATTTTGAAGAACTGATAGATCTTGCATTTTTATTTATATAATTCTAGTAGTATTTGAGGATTATAAAATCAAATATAAAATTTTATCAAAATTTGATTAATTATTAAAGAATTTCCAAAAAAAATCGATATCTGACCAATAAAAAAAACCAAAATTTGGATGTGTCTTTCAATTAAAAATAAAAATTCAAAAAAAATTTTTAAAAAGTCTAATTTTTTATTATTAGTTCATTAAAAAAAGAAAAAAAATAAAAATTAAGAAAAAAATTTAAAATATAAAAAAAGATGATTAATAATTTAAATAAAAAAATTTTTTATTTCTAAAAAATCTTTTATTAATATTTACAAAAAAAAAAAAGTCAAATAAAAAAAATTAATTTTGTTGATTAAAATTAATTCTATTTAAAAAAAATGCTTTCAAGGGATTAATTTGAAAAGTATTAAATGTGACAAATTGTTTCCCAAATGATATTTGTTCCCAAGATAAATCATCAAATATAATAGTAGTTTGTGCTTTTTTCATTGGTATATTTGATTCCTTTGTCAATTTATTTTGATCATTCAAATAAGGGTTTGAAACTTTTGAAACCCTTATCAATCCATTATTATTTTTTGAAATTTCATATCTTATGGTTTTTGTTTCTAAATATAAAACTTGGGAATTAAATCGCGAATAAAGTGGTCCAGTTAAAAATGATTCAAAAAAATGATCTTGTTGGTAATTAATACTATTTATTTGAATATATATATATATATATATATTATTATTATTAACGGATAATATAAATTATTAATAATTTAGAGATTAAAAGAAGAAAAAAAAAAATAAAAAAAATAAATAATTTTTTGAATTCAAAGAATTTTAACAAATTTTGTTATTATCAAGTAAAATAGATGAATTTTTAAATGAAAAAATAATGTTACCCGGAGAAAATATATACATACACATCTATTTACTCTTATATTAATAAAAGCAATACATTATTAAAATGATTCGTCGAGTAAAAATTTTAATGTTTTTTTTCTTTTTGAAGTGAAATATATTCCAAATAAAAAATTTCAATTCAAATTCATATTCGAAACATCTAATTTTAACAAACTAAGAGAAATAATTACTTATCATAAATAACAAACTAAGAGAAATAATTACTTATCAGAAACCTAACTTAATCAATTGGTATCAAGATATAACTGAAAAAGAACTCTCAATAATTAAACAAGAAACAATCAAAAACAACCTAAAAATCTCAAAAAGCTGGAAATGTAGAGAATATTTTAAGATTATCCAAGAAGATAGAAAATTCAATATGGAAAAAATGCAAAAGTACCTGAAATGGAGATCATCTCCTATACTTTTAAAATTTAGAGTATCCAGTAATAGTTTACACAGATTTAACTATATGTTTAACAGATTCAAAACAGATAAATGTTTGTTCTGTGATACATTAATCGAAGATATACCTCACATGTTATGGGAATGCCCGGCCTATAATGAAGCGAGATTAGAGTGGTTAAAAGACTTAGTCGGGCTAGAATACCTCAAATTCACGAAAACACAAAACAAGAAAACACTAGAAAACAATGAAAAAGAAAATAATAAAAATAATAAACCAAATAACAAAATAGAAAAACACTTATGCTCTACTAGCTAACATCAATTACAAATACATATACAAACCGGCGACTAAGTTCTTAAATAACTGCTTCCATACAAGGGCAATAGGTCATGATTCAATCGCGGTAATAAAAAATTAAAAAAAAAAAAAAACATCTCCTAATTTTTTTAACGTTAAACAAAATAATTTGTGGGAATTATAAAAAATGTAAATTATCACGATTTACTTCAGTATTGCCAAAAAATTAAAATAATAATAAAAATCATTATTCAATTAGCAATAATATTTGAAATAAATTGACGAAAATTGTGCTCATGTTCGTGTTTGATTCTATTGTTCTATCTGTCGATATGTATGGGTGTATGTATAAAGTTTTAAATAGGTTCTGAATATTTAAAAAAAATCCGTTACCAACTTTTTAGAATATTTTTTTGATTATTATTAATTTGTTAAAAAAATTAGTTTCTGAACACCCCTTTTGACAAAATCAATTATTTCGAAATATAAAATATTTATATTTATACTTAATCCTTTCTGATTGCTCAAAAAATTTAAAGAATATGAAATAATTGTAAAAAAAAAGTAATTTCAAATAGTTCTGAATATTTTTTCTTAATAATGTTAAAAATTCGATATTAGTCGAGAATATAAATACAACCAATTTAATATTTAACCTTAGAAGTTTGAATTAAGTTTTGTTGACATAAATTGAGTTATTTTTGTTTTTATACTCTCAGTACTGCTTTTTTAAAAAAAGGCTATTTTTAAAATTTGTTGTTAACACTAAGAGATTAAAAACCTAAAAATTCAATATTTTTGAATTTTTATTTTATTGTATTACTTAACAGTAACTAAGATAAACTACATCCAATTTATTCAACTTGTTCATATTTATTAAACAACAAAATATAATTTATTGCAAAATAAATGTTTAAAGTGAATGATTTCTTTCAAACTATTAAAAAACAAATGCTTAAGAGATTAGTGTCTAACACAAAAAAGTATAAAATTAAAGTGTGCTGTTATTGAATGTAAACAACATTAGTGATCCATAGATTAAATTTCTGAAAAAAATTCGAAAAGTAAAATAGTACCAAAAGTGATCCTGATCAATTAAAAATGATCCTTTGTATTTCGTAAAAAAACCAAGAATTTTGGAAAAAAAAAAAATCTATATTTGGAGACAAATTTAAAGGCTAGGTCGGTGGCAAATGTGAAGACTCCAAAGTTGAAAAAGATCTTTCTTAAATTTGTAACAAAATGTGGATGAATAACTAAAAAAATTTTTTTTTAAAAATATTATATAATTAAAGTATAGATTCTTTTGACAAATTATTTTCTGAAATATTTGAAATATATCACTGTTACCATTAGCTTAATAAAAAGGATACAAAACTAATCAGTTCTAGTGTTTTATGTTGATTGTTATTGAGTCAATTTTGAAATTAAAAAAAGGCAAAAATAGTTACTTTTGGAAGTTCGAAATGTGAATTATTAAATTCCAGGAATACTGTTATTTTGAGTTTCAATCTTTAGATTTGGAAAAGTAATTATAAAAAAAAAATTCCAAAAAAATGAAACTTTTTTAATTGTGATCATTAGTAAAAAAATCTAATAATTTATTGTTCAATAAAATTTATTATAGATTTTTAGGCTTGAGGCCAGATATCAAACTTTTGAAAATTTTTAATCACAATTTCTTTTTTGTTATTGTAGCTTTATTAAGATCCACAGTTACAGAAATGGAAGAAAAGGATTATGGTGCAAATGTGGTTAGCTTCAGTTATGTTAAATCCCTGTTGTTTGATCTGAAGCGTACTTTGCCTTTTACGAGCTACTTGGAAATGTATTTTTATGAATCGTTTTCCGGTAAGCCGAATTTGTTCAGGAAATTGCCATAGTAAAATAGAGTTTTAATCCAAAATAAGGAATTAATGGACTTTTGGTTGAGATTATTATTTAGGTTTAGTTTTATTTCATTTTTTTTTAAAATACAAAAGTCGGTTTCCAAAATCGGGTAATTGGTAAACGAGATATTAAAATCTTCTTATTTTTTAGTTGGGGATTCAGGAATAAAGATAAGTGTGGTTAACAATCTAAAATAAAAAGATTACTTTTGATTTAAAAAATTGTCTTTATGATAATGAAATTTTGGAAAATTTTTTAAGAGGAAAAAAAATATCTCTTTGTATTTTTTCTTATTCAGCGCAAGTTAACGTAGATTTTTCAAATTGATTTGTCAAAATACCCTTTTAGAAAACATATACTTTTAAAAAACCAATCTTTTTTTTTTTTTTTTTTTATTATTTTTTCATTTTGGTCAAAATAAAAATGTTTACAAAGCAGTCACAGATGTTCAGAAAAAAAGAAGAAGAAAAAACATTAAGGAAAAGATAGAAGACAATTTTTTTTCAACAGTTAGATAAGTTGGATAAAAAAAAATCACAAAGAAACAATACAGATTTCAAATTCAAGGAAGGGTATGGTGATTCAAGTAAAAATAAAAAAATACATACAGATTATTCATCTTAAAAATGCACAAGATAAAGATTCTGATTCCAAACTCAAGAAAGGGTATATACATAAAACAAAATAAAACAACAAATACTTCTAAATAATGGCATTACAAATATCAGAGAAAACAACCCAGATTTCAAACTGAAGAGAAAATAGAGATTCAAAAAAAAAAAAAAAAAAAAAAAAAATACCACCAAACCATTTGCCACCAGCAAATCCCAAGGATAAAATTGTAATTTAGATGGTTTGGAAAAGTTTTGAATTTTGTTTTTGGATATACTTTAAAATGAAGAAAAATAACTCTTTTTTCGATTTTTAATTTTAATTTTTTGATTTTTTTTTTGGCTTTGGTAATAAAAAAATTATTTACCAACATTTTGGTACCACCTTAAAAAATTTGACAGATTATTTTGATTAATTAATACTCAAGAAAATTAATTAAAAACAAAGCCAAAAGAAAAAGAAAATTCTTTTTCAATTTCTACCCATCAAAAAATGAAAATCTCTCAAAAATTTTTTGATCGCAAAATCAAACCACAAAAAATCACATGATTTTTACAAATCTTTCCAGCCTTAAAAACCTTAAAAATACTTTTATAAAAATTTGCAAACCTTTTAAACACTTTTCAACAGGAGAAGTGTTATAAAGGGGAAAAGCTTTGTAAAAGTCATGAAATTTTTTGTGGTGAATTTTTGATAATTTTACACATTTTTTCGTTTTTTTTTCGTTTTTTTTTTCGATTGAAATGTTTTTTTTATCCATGCGTAATTGATGACTTTGAAAAGATACATTTATTTCGATTTGGTACACGAAAAAAATAAACTTTTTTCCCATTTGGGTAACTGTGGACCTTAAATTATGATCAAATCTCAAAAAACAACAAAAAAAAAATTTAAAATATTAATTCTTACCAAGGATCATTTGACAAATTAAATAACAGTGATGAATTGCTTAGAGAAGAATTTAAATTTAGAAGCATGCATTTAAATGTATTAGGAAAACTATGTTTTTTTGTTTTTGAAATTAGATTTTTGAATTGGAATGTCTTGTCTTTATTCTTGTTAAATGCGAGAGTTTGAATTTGCACATCCTTTTGATCAGTATTTTCTGGGTTCAGGTTCCCCAAAGCATTTGAGCTTTGCTTTGTTTGCTTGCTTTGTTCTTTTTGTACTTTGAAGTGACTATTTTGGTTTTGTTTAAAGAAACTATTTGTTTGAAATAAGCCCTTTTGATTTTGGTTTGTTTGTTTTTGTTCTTGTTCTTGTTGTTGTATTTCTTGTTTTTGTTTTTCTTTTTGTTTTTCTTTTTGTTTTTCTTTTTGTTTTTCTTTTTGTTTTTGACTTTGTTTTTGTTCTTTTTCCTTTTCTTGTTCTTGTTCTAGTTCTTGCTTTGGAGTATTGTTTAATTCGTTTTGCAATCGTTCTTCGTACTGTTTTCTTTTGTTTGTGATCTCATTTTCTAAATGTTTTTGTGTTGTAATCAAATGGGTGATTTGTGAAAATTTCGTTACGTGAACACAATTAATTACACTTACGAGTGTAGGGATCTGTAAATGAGAATACTTTGGCCGAATTCCGTTTCTCCTTTCCAGCTTATTCGAAATGTTGCGATCATTCTTACAAAATGCAATGTCACTGAAAATTCCTATTACCTCTGGAAATTCTTTTTTAGGTTTAAAAAAATTTGAATGTACTGTCACTATTTGAAAATTTTTTTTTTTATTTATTTTTTGGAAAAAAGAAAAGTCGAAAGTGAAACAAAAAAATTTAAAAATTGAGCACAATTAGGTTTTGTTGAGAGAAAAACCAAAAACAAGTACTCGCAAAAACATCAGATTTTGGAGCATAAGGATTTGATCCCCAGAGCAATCGTTTTTTGAGACTTTGGCTTTCTGTTGTTAGGTAATCGGCTGGGATGTAAACTCTTAACACACTGCCAACGAGGTGCTCCTTTGGTAAATTATTCACCAAAGTTTCCAAGACAAACTGACCATACAAAACAGGTCCATGGATCATTTTCTCTTTGGGTTGTTCGATCGGTTGGGTGGTTGTTAAATTTTGTAAGTCATTGATATTGTTTAGTCGTGATAATCTACGTCGACTTTTAAGACTATTTTGAGAACGGGGTTGGGGGGTGTTTGGTAAGTCATTGATTGTTGTTCTTTTTCGAATTGAAGTTGACATTTTTGAAAAAGATTTTTCCAAATAAAAAAAATGAGTAAGATATTCATTGGTTCAAATTTGGAAATCTCAAAGATGACTCAAACCATTTCAAGACAAAGTTTGGATCTGAAAAATCAAATTATTTTGTTCTTATGAAATCGAAAACATAAAACATTGAAAAAAGTAAAAAATATTTTTCAAGAATTTAGAAAAGAAAAACTCAAGTAAAACGAACTCAGATTTTCAAAATAAATAATTTATTACACCCCAAACTATTTACCTTTCTCAATAACGTTAGATTGAAAGTCACTTACTGTAACAATTTCGTCTCTTTCAAATTCTTAGAAAACGAAAAAACAATTTTGTCTTCTTTTTTTGAAAAAAATTTATTAAAATTTTTTTGACTTTTATCTTGTTATGTAAAAATAACCTTTGTTGAAAAGGGATTGTAAAACATACGTTATAAATCGTTTTCGTTGTCTTTTTTTTTTTGTTGGGAAATCCGACTTGAAAATTGGGTATACAAGAGAGTCATCCAAGAGTTTGCGAAATTTGTCAGATTCCAAATAGTAAATTTTTTTTTTACACAAAATGCGAATAATAAAAACAGTTTTTTTTTTAATATTCAAAAAGAAAACAATATGCTATCTTTTTCATATCATCTCAAAATCAATTAAATAAATATTGGGTAAACTCTTTTAATCACCACCCCATTAGTTTGTCGGGGTTACTATTTGTTTTAAAATAAATGGAACAAAATTTTCATTCAGCTTTCTAAAAAAGATTTTAATAATAATCATGTTACATTTCGAACTTTGATTTCAAAAAATCAGCTTAAATCATTAATTTCCATCTTTTAGAATTGGGACTTTTGATGTTTTGATATTAATTATTGAGAGATGTGTTATTTTCGGAAAGCTAAATGAAAATTTGGATCTTTTTATTTTGCAATTAACAGTATTGTAAATTCAAAACGAAATAACAAAATCACAATTCAATAACTCTCAGCGGTTAAGTTTTTACAATTGAAACTTTTAAAAAACTCTCAATTTAATAATTTTTGACTTTTAGATTATCTGAAAAACAATTTATAGTAATCAAAATAATGCGTGACCAACGACTATAATCCATATTTCTCAAAATAGAAGCCTTGTATTTTTTTCTTCTTGTTCCAAGTCAACATCCAATTTACTACACAATAGTATACCTTAGTTCAAATCAATTTTGAAAGTAAACACCTTTAGTTTTAAGTGAAATTTATAAAATGAATGAAATTTGTGGAAAATTTTTCCTAATTTTAAAGTCTTATTGTGATATTTTTTGTTTGTTAAGGGATTACCGTCATGTTAGATTTTGAAATAATCAAAGTATGTTGAAATTCGGTATGAATGATATTAGGCAATCATAGTTCAAATAGCTCTAAAAAATTTATTATAAATCCTTTTACTCAATAAATTATTACATTTTTTACTAAATGATCACTATTACTTAAAAATTTTCATTGTAAAATTTTTTTTTTAATTCCTTTATCAAATCTAAAAATAGAAACTACAAATAATAGTATTCCAGTATTTAATAATTCATATTTGGAACTTTCAAAAGTAACTATTTTTTTAATTTTTTTAATTTCAAAGATTAATTCGATAATGAACAACATAAAAACCCAAAAACTGGTTTGTTTAGTTTCCTTTTTATAAAGTTAATTGTAACATCAATATATTTCCATGATTTCAGAAATAATTTGTCAAAAAAATCTATTCGTTAATTAATACATTTTTTAAAAAAAAAGAATTATTTAACAACTAAGCTAAATTTGACCATAAATTTAAGACTTATATTTTGCCACTTTGGTGTCTGAATATTGATAATTAAACCTTTACATTTGTGTTGAAATACATATTTTTTTCTGAAATTGTTGGGTTTTTTTACTAATACAAAGGATCAACTTTAATTGATGAGATAAACAAATATTACTACTAGATTAATCGATTTTTTGAGACATTCAAACAATAGAGATACTAATGTGGTTAAGCCCAACACCAACATTTTTTGATCTTATTCATCTCCTTGGTAGACATTTATCCCTTAAAAAAAATAAAATTTTCTCAATTATTAACCCTTTTTTTGAGATAAATTTTGTAATTTTCACCTTCATTTTTTGAATTTTTTTTTAAATAATAGAACTTTAAGAAACCATTAACATATTTTTTTAGGGTTTATTGTTGTTTTCTTTGATTTATTAACGTATAGGTCTTAATTAACAAAAAAACACACTTTTTATTTTGAGACACCATTAGCATGAAAAAATACAATTGAAAAAAAAAAAGTTAGACAAAACTAATCTATTCCTAAACCTTTTATCTCGAATAATAAACTTTTTTCAGAATATAATCAAAATTTCAAAACTTCAAATTCACAGGACGGTTTTATTTATTGTTTTTAGTATAACAAACTTTATTAAAAGCCTCTAGTCTAGAAAAAAAGGCATATTTTTCAGGTAAAAAATTCCAAATAAACTGAAGAATGAATTATAGTTTAATTCAACTTGGAGATATTTACTTTGATAGATAATAAAGAATAGTTTTGAAAACATTGTACTCATCTAATAAAACCGAAAAAGAGAAAAAAAATAACTGATGATAATTATTGTAAGTGTCAGTCAAGTACCTAACTTATTTTTAAATTTTAGAAATTAAAAACAAGCTAACGGCTGTTTTCCAGAATCCAAAGGAATAGAGAAAAATCATTTATTTTACTCAATTCTTTTTAATTCTGGAAACCCTAACGAAAGTGTCTGTAAAGTGCCGTCAAATACCTAGCTTTTTTTTAATTGAAAAAAATGAAGAAAAATCAAAGATTTTACTCAATTATTTTAAATTCTAGAAAAACCTAATGAAAGTGTTATAGGTTTTTTTTACTTTTTGAAATAAACCGAAAATTTTAATAAATTTTCTGTTTATTTCAAAAATTAAAAAAAACCTAACGGAAAATCAAAAAAAAAAAAATAAACTTTTCAATTTATATCAAGAAATAATTCTTTAATAGTCAAAATAAATAGTTATCCGTTTTCAAGATATTTATTAAATTTAAAATACTTTTAAAATATATGATAATAACTCTTAACTGTGAAAATAAAAATTTTCAAATTTTTTAACTAATTAAATTTCAAAAAAACCTTAATAGAACATGGAAAAATTGAATTTTCCAACTTAAATTGTTAAAATATCTTAAAAAATAATTTTGATAAAAAATCTTTAATCAACCATTAGTGTTTATTCTAAATGAAATGATGAAAAAGTGAAAAATTAACAAATGCTTAATTATTTTTTTATTGAAAAAAATTTTTTGATGATCTTGTATTCAAAATTTGACAAGATTTGCAATTTACTTCACATCTGGGGAAGACAGTATTTATTTTTTTTCAAAATCTGACTCAAAATTTTCAAAACAAAGGTTTTTGTAGATACATTTAAGGTTTAAAATTTCAAAATACAAAGTTTTATTTTTGCAAATAGTTTATAGAAAGAATCTTGAAACAATTTGAAATTAAAAATAATAGTCTTCTACTCATAATTGTTTAGTATTTTCAACCTTGATTAGTATTTTTTGAAACAACTATGCAAAATAAAGCAATTATAGGTGGGGTTTGTAAAAATATTTTTGAATTGTGTCCATTTGTCTCTTGAGATCCATAAGAACTTTTAAATTTACAATTTTTCTGTATATTGTAACTTTTATATGATTGGATCCTTAATTTTAAGTCATTCTGAAAGCTAAAACCCTTTCCTATACTGATAAGACTTGTATTTTTTAATTTTTTTTATTGGAAACAAGATATTATTTTATTTTGAACAAAAAGGGTTGGGTTTTTGAAAACAATACCAACAATGAGGAAATCTAATTAACTAAAATATCTAAATTTCAAAAAATAGAAAATTTATAAGTTCTTATAGATCTCAAGAGACAAATGGACACAATTCAATAATATTTTTACAAACCTCTCCTATTTCTCTTTATTTTTGATACTCCTTAAAATCAAAAAATAAATTTTATTATTAGGATGTAATGATTTATTATTAATTGTAAAATAAAAAGATCAAAATTATCCTTCAGTTTTCCATCATAAAACACATACTTTAATGATTTAACAACAAATAATCAAAGTTCATCATTCTAAAAAGATAAATGAAGGATTCATAAGCTTGTTTTCAGAACTAATAAAAAATTAGAAAAGTTACTTAATTTCTAAAATGTTCTTTTTGAAAAGCTGAATGAAAATTTTGTTACATTTATTTTACAACACGAGTAAACCTTATTAATAAAAAACCTCAATTTATAAGTTGCTAAATAAATTGTTTGTTCTTTATTTGAAATCTTTCATTTTTTTAAGAGTTGGCTAACAATTTTTTGATTATTTTTAATTGGTTTGTTTAAAGTGTTTTTAAACTAAAAAAGGAAAGACTTTTCTTGAAATTTTGTTACCAAATATCTTAACGGATAAATTTTTTCGAAACAGAAATTTCCCCAACAATTGAAAAAAAAAGTAAAATACAAACAAACTTTTCATTTTTCTTTCATGAACTCAAGAAATATTATCACTTTTAGTGACGTCGATCCAACAAGAAAACTTTCGTTATCCAAATTGTGTATGGTTGTTACTGAGACATTGGAAACAACAATTGGAAGTAACGATACGCTTCACACATTTTTTGAAAGTGGCGAGAACATCAGTCGTGATCTAAATGGCTTGTTTGACACTCTTCCAATCGATTGTAACATTGACTTGGTTTGGGTCACTGTTTTTGAAGAAAGCAATAATGAGATCCATATTGGGGCTGAGAATACAACCACTAACACAACCACAATCAACAACAAAAGCAAAAGCAAAAGCAGCATCCCAAATTGTTCACAGCTCCGTATTTATGGCATTTTAAGAAGGATGAATCAATGGCCAAAAGTCAGAATCACAATAGTTTCGAATACTTCACAGCCACCATCGTTTCTCCATGATTGGATCCAAATCTTTAATTGTAAATACACCACCAATCCGGAGGAGCTAGTCCTGAAGTCACTAATCTGGCGAGGCTTTCTAACGAAAAACAATTCCGAACGATCGATCAGAATCGATGTGAACAATTATGAAGAGAATCAGCAGCAACCCAAAGAAGGCATTTCAAAAAGCACAAAAAGGCCCCTCGAAGAAGAAGAAGAACAAGAGCAATCAAGGTTTGACCACTTCCAAAAAATACTTGAAGACAAGGGACGTAAAGAGGAAAAACATAACAAATGGGTGATTTCGAATTTCGTCTTAATCTTCGAACAAGAGTTTGCTGATTTCAAACAAATATATTTCCATCATGAAAAGTATAGTTTAAAAATCATTGGAGAGACCAATTTCTTGTCCAATTCAAAAATCTATATTTTTAAGCCAACAATTTCTCATTTCCGAAGAATTTTGTTATTAGACTGCTGGCAGCGAAAGTTAAATTCCAGAGAATTAATCAAGATGGAGAAATCCCCCCCACAAATAAATACTGATCAGTATTTGTTTGCTTGTTATTTTGATCAAATAGAAAAGCACTTTACATTCCAAAGGATAAAAATCCCCAAAAATTGGATTCAAATGATCCATTTTGCCAATTTCCAATTTAAAAAGCAAACATCGGATTTATATCTCCAAAACAAAAATAATTATTCTCTTCTTCAAAATTTTTTAAAAATTACACCCTTAAAAGATTCAGTAAAATTGCAAAAACTGATAAAGCTTGAAAATAACAACAAAAAAAACAACACCAATAATAATCGGAAAAAAGAGAGGCATTTGGCTATATTTTCTGACAAGAAATTTCAAAATCAACATTTTAATCTGAATCTCACTTTAAAACAAAAATTTAAAGCCACTCCAAAGGGGAAAGATGAAAAAAGAAAGACAAAAAAGGAAAATGAGAATGAGAACGAAATTGAAAATCAAGACGAAGGATTAATACCAGAATTATTTTTTTTAAATAACATTGAAAAACAAAAAAAAATTGAAAAAGAAAAAGAAGTCCAACAAAACAATCAATCCATTTTAGATTTAAACCTAAATAATAAAAATTTAAACAAAAAGAAAATATTAAATGAAATTATAAATTCTTTTGATCATGAAGGGTTCCCAAAATCCAATGTTAATGATTATAATCAAGGACAAACTTTAAATTTTAAAAAAAGCCTCAGGACAAAATATAATTTTAATAAAAAAATGCATGGCTGGCAATTCCATCCAGAATATTTAGTAAACTTAGATAACGAAATTAGAACACATGGTATTGAGAACTCTAAAAAAGCCAAAGAAAAAATTAATTTTAAAAAAAATTATGAAGACAATTCTTTATTAAATTTCAATATCTTCCCAAAAGAAAATATCACTTTTATTGAAAGAAGGATAAAGCAAGAAAAGGAAAAATGGCAAAAAAAAAGAGAATTAGAAACTAAAAACGAAAGAAAAAGAAAAAATAGAAACAGCCCATTAAATTCCAACGCCAACGTTAACTTCAGCACCGGCACCGGCACCAACACCAATTCAAAAATTAGAAGGAAATCTACAGGATCAACAATAAAAACCCCAAAAAATAAAATAAAAATAAATAAAAAATACCAATCCACTCAAAAAAAGAAAAGAACCAAAACAGGTGAAAGAAACCGAACAAATATAAAAAACGCCGTCGAAAAAGAATTATCCAAAAGGATCGACAAAAAAAACCCTTCTTGGAAAGAAATACATGTCGCCTTATTTAAAGTTATCTGGGTTTTGCTTTCAAAAAAATTAAAAAATTTTGAAGATGAATTAATTTCTGAAAACGAAATTAGTCAAATGGTCGTCCGGTGGGCTGATTCCATAATAGACGAATTCAATAATAAATAAAATTATTATTTTCAATCCATTTTAATAGAATTAATTTTTTTTTTTTTTTTATTTATTTTTTGGGAATTATTAGTGCTTTAATTATTGAATGAAATAATCAACTCAAAATGACTTTGTTTTGGTTTTGATTATTATATATTTGATTTGAATGCATTTTTCGTCATTTTTTTAATCCTTAGTATAAATTATATTCAATTTATACCCTTAGTAAAACATTAATGTGTATTTTGATTCTTACAAATACACGAATATTCGCTTCATTTTATCAGAACTATTCTTGGAGAAGATCCAGATTCAGAGTAGAATATTTGGAGTAATTATCTTTTTGTTGCTATTATTTTTTTGAGCAATTTTTATTTTTTTATTTAGAATCTTGTTCTTCTAATTGAGGTAACGAAAGATTCTATCCCTTTTTACTCGAATAATATTTTTTAGTGTTAAAAACAAACTTTCAGCTGAAAATTAAAATCAAAGAAACTAAATAAATTGAATTTAAAAAAATTTTTGGAAGAAAATATTTATATAAAAAAAAGTTAGTTTGTGATTTATGATACAAAACACTGGAAAGAGTTCATTATTTATTAGGATTTTTTTTTACTTTATTTCATTTATTAAATGAGTTAAAATTTTCTTTCAGGGTCAGTCTCAAAAAATGACAAAAAATAACATAACTACAAAGATGATTTAATTAGCTCACACCTTAGGTCAAATTCTTGGAACTTGTTTTCCCTTTCAATTTTGGCAATTTTCAAAGTTAGAATTATTATTTTTTGTTATTCAAAATAACTTTTTGGGATAATGGTTAGAGTTTCAAATTATTAAAATTAGAAGTAGTATAGGATAAATTAAATTAGTAAAATTTATGTAGATCAGTTATAGCAGCTTATACCAATTTTCAAAAAAAGTGAAAATAAAACGACTCTTTTAATAATCTGGCATACCCAATTTGAATTTTTTTACCATAAAATAATAATTTAAAATATCTGTTTAAAGTTTCGTGACTAAATTGATCAATTTCTTTGAGTTTCACACTTTACAGTTGATTTTTGGAAATTCTGTATTAGAGAAAAATTTTCAAAATTATTAAAAAATTTTTTGGATTTTTAATATTTTTTTTATATATTTTATATTAAAAAATTGAAAATATATTTGTTTGTATTTAATCTATTTTGTATTTTATTTTAATTACTAGTATTAAATCACCCGTTTTTTATATAATAATTCTTGTAATTTTTTTTAATTTCTCAAAAATAAACAAATTTGAATTCTCTCTTGGTAATATTTAAAATATCACAGTCAAGAATTATAAGAAGCATATTTTTTCGAATTCACTAAAATACCACTAGTTATCATTCAAAACAAACATTTTAAAATTCAATACGTAAACTAATTTACTCTTTAGACATTTCGGCACAATCAAAAAAAAAAAAAAAATGAAATAAATTTTGTCCTTTATGTTAAAATATGAAAAGAAGGAAATTATAGAAAATATTGATAATTTTTTATGGGTAAGCCCATCATAAAGATAGATTAATTTTTCAAAAATATTACAAGAAATAAATCTTAATGAAATAATTTTAAACTCTAATAGCTTCAATTATTTTCATTAATTTATAATGGGGAAATCTATGATTTCATGCTTTAATATCTAAAAGGGAATTCATATATAAGGGAAACTAGTGTGTAAAATTTCACTTTTACTATAATGAAAAAAAAAATAATCGATAATTTAGAGAGGATGAATCATGTCCAATTTAAAAAGACTCCCAAAAATGAATCTGATGGTTCAATTGATCCCTTTGAAAAATTAGATTAGAAGATTTAAATTCTTTATTTTAAATAAACTTTAGACTACCCTATCGATACTATTCTGACGAAATATCTTTTCTTAATTTTCATAAGATAAAATAAATTTTTGAAAAATACAGTTATTGATCAAATTAAAAATTATTCCAGTATTAGGTTTTGCTCCAAAGTTACATATTTGCTTTATAACATTTTCTTATTATTTCAAACTCGGTATGCAGGATTTATTATTTTTTAGTAAAAAAAAAATTAAGAATGTTTTGATGATTTCAACTTATTGGATATTATTAAGAGTTATTATTTATAATTAATAAAAAAAATCTTTAACAAATTAAATTTTTAAAAGAACCAAAAAAAAAAAAAAGAGTTTTTAAGATAAATTATTTATATAACAATTCAATATTCTTATCTTACTATTTTTTATCTATAAAATTTTAACTGATTAAAGTATTCTTTTAAGCTTTTTATGGAGTTTATCAAATATATTATTTTCGCAATTGGTCTATCAATAAGTTGACATTATAATAAAACCTAATACAATGATATTAACTCAATATAATTAGATAAAAATTAATATTAACAATTTTATTTTTTGAAAACTATCAGCAAGTATATATAATTGATTTTTTTTACAATTTTATAGAATATTATTTTATTTTATTAGTAAATGTCTATTGTGAAAGTATTATTCTTTTAATAATAATTATTCAAATCTGAATTTTATTACTTCTTATTTTTCATTATATATTATCATTGTTGAATCATTAAAACCATTTCAAAATTTTCCTTTTTATCTTAACTCAGTAACATATTTTAACACAAGGTACCGAACCTTTCAAGAATTTCACTTTTAGTTAGTGCTGCAAAAGGAAATTAATTTCCTCCTTCAAAAAAAAAAAAAGAATTTCACTTTTTGTTCCCAAAAATAAACTCTGTTTCTGTGAAAGAGGTAAACATTTGTTGGATATATCAAGGATTTTTTAAAATTTTCTGATCAAAAACAAATAATAAATATGTTAAATAATAGATATTAAAGTACTGTTGATATTATATACTTCTAATTAATCAAATAAAACATTTTTTTAAAAAAACAGAAAAACCCAAATTCTTTGTTTCCCTATTAAGAAAAACAACAATGCGATTATTGATCTTGGATTGAAGATCCAAATAAAATAGCAATAGAAATGAAAATTATGTTTCTCAAAACCATTTTCACACCTTCTATAACCTTATAATAACACATTTTTATCAAGTGGCTCTTAGTCTTTCAACAAAAAAAAATGTTGCAAAATAATAACGAGTCAAAAAAAAAATCCAAAAAAGAAAAAACTGTGAAAAAATGATTTCAATTTTGAAAATTTCAAAAATAAATTTTTTCTTCTAATATCCAGGCAAACCCATTAAACTGATACAACCCATTACAACATCACATTTGACTGAAAAATAGTTTAAATCGATATTCTAATCAAAAATGAAATACTAGAAAAAATTATGTATGCTTTTTTTTTTTAATTTGTTGAATATATAAAAAGGCAAAAAGTTCTTAGTAAAATGAACTTTCCTTTCAAGTATAAAACAAAAAGATTTTTTTTTGTTATTTCAAATGTCAAAAAATACATAAAAAAATAAAAAAATTTTTGTTCACAATATTTATATATTTATTGATTATATCCAATTTATTGAAGAATTAGTTAATTAATTGATATTTTATTTTAACCAAAAACACTATTACGACGAAGAGCAACAATACTGGCAATTTAATCAATTTGTGATTTCCAAAATCTTTGTAATAAAGTTCTATTAAAATCAAAAGAAATTTTGCTTATATTGTTATTATTAGGCATGAATTTATAGGTATAATTTAATTTGTTATCTAATTTGAAATTTCCATTTAAATTGGCTTTTAGCCAGTTGAACAGATTTTCTGAACCGCCAAAGTCGTTTAGATATATGGAAAATACCCTTGGTAAAAAGATTGTTTTTCTAATAATCTTAATTTTTGAAGAAAGAACGAAATTTGTAGACTGAGATAACTTTTCATCAAAATTTTGTGAAGTTATTATATTGATAAATGATGGAACATCATTATTAATTAAACAGAAATGTACTCTTGGATCAATTTTTTTAAGAGCAAATTTGGATTTGTTAATGTCATCAATTTTGAAATAAAAATTAGAACCTTTATTCCGTTTTTTATTAGAACGCAATATCCCGTGATAAATATCGTTTAAAGACCAATATTGTCCATTCAATTTATATACAGAGTTTTTTAAAAATTTTTTAAGAGAATTTTTATCCTTTGGAATATCATTAATAATAAAACTATGCAAAACTAATGTATTATAAAGATTTATAAAAAACGAAAATTTTTGCTCGTATGTTGTATTTTTTGTTAATCTAAATTTTTGTAATTGTGCTGTTTGTTTGACAAATTTTCTAAATGGGATCGATTTAGAAATCATCTTTAAATTTATCCGTTTTCTATTATTTTGGAAATATGTTTGAAATATATCTATGATGGAAATTATTAATTCCTCCCCCAGTGCATCAATATTCCTTGTTTTGCCCTTAAATGTGAATTCTTCATTGAGTGACTGTGAATATTGCTTAGGCTGATATAATAAATAAAATTTTTTATTATTTAAACTTTTTTGAAACGAAGGGTTATTCAAAAATTCTTTTTGAAATTGTTGATAATAGATCGTTTTCTGAAACGAATCCCACCAATTTAAATTCATATGGTCAAATACCTGTTGTTGGGCCTCATCATAAATATCGATCGTGAATTTCTTTTGTTCAAAATTCCTTAGTATTTTTTTTTTACACCCAGAACTAAGATTAATTTCGAATAACGCCCCAGGCTTTATAAATTTTTGATAAATCATTTTTGATTCTTTTTTAATTTTCTATTAAGTATTGTATTTAAGAATTTGAAATTTAATCAATAAAAGAAAAAAAGAAAAAAAAAGATGTAATGAATTTATTATTGATTTATAGTTATATTTAAACATATATATATATATATAATCATTAGAACCCCAAATCTCTTAAATGACTTTTAAATAAAAATCTAATTTGAATTTTAAAAAAAATATTCGAAGATATATAATTTAAAAGTAATTATCTTATAAAGAAAAATTTATAACGAAAAATTGGATAGTTACTTATAATAAAAAAATAACTTGAAAAAAATTTAAATAAAAAAAAAAGTTTGTAAAATTTTTCTTTGGTTTTTGTGATTTTATATTTTTCCATCGATATTTTGTTAAAAAAAAATTATTTATTTTTTTCTATTTTTTCCCTTGTTGAATTTCCTTTTTATTGGAAAGAAGAGTCACTAATGATAAAAATCAAGTGGTTACCTACTAATACTGGAAGGACAGAAACTAATCGGTATGGGTAACTTGGAAATAAAAAGTAAAGACAAAAAACAAAAACTGGAACTGGAACGATCAAAAAAGATAGGATCAAAAAGAAAAAATGGCAGCGATTAAACAACTACCTCTCAACGAAGCATTCACGATTTCTTAGAAATAATTAAACTACAAAATTTTAAATAAAAGGATAGTGGATGTTTTTTGAGTATTTTTGATAAAAATGGGATGTTGGTTTTTTTTTTTGATTTTTTACCAACTTTGAAAAAAACTTTTTTTTTGTTTTTTAACTTGCTTTTTTTTTTTTTTTATGCCAAATATCATGTAGAAAAAAAAAAGATCTTCGAAAAGACAATTAATCATTAAGAAAATTGAGACGATTTAATGTCTTATAAAATGAATTTAATTATTATTAGTTAAAAATCTTGTTGTTAACTTTTTTTTAGTGAAATTTCAGTAATAAAAAATCTGTAATGCTCATTTCAAAAATTGTGATTTCACTTTTTTTTAGTTTTTCTGAATTTTAGTTTTTTAATTTTTAAAATACCAGGTTTTTATATATTTAGAATGATTTAAAAGTGAATTACAAATCAGATTTAATTCTTTGTTGTTCTTGAATACGAAAGGATATATTTATATTTCAATTTATTATTTCAGGTGAGTCACAATTTTTGAAAGGGTGTTTACATTCAAAATAATATCCTATATTGAAACCATTGATGTAATAAACCCGAATTATAACCCATATCACTTTTATAAACAAATTACACCATTAAAAATTGTTTTTTAAAATATTTCCATTACCAATTTTACACTTTTGTGACATCTTTAAATTGAATTCCACAACTTTTCAGCCCAAAATCACTTATCAAACCAAAAATTAAAAATTATTCATTTCGAAAAACAAAAGAAAGAAGAGTGGAAAAAAAGAAATGAATTCTTTGGCTATTCACAATTTATGATCTAAAAAAAAATTATTTTTATCACCTCTACTTCAACAAACAACCAATCTAATAAATTACTATTGGCAGAAAAATAAATTGAATAAAATTTTCATTTATCTTTCCAAAAAAGGGTTTCAACGTAAAGGATCGAATACAAATTTTTAATTATGAAATAAAGCTAAATTATTTATTCCCCTTTTAGAATTGTCGTCTTTTGGTGATTATTTTGAGTTTTTATTTGTGTTTTCTTTTGGAAAGTTGAATGAAAATTTTGATCCTTTAATTTTTGAATTAACAGTACATAACCAGGAAAATTTTTTCAAAAAAAAATCTCTAAATTTTGTATTTTTGAAACACACTCACATAATAAACACCATTATATGATAACAATTTTGAAAAGGGTTTACAACTTTATTAGATATTAATTGGAATTGAATAAAAAAATGAAAATTTTCAGTAATATTTTTTTACATTTTAAATTTTGAAATTTTTATGAAATTTTTATTTGACTCAGTGGAGAGATTGTTTTAATATATATTTTTTTAATATTCTAAAAAGGAATCATATTTTTCAATTTTAGTATAAAGTCAAATATTTCTTTCAAAATATATCGCTAAACTAAATTGAAAAACTGATTTTTTTTTCTTGTTTTTGAAATATTTTTTATCATTTTATTTTTTTTCACTTTTGAGTTTTAATATATATATATATATATATATTCCCCGTTTTTTTTTTCTGCAATTTTTTTTTAACATTTATTATTTTTTCTTACTTATTGTTCAATCAAAAATTCATTCGTTATAACTTATTTCAAAAAAAAAAAATACCCCAAAAATAGGTGTTTTTTTCAAAAGTCAGCAATTTTGAAAAGTGGGGTATTCGGATCTTCATGAGTTTAATAGCTATCTTTTATTAATTATAAAAATTATCATAACTTTGAAAAAATAATTTATAAAAGAAGTATAACTGAAATCCAATATGTAGTTTTGGCTAACTTTAATTTTCAGGATTTATTTTTTCCTTGTAGTGTAATGTCGCACTCTTATTTTTTATTCAAATATATTCCAAAATGCAAAAGATAAGAAAATTTCATAAAAGATGAGCACGCTCGTCAGATGGTTTTGTTAAAAGACTATCTAACAATTTGATTAATAATTTAGAATGCAATTGGTGAATGGGGTTTCTAATTGAATTTATTAAACTTTTGTAAAACTTTTTAAATTAAAAAGATGTTTTAGATAATTAATTAAAAAAAGATCACACTTTTTTTAAAAATTCAAATGGGAATTATAAATCACACTTTTTTAAAACTACTGTAACTCTAAAAACTAAACTATTTTCCAGCCAAGGGGGAACAGTTGTAATGGGTGAAATACATGTGTTTAAAGGGTTTGAATGGGAATTAGAAGAAAAAATTTATTTTGGAAATTTTTCAAATTTCAATCATTTTTTCAAATTTCAATCATTTTTTCAAATTTTTGTACATTTTTGTTTTGATTTTTTTGATTTTTTTTTTCAAACGTAATTAAGTTGCAAAAAATTTTTTTATTGCAAGATCAATAGTCACTTGGTAAAAATGTATTATTCTAAGGTTATTGGAACCATGGAAATGATTGTTGAGAAATCATAATGATTTCTATTGGAATTCTATTCAGATCTTTGATCCTGATATTTGATTAATAAATGTGAAAATTTTTCTCTTCATTTTCATTTCCTTTTTTCAAATAGAGACCACAAATATCAACACACTTCGGTTCGGGACTTGATTTCTAAAAGAAAAGTATCGAAAATGAAGTGAAACTTGTTTCCTATTTATTATTCAAATATCAATAGATGGTCAAAACGAACATTCTTGTTTTTCTCAATATGGCCCAAAGAATTAGAGTTTTTCAATTTTTAAGATAATGTATTGATTAATTAGTTTTCCGGCAGACATATATCAACAAATCTTTGATGTGTATTATTCTGCTTATTTCTTATTTTTTCTTCAAAGGTCAATTATATAAAATAATTGATTCTTGAAAAAAATGTTTTTTTTTGGATACCCTTTGACTGAAACAGAGTTTACTTTGAATTCAAATTCGAAACCAAACTTTTTTAAAATGGTTGTGGACACACACACACACAAAAAAAAAAAAAAAAAAGTATCAGCAATTGAGGATATGAAAGATTCATAAATAATTAGGATTAAAGCCATAATATAAATTTCAATATAATAGCTAGATAGCAGATGAAAATAAATAAAAATGAGAATTAAAATATAAAGGGATTACCTTAAATGTGCGGCACGTGTGCTTAAATTCTTTAATTTCTTCAAAAAAAAGGATATTTTCTTGATTTACCTTTTCAGATAAATACTCTTTAAAAAAAATAATTCCAATTGGTATACGCAAAAATATTTCAAGTGATTCGATACCAGTATTTTTATTCAAAATCTCATTACTGTTTGATTTTAATTTATTTTGGAATTTTCTATTCTCATGAAAATTATTTTGCTCTTGAAATAAATGATTGTCGCTACGTGATCTTGACAAAGAGACTTTATTTATTAATAAAATAGATTCATCAGATCTGTTCAAATTCTGATTAAAATTCTTTAGATTTTCATTTACATTTACATTTTCATTTTCATTTTTATTGTTATTTTTGTTTTCTTTTTCTTTTTCTTTCTCTTTCTCTTTCTCTATTTCACCTTCCTTTTCCCTTTCGCTTCCAGTACTATTTTCATTTCCATTGTCGCTAATGTCATCATTGCTATTTTCCCCGTATTCATTGATTTCATCTTTATTTAATTTTTGAAAGAAATCGATTTGGTTTGTTTTTTTTTTTTTCTTCTCAGCATGCTTTTTAAATGAGCTTTCAATTGAACTCAAATCAGAAAATTCTTCAGAGTTTTCGATTATAAATGATAGTTTTTCGATTTGTTCATTCAGATATTTGTTTTCTTTTATTCCGAGTCGGGATTTGTAAAATAAATTTCGCAATTTCATTTTGTTTGAAAAATATTTTGTTTTGGGGTTATTGATTTTCTCCAATTTAAACCTGACTTTTTTAATCTTAAATTTTTTTTGTTTTACAACGTCTTTTAATTTTCGTAAAGTTAATTCTTGGATCATTAATTTTTCAATTCCTTCTTTATTAGTCCCCATTTTATCAAAATACCTCTCTGTCGTTTTTTTTTCTGTCTCGTAAACGAGTCGTGTGTGCTGTAGTTCGATTAGCAATTGATTATTTTTGTTTATCCATTCTTTTAATTTTTCTTGCTTATTGCCGATTAGGTTTTGCAATTTTTTCTGTTTTTTTGAATTCTTGATTTCGATCAAGTTTTTTTCTAAATCGCAGATTATTTTTTTTTGAAAAGGATATTTCTCAGACACCTCACTTTCATTTTTTTTTTCCTTTTCTTTTTCATGTTCTTCTTTTTTTTCTCTTTTTGCTTCGATTCCATTTTCTTTTTCAAGTTGTTTTTCTTTTTTTTTCTCTTTTTCATTTTCAATCTCTTTTTCTTTTGAAAGTTCATTTTCATTTTCTTTTTCATTATCATTTTCTTCTTCTTTTCCAAGTTCCTCCTTACCAATTTCATTTTCATTTTTACTCCTTGTTAAGTTGTTTGTGTTTGTTAATTTTCTGATCTGAATTAAAGATTTTTGTAATTCAAGATTTTGTGACTCTTGATCCAATAATCTTTTTTCAAGTAGTTTTAATTTCCTTGAGGTGGATCCACTCATTTTTGATTGTTTCGTCCTTATTTTCCGTATCTTTAATTCTTCGTATTGCGATTCAAGCATTTTTTTTAGGGTTTTTAACCCATTGGACTTTCTATTATCAACAGACTGGCTTCTACTTACTTTTTTTTTTTTTTTGGAGGTTTGTGGTGTACTGGATTGGGTTTGTGTTCGCTTGGTTATTTGTAAAGAATTTTTCCGAAACGCTATTGATCTAAACGGTAATTTTGCTTTCATCTTCAATTTGGCCGGATTCAACAAAAAAAGAGAACAAAAAAAAAAAGTTGAATGTTTTTTTGAAAAAATAAACTTGAAAAATTATTTTTTCAGTTTTTGGTGATTTTATAAAATCTTTTTGACCGTCCAGATAACTCAACGCCAATGTACAATATATTATTAAGACATAACACTTGATACTTTTTGCAATATTTTCTTTTTTTAAAATAAATAAATGTTGGAGAAATTTTTTAAGTGAATTTTTTTCCAAACCCATAAAAATACGGTTCGGTTGTTTTATTTTTGTTTGTAAAGTTAACAACAAATAATAATATTTGAGTACCCATTCTTAAATTGGTTTAATTCCAATTCATAAAATAAAGTGAAAAGATACCCTTATTATCATGAGTTTTCTGAAAAAAAAAAAAAACATAATCAAAAGGACTAACTGATGGTAGATATTGTTACTTTTATAATAAAAAGATCAATATTTTCATTTAGTGTTCCAAAAAAAAAATTTCATCTCAAGATTGACTATAAAACATCAAAATCCCCAATTCTAAAAGATGGGAATTAATAAAAGAAGCTTATTTATCATGGTCAAAATTTAAAATACTGATAAATTGCAATTTTTGTTTGGAAATTTTTATTTGATTTTCCTTTTTGAAATTATTAAGCTCAAACTTTGAATAAGGCATCTTTTGAAACCAAGTGTTAAGAAACTCTGTAAAATTAGTTGTTCTTCAAAATATTCTTTGTCAGTGGACTGTTTGATAAGAAACACTTTGAAGGTTTATAAAAATGGAAATTTTACAAAAAAATTTTTGAAATTTATGAGAATTTATCAGGAATAGTCAGATAATAAAACAGTTTTTTGGAAGGCTGAATGAAAATTTTGATCTTTTTATTAGGAGTGTAACAATAATGAAAAAAATGTGTGTCGATTGTTGAGAATTTATTGTAATTGTCTCATTTTTTGGTTTTTTTCATTCAAGCAAAGTCGACCTAAAAATTGTGAAAGAAAAAAACAAATTACAAATGGAATCAAATCAAGAAAAAGATGAAAGAGCAGCATTCCTTTTAAAGGAAAACACAAATAGTTTACAGAAAATAAATGTTGAGAATGTAAAACAAGGGTGTGGAGGAAATGCTAATTGCCTAGTACTTAACAACAGAAATGAAATTTATAGAGTCTTTTCCAGCATAAAGAAAATTCTGACACCCAAGAATGAGATTGTAAAAAAAATCGCGCATGGATTTTTAACTGGGTTAATTCTAACGATGTCAGGAAAGGTATACACGCTGGGGAATAGTAATTCGTATCAACAACTTCCTCTCAAAAATTTAACCGGTCTTGAGAATGATCGACCTTATTTGGTTGAATGGTTTCTTGATCGTGATATACAAATAAAAGATATTAACTGTGCTTCGATCACAAATTATTTTATTTCAACAGACAATGTGTTGTATACAAACGGGTATAATAGCGATGGTTTGTTTAAAAATTAATTTTTCCTCTTCTTTTTTACTTTGTATTTTTTCTCTTTCAAAAATCACTTGGGCTGTTACCACTAACAAATGTGAGCTCCAAGAAACAAAAAAAAAAAAATAAAATAAACACTAAAAAACACATTTGGTTGAGGAAAAACAAAAGGACCAGAAAAAAAAAAATAAATGAGAAAAAATAAAACAAGAAAAAATTAAAATAATGTTTCCTTCAATAAAAAACAACAAAAAAAAAAAAAAAAACAGGTCAAATGGGTGTGAAGATACATAACAACAAACCTTTCCCGCAAAAAATTCAAGAAAATGTTGATCGTGTCTTTACCTCACCACACGCTCACCACTCGTTTTTTACAACTTTAGATAATAAATTAATGGGGTTTGGTCGAAATGCGAAACAATCTTGCGGTTTGGGTGGGAGCTTCACTTCAACTTTTGTACCAACAGCTGTTCCAAAGATTTGTGGGTTTGAAGTAAAGAACATTATTTGTACATCGTCCTCTTCATTACTATTTAAAAATGGACAAGTGTGGACTACCGGCACAACACCGTCTAACGGGCTTAGTACAAATACATATCAATTCGAGCCGTTACCTGGTTTAGAAAACATCAGGATTGTTTCAATCGGTGGAGGTACCAACAATATTGCTGCTATAAGTGACATGAACGAGATTTATGTTTGGGGTACTCAAAGAGGTAATTACAGACAAATGAAAAATACCACATTCAAAGGAACTGCTTTTGTTAACAAATTATTTACACCCAGTCTTGCCAAAAGCATACCTTATAAAATTGGTTCCACTCCTCAAAGTTTTGTTATAATTCCAGATATTTATGGCAATGAAAACCTTGATGGTACAGGCTCAGAATTTTTCATTCTTTTTGAAAAGGGCAAGTTTACTGATTATAACTTTTTGAATAATCAAAAATTTAAAATTCATAAAAAATTTGTTGAATTCCGAATAAATAAAAGTATTGAAGAAATCGAAAAGGCCTTGATCGATTATGACGACCAAAAAATAATTTTTTTTTTGGAATGGGTTTATTCTGGAAAGCAAGAGAACTATTTGTTAATAAAAGAAATTTGTCAAAAATTTGGTGTAGAGAATTTGTATAACCTTAAATTTCAAGATGCCTTATTGAAATTATTTAAAGACGAAGATTCGAAAAATTTCAATGTGCTTATTAAAAATGATTTTGATGACGAAGAAGAAGAAGAAGAAGAAGACGAAGGCGAAGGCGAAGAATCTTCATACGAAGAAATACCAGTTCACAAATATATTTTATATGCAAGATCGGGCCTATTTAGGGAAATGTTTGATAAAATCGATGAAAACTCAAATTCAATTAAGGACTATTCTGGCAAAACAATTGAAAGTTTGGAAATCCTGATCAAATATCTCTATACAAATAAAATAGAATTAACTGCCGATGACGACCCCGAATTAGTTGTTGAAGAATTAAATGATGCAGTGGATTATTACCAACTAGATAAATTTTCTAATTTGCCATATCTTTTAAGACAGATCAAAAATAAATTACTTTAAGGTCTACGTTTTCAGGTGAAAACAGTGAAATTCTTGATAAAAAATCACTTGAAAGAGTTCCAGAATCACAGTTAAATTTGCCCACTTGATAATTGATTTTACAAAAAAATGGGAAATTTTCACAAATCCCAAATATTTTCACAATTTTACCTTGTTAGATCATGCCAAAATTTGATTTTAAAATTTTCATAATTTCCATTTCAAATCAATAAACACAAATAAATTTCCCAAACTTTTCTAAATATTTTTTAGAGTTACTTTTACAAGTTTGGAATGTTTTCTAATTTGAATTCGTTCTTGGAAATACCTTAAGGGACTAATCACTATTAATTTTTTTTTACCTAAATTTAATAGAGATTGAGAAAACATTTTTGAGCCAATTAGTTAGATTTGAAAGACCCTGTTTATTTCCAATATTAAACTTATTTCTAGATAAGGAATCCTTATTTAGAAATTAGTCAAAAAAAAAAAAAAAAATAGAGACTAGTCTCTTAAAGTCATTTATTTTTTAAAATTTTCATTTCAAAAATCTATTTGATACATATTTTTTTTTTGTTTATGTTGTTTTAATTTTGAAATTAGGAATTTTTTTTGTCCAATTTCCTCAAAATGAAAATTCTTTTTGAGGGTTTGAATTTGAAATAACGAAATAACTAAAATCTCTTTCAGGGTGGGAATATAGTTCTTACAGGAGTAGTATTTTTTAAAAATAAAAAGAAATCTTGTAAAGATCAATAATTAATTTTTTTTTGTAATTTGTGTTTTGGTTGGTGAAATGGATGAGTTAACTCCATCATTTAAATAATTTATTAATTTGAGTCTATTTTTTGAAATTCAAAATTCACCTGGTTTCATTATAAAATGAAAAATAGGTTCCTTATTTTCAATAATTAACTAATTTTTAATCAAAATAAATAAACTCTTTTTCAAATTAAAGTGTTACAAAAAATTTCATGAATTATTCATAAATGAATCAAATTAATTGTAGTATCATTCTAAAATCTAAGAAACGCTTTAAAACATAAAAAAACACTCAACTGAATCTTTAAAACACATTAAAACAAAACAATAAAAATTAAAATTCAATATTTTAAAAATTGGTGTTAAATTTTATTTGAAATGAGAAATCTCGTTTTGTAAATTGTAATGAAAACAATTATAAACCCAATAAAAACCTTTGAACAAGGCGAATTGGGAAAAAGTTCTCAACATTTTATTGATAATTCTTTACACGTCAAACTTTTGTTCTTTAAAGTCTCATATTCAATTTAAAGCCGCAATTCATCTGGTGTTTTGTTGGAATGTTTTATTCTTTATTTCTCTTTTCTTTGTTCCATGAATCAATCCAATAATGGTCTTTCTTAATTCCTATTTCTAGCTCATTCGAAATCAAACTTAAACTGTTTCCATTTTTATACACAGGTAGATTATTTCCAAATTGGTTTCTTCTTATCTTGCTTTTTCATTTTCCAACTGTTCAATATCCAAAAATAAAAAAAGCAAAAAATGAAAAAAATGAATAATTAAAATGAAAATCACCAAAAAGTAATTATCTTATTTACAATCAAATTCGATGGTATTGACGATTTGAGAGGTGTGCCCTTTTGTTTGAAAAATAATTTAGTATACTTTTTTTTCGTTTTATATTAGTAAGAATTGATTTTGTTAGTAAATTTTTTATTTTGGTTATAATCTTTAATTGTTAATATTCAATTCAATCATCTGACAACGAAAAAAATGTGGTTTTTTGGATTAAAGTATGAATATTTGAAAGAAATTTAACAAAAATTTATTAATTAAAATGAGATTTGACTTGAAAAAATTTTTATAATCTTTAAGTTTAAAAAAAATCCTTTTCATGTTTCAAAAAAATGTAAAAAAATGCCTAAGGATTTTCAATTTGTGTTTTTTTTTTAACAAATAGTTTGGCATTATTACCAAGAATCATTATAACAATTTAAATTATTTTTGTAATACAAAAATTGATTTCAATGTTTAGAGTTAAAATTATTTAATTCACAAATATCTCTAAGAAAATTTTATTTTGAAAAATAGAATTTTATCTTAGAGCAAACGTACATTTTCCAAGTAAATTTTGGAAATGACTTTAAAACTTTAGTCATTAGAAATCATCTTCTGAAAAAAATATAATTATTTTTGACAACGTTCTATAAATGAAATTTTTCTATTTCAACTAAAAGAAGTATCTCTAAAAAGAAAAATAAAATGTATATTAATATTCCAGGGAACAAAGGTTTGTTGTTGTAAAATTTGTTTCAGTCAGAGGGAATCCAAAAAAAAATTTTTTTTTTTTCAAATACCAATTATTTTTTATAATTGACCTTTGAAGAATAAATAAAAAAATAAGTGGAATAATACATTTTAAAGAATTGTTGATATGTGAATGAATGAAAAAAAATTAATAATTAAATTTTCTTCAAAATTGAAAAACTCAATTTCTCAGGAGAAGGCCCTGTTGAGAAAAACAAGAATGTTGGTTTTTTTCTTCTACTGGCATTCGAATAATAAATAGAAAACAATTTTAACTTGCTTTTAAATACTTTTCTCAGATAAATAAAGTTCACAGACAAAGTTTGTTGGTATTTTTGGTCTCTATTTGAAAAAGGAAATGAAAATGAAGAGAAATTTTTTAACATTTATAAATCAAATATCAGGATCAAAGATTGAATAAAATTCCAATAGAAATCATTATTATTTCTCAACAATCTTATAAATGGTTTAAATAACCTTAGAATTACGGTTTTTTACCAAATGACTATTGATCTTGAAATAGAAAAATTGTTGGCAACTGAATTACGTGTCAAAAAAGAATTGAAAAAAAAAACAAAAATGAGTAAAAATGTGAAAAAATGATTTTAATTTTGAAAAATTTCCAAAATATAATTTTTCTTCTAATATCAATGTAAATCCTTTAAACACATATATTTCACCCATTACAACGGGGCTTATTTGGTTGAAAAATAGTATATATATATAATACTTTTTCAGTCAAAGGTGCCCAGTTTTGATTAACAAATGTAGCATATTCTCTAGGTTTAATTCATTATTCTTCTCAAAATAAATTTTCATTTTTTTACATTGTATCATTTTTTTTAATTTATTTAATTTATTTTTTTTCTCATACAATGCTTTTTTTTCTTCTTGAATTTTCTTTTTTTTTTTAAAGTAAATTTGAAAAAAAAAAAAAATTTGAAACTCAAAATAAACTTTAAGATAATTTTGAAATATTATTTGGTGTGTGTTAGATTACCTTTAAGTGGTGGAAGTGCCAATGTTTATTGTTTATATTAATAATTGTTTCAAAAAATCTCTTGCTTTTTGAAGTAAAAGAAAAATTTAAAAAAAAATATTATAGTGTAGTTACATAATTCAAAAGAATTGAGTAAAAGTAAATATTTTTCATAAATATTATAAATTCTGGAAAATATAAATGTATTTTTCCAAGATGATGTGTCTATTTTATTCTGAAAATCTATTCAACTTTCAAATAAACAAAAAGATTCCGAAACAAAAAAATAATTTTTATTATAATTTTGAAATTAAAATGTACTTTTATTAATTTTTTTATTTTATTTTCGTTTATTGAAAGGATTTTATAAGTGGGTTTACAACCTTTTTGTTGTAGTTGGGTAAATTTTCATAAGTTTACTCTATTTTTTGAAAACTTGAAAACAGATCCTTAAATTTTTAACTTTAAAGTTCTCTCTGCCTAATGAGAAAAAAAAAAAAAACAAATATTTTGAATATATATATATAAACTTTTTTTCAAATAAAGTGTTACAAAAAATTTCAATAATTATTCATAAATGAATCAAAATAATTGTAGTATCATTCTAAAATCTAAAAAACGCTTTAAAACATCAAAAAAACACTCAAATGGTTCTTTAAAACTCAATAAAACAAAACAATAAAAATTAAAATCCAATATTTTAAAAATTGATGTGCACTTTTATTTGAAATGAGAAATCTCGTTTTGCAGATTGTAATGAAAAACAATTATAAACCCAATAAAAACCTTTGAACAAGGCGAATTGGGGAAAAGTTCTCAATTTTTTTATTGATAATTCTTTACACATCAAACTTTTGTTCTTTAAAGTTTCATTTTCAAGATAAAGCAGCAATTCATCTAGTATTTTGTTGGGATGTTTTCTTCTTTATTTCTCTTTTTTCTTTGTTACATGAATCAATCCAATAATGGTCTTTCTTAATTTCTATTTCTATCTCAGGTTCGAAATCAAACTTAAACTGTTTCTATTTTTATATGGGTAGATTATTTACAAATTGGTTTCTTCTTCTCTTTTTTTTTTTTTTCATTTTCCAATTGTTCAATATCCAAAAATAAAAAAAGCAAAAAATGAAAAAAATGAATAATTAAAATGAAAATCAGCAATAAGTAATTATCTTATTTACAATCAAATTTGATGGTATTGACAATTTGAGAGGTGTGCCCTTTTGTTTGAAAAATAGTTTACGGATAAATTCTAATAAATTTCATAAAATTTTTAGTTGGTTTTCCATTTTCGTAAATCTTTGAACTGTTTCTTATCAAACAGTCCAGTACAAAGAATATTGTGAAGAATAACTAATTTTACAGAGTTTATTGTCACTTGATATCATAAAATGCTTTATTCAAAGCTTGAACATAATAATCTCAAAAAGGAAAATCAAGAAAAAATTTCCAAACAAAAATTAAATTTTATCAGTATATAAAAACAATTTGAAAGGTTGAATCATGAATATAAATGATTCCAGGACTGTAAAACACCCGACATAAATTTTTCTTGAAATGTGGACTGGTTGATAAACAAATTTTATTTTTTTCAAAAAATGAATAATTAACTAATAGATTCTTTTGAAAAATTATTTCTGAAATATTGAAAATATATCGAGGTTGCAATTCGCTTTATCAAAGGGGAACGAAACTAACTAGTCTTTTCACTTTTTAAGTAAATATATCTATTATTGTTGAAATTAAAAAATTATAAAAATTGGCACTTTTGGGAGTTTTAAATATGAATGGTTTAATACTGAATTACTATTACAGTCAGTTCAACTTTTAAGACACAAACTTTCAACGAACTTTAAGGCACAAAAAAATCTCAAATTAAGGCACAAAATTTTAATTTTTTATTTTACAATTTATTTTTACTAGAATCTGAATTTTGTGCCTTAATTTGGGATTTTTATTGTACCTTAAATTTCGTTGAAAGTTTGTGTCTTAAAAGTGGAACTGGCTGTATTTTGGTTTCGGTTTTTATATTTGGATAAGTAATTATTTTTTTATATCAAAATGATAATTTTTTAATTATAGATCTTAAGTAAAAAAAATTATAATTAATACCACCATAAACTTTATTATAATTTTAATAGTGGTTTGGTGATTTATAATTCTTGGGAATTTATCTTTAGGGATTTAATAAAAGAAAAAATGACATATTTTAACTAAATTTCTCTTTCCTCGTATTGTAAAAGAAAAAGAAGGTTGGGAAAAAACCACTTATTGGGAAAATTTCTTCCTGTGTGAAAGTAACAAACCTTGAGACATTGCTGAGAAGTTTCTATTATTTATTTTTGAGATGTGAGTTAAGTTAAGAGGGTTTATCAATATCACCAAAGAAGTCAAATTAAAAAAAAGAGTAAAAATTTTGGTATTATTCTTTATTTTTTTCTGGGTTGGGTTAATATTTCTAAAAATACTTGTAAAAAGATTAACCAATTTTTTTAATATTAAATTGGATTCACCAAAATATTCGTTTCCTCAAAAAAGAAAGATCATTTTTTCTAATTTAAGACTATTAAAAATTTTTTTATATAATAACAAATAATAAAAAACAAATTTTCAGAAGATTTGATTTTCATTGAGATCCTTAGATTCAAAAATCCACAAAACTTTTAATTTAAAACCTTCCCAATTTGTATTGAAATGAAGAATTGATTTTAACAAAACTAAAATTGACTACCAAAAATAAATCAAAAGTTTTGGAGGTATTTCGTACAAGAGATTCTGTTTCAATCAAATAGAGTAAAAACTATCTTTCGAAAGCTTTGTTGGGAACTTTAATTTTCGAAAAAACAAAAACTAAAAAACTAAGAGAAATAACAAATCTTTGCAAACATTGTTATGATTTCTGAAGACATTGGAACAATTCGTGTAACTCAATTGTCTCAAAAATCCTAGGCATTGTGATCTTCTAAAGTTAGAGTTGATTATCAAGATTGTTGGAAATTAATCTTCATAAACTCTGTTTCAGTCAAAGGGGCCCAACGTTTTTTTCAAATATCAATTATTTTATATAATTAACCTTTGAAGAACAAATAAGAAATAAATAGAATAATGTACCTCAAAGATTTGTTGATACATGTCTGAAAGAAAACTAATTAATCAATAGCTTTTCTTAAAAATTGAAAAACTCAAATTCTTAGGGATATTGAGAAAAACAACGATGTTTGTTTTGAACTTCTACTGGTATTTGAATAATAAATATGAAACATTTTTCACTTCATTTTCCATACTTTTCTTTTAGAAATTAAGCCCTCAAACAAAGTTTGTTGGTATTTGTGGTCTCTATTTGAAAAAGGAAATGAAAATGAAGTGAAAATTTTTCAATTTTATTAAACAAATATCAAGATCAAAGATCGAATTGAATTGCAATAGAAATCAATTTTGATTTCTCAACAATCTTTACATGGTTTCAATGACCTTAGAATAACAAGTTTTGACCAAGTGACTATTGATCTTGCAATAAAAAATTTTTGCAAATGAATGACGTTTTTAAAAAAAAATGAAAAAAAAAAACAAAAATGTGTAGAAATGTGAAAAAATGATTTCAATTTTGGGAATTTCCAAAATAAAATTTTTCTTCTAATATCTATGCAAACCCTTTAAACACGTGTATTATATCATTACAACTGGGCCCCTTTGACTGAAAAATAGTTTATATATTAGGCATAAAAACTATGGTTATTATTCAAAATCATTTTTATGTATCTTAATAAGGTTGTTAGAGTTTACATAAATAAAAAAGTTCTTCTGAATTTTTCATTAAAAAATACACACAAAATGTTTTTTGATCGACATTTGAGAATATTTTGATGAACAGGAATTTAAAATGGAAATGAAATTGGATCAAAAGTTCTTAAGACAAACTTGGAAAATTTCAAGCCTAGCTTTTCGTACAAACAAACAATAAACTTGTGTTCAAAGTGTAAACACATTTTTGATTTATTTGTATTGATAATTATGTATTTATTATTTTGTGAGTATTGTAATTTATATATAATCATGATAAAAAAAAAATTAGTGAAAAAAAAAATAAAAATTTGAAAAATGAAATTTAAAATAAAAGGATAATTTATTTTGAGATCAAATAAAAAAATTACAGAGGCTATAAAGTGACAAAAAATATTTTGTGAAGTAAAAAATATGGTATAGTTTCAAAGAATTAAGAATGAGAAGAAAAGTTTTTAAAATTACATTAATTAACTTAGAAACATTTTCTGTGGACAATGGATGGTCCAGATTCTTCGTATTCTTCGTTTGAGATCCACATGCTTTGGAAAGTGGAGAGAGAGGCAAGGATGGATCCTCCAATCCAGACGGAGTATTTTCTTTCAGGTGGGGCAACAATTTTAACTTTCATTGTTTGTGGAGCAAGAGCGGCAATTTCTTTTTGTACTCTGTCTGCGTAACCTGGGAACATGGATGTACCACCAGATGTGACAACATTAAGGTAGAGATCTTTTCTGATATCAACATCACATTTCATGATTGAGTTGTATGTGGTTTCGTGGATACCGGCTTGTTCCATACCGATGAGGGATGGTTGGAAGAGAACTTCTGGGCATCTGAATCTTTCGTTTCCGATGGTGATAACTTGTCCATCAGGAAGTTCGTAATTCTTTTCGACGGAGGATGATTCCGAGGCAACGATCATTTCTTCGTCAAAGTCAAGAGCGACATAACATAATTTTTCTTTGATGTCTCTGACAATTTCTCTTTCAGCGGTGGTGGTGAAGGAGTATCCTCTTTCCGTAAGGATTTTCATCAAGTAGTCGGTCAAATCTCTACCGGCAAGATCTAATCTGAGAATGGCATGTGGGAGTGCATATCCTTCATAAATTGGGACTGTATGGGAGACACCATCACCAGTATCAAGAACGATACCTGTGGTTCTACCGGAGGCATAAAGGGAAAGGACAGCTTGGATGGCAACATACATGGCTGGTGTGTTGAATGTTTCAAACATGATTTGGGTCATTTTTTCTCTGTTAGCCTTTGGATTAAGTGGTGCTTCGGTTAAAAGAACTGGATGTTCTTCTGGGGCAACTCTTAATTCGTTATAGAAAGTGTGATGCCAGATCTTTTCCATATCGTCCCAGTTAGTAACAATACCATGTTCAATTGGGTATTTAAGTGTCAAGATACCTCTTTTGGATTGGGCTTCATCACCAACGTATGAATCTTTTTGTCCCATTCCTACCATGACACCAACATGTCTTGGTCGTCCAACAATAGATGGGAAAACAGCTCTTGGTGCGTCATCACCAGCGAAACCGGCTTTACACATACCTGAACCATTATCAATAACTAATGCTTGTACTTCACCCATAGTAAAAAATTGTTAAATAACTATTGTGTTTAAAAAGTAAAGGAGAAAAAAGGGGGGAAAAAGAGCAAAATTTAATTTATTTGTAATTCAAAGGAAAAAAAAAAAAAAAAAAAAAAGCAAAAAAAAAAAAAACATACAATTATTTTAGAAAATAAAAGAAAATGATTAGATAAAGGGAGAAAAAAAGCTTTTAAATAAATTTATTTTTTAAAACTATACTGATCATCCTTATTTCAAAGCTCTTCAACACAATCAAAACAAAAACTCGAAAAAAAATAAAGTATCTCAAATTTTTAAGTTTTAGAATATAAGATTTTGCTAAATTCACACAACTGGAAGGCAATGTGGTTTCTTAACACTTTAGTTTTTAAAAAAAAAGAATCTTTTTGTCAAAAAAATCTGATTGTCAAAATGAATAACACTAAAAAAATTTAAGAAAAAGAATGTGTGATTCTTTGAGCTTTGCAAAGTATGAATTTTTTTCCCTTTTGGTAATTTTTTATTTAAACTTTGAACAAATTTGAACAATGGAAAACGAGAAAAAAAGGATTGAATCAGTTTTTAACAATTTCGTGTCAGATCAAAAATACAATCAAAAAAAAATTTGAGATTTACTAAAAAACAAGCATTTCACATCAAACAAATATTAAAAAAAAGAAGTAACTCGAATAACCAAAGTGTAAATTGTGTCAAAGTTCAAAATACAGAATGTGATTTGCCAAAATCACCCCCAAAAACTCAAGTAACAAATTAAAAGTCATATTTTGATCTTTCAAGTTAACTGGAACAATAAACGGTTTAAGAAAAGGACAACAAACAAAAAGTTGTTCCAACATATACTTATTTTAATTCTTTTTTTAAAAAGAAATTTATTGAATGAAGAATCAATTTAAATAATTTTTCTAAAATTATAGAGCAATAAAAGTAAAACAATTTAACCTCAAAAAACAGACTCTAAAAAAATTAGGAAAAGATCCTAGTTCTTTTAATCAAATAGTAATTGAAAATCTAAAATTTACTTGAAAAACTTAAAAGTTTACTCAAAAAAGTAAATTGTATGAGGTTTTCCCTTGAAGAGTCAATTAAAAACGACCTTTGTAACGGAGAAACAACAATTTGGAGAATAATTTGAAACAGTAAAATGTTTAGTTCTGGTCAGGAAATTTTTAACTTTACTACAGTTAAATAAATAACCCATGTTTTTTATTTTAACCCATTACTAAAATTTAACTCATGTAAAAAATATTGGCTTGCTCTAGAAATAAAAGAAACAAACCAATGGGATGGAAGCAGTATATAAACAAGAAATAGGGTTGTTTAAATAAATTTTAAAAAAGATTTATGAAGATATGGAAAGATTAAAATGTGATTTTTTGACAAAAAATAGTAAAAATTCGTTTTTTGGATTTTTATAAAAAAATAATCATTTAATCTCACAAATTTTATAAATATGACGAAAATTTTGAAACAAAACGAATAAATTTACTATTATTGAAAATTTTCAATTAATCAAAGATCTAACCTCTAAAGTCCATTTAAATCCGAACCAAGAATTGATATGTATCTTCCCTATCTTCAAATACCCAGGTCTGAAAAAAAAACACCAGTTAAATTTTCGCAATGGGTTAGAGGCTGTCAACACGGGTTATTTACACCACTATAATTTAAACTGATTTTTCGAAAAATTCTTAGCTTCAAATTAAGAAGCAGCTCAGCCAAAAAAACTTACTTCAATACAGAACTTGGATCACTCTTGAAAAGTTATTTTCTTTTTGGTAGAAGACACTTGAGTTTCTCTGAATTAGACTCTGAAGAGAAAAGTTAAACAAGAAACAAGTTCAAAAAGGCTTGTCAAGATAAAATTACAGGAAATGTAAAGTACTCTCAATTAAGAAATGAAAAAATCAATGATTAAAGACAAAATGAGGGACATAACTTGACAACAATTATTTTTATACCATTCTATTTACCAAGGGTTTTGCTCTGATTTGATTGATCGATTATTAAAAATTTGTTGATAATTTAATCTAAACTCATGTTGTCAAAATAAAGCATTCAAAAAAAAATTTAATGTGTGTTTCAAAATAAAAAGTGTGTTTTTTTGTTATATAAGACCTATACATCAACGGATCAAAGAAAACAACAATAAACCCTAAAAAAATATGATATTGATTTCAAAAAGTTCTAATATTTAAATATAAATTATAAAAATGAAGGATCAAATTGAAAAATTTATCTCAAAAATAGAAAAAATTTTGAAGAAATTTTTAAACCTAAAAAAATCAAAAAATTTCAAAAAATAAGAAAATTAGGGAAAATTTTGAACTATTTGAATGAATAATTTAAATTATTCAGACAATAAACCCGACCTTTACTTTCAAAATTGATTTGAACTTAGGTATACTATTGAGTGGTAAATTGGATGTTGCCTTGGTAAAAGAAGAAAAAAAAGTACGGATATATTTTTTAACATGGATTATTGTTGTTGTGTAAGCTTGATTTTGATCACTCTACATTTCATAATAAATGGCCCAATTTTTTTTTTTTTTATTTAATTTTTTTTATTTTTAGACAAAAAACAAATATTTCTAGTGTACACAACTGGATATTAAACTAGATTTTTTTTTATTATAATAGATAGCATCAATTTATAAAAATAGTTTTCTTTCAAACTTTTATTTTTAATTAGCCAATGGGTTTGAAATGGAGTTTATTTTTAAGATCTGGAAAACAAACTATTTTTTGAGAATAAAAAACAATATAAAATAAGTTTGTTGACTTGACTGTTGACAAAAAAAGAATTATTCTTAACAATCGATTTATTACTTCTAATTGAGATTTCATCCCCTATTCTTCTCTACAAAATAATATGATTAAAAGTATTGTTGAAATATTAAGAATAAAAATACAAGATATAATCATTTAACTTTTGATGAAACAAATTTTTCCTTTATTAATGCACGACAATAATGACCCCCTTTGGACACCACTAAATTACTGATAAAGGTATAATTAACCACCTTTAAGTATTTAAATTAGTTTTCAATAGATGTGTGTCTATATTTATAATCAAGAAATAAATATATTTATGATTATATATATATATATATATACATATATGTCCCCACAGCCCAAAAAACACTAAAAATGGAAAACTGATCTAATACCTCCCAATAAAAAAAATAAAAAAATCTAAATGAAAAAATTAAAATAAAAAAAGATTCTATTTAACTTTCTCTTGAAAACATTTTTTGCCAAAATCATTGAATTCAAAGTTGAAATTATGTTAATTTTTAGATATTGCCTCTTATTTTAACCCATTTACTAAAATAAATTCTAAATTCTGTGAATTTTATTTTCTCAAAAGGGACTAATACACTCTTCAAATTTTTTTATTATTTTTAACTGTTTAAATTAAAAAAAAAAGTTATTTAAAAAAGAAATACTCTCAGGAAAAATATTCTAATTTAATATATAAACTTATACTTTTATTTCAAAATTTTCCTCGACCTCTATTTTTCAAAAAAAAAATAAAAAAGTGTAGTAATTTCAAAAAATATTATTGCTCCTCAAAAGTTGGGATTGTTTTTTTTCTAAAAAAATTATCAGAGTGGTTAATAGAATTTAGTTATAAAGCTAGATTGCAAAAAAAATATTACTCAGAAAAAAAATAGTTCTTTTTAATATTAGGGACTTATATATATATATAACAATTTCCAGTTAAATGAACTCTGTTGTGACGAGTGAATTACATATGTTTAAAGGGTTTAAATTGATATTAGAAGAAAAAAATTATCTTTGGGAATTCCAAAATTGAAATCACATTTTTTACCATTTTCTTTTCTTTTTTTTTTCAATTTTTTTGTGTTACCTGATTCATTTGAAAATTTTTTTTATTGCAAGATCTATTGCCACTCTGTCAAAACAAGTTATTCCAAGGTTACTGAAAAAGTAAAAATAGTTATAGAGTAATTATATTTAATTCTATTGGGATTTTATTTGATCCTCAATTGGAGAGAAAAATGATCATTTTTTGTTTATCTTTAAAGGGTCAAAAGAATTTTGGTTTCTCAATTTTTAAAAAAATTAATTGATTTATTAGTTTTATTTCTGGTGGATATCAACTATCCTTTGGTTTTTATTATTCTATTCAACCCTTATTCAATCTTAAAAGGTAATTTATAAAAAAATATTTGATATTGGAAAAATAATGTTTATAAATCCCCACAACAAAAAAATAATAAGCTTAGAGCCTGATTATTTTTTAAACAATAACCCATTGTTTTTATTTTATCCACCCTATTCTAACATTATTAAGTATAAGCCCATATACACATAAATACAATTTACAATACAAAATAAAACAAGATTCACAAAATTTAACACCTATCAAATATCAATTAAAATTAAGATCCTGAACTTATCTCTCTTTTATTTACACAATACTCAATAACTAAGTTGAATTATGAAAAAGAACCAATAAAAAAAAACAGAAATATTTTGTATATTTAAATAATTCCATAGAAGGCTGAGTTTTCTAATCATATTTTGATATAAAATAGTCACCCCTTTTTGGAGATGGCTTACAATTCAAAAAAACCGAAACAACTACTAATATTATTAAATTTAATAAATGTAGAAAAACATTTTTAAATTAAATTTCATTATTAGTTAAAATAACTATATTTTCAAAAGATTCATTTCGATGAGAAGATTTTGCAAATCAAGTAACCCTGCTAAGTTCTTGAAACTTGAAAGCTATCCTTAATCCATGCCCCAACACTAGTGTAAAAAACACATTGCAAAAAATAGAGTTTTTCCAATTTTTTGTATAAATAAAAATCTCCATGCTTTATCCTGATTTCAGTAATAATAATTATAATTTATGATTATCTTAATAGACTAATAACAATTTTAATCAAAAAATCGTTTGTTAAACACCAACCTTTCAATTAAAAAAAAAAAACATTTTTCAAACAAAGTAATGATGTTTTCAAAATGTATTTATATTGAAAACTCATTCAAACTCAAAAATCAAAAAGGAAGTTTCTGTTTTTTATTTCCAAAATTTGGATAAATGCATATAAATCATCATTTATCTCTAAAATTGTAAAAACTCTATTTTTTACAACAGCCGATATTTACAATTGTGAATCTGAGTAAAATAATTTAAACAATATGAAATAAACACAAAATTTGAAATTATTTCTTTGGATTTATCAGCTTAATCTCAAATCTCCTCAATTTTCAATTCTGCTTGACTAGAATTCTAATTCTTTAACAATAATGATTATTATCAAATGTAAATCTTGTAAAAAAGTGTAAAACTGAGAAACCCATTCTCTTTTTATTAAAATAAAAAAAAAAAAAAAAATTTAACTTTGATTAATATCAAAATCATAAACAAAAGAAACTCCATAAAATATCCCAAAGACAATTAAAAAATCAATCTTCTTACAAACATTTTAAAATTAAATAGAAAAAAATAATCAAGTTAGTTAAGACTCTAACCAGTTAATATGGATTTACAACCCACCCAAGAAGCAATGTACCATCAGAAAAGGATATGGTGAAATTTTACTTCCTTTGGTTGACATAATTCAAATTCTAAAAAAAAAAATTCAGAGTATTTCTTTGGCAAACAATAAAATTAATAAAAAAAATTTTTAGGAGAAACATCAATTTCAAAAATTAAAATATCAAAAAAAAAGTTCTCGTTTTCTCATTTTCTATTTCCAATCAAAAAAAAAAAAGTTTGAAAGAGATCCACAATTCCAAAAAAATCAATCAAAAAAAAAAAGTTTAAAAGAATTTTTCAATTTCTAAAAAATACAAATTTTAAAAAAAACAATTACTCATTTCTTATTTTATATTTCTAAAGGGGTTAAATTTCAACAATTTAAAACAAATTGTATTCTTTAAGCACATAATGTTCTAATTCAACTTAATCCAAGTTGTGGGTTTTTTGTAACCGTCTAAATTTGATAAAGTCAGGATTTTGTATTATTCTTTTGATCAAAATAATTCATTTATGAAAAATGAAAAAAAAATGAAAAAAAAAATCTTTGAGATCTTAATAAGGAAGAAAGAGCGACACCTCAAAAATAACATAGTTGTTTTATAAATTATAATTTACAAAGATTTTGAAAGGAAATTGTTTGTTGTTCTTTCCCGTTTTTTTCTAAAAATGACCTCTTTTTTGATTGTTGATTTTTGGAGATTGATCGCACTTCACGTGTTGGTTAGTTTTTGATTCTTATTAGACACTCATAAAAATTACAAAAATGTTTTTTATCATTTCAGAAAATTATTTTTCACTGTAATGACCCAACCCTTTAATTAGATAATTATTTGGCTTAAATTTTGAACTTTTAAAAATTGGGAAAAATGATGGATCAAACTTAAAAACAAACAATAATTAATGTTTGAAAATGGAACTACAAGAAAGGTTGATATTACTTAAATCCTATTTTTAATTATTTTTAATTATAATACAAAGCAAAAAAACATTATCTTTCGTATTAAATTTAAAATCAGATTTTTTTGAGAAAGAATAAAATTGAAAAAGTATTCGATCCCCTTAAAAAAGAAAAGAAATCATGAAAAACAAAAAAAAATCCAAAAATGTCTAATTTTATTGGTGCTTTCCAAATAAACATTTCAAGAATTTCTTGAAAAAAAAATGGAGGATCAAATAAAATAAAAATTGTTTTTTATTTTTATTTTTATTTTTATTACCATGTTGGTTCATTCTTTTTTCCTTTTGAATCTGCGATTTCAAATCTTTTACATCTTCTTACACATGACACCCTTACTTGTTTACATTTGGAACAAGTTAATTTGGCAACAATTTTTTTTGTTTGTTTAACCTTTTAGTGATATTAATTTATTAATTGAATTTGTTTTTTACGTGAAAGAACGAGTGAGTAGAAATGTTTTGAATTTAGTTTTAATAACCAGATGAAAAGAAAAGGAAAGAGAATTTAAATAAAAAAAGAATAAAAAGCAAAGAAACAAAAATTATAAAAAAAAAAAAAATAAACAAACCTTTTTATGGAAAATTGGCTTTGTTTGACCACCATGCCCGCTTTGTTTTCGATCATACCTTCTTCTTCCTTGAGAAAGGCTGGACTCTTTTCCTTTTTTAGCTGTACCGACTTTATGAACGGTATGCTTTTTACATTTTCTACAGAAAGTTCTTTTTGTTTTTGGCCAGAATACCATTTTGTTAGCTTTGTAAATAATGATTAAGACAAGTGAATTTTGAAAAAAATGAAATTCCAACCAAAATTGAGATAAAGGGATTTTTTAAATTCGAGAAGAGAGTTTTTTTTGGTAGAGAATTCCAAGGGAAATGTTCAAGTTTTCCAATTATATCAACAAGATAACAATCTCTTTGTTTTTTCTATTCAAAACCTCAAGTTTGTTGACAAGAAACCTCACTATTCGTTTCAAACCGGAAAGATTTATAGTTTTTGGGAAAATGACAAGTTTTGAAAAAAAACTGAAAATATTAAGGCACACTTTTTAAAAAAGTTTATCACTCTTAGAACCTAAAAAATTTGAGACAACGACTCAAAGTATAAGGTATTTATGTTTATATTATACATTCTAAAAGTTATTTCCAATGATTAATCCTTTTACTAGAATTTGAGATATAAATAGGATCAAATTTGAAATTGATCTATTATTATAATACGTAAAATAAGGGTGTTCCTGAAGAATTCTTATTTGACCAAAGTTTACTCTTTATATTAAAAAATTATTAAACTTATAAATCAAGATCAAAAATTACAATTTATTCCCTCAAAATTCTTTTTGGAAAAGAAAAATAGGAAAAGTGAATATTTACCCCTTTAAATTATATATACCATGAAACATTTCCCCAAAAATTTTAGATCATATCTTAAGGGGTTGGCATTAGCATGGCTTTGTAGATAACAAAATTTTATTACAATTAAAGGCATATAAAACAAATGATCTTACGTTAAAATAGCTGAAAAAAATCCATAGTTCTATAGAAATAAATATTTGAAAATTTTTACTTCATTTTACATTTTGGAAATTTTCTAATTTAGATATAGATAAATTATTTTTTTTGTTAAATGTTAAAAAACTCTGTAAATTGTTGAGGGTCTTCAAAATATTATTTTCCAATGAAATATTTTAAAAAGTCGATTTTTCTACTGTAATAAAAATTAAAATTTGATCAAATTTTTTTTTATATTTTTTAGAATTTATCAGTATTGGTAATATTTTTGAACCTTAAAGTATTACACTTATTTCTAAGGATCCTAATTTTTTTTTTTCAGTTTGAAATTTTTATTTATTCATTGAATCTCTGATTTCTAAATAGAAAACTCAAAATAATTACGTTCCATGATTTAAAAATAAATAGATGGAACCTCTCAAGGAACTATTTTTTCTTTTTTGGAAATTCCAAGGAGTTACAATAATTAATACCAAAAAAAAATGAAATCTATTACTCAATTTACCAATTGAAACAATTTTAAGAAGGATATTTTTCAATTTATCATAATCTCATCAATCTTCGGAATATACCATTTAAATTTGCCCTCAAAAGAATTTTTTTCTTTTCTTTTTAAGTACCTAACATATATTTTTTTCAAACAATTAAGATTATCTTTTTCTACTATATTACTAATCAAATATTTACTGATATTTAAATTATGTATATGATTAATCTTTTATTAAAAAATACCTAGATTATGAATTTCTTCTTTGTAGATATAATTCAGGTAATAAAAAAATAGCCAATAACAAAACTCCTATTTTGAAATTTTATTTTGTAAGTTAAATCTGGCAAAAATTTTTCTTGGGGGGCGATGGCTTATAATTTGAACCATATAAAACATGTATTAAAATAAAAATTATATTCAGAAATTTATTAGCTATAAAAGAGTTTATATATAATATATACTATTATTAATAATTGCTTACAATTACAAAATAGTAATTTCCTTTATCAGAGTCAATCTATTAAAAAAATATTTGTTTCATAATCACCAAGGGAAAAATTCTCTAAAAAATAATATTCAAGTACTCTTCCCTTTTTTGAATAAAATTCAAATAAAAAGCAAAAAAAAAACCCAGTTAAAAAAAAAATGTTTAAAAAAAAAAAAAACCCTTTTGATTTCAATAATAAAAATCCAAATATTATAAAAAATTCAGAGCATCTTGAAAATCCCAATAAAAAAATTTTTTTCACAGGATCTCAATTAAAAAAAGTCAAATTTAAAAAAAATAATTCATAAGATATTGAAAAAACAAAATTCAAATACACAAAACCGGATTCAAGTACAAAAATAAAAAAATCAAAAAAAAAAAAAAGGATTCTTAATCAAAAAAAAGAAATATCTTAGAATTAAAATTTGGAAAAAAAATCATAGGATATCTTTATGATTAGAAATTCAATATCAAAATAAAAGTTTATAAGATTCAGATTATAAAAAACAAATTTAAAGTTAATACGTTATGTTATACTTTGTTTTTTGAATTATTGAAGAAGTGTAAATTACACCCTAGATACTCTTTGACTTAAATTCACTTGTAAAAATTAAAGCGCTAAATCATAGATATCACGATTATTGATTGATGAAAATAATTTCAAATTATCAAAATTCAAAATTATTTAATTAAGCTTTCTTTCTTTTAATTTGTTTTGAAAAAATAATCTATTCTTTTCATATGAAGGGCATACCTATAAAAATGATCAAAATTTTCAATAATTTCCTTTTACTCATACTTTAAACATAAAACACGAAATTTATTTGGATTTTTATTGATGACATAAGTATATCTATTTAAAAGTTAGTAAATGTTCTGAATTTTAGGATTGTTGAGCTCGAGGGATAATTTAAATATTTTTAGGTTTTAAATAAATATTATTGATATTTTATTATTGTGAAATATTTAAATGTCCCCAAGTGTCGTCAAGTACAATAGCACACAGTAGGCACCTTTTTTAAATTAAGAAATAAAAAAAAATTGTAAAAAAGCTAATTGTGGTTTTCCAAAATTTAAAAAAAAATCGAGTTAAATTGTTGATTTTACTCTATTCTTTTGGATTCTGGAAAACCTAACTACGCCTTCAAATTCTAGAATCCAGCAAATCATGATCTGTCGAATTATATATTTCCTTTTTATAGTTCAATGATATCTTTTGAATTTCAACTGATTTTATTATTTATTCGTTTATTTAATTTTAATATTTTTTCTAAATCAGGTAGAGATAAATTTCTAAATTTATTTTTGAATTTAAATTTCTTTTTACATACGAAATTATCATATTTTCAATTTTAAATTATTTTTTTGTATTTGAAGATTAGCTATTTCAATTTGTTTTAAATATTCCAGTAATGTATGAATTAATCCTTGAATTTTAATAAAAATTATGTTTTACTTATTTTATATCACCAAAAGTTAAAATAAACGAAATGTCTTAATAAATGGCCCAATTTTTTTTTACTTTATTTTATTTTATTTTTAGATGAAAAATAAATATTTCTTGCATATATAATTGAATATTTAATTATATTTTTATAATTATAATAGATAAATACAATTTAAATAAATATTTATTTTCAAAATTTTAATTTTTAATCGGCCAATGATTTTGAAATGGAGTTTATCTTCAATATGAAACAAATTGTTTTCTTTAAGTCCACAATCAATCAAACCTGATTTAATCTAAATTCTACTTATTTTATAACCTTTTACATTGAATAAAGAAAGGATGATGTATTATTCTTTTGATAAAAATAATTCATTTAACAAATGTAAAAAACAGAAAAAAAAGTCTTCAAGATCTCAAAAATGCACAAAAAGTTACAACCCAAAATAAAAAAAGTTTAATTCAAAATAATATATCCCTCAACCATATAAAATATAAATCAAGTTTAGTTCTTTGGTGTTTTTTTATAAAATGTCTTAATTTTTCAAAGTTGATTTTTAGAAATCTATCTTACATCACAAACCTGATTTCTTTTTAATTGGTATTGGGCATACTCAGTAAAATTTCTAAAGTAATTTCTTCTCACTGAAATGAATTTTTGAATCTAATGACCCCCCCCCCTTAAATATTGGTCAAAACAATTTTAAAAAAAACAATTCAAAAAAAAAAAATAATTTTTTAAAAGGAATTATTTGAATGTCAACATTAATTGAAAAAAATAATAAGCATTGTAAAAAAAAAAATATTTATTTCTTTTTATTTCTGAACAAATAGAAATAACTTTTCCCTTCCATTGTTAACTACTTTGTACCTATCCGACCCTCTTTTTTTTTTTATTAAACAAAGGGATAACACATACATGAATATTATAATCTCTCGACAATTAAAGATTATAACAAGAAACTAATGAGATTTTTACATTTTTATTATGCAAAGAAGCAGCCAAATGAACGTTATTAGGGATATTTTCAAATTTGACACCCAATTCTTTATTATTCTTTTTAAATAACAAAGTCATATTATCCATATCTAGGTACATATCCAAAAATTCATTAATTTTTAAACCGCCACTGCCAGATATCCAATTTTTTTCACCATTGCAGAATTTATAAATGGACTTCTCGCCGATACAAATATACCAAACATCTTTTGAGTCATAATCCAGATTTGAAGAACCATTTTTTGCTACTCCTATACAGAAATGTTTATTTGATTTCAACTTTTCAATTCTATAGTGGTAAAGCCCTGATCCTTCTTTGAACAAGAATTTGCCTTTAATATTCCAATTATTTTTGTTTGCATTACCACCCTTTAACGCTGAAATTGTTTGTAAATCCTTTGATATATGTAAATATTTACCCTTTGTCATGATATCCCAGAGATCAAACATGGCGCCAAATTGAATTCTATTTTGCAACATTTTGTCACCACACCAGAACTCAACAAAATGAGTACCTTCCAATTTAAATTCAACACGGGCTTGGAACAGGCCGGGTTTTTCTTTAAGGCAAATTAAAGGCACTTTTAAAATTAAATTTTTTTCTTTAAATGTTCTAATTTCCGCAAGCACTTCAAGCTTCACGAGTGGTATCAATTTCTGTTTCTCATCCAAGAGTGTAACACTTAAATTTAATACCCCATTTTCATAAATGGCTTCAGTTTTAGATTTTGTTAAACTATATGGAACATTGAAATTCAATAAGTCAATTTGCTCAATCAAGGGCAAAACTGTTAATACTTCGCCAAAGCCGGCTCGGCAAACGGGCCTCGATTCAATATTTGGGGTGCGATGAAGTGAAAATTGCAATTTCTTTGCAATACCAATCGCCTTCAAATATTGCTTATTTTGATTACATTTTTCAAATATTTCGATACCTTCCCGAATTGAGTCAAGAGAATTTAATTCATCCTGGATCTGTGTCAATTGCTGCTGTAATTTGTTATATTTTGGTTCTTGGACTTCATCAACATATTTTTGAAATTGCTTAAACTTCTTTTCTAAGGATTCAAAAATCATCATTTTTAATTTTTCTAATGATTGTGACATGGACTCTTTAATTTTGTTACTTTCTTCCATTTCAATATTGATCGATGAGATCATTTTTGTTAATATATTTTTATTTTCTCCCAGTTTCTTTTGCTTCATTGGGTTTATTATAGATTCTTGAAAATATTGAATGGCCTTTGGTATTTCAAGTACATCTTCAATATGATCCTTTGCGCATTTGTTATACAAACATTTAGAGCAAATTATTTTATCATCTTTTTTACAGTAGAATTGTAATTCTTGATCTTTATGCTCTTTACAATAATTTTTTTCAGGTTGTTTTTCTTTTGTTTTGATTTCTTTTTTATTTTTTATTTTGATTTATTATTTTTTTTTTAAATTATTTTTTTTTTTTAAATCAAATTCAATTAATAATGAAAAAGAGAATAAAGAAATATTTAAAATAAGGATATTTTTTTTTTTTTATTAAAATAATGTTAATATTATGAAGATACTTTACAATTTTTTTATTTATGAAAAATGCAATTTTCAAGAAATTTTGGTATTTTACAAAGATTTATGTGAATTAAATGTCTATTACAGAAAAATGAATTCTGAAGAATAAAATGTTATATTACCGGAATAATTGAGTTAGTGTATTCAATCAAATTTACGGTCTTTAAATAAGTTGTTGTGTTTAAAAAGACATTAAAAATTTGGACTTTCAAAAACAAATATAAGGATAAAAAACAGTTATTAGTCTGGGAAGCTATTGTGTGGGGGGCATTAAGTGCGTTTGTAGTAAAAGTTATTAAAGTATTACTGAAAAAAAGATTTTGATGCCATTTCTTTTTAACTTTTATCATTTTTTTAAAACAGTTAAAACAAAAAATAATTCCATCTCAGGAATTGTTTGAAGAGTTTAGAAAAAGGAAACATCGGCAAAAATACTGAGTAGATACAAGAATTGGCAGCAAAAAGATTAGTGAACAGTTTGGGAAGAAAAATAAGAAAATAAACTATTTTTGAGTCAAAAGGGTCCCAGTTGTATTTGGTGAATTACAAGTTTTTAAAGGGTTTAAATCGATATTAGAAGAAAAATTTTATTTTGGAAATTCCCAAAATTGAAATTATTTTTTCACATTTTTGTTTTTTTTTTTTTCATTTTTTCTTGAAGTAATTGTTTTGCAAATTTTTTTTTATTGCAAGATCGATAGCCACTAAGTAAAAACGTGTTATTCAAATGTTATTGAAACCATGGAAATGTTTGCAGAGAAATCAAATTGATTTCTATTGGAATTTTTTTTGGATCACCAATAGGAGATCAAAATGAACATTGTTGTTTTTTACTCAATAGAGGGACTAAGAATTTGTGTTTTTCAATTTTTTTAGAAAAATATATTGATTGATTAATTTTATTTCAGACTGGATATCAACTATCTCTGAGATGTGTAATATTATTCTGCTTATTTTTTATTTGTTCTTCAAAGGTCAATTATAAAAAATAATTGATATTAGAAAAAAAAAATTTGGTAACTCTTACAGAAACAAAGTTTAGATAGTTGACAAAAATACCAATTAACGATTTAGATGGTTAAATGTTATTTTAACAAAAGCGAAAAAAGTAAAAAAAAGACGAAACATGCCTTTTGATTGTAAATATTGAGAGAAAAATAGAATCACAGAAATCACAGAAATCACAGAAATCGCAGAAATCGCAGAAACCTGAAAATGGAAAGTAATTTCAATTAAAATCGGAAATAAATTAACTCGGAAGAATAATTTATTTTTTTTTTATTCATCGAATAAACCAAACAAAAACAACTTATAGTTCCGTTTATTGGTGAAATCTGATTAGTAATTTTGGAATTCTCACAAAATACGTCAAATTTTACAAGAAATTTTCCATGATGGATCAACCATAAGATAAACTTGGATTATAAGGATAGTGTTATGAAAACTGTTATTTATATTAATGCCACATGTTGTCTTTAATCATATATTTTTTCTTTTATTAATTTTTAATTTTTGTTATTTATGTGGTTTCTCATAAGGTTTCCAATTAAAAAAAGTGTTGGAAATGTTTTCCATGACGATTAATATTTTTTTATATGTTTTTCTTTCACTGTTGAAAATTTCCTAAAAATGTCTCCTTACAATCACAACTCCAAGTTTTTTATCAAACTATTATTCATCAAACACCATAAAAAAAGAGGCTGTATATAGCTCATTTTTATTTAAAACCGAGCAATTCTCTTAATATTGTCATTTTTATCCACTTTTAAGTATGTAGTCATTTTCAAAAAGTGTTACAGATGTTGATCGATTTCTTATTTTACAGCCGTCTCAATCTTACCATGAAAATTTATCATGCAGAGACATCGAAATTAATTGTCTATTATAAAATTTTCTTTTTTAAAATAGAAAATTCAATTTCAATCATAAGATGAAAATTTCAATTTTTGTTACAGCCGTTTTAAAAAAGCCCTTACTTTTTTAAAACTTTTTTCAGCTTTTCTGTTTTAAAAAAGTGAGTACTTTTTTAGAATTGAGATTGTCAGAATTTAAACCTTTTTTAAAGTTTTCCATTTTTCAAAGTTTTCTATTTAAAAAAAGTAAGTTTTTCTTCCCACTTCAACGTCTACCTCTACCCCGCATTTAAAGGCTGGGTTCTCACTTTTTTTTAAATAGAACACGTGATAAAAGTGTGAATTTTAAAAAATTTCTCAGTTGTTTCAAATAGAAAACTGTAAAAAAGTTTTAATTTTGACAATCGAAAAAAAAAAAATTACTCACTTTTATAAAATAGCTTTACACCATAAGAGAAAATTGTGTTTTGTGAAAAAGAAAATTCAATTTCTCTCACAAGATAAAAATTTCAACTTCTCTCACTTCATTAGAGTTATTTTTTTTTTAGTATTAAACAATAGAAAAATTAAAATTTCAAAAGAAAAGAAATCACAAATGACAGAAACCCTAGAAATTTGAAAGCCTTTTTGATCATTGCTTTGAAATTGTAAAAGCAAAGATTTTAACAATTTTGGAAATTGAAGATCCCGTTAATGGTAGTTTTTTTAATGAATTTGTTTCATTTTCTAAAACCAAAAAATTGGATAACTTATTTTTTAATCTTCTATTATAAAATTTCTGGTTTATGATTACTTTCATAATCTTTATACAGTTTTCAATACATTATAACATTTCAGAATAGAAAATTCAATTTCTGTGTCTTTAAATTTTCATGGTAGGGTTGGAGGAGCTGTAAACTGTTTTATAGCAACCTTTTAAAAGTATTTGTTTTCAATTTTTTAAAGTGACATTATCAAATTCGTTCTTTGGTTTTAATGTAAGACTATTTATTAACAGTTTGCAAACTTGTTCTTGAGACTTTCTTGTCTCAATTGGCTTCTTTTTTGTTTTAATTTCTTTTTTGAAGGGGCTTCGAATCAATTGCCTGGGTGATGTTGTTGATTGGCTTGAATAAAAGGGAATGATAAAAAAAGTTCTTTTTTTCAACAATTATCGGTGCACTTGGCAGCAAAGCTTGTGAATGAGAAAATTCTTTTGATTTCAATTTCAACACTGATTCTCGTTGTTAGTCATTTTTTTTTGAGAATTTTCTAATATTAGAGTTTTGTGTGTCGCTATACTGATCTTTGGGGGATTGAAAATAAAATCTTTTGAGAAAGTTTATTATCTCTTGTGAAAAAAAAAAAGTTTATACAAATTAAAACCAATACCATTTGATTGGTTCTCTTTTGTTATGTTTTTGTTTTTATTTTTATTTTTTTTCATTTTTAAAAATGTTTTTTTTTTGAAAAATGAAGAAAAAAAAAATCCCCTTTGAATTTTTGCAAAAGACATAACACACAAAAAATTTAAAGACAAAGAAGATGTTTAAAAAAATTTGGAATATTTTTTACTTTTTTCCACAGGAATTAATGTATGATCTTTAAAAATTTGATGGATACCAGAAGAGTGATCAGAACATAGGAATCGTGTAGGAACTGAAAGGCACTGTTCACAAAATACTATTGCCTTCTTTTCACAACCTTGAATTCCACAGTTGGGTATTTTTTGTGTGCTTTGTTCATTTGAATCAACACCTATTGGAAAATATATTTTGTCTGACATTTTTTATGAAATGTTAAATTTGAGAAAAAATGATAATTATCTGATTACTTTTTAATTAAGGGAGGAGTGACATTTTACAGTTTTTTGATTGAACCAGTTTATTGGAAAAGGAAGGTTTGAAAATCCTTTCTTGAGCAAAATAATTTAATATTTGAATAAATATGAATTGTACAGAGATCATATTATAAATTGTTAACTACCAATGAAAAAATGGCAAGCAAAAATATGATTTTGACTACAAACAATATATCTTGAAAATAAAATATTTTTTACAAAAAATAATTACTTACAATTCTAATCTATGATTAAGGACTATCTGAATTTTATGGTCTGTAAGAATTGATATACAAAGCAGTAAATAGATTAAGACCTTTAAAATATAGTGAATTAAGGGAAAGTCAAAATATTGCAATTTTTAGCAATTTAAGATTTTGACTAAAATCATTTATTGATCCAAAAACTTTTCTAAAAATCCCAACAAATCAAGGCAAAAATAAAAAGCTATTTTTTACGATATTGGGAAAATGTAACTCCACTTTCTTTTCAAATAGGTGGCTACACTCACCACCAATTCGAACATACTTCAATATAAAGTGGAGTGACATTTTCCCAATATCATTTTGGAAATTGAAAATTTTAAGTCGAAAATTTTGGGATTTGGAAAGTAAATTTTTTTTGCCTTCCTCAAAAACAACCTAAAATTTACATTTTAACAAGATCTATTAACACAACATTCTTTTGAGTTCATAATTCGTGTTGTGGGTGTAAAAGTAATAGTCACTAGGAATAAAATTGGAATAATCCTTAAAAATCTTTAGTCATTGATTACTTGACTTTTAAAATGTTTGATTTTTGGTTTAAGATTCCGTTTTTTGATTAAAAAAATACCCTTTCGGGGCAGTTCAAGTAGAAATCTTGTAAATAAAAATATCAATTATTAATATAGATTTTAAAAATCTTCAACCAAAATGATTAGAACTTGGGAGTATTTGTATATTGGTTTTGATTATAAAGAATTTGAAATTTGGTTATTATAATTCCAGTACTTTTGTTTTTATAAAAATGAAAGAATAAAAAGATAAAATTTATTACTTCAAAAGAAACAATTATTTGAGATAGGGTTATCTTTCAAAAACAATAATTTTCTATAATTGAAACAAGGACATGTTGAATATATGAAGGAAGGTGTTTATTAAATTGTAATCCAAATTTCAAAATTAGTGGAGAACTTTGTTATTATGATTATTTTCTTTTTTTCATTTGTCTTTCCAAAAATACAATGATTATACAACATTTTTATTTATTAATCTATATTGGCTATTGTCTCGAAAAAAATAAGTAAAATACCTTATTATTCAAAAAAAAACACAATTAAACTAATTTTTTTCTGATGAAAAATCTGCCCCTATTTTTGAAATTAAGCTTATAGCACAAAAGGAATATAATAATATTAATACATTTTCTAGGATCTATTGTAAGTATTTTTTTTTATAAGAATGGATTCTTTTCGAAAACAAGTTATCTTCCATTTTCAACATCTTTTTAATCTAATTTTTCTTAATTAGCAATTGAAAAAAAAATATTAAGGAAATTGTAAGTCTTTTTTTATTCCTTAAGTGGCTGGGAAACTTAAAAATATTCTAGTAAATTTAATAACAAATTCAAAAAAAATTTATCTCATCTTGAAATTGGAAAATGGTGTAAAAACTGATTTCTTGAGAATCAAACTCATTTTCAAAGCTATTTTCATCAATGGATTATTGTTTTTCAAAATTTAATACATTTTTCTTATTATTGAAAAGCCCAAAATCCAACATATTTCTGAATTATTTAAAAAGAAATTATTTTCTTAGAAGAAGATTGAAATCTTTTTGTTTGTGTCGCAAGTACAACAATATATTTTAAAAATTGTAACTCGCTTAGTTTTGAAATTAATGAGTTTAAAAACTCTACTTAATTTCAAAAAAAAAAAAAAAAAGTAATTATTTTAAACATTAAAAAAATATAAATTTTTTGTTTTAAAGAACAGTTCAAATCAATTTTTTCTTTATATTGAATAAAAAAATCAGAGAAAAAAATCCAAATAATCAAATTCAAAATTTTCTGAAAATACTTTTTTAAAACCTGGAAAAGTCAACTTATTATAACCAAAAGAAATTCTTGTAAATATGACTATTTATAATCAATGATTAAAATTACAATCTTAATTTTTTTTCAGTGAATTATTAACAAGCCAAAGATCCAATGTGACAATGTATTTAGAATTAATCTCATATTTTTTAAGATTTTTCAAACAGATAAAACAAATTCAAATTAATAATTCTGATAATAAAAAAAAAATAGATATTATCAAATAACTGATTTTAACATCAACAGTTCCTTTTTATATCATGAATATTTGAAAAAGAATATTACTTAATCTTTTAAATTTAAACAAATTTAATAACTATATGTGAATAAAACTAAAGGATCATTTCTTTTCGATCTTCAAGGATTGAATATATGATTTATTTTTAGATATTTTTATAATAATATTAAAATTTTCAAAGTTATTTGTTCATACATACTCTCATAAATGATTAAAAAAGAGACTTATTCAAAATAAAAGTTTTTTGAAAATTTTTCTTTTTCTAATTTGATAAAAAAATACAAATAAAAAAGGATCAGGATCTGGTTGACTGAAAATATAATTGTGAAACATGAACTCTTTTAAAAATTATAATTCATTTCTCTAAAGTTGATAAATGAAGTTGCCAATTAGGTTTAATTGAATCCTTGTGTAAATAATTACTCTATTACCATTGGGAAAAAAAATTAATAAGAATTACTAGTAATTAAATGAAAAAATCTTTAATTAATAAAAAAATGTTTTTGTTTTATTTTTATAGATGCCGATTTGAAAAAATAAAAACCAGAGTCCAAACCGAATTTAAATTATAATAAATCTTGAGCTGGTTGTGTTTAGAAAAATCTTGTTTTGTGATTAGTTTGATTTTTTTTTCTTTTTTATTACAAGAAAAGGAAATGAGAAAAAAAGAAAAAAAAACAATAACAAAAGAAAAATTAAACCACCAAAAGCGAAAGAGAAAGCTGTTTTAGGAAAAGATTTAATCTTCTTCGGGTACGTGTGTAAGTGCCATAAAGCTGAACATTAGATTTTCTGGATCGCGTTTAAGATACTGTTCTTTGATGTAAAGAGATGCGTCTTCAAGTAAGGTCTCTGGGGAAGTTTCTCCGCAAAAGATAGGTGTTTCTTTCCTTCCATCACATTGGATCAGAATATTATTTTTACAAACAAAGGTAACAAAATGGTAATCAGTCGACTCTTCAGGATCCATTTGATCTGTTTGTCCCTTTTCGGAGTGTTCTTCGTGCTTCTCGATCATTTCTTTGTCTTTCTCTAAAGTGTGACCACGAGTTTCAGGATCCATTTCAATTGTTTGTTCATGAAATTTCTTAAACCACCCTTTCACACCAAGCTCTTCAATATTGTTTAAAACAGCATGAAGAACGCCAATTGTACCACATGCGTTTCTGATCGTTTGCTTCATATAGTACAAGTTTTTTGGGAATACAAATTCACGGCTTGTTTCTTGTTGTATTTTCTTTAATTCCTTATTTTTTTCAGTGATAGGGTAAAGCAAAATAACAGCATGACATGGGTGTGGGATCATCATCAATAAGTCTAAAGAAAAAACATCTGTGATTTGATATTCCTTTGGTAAACCCAACTCTCGTGCAAAGGTCGTTAAAATGTTTGGGTTAGATTCGAGTGGTGGCCACGAAGGTTCTGTCATTTTATTAGAGTTGAATTAAAAGAAAAAAATGTTTTGTGTTTAAGGTTTACAATCCCTGAAATTTGAAATAAGATTATCTTGTGTATAGTGTCGGCAAATTGTTGATTTGGTTCTTGGCTGATAAATCTTGTACTTGGTATGACATTTTAATAGTGGTCCAAAAAGGTAATTTTTAGTATTTTATTTTTTTCTTAAGAAATCTAAATTGAAATGTGGAAGATTTTTAATTAATAGGGCCTCAAGAATAACTTTTGAATTTTACGGAGTCGAAAATAATTTTGATTTACTTTTTTGTTAATTAAACAAATGAAAAAATAAATTTTTTTAAAGCTTCAAATAAAGCCAAACAGAAATAAAAAGTGAATCAAATATTCTAATTGAAACCCCAAAAACCAAAATAAATTCTTAAATAACTACCAATGTATTAATTTTAAACTCTTCAATCGGGATTTCGGAAAAAAAAAATAAATTGTCCAAAATTGTCTTTTTGGACAATATATAAAATCTCATACCAGTTCAAGATCGATCGTCTAAGAGCCAAATTAGCAAGTGGCCTCACCCAATACAAGATAATCTTTTTTCAAATTCCAGAGATTGTAAACCAGAATATTACCAAACCGAAAACCAAAATAAAAATGAAGTTGAAAAAAAGAAATAATTGGTATTTTTTAATGTATTGTCTAAAAATAAATATGAGTAATAGTAAAATATTTTAATTATTGTTTTTAAAGATCAAAATTTTCAAATTTCGGGGTTTTTTTTTTTCTAATAAGGGGTTATATCAACCAAGGAAAGGTCTAAGATTAAAGCATGTTGTTATTGAATGTAAATTGCATTAATTCCTCAAGATTCACTATCAATTCAATTGATAAAAGAACGCTCTTTATTTAACTAATTAATTAAAAAGGATTTAATTGTATTAGTAAAAATTCAACAAAAATGCAAAAATAATTTCTATTTTGTTACAAATTTAAAGGTTGGTTCAACCACATTCAGACCCGATAAATGTAAAATATCTTTCTTAAAATATGTTCTAAATTGTATATTAGTTACTAAATATTTCAATTTATGAAAAATTTACAAAATTAACTAAAATAAAATCTTAAAAAATTATTTTCAAATATTGATGATTACTGATATCTTTCTATCAAAAGAAAAACAATTAATCCTTCTTTGGGTTTTTAGTTTTATAATTATTAAGTTAAAATTTGAAAAAAAAAATTAAAAATGATTTATTTTTTAACCTTTTATAAAAATACTACTCCGTTTTCAAATTAATAAACTAAGAACCTAAAAATTAGGAAAACTGTTCAATACATAATAATATTTTTACCCTTGTTAACATCTACAAATCCTAATAGATTTGAAATTCTAAAAAATCAAGAATGGGGTTATATATTAATATAGTCAGTTCCACTTTTAAGGCACAAACTTTCAACGAAATTTAAGGCTCAATAAAAATCTCAAATCAAGGCCCAAAATTCAGATTATAGTAAAATAAATCGTAAAATCTAAAATTACAAATTTTGTGCCTTAATTTGAGATTTTTTTTGTGCCTTAAAGTTCGTTCAAAGTTTTTGTCTCAAAAGTGGAACTGACTGTCAAGTAAATATTATTTCCATTCAGTACGTTTTTTATATCAAATGTAACAGAATTTTCAAATTATTAAAAGTTTAAAATATTGAAAATTAATAAAAAATAATAAATTTTTAGTTTTTAGTTTTCGTTTTATTATTGAAGACAGAATAATCATCAGAATTACCTCACAAAATATCTTATACGCTAAATTTATTTCGAATTATTTATTTCCATTATACTTTAGTTTAGATTTTTACCCCTCTATGAGCTTTTTGCCCTGATCAGTTTTTATTGAATCAACAAACAATTGAGAGGCTAAAATTGAGGCCTGTGGCTGAGAATCCGCGATCCCATTGGCAATTATCGATTTCAAATAGGCAAGGTATTCGTTTGGTGGTAAATATTTTATTAAAAATTGAGAAATTAATTGACTTAATTTTTTCACTACCTTTTTTTCAGATGAGTAAATATATTTTTCGAATTCGTTCAAGGAAAAAATTAGATCGTTTGGTGGGTATACTTGAAAGCAAAGCTGGGTTTCTGAATGGTTAGTTTTGATTAAATAATCTAAATTAATTAGCTTGATCAAAGTTTCAGAAGACAAATTTCTAATTTGAATTGATGGATCTCCAATCCTTTTACAATAAAAATGAAAATATATAAAAAAATATTGAAACAAAGATCAGAAAAAGATAGAGAAAAGATATAAATAAATGAGAGATTAAATAATAATAAAAAGGGTAAATTTTTCATTTTTAAGTTTTTTTGTATATAGAGTTTACAATAATGTTATTATAGGTTTTATTTTATATCAATTATGTTGAAAATTGCAAAAGAATTACCGTAATATCATGGATTTAGGAAATTTGTAATTGTTTTGTAAGGGTTGTTATATAATTAAAACCTATATGAGTAATGCTTTATTTTGATAAAAGTGTATTTGAGTAAATTTTTTTTAGATTTTACTCTTGGTAGAGGTGTCTATGTCACAGGATATTTGTATATTAGAAGATTTCAAAATAACAAAGTTGTTTCCCTTTAAATGCACTTTTCTCAATAAATTATATAGGTTTAATTATTTTTTTTTCTAATTCTCAACATTTGGATTAAAAAAACGAAAAAAAAAAGGTAAAAATAAAAATAAAAAAAAAATGGTGGGTCTAAAAAGGTATATCAAAAAATAATAAATAATTATAGTCTTTTGTAAGTAATTGATTATTTAAAACTTTTTGTAATATTTTTTTTTTTAATTTTGATAAGTGGAATTCGAATAACTTTTCCCCAATGACTTTAGAAATACACAATTCCGTATTTAAAAGAAGATTCAATCAAATATCTAATAACTAAATAAATAAATAAAATACGAAAACATTCTCCTTTAATAATATTCTATTAAGATTATTATGCACCACAAAATATAAAAAACAATCTTTTACTTTTCTGAAAAAATATTGGTAATTTTTTATATCATTTGAATTTATTAGCTAAATTTAAATAATATAATTACAGTCAGTTTCACTTTTAAGACACAAACTTTCAACGAAATTTAAGGCACAAAAAAAATCTCAAATTAAGGCACAAAATTCAAATTCTAGTAAAATAATTTGTGAAAATTAAAATTCCAAAAAATTGTGCTTTAATTTGAGATTTTTTTTGTGCCTTAAATTTCGTAGAAAGTTTGTGTCTTAAAAGTGAAACTGACTGTAGCATTTAAATCAAAATATAAACCATTGTTATAATGAACTTGAATTTAAAAATATTTTTTTTTTTCCAAGTAAAGTTATTCATTTAATAAAATATTTTTTTTTTTTTTTAAGTTTGCATTTATTTGTATTTTCCGAAATCATATCCCTTTACAATTAAAATCCCAGACTTTTCAACACTAAAGGTCTTATCAAACAAAAATTTGAAAAACATTCATTTTAAAAAAAATAGATAAAGAAGAACACAAAAAAGAAAATAATTATTTGACTCTTCCCAATGTATTATCTAAAAAAAAATATTATATCTCCTCAAACCAAAAAAAAAACAGCAAATCCTCAAAGTGACTTTCCCACATATAACTTTTTTTCATAATTATTCTTACTATATGTCTAGGGCAATAAAAGTAAATAAAAGATGAACATGATAATCGGATGATTTTGTACAAAGAATATTAAATGATTGGGTTTAGAATTTCTTTGATAATTGATAAAAAATTATTTTTTTTTTCATACAATCTATTAATTTAGATTTTAATTAGGTTTTTTTACACTTTAGTAAAACTTTTTAAATGAAAAAAAATGTTTGAGATAATTAATTAAAAAAAGATCACGCTTTTTTTAAAAATTCAAATAGGAATTAGAAAATAATATTATTTTAAAAATGAACTTTACCGTATTTTCCTTGATTTATCCCAATATTAAAAAAAAAAAAAAAAAAGGAAAACTACAAGAAAGAGAACTATCAATATCCAATAATTTATGGGGAAAAACAATAAATAAATTTCATAATTTTTTTTTGTTTTTATTATATTAGTTATTAAAATACGTTCCAAATTAAAAAAACCTAATTAAAATCTAAATTAATAGATTGTATGAAAAAAAAAAAAATAATTTTTTAGAAATTTTAAAAAATTAAAAAAAAAAAAAAGAAAATTAAGATTATAATTTATAATTGATATTTATAATAAGGGAAAAGTTTCTTTCTTTTATAGCATTCAAAAATCCAAGTTGATCTAATATTTTTGCCAAAACCGTTTGTTTCAAATGGTTTTAATTTATTTTTTGATAACAAAAACTCTGTGTTAGCTTCTAATTTATTATGAACGGTTCCACCACATGTAATTATAATTCTTTTGATCAACTTAGCTCTGTTTACACCATAATCGTACTCTTTTATCCAAAAAGATTTTCCAGAGAAATAATTTGGAATCATTTTCTTCAAATCAAAATTCAAAAGTTTGAAATTTGATTTGTTATTGGTGTGTGTGTTATAATTTTTGTTGTTTTTTTCTTTTTCCTTCTTGGGTTTATAGGTTTTGTCATAACCAGTATTTGTGCCTGTTTTGATTGGATCCTTGACGAGAAATCCATCATTATAATCGTATTCGTTGTCCTCTGAACCAGATTCCTCTGAATCGGTACTGTCAAGATTTTTTCCTTTAACCTTTGGCTTTGGTGGTGGCTTGACTAACAAATATTTTGTAGTAATTAATTTTTTTTTTTGTTTATAACACTCGACAATCCATTCAGGCTTGACAATTTTTGCTTTATCATTCTTTGCTGCTACAAATTTCGGTGCGTTGTGAACAAAGGGACATACCAAGTGAGTTGTTTTTTTATTTTGCCAATTGTTATGATACGTTGCCCCCATTTCTTCTGCTTTCTTTCTAATTTGGTTTCTTTTTGGGTTTTGGATCCCTGAGATACAAAATTTTACAGTTTTAAATAATTCATCAAATTTTTTTGGTGCTGTTTTACCTCTACCCCTTCCCCTTCCCCTTCCCCTTCCTCTTCCCCTTCCCCGGACTGTTCCTGCTCCTCTTCCTGTATTTGTTGTCACCTTCATTTTATTTACAGTACTTGTTGTTATAGTAAGTTTTGTTTTGGTTTTACTTGTCGCCCTTCCTCTTCCTGTTCCTCTTCCTGTTCCTCTTCCTCTTCCTCTTCCAGTTCCTCTTCCAGTTCCTCTTCCAGTTCCTCTTCCAGTTCCTCTTCCAGTTCCTCTTCCAGTTCCTCTTCCTGTTCCTCTTCCAGTTTTTTGTTGAGTCTGTGCCACATTTTTGTTAATTGTTGGTTTTTCTCTTTTGATTAATTTGATCGGCTTTTTTTGTGGAGTAGTTTGTGTGTTACTAAGTTGGCCAAGGATCTCTTTTAAATCGCGCTTCCTTGGTCGATCGGTTTTTGGAGGATAAAAAATCGGCAGCAAATCATAAGGAATAAATTTTTTATTAAGTTGTTTTGGTGTTTCATTCAACTCATTATCATTTGGAGAGAGGACTTTAACCAAAGACAGCCCCATTCGGTTAGCTTTTGATACTTTCCCAAATTGTTTTATTGTCAGGAAGACATATTGCCAATCCTGAAAGGCGACAGGTTTTGAAAAATCTTGGGTTTGAAAAACCCGTTTTTTATTCAGATTTTCTTGTGATAGAAGATCAATCGGCCTGAGTAGCATTCGTTGCGAAAGTAGGCACTTTGGCTTCTTTGTCTTGACAAGTGACACACCAAGATCAACGAGCATTGATCCAGAATTACAAATTATTATTTGACTTATCTTTGTTTTTGTTTTTAAATCAAGCGTAAGTGTACAACTATTCAGTCCTGGTTTAATCACCCGAAACGTTTTTTCGTTATTCTTTTTTAAATTCCCAACAGTGTAGTTATGTTTTTCTGGAAAACATGAAATAATTTCATAATCGATTTGCGTCATTTAACGTTTTTTTTCTCTTTTCAAAAATGAATAAACAAAAAAAAAAAAAAAAAAAATAAAAAATAATTTGTTTGAAAAGGAATTTTTGATTTTTTTACTGGATTTAGTGATAAGAAGAGAAAATAAAAAAAAGAAGTCCATTGTTAAGAGCTCTTTGGTAGGTTCTTTTAAAAATCAAAAAAAAAATGTTACTCAATATTCTCTACTTGGCGAATATTAAATTTCTAGTGATGAAAAATAAGACAAAACCCGGACCTTTTATAAGAGGAGATACTAGTTTTTGAAAAGACTAGTTGTTGAAAAAAATAGCAAGTTATTATTTTTGAAGGTTATTAAAAAAAATTTGAAAATTTAGGAATTAACTTCAGTTTTTTTTCCAAAGTTTTTGTCTTGAGCTTCAAATTTTTGATTGGACAACATCCCGATCAAACCTAAAGGTACAATTCAAAGGAAAAAAACAAGAGTACAACCGATTTATGGAAGGTTTAACGGAAAGTTTTCCCTTATTCTGAACCAATTTCTTGAACAAATTCGATTTTATAATTTTTTTCAATATACTTCTTAAAACCCTACCTATTCACTTTTTACAAGTGAATACACTTTCCCAGTTTTGTGTTTCAATAACAATATTCACAACCCTGATTACAATTACAGTGATCAAAATAATTTGTGTACAAAGACTAAAATCCATGTTTCAAAATATTATCCGGGCTTTTTTTTCTTCTTTTACCAAGGCAACATCCAATCTACTACCAATTAGTATACCTAAGTTCAAATCAATTTTGAAAGTAAAGGTCTGGTTATTTTCAGTAAAATTTAAATTATTCATGTGATTTGTTGAAAATTATTTGGAATTTACTCATTTTTTTTTGAAATTTTTTGTTTGAATTTTTGAAATTTTTCAATTTTTTTTTTTGTATTTGATGAAAATTTAATTCTTTAAAATTTTTCTGCAATTTTTGAGATAAATTTAACACTTTGATCTTATATTTTTAGAGGATTTCTTTTGAAAATAATAGATATTTAAGATTCCAATGCCCTATTTTTTAGGGTTTATTGTTAGTTTCTTTGATTGGTTAATGTAGAGGTTTTCTATAATAAAAAAACACACTTTTTATTTTGAATCCAACATTAATTTTTTTTTCCCGCTTTATTTTAACTCCCGTAAACTGATATTTTACAATTTACATTTAGATAAAATATTGGCTGACTAGTATCTTTCTTTGATCCTGAAATTTGAGTCTTTTCCTTAAATCTTAGTTTACACAAGGTACAGCATATAAAGTGATCCAAAAAATTACAAAAAGAGATCTCGAATTTCAATCTATTTTGTTGAAAACTCTATTATTAAAAGAAAAAATGTAAAGGATACAAGTTTTTTGATTTAATATTTGGATAATAGTAAAACTAAATTCTTACAACTTGATAAAAAGTTTCTATCTCACAATTCATCAACTTAAATTCATTTTCCACTGTAAAGAAAAACTTTTAAAGCTAACTGAAAAGGAATATCTCATACAAAAAAAAAACTAAAATTCATATTAATTTCAGGGATGGACGATTAATGTATTTTTTTGAAAACTTAATGTTGGTGTTTGCCAAAATTGTATAGGAGACGAAACAACCTATGAAATTTATAATTTCATTTTTTCAAATTTGCAGATTTTATTATCAGTACTCTGTTTGGATGTCATTTGTTCGTAAGGTAATCAAGAAAATCAAAACAGAGAAAAAAACTGCAATAAACTTCTCACAGAACTATGTGAACGAACTTTTTACAAAGCAAACGACTGAAGAGAAAACTAATTTTTCGAATCAAAAAATTTTCTCTCAAGAATTAGCAAAAAATTGGTTAAAAAGAAAGAACAGAAACAATTATGTTTGTTTTTCTCAAACACGAATTCTTTACTCTTAGTCCAATCTTCTTTTGTTTTTTGTGTTAAATTTTTGCCTTTCAAACTCTTTTTATCTCTTTTTGGTTTTGGGATACTTTTTAGAATGACTTTGTAAATTGGTACCAATACTTTTCTTATTATTTTATAGTATCCTACCAAAACTGGGAGCCTAACAAAATTGAAGCAAACCAATCACAAGTCAAATCAAAGATTTTGAGGAAAAGATCCAAAACAAAGTTTCTAGAAAGACAATATTTAATCAAAAACAACAAATCACAACCAACAGAACTTTTAATTTATACAATGAGAATGTTAATAATACTTCGACAACAAATTATAAAAGGTATTGCTTGCAACTTTTTTTTTTTCTTTTTTTCTATTTTTCTTTTTTTGTTTTGAAAGAAAAAAGAAAAAAAACCAAAAAGAATACATTCCAAGAATTTTCTTCTTAATTTCTTGAATTGATCTGGTTAATATTCAGAACAGTCATTTTAAAAAAATTGATTCGATCTCGGTGTGTTTGATAAAAAATAATGGCGATTAAAATGAAGGTGAATCAATTTTTTGTATACACTAGTATTTCGTTTCTGAATTTGTTTCGTGTTGAAATTTCAGAAAGATAGTTTTGTGTTTTGTGTTTTTTTAATAAACCAAAACTTTTCTTCCAATTTTTTTCAAAAAAAGAACTTTTGGGCTATTCTTTTGAAATATTTATTTGATCTTTTTGAAACTATTTGTTAGATCAAACAAAGTAAAATTAAAATCAAACAGTTTCGATCATTTGGCAGTTTTTGAATTTAAATTGGTTGAAAATTATTTATTATTTTGTTGCAAAAAGTCTTGTTCGCAAATTGTAAAAAAAAAACTTTAAAAGACTGTTTATCAAAAACGGTTTGACTTAACTTTGTGTACTGTTTTTTGAACACTTTTTAACAATCTTTTTGCTACACAACTTGAAAAGGACCTAACAAAACAAGAGTTTTTAGAATTTCCTTTTTCTTTTTTTTTTTTTTTTTGTAAAACATACAAAATTAATTTTAAAATAGCAAGAAACGATCAAGTTGTTTTAACCACACACCTATTTTCAAAAATTTCACACAAAAAAGTTTTACAGTGTTTTGTACTGGTATTTGTGGAACAACCATGAAAAAATTTTCACTTAAGGGACGAGTAACCATAAAAAAAATCTTCTCGTAAATTTAATAACAAATTCAAAAAAAAATTTACCGCGTCTTGAAATTGCAAAACCAAGGAAAAATGATATTACTACTACAAGATCAAATTTGCGTTTAAATGCTTTTTTCAGAAATGAGTTATTATTTTTAAAAGTTTTGATCCATTTTTCTCATTTTTTGAAAATCCCAAAATTCAACATATTGGATATGTTATAAAATGGCGAAAATTGGCAACGGCGAAATTTGACAAATTGAACTTTTATTTTTAAAGTTAATTTTCAATCAATTTATTTTATTTATTTTCTCAACAATTACTTCTCGGAGTTTAATCGCAATTTCATTTAAACAATAGATACTGATAAATTGTAATTTATGTTTTGAAATTATTATTTTCAAGCTTTGAATAAAGCATTTTGTGAAGTCAAGTGACAAGAAACTCTGTAAAATTAGTTGTTCTTCAAAATATTCTTTGTCCCAGACTGTTTGATAAGAAACAGTTCGAAGATTTATAAAAATGGAAAATGAACTAAAAATTTTTTGAAATTTATTAGAATTTATCAGTATATCTCAAATGACCAACTAAACAATAAAATAAATTGATTGAAAATTAACTTTAAAAATAAAAGTTCAATTTGCAAAATTTCGCAGTTGCCGATTTTATAGAAATTCAATATTTCTCCAACATATTTCCAAATTATTTTAAAAAAAATTATTTCTTTAAAAGAAGAAAGAAATCTTATTATTTTCGAAGGGTGTATGTAAAAATAACCTTTAGTAATAAAACTGGCTAAGTTCTAAAAGAACCCAGTATAAAAAAATCTACTTAATTTCAAAAAAAAAAATACAATAATTATTTTAAACTTGAAAAAAATATAATTTTTTTGATTCAAAGATGGATTTCAAATCAATTTTTTCTTTTTATTATTGAACTAAAAAATCAGAGAAAAAGAACCAAATAACCAAATTAAAAATTTTCTCAAAATACTTTTTCAAAACCTTTCTGGGAAAATTCAACTAATAACCCAAAGAAATACTTTTTAATTTGATTATTTTTAATCAATAATTAATAACCACAATCTTAATTTTTTCAGTGGATTATTAACAACCCAAAGATTACATGTATCAATAGACTTTACAATTATTTCTCATATTTTTTAAAGATTTTCAAACAAATAAAACCAATTCAAATATATAATTCTAATAATAATAAAATAATAATAGATATTATCAAATAACTGATTTTAATAAGACTAATTGTTCGTTGTTTTATACTCTTGAATATTTGAAAAAGAATATTGCCTAATCTTTTAAATTTCAAGAAATTTAATAAATATTCGTGAATGAAATAAAAATTCATTTTTTTCTAGATCTTCAAGTGATTCAATATTTGATTTATTATTCAGATATTTTTAAAATAAGGTTAAAGATTCAAGGTTATTTGTTCATACAAACTCTCGAAAATTACTAAAAGTCAGATTTTTTCAAAATCAAAATGCTTTTTACAAATTTTTCTTTTTTTCATTTGATCCAAAAATCCAAAAACAAAAGGATCAGGATCTTGTTGACTGAAAATTTAATTGGGAAAAAATGAACTTCTTTTAAAAATGATAAATTAATTTCTCTAAAGTTAATAAATGAGGCCGCATATCAAGTTTAATCCTACCTTTTTGTAAATAATTACTCTATTACCTTTGGGAAAAAATAAATAAATAAGAGTTACTAGTAGTATTAAAGAGATTCCGTAATTGAAAAAAAAATGAAAAGAAAACAAAAATATAAAAAATGAAAAAATTATTTTCAAATATTTTTACAAAAATCAAAATTATTTTCAAACATGAATAAAATTGTATTATTCTGATTCTTTTAACCTTTTTAACCGTTTCAAAAATTTTGAATTTTAGCTTGGTTGATAATAAACACACCCGATTTATTCATTTGTTCAATTTATTACCATGTTGATAAAAGGCTTTATTATCAAAAAAAAAAAAAAAATGAAAAGAAAAGAAAAGCATTATAAGTCATTAATTTAACTATCCGTTAATTAATAAATGAACCAAAACTAACAGACCAGATTTTATTCAAATTCTTCTTTTTATTTCAATTCTTTTGGATTAATTGCACCACTATAATAAGAATAAAAGATTTTGAAATAATTTTAAACTATGAGAGTTTAAAATTATTTTCGTTAATTAATAATCGTGAAATATATTATTTCAGGCTTAAATTTTTGAATGGAAATTTAAGTATAAGGGCACTTAGAGTGTAATTTACATTTCTTTCTTAACAACAAAAAAAAAAAAAATAAAAGTTTTTTTTTTTTTTAAAGTAAATTACAACCAAAATTTTTTTTTAAAAAAAAATAAATAAATGAATAAAGAATTAAACCAAAACACAAAAAGTAATATCAAACCCCTTTCTAATTTATTTTACAAGAGCCTTAACTTATCTTGGTCGAGTTAGAGAGACTACATCACGTACTTTCATACCCAATCCTAAAATATTCCTTAGCTGAAGGTGATTAACTATCTTTGGGATTTTCAAAATCATAGCCACACCCTCAAAGCTGAATCCGAACGTGTAAAAATTTTGAAAATTATCTGATATTGATTTTGGTAGATAAGGGATATTATTGCTCTGTAAAATTCTAAAATTGAAGCAATTATATTATTTTCTAAATTGATTGGTTTAATTAAATTATATTCAAGATTAGATTTTTAATCTTTTAAATAAAGAGAAAAAAAAAAATAGTTTAAAGATTTAAAAATAATAGTATTCACTGCTTTAACACATTTACTGTTATTTTTACAAGGAACATATTTTTGAAAAAATTTATTTCAATATATCTATCTATATATATAATATAGATATATACATATTACATTTGTCCGGGTATCCACAAAAAAAATGAAGATACCTTTTTCAGATTGTTTCATTTTTTATTTTTATTTAATACTTAGCATATTCATCTAACAAATTCCATTTTTCAATAAACAAATCAAAAAACAAATTCATGTATATTTACCAAAAATTTTACAAAATTTTCATATTGTTTCTTTTTCCTAAATCAAATAATAGAATGCAAAATACAAAAAGAGATTAATTTATTAGATTACAAAGAGAACTTTAAATTAAGCCAATTGTCCATCTGCTTAGAAATGGTTAAAATACTGATCCGTTCAGAACATGATCAAAAAATATTTTTAAAGTTAGGTTTATTAGAAGTACTTCTTGAAATTGCTAATGATGCATTGGAATTGTTTAGGAATTTTCGTTCTGCTCTTTCAAAGATTGAACCTGAAATTATTAAGAAAAATAAAGTGATAATGTTTGATTATGAAAAGCATTTCAAGCCACTTTTTTTTATACAAAATTTCTTCAAAACTTTAATATCAGTATTTGAAATTTTTTCAAATGCATTAATTTGGAATAATTCCACAGAAAATGAGAATATTTCAACACCAAAATATGATTATAATTGGTTAGAGCAACACGACGCATATGTTATTTTAATAAGTAAGGATTTTTTTATTTCTTTATTAATTTTATTATTATTATTTTTTTTTAATTTTTAACAATATATTACTATAACACAAGATTTTTTTCAAAAAAGAGGAAAAATTACATTTTTTTTCTTTTTTCTTTTAAAAAACTATTAACCATTTTTATGAAAAGAGATTTTTTTTTTTTATAATTTATATATCAACAATACTTGAGCCCCTCAGTATAATATGAGTTCTACATTTGTGCAATTATACTGATAAATTCCAAAATATTTGTCAATTTTTTTTTTCATATAAATTGAAATAAATTTCATTAAATAAGATCAAAATTAATTTAATTGAAGATTTCATATATTGTGGGATTTGTGATTATAATAATTGTTTAGAACTTAATTAAAAAAAATGTACTAATTTCAATATCATAAATCAGTATATGGAGAAAATTATTTATTTTTTTTGACAAGTAAATTTAATTAAATAATTTCCCTATTAAATATTTTAATCTATTTCTTTTGTAAAAATCCAAATCCAAATAATAAAAAAAAACATTTTATCAATCTTGTTCCATTTGATGATTCACAGTGCTTTTACGTAAATTATTTTTACAAAACAAAACACAGAAAGTATTTCTGCAAAATGAATTATTCTGTTATTTTATCTTCTTTAAAGTATAAAAATGATTTAGATTTCCAACAAAGCCAGTGTTATTAGATATTTGTTTCTTCACAGAAAAAGGAAATTTTTTTACTAAAAGTCGACCAAAAATATTTAGCGAATTTTTCTCAATAAAAAAATCAGTATAAAGGAAGTACTATCGTCTAATGGATTAATGATAAACTTTTTTAAAAAAGCCAAAAAAAAAACATTTGTGCTCTTTTTTGAAAAAGATTCTTTTAAATCAAGAAAAAAAAACATGTTGAAGAGTTTTTTACAAAGTTCCTCTGATTTCAAAAACAATTGTACTGATAGTTTACTACCAGCTAAAAGCCATCTCTGGTTGATTTTGAAATCTAAAGATATTTTTTGCAAATATTCAAAAATTCCTTTTTTTTAAAAAATACATAATACGAAAATGTATTTAAACTTTGGTGAAAAACTAAACAACATTAGAATGAAGAAAAAATAAATCTTAATACAATGATTTTTAAATATTGTTTTCCCACCAATTGAAAAGGATAATGAGGAAATAAATGATCATTTTTTTATTTTTAACAACTACTTTTATTTGATTGCAAATTTTTAAAGATCTTGAAAAAGAAATTATTAATGAAAGAGCTTACATAATTTACAATATAATTTTCAACTAACTATAAGCCAAAATAGCCCAAAATGATGATCCAACAAAAAATGTGAAAAAGAAAGTAAAAAGCCAAAAGAAGAAAAAAAAATAATAATTTAAAACAAAAACAACGGTTTAAAAACAGTTTAGAAAATAGTTTAACGAAAGTTTGTCAACTGTTTTACAGAGAATTTTGATAAATTTTTTTTCTACATTTTTAATTTGAAATAAAAGTAAGAAAAAAATTAGTTGTTCTGAATTTTACTTTTGTTGTTCATAATTTTTGCCTTTGAAAAAAATTTTTTGACTGCCTTCAAACAAATATTGTATCTTAAATAACACTCTCTTTTCTAATAAAAAAAAATTTTTATAACATCTATATAACATTTTTATAACAAAATTTCCTTTTATATGATGTTTTTTTCAATATTTTTTTTAAAAAAATTCTTATATCACAGGCTTATAACATGTTATAAATTTTATAACAAATTTTATAACAAACATTTATGTTATAAAAGTTTTTATTATAAAATTTTAAAACACTTTAAACGTTTATAACACCTTTACAACACGTTTATAATATGATATTAAAAAACTTTTTTTTATTAGGGTTTCTCTCAAATCTTTTTATATTTTGTAATTACTCAAGATATAAAGTTATGGGAACATTTACCCGCATTGGGAAGTATAAGGACAGATACTTTTCAACAATAGGGGGTAATTTTTTTATTAAAATGTAAGTATTAGAATTAAACTTGATATTTTTCATTTCATTCAAAATACTGTTTTATCAACCAAAATGTACCTTAAAAATTCCCCTGAACAATTAGAAATAAATTTAAAATAAAATAATCAAAATCATTACAAAAGTCACAGAAATCACAACAATTAGACAAACAGAAACTCGACTTTTAATAATTAAGAAAATTCCAAAAACATTAAATTAAAACAAAAAATGCAAAATAAATTTTAATGTTTTAATTCTACATATCCATTGACAAATTATTGAGATTAATTAAATAAATAATTTAACAGTTTGCAAATCAAATTATTTCATTATCTTTTTTAAACTCTATTATTAAAATCAGTGTAAAAAAAGCGTCTTTTTGTTTGTCTAATATTACAAACAATAATACTAAATAAAATTTTTATCAAATTTTAAATTTTTCTTCAAAATCCCGAAACAACAATGAAGTATTAATTTATTAAATAAACCTAACCATTAACATAATATAATATAATAAACAATATAATATAAATTAATAGATTTTTTACAACAAATAAATTCTTTATCAACAAATTATTTTTTTACAAAATCGCTATATGAACTTCGATATCAAATCATCATTTTTTTTTATCATATCACCAAATCAAATCAATTAAATATTAAAAACGAAGAAAAAATTTTTGCATCTTTATTTGGTGAAATGATATCTATACCACCCACAAATATTCCATATTTGGATATTTTTCATAAATACAATAAAAAAGGAATTAGAAATGAAAATTATAAACAAGATTTTTTTTTAAATATAGATAGTGCTGATTTATATTTGTATCATTTTAAAAAAAAAAATTCACAAAAAAAAGAAAAAAAAAAAGAAAAAAATAAATATGAAAAAGAATTTGCTCTTAAAGATTTCGAAAGAATAGTGGATAAAAACACTAGTTTTATTGATAAAGAATATAGTAAAAACATTGAATATAAAATAAAAATTACTGTATTAAAATGTATTACATTGATTTTAAATGAAAATTTTCTCTTTGAATTAAGATTATGTGAAAATTTCAAAATTCAAAACCTTTGTAATTTGATCATTTGGATAGCTGATTCTTTTTATTTGAAGAAAAAAATAGAAAACGCTAAATTAAAAAAACAAACAAATCATTCGAAGAAAAAAAGTATTCCGAATGATAATGAAAATAATAAAAAAAAAGAAAGAGGAAAAGAAAGAAAAAAGGAAAGGGACATCGAAAAGGAAAAAGAAAAAGATTACTCAAAAGAAAAGAAAAAAGAAAAAGAAAATTCAAAAGAAAAGAAAACAGAAAATTCAAAAGAAAAGAAAACAGACAAGGAAAAAGAAAAGAAAACATACAAGGAAAAAGAAAAGAAAACATACAAGGAAAAAGAAAAGAAAACAGAAAAGGAAAAAGAAATGAAAACAGAAAAAGAAAAAGAAAAGAAAAAAGAAAGAGAAAAAGTAAGAAATAAAGAAAAAGAAAAAAAAGTAATAAATAAAAATAATATTCAGGAAAAATTCAAACAATACTATGATGACAAAAATAAATCTTTTTTTATTGTTAATTCTTTAAAAAAAAACATTTATTATAATGCACCTAATCAAAGTTTACCAAACGACGTTTCAACAAACCTTAATCTTAAAGGTGAAAAAAAAACACCTTCGATTATGAAACCAGCAATTAATTATAAGGATTTCAAATGTAAAGAATTAACAAAATTTTTTGAAATTTTAGAATTAATTTGTAAGGTTAGTATGGAAAATTCAACAAAGATTAGAATCAAACTAAATTCGATGCAAGCAAACAAAAACGATAAGAAAGAAAACCCAGATATATTAATCAAAAAGGAGAAAAATAAAGTTGATGAAGAAATTCTTTTAAAATTACCAAAAATAATTAATGATAAAAAGTCAATTAAAAATTCTAATAAAAAAATGGGATCATCTTATGCTGGAATGAATTTTATTAAAGACAATATATTAAATTCATTAATCTCGGTATTTAATTTTAATTATTTAAATAATTCAATAAATAATAAATTTCGAAACTATATTAAAAATGAAAATCCGTTTTTACAAATATACTTTTTAAATTTCATTAGTAAAATTTTGGATCAGCAATATTTAACCTTTTTAAGAAAAATCAATTTCTGGGATTTAATAATAACACCATTTTTTTATTATGAACTCAATCCTAAATTTAAAATACATAATAATGAAGTTGGTATTGCTTTAATCAAAAAAGTTCGAAAATTTTTATTTAATTTAATTCAATATGCAACAACTATTGAAGATAACAATTATTTTGAATGCAAAATAATAATTGAAAAAATGGTTAAATATAAAAAAAACATTGTCTTATTAATAGATTTGGTTCAATTGTTAATCAAAATAATTAGATTAAATTTAAACACGGCAATTATTTCTTTAGAAAAGGTAAATTTTTTTGAAATCATTATGAATTTAATATTAGAATACTCTCAGTTGCATCAGCATTTCATTCTTAATAATGGGCAATTGGAAATTCCTATTCAACCAAAAGTTTTTTATCAAATTCGTTATCAACTATTTAAACTTTTAGGTTACTTTTTATCCGTGCCTTTAATTTATACAAAAATTTTAAATCAAAACAGATTATTAAATATAATATTTGATTTCATTTTTGAACCCAAATCCAAGGTGTTTATTTTAAATCTTATTACTAATTTAATTAGAAACACGCCAAATAATTATAGTAACAATTGGCAAGTTTTATATATAACATATATTGACATAATCATTGATGTTCGAACAAAAATAATTAATTTAATTAACAAGAAGAACATAAATATGAACAATTATAAAAAAAATGAAAACAATAATAAAAGTACATTTGAAAAAGAGAAAGAAAGCAAAAATGAAAAAGAAAAAGAAAAGGAAGGGGAAAGAGAAAAAGAGAAGGTGAAAGAGAAAGAAAAAGAAAAAGAAAAAGAAAAAGAAAAAGAAAAAGAGAAAGAGAAAGAAAAAGAAAAACAAAAACAAAAACAAAAGGTAAAAGAAAAAGAACAAGAAAAGGAAAAGGAAAATAATAATAAAAAGGAAAGTGTAAATGATAATCAAAATGATAATTTTAATAAAAATGATAATCAAAATGAAAATGATAATGATAATGATAAAAATCTAAACCAAAATGAAAATGAAAAAAATATTAATTATTTAATTTCCTTAATTTACGATTTATTTGATGGAATTAAAAACATTTTCCAATTAAAATTAACAAATGCAAAGCCACTTCAAAAACTATTTGTAAAAGCTTCACTATTTGAAGAAATAATCATTCTGTTAAAAATTAAAGAAATTGGTTCCAAAGTTCAAATTATTATTATCCAGGCTTTAACAAGACTATTTTCTCAAAATAGACCAAATATGTTACTTTTCGAAAAGCAAGTAGGTTATAAAAAGTTTGGAAAATTATTATATAATTCAATTTTAAAAGGGCAAATAAAGGAAATTAATTTAAATTTATTCAATTTATTAATTAAAGACGGGGATTTCAATCTTGAAAATAATTTCATTATTCATAATCCAAAAGTAATTATCACTTTATTCATATTTAATTATAAATGCTTGAAAAAACAAAACAAACCCAAATATTTGATAAATTTATTGGACTTGTTTATACAAATTTGTCAACGATCCATTCATAATACTTCTTGTTGTTGCCAAGTAGGATTGGTCTCATATTTGGGCAAATTAATTCCAAAAATTGAATCAAAAACTTTAGCTAAAAAAATTGTCAATTTATTAGGAATTATTGGCAAATATTCAATGAACGTCAAAGAATTAAAAGAATTTTTTGATTTGTTGAAGCCAATTAATGGTGTTTTTAGACCAACGTATTTTATCAAATTATTGAAATCAATTGAAAAAATGAGTCAAAAGGATCGCGAAGGCCCAGAAAGTTTTTTTGATTTCAATGGAAGATCAGCTTTTTTAGAGCTGCCAGAAATTGAAGAGTGGCCGACAAAAGGTTATACCTTTTCAACCTGGATTAGAATCGAGTCATTAAATAACCCCAATATCGCACAGAAGAAGAAAACATCAAAATTGTGGGAGAAAGAAAAGGTTAAAGAGAAAGAGAAAGAAAGGGGGAGAAAAAGAAAGAAAAAGAAGAAGAAAAAAACCGAAAATATTAAATACGAACCAAGGATTTTTAGTTTTGGAAACCAAATTGGCTATAGATTTGAATTATATTTAGTCAAAGAGCAAAACCAGGAAGACATTCAAGTCTTTTTAGTATTAAAAGTAATTAATTCCAATTCTTTATCTACAATTAAATTCCCCCTCGAAATACCCCCCTTGAAATGGTTTTTCTTATCAATTGTTCATAAAAATTCAAGTAGATCATCCTCTGGTATCAAAAGAAATAAAAAAAATATAAAATTATATATTAATGGCAAATTGATCAAAAAATTAAAATTTGTTTATCCATTATTAAAGAATTTGATTTACAATAGAATTGGATCAAATTCAATTGGAAATAATTTTAGCAATCTCAATGAGATAGTTAATGATAACATTGTCGTTATCGAGAATAATAACAATAGAGGTACCAATAACAACAATAATAACAACAATTATAATAAAAATAAGAATAAAACAAAGAATAATGATAATGAGAATGAGAATGGGAATAAGAATAAGAATGAGAATGATAATGGTGATAACAAAAAGAATAACATTTTAAATCCATTTTTTGGACAAATGGGTACAATTTATTTTTTCAATGACACTTTAAATCAAACTCAAACTGGGAATTTATTTAAATTAGGACCAAATTATATGGGAACATTTTTAAAGCCAGAATTTATTAACAATGAAGAATTATATAATAATAATAATACCAATGTAACAACATCAGCAACATCAACAACAGCGTTATCCAAATCAACAGCAACTTCATCAGCATCGACAGGCAACACTGACATTCCCAATACAAATATACACACCATTTCTTCACCTTCTTCATCTTTTTATAATAATAAAAACAGTAATAGCAACAGTAACAACAGCAATAATAACAACAACAATAATTTAAATTATCATTTAATTGATACAACTCTATCAAATAAAATATTTTTATGTTATAACTCTAAGGCGTGCAATGAAAAATTATGCTTTGATCAATCGACTAATATTAAAAGCAATCGAAATGCCAAAATAATTGGAATGTTCCAATCAAATTCAAAAGACGTGACAGACATTATTCATTGTATTGGTGGTATTAAAGTCTTTACACCATTATATCTTCAAATCGATTATCCCGAGGCAACAATTGAAAACATAAGAATTTATAATAATTTAAAATCGCCAAACTTGAATGATATCAAATTAAAAAATAATTTTTTTAAAATTAATAAAGAATTATCATTTCAAACTGTTGAAATTTTTTCAAATATTTTAATTTCTAATCCATTAAATCAAGAAGATATGCTGTTATCTGAAGGGTTTAAAATATTATCAAAAATATTTCTAAAATTAAATCCAAAAAATTTTTCCAAAAAAATCATTTTAATATTCCAAGAACTAATTGAAAACTTACATTATATTGAATTAACAAATTCATTAATAACGGATTTTTTATTAAATTTCAAGATTTGGATTTATTTTGATTTTGAAACACAATTAGCACTTTTTAATTTATTAAAAACGATTGTCAAATCAAATAAATACAATAATTGCTTTGATTTCCAAGAATTGGTAGACAGATTGAACTTATATTATTGGATCACACCGAATTTAAAGCAATCGCAAGCCACCCAACCAAAAAGACACTCGATCAATAAAAGAATAATTGTTGGCAACAGACCAAATAAAAAGCAATTACTGGAATTACGATTGCAATTTTTAGATTTGCTGCAATTGGTATCATTTTTAAAAGAAAACATCCTCTCAGATTTAATTATTTTGCTTGACTATTGCAACTCTATCAAAAATTTGATTGAATCAGAAGATGTAATAAAAAGAATTCATCAAATGGCAACTATTAAATATTACGAAATACATACATGCAATAAATCAATAGAATTAATAAAGCTGAAAGATAAATTAATAACAATATTAGATTCAACTAACCAGGTTTGTAGATATGTACCATTAAACACTATGAATAGAATCTTTTTAAGACAACCATCATTGAAAAAAAAAAACACAAAAATTTTTGAAAACTTTGATAATTTGGTTTTATTAATACATAACATTTTATTAAAATACCCCTTAACTTTATTAATATCCCAAAGTCTATTTGCCATTTTAACAGACGTTGAAAAATTAAATTCCAAAATTGTTTTTACTGGGACGGTCATTTTGTTTCAAAAGCCTGCATTTATACAAATCATTATACAGTTGATTAATAACAACCCTTTGCAAATTTCACTCCATTCATTGCAATGGTTAATTAAAATGACAAGGGAAGATGAAAATAATAAACGATTATTAAAAGAAAATAATTGGCAATTTTGGATCCTAAAGAATTTAGATAATCAAACAATAATTAATTTTGATAATTATTTAATTAAAAATTCGTATAATATTCATGAAATTAACAAAGATGGCAACAATAATGGCGACGAAGATGGTGATTATAATATTGATGAAGAAAAATACTTTAAAATGAATAAAGGGGATTTTAAATTTAAAACTTTACAAGATTTTAAAAAAGAAGTCAATTTGGGTCTTTTAAAAATACTAATTAATGTAATTTTTTATCATCTAACCATTGATAATTATAAAATTATTGAAGTTACATTAAATTATCTAAATCTAAAGATTTTAAATTTGAATCGCAATTCCTTTTTAAGACTTTTTTATTATAATTTATTTCAAAAATATCATAAATTTTTAAAAAAAAAATTAGTCAATCTAAGCTTTAAAGAATTAAAATTAAATTACAAATTATTACTTGATAATTTTTATTTAATTGGTAATAATTATTTTCATTATCTTTTTTATTTAAATATTACTTTAAATAATAATAATAATAATATAGAACGTAATATAAATAATCATCAGCTTGATAATAAGAATAATGATGATGATGAAAATAATAATAACAACAGCAATAATAATAATAATAATGAGAATGAGAATGAGAATGAGAATGAAAATGGGAATGAAAATGGGAATGAGAATGGGAATGGGAATGGGAATGGGAATAATAGTGATAATAAGAAAGAAGAGGAAGAAGATAATAATAAAGAAAATAATAAAGAATTAATTAATGAACAACAAATTAATAAAAAAAAGAAAGAATTATTTCACGATATTAATTTAGTTTACTTATGTAAATTTAAAACAATTGAAGGATATTACGTTGGAAATAGCAATAACAATAATATTAAAAAAAAGGAAAGAGAAAAGAAAAGGAAAAAGAAACAAAAACAAAAACAAAAAGAAAAGGGAAAGGAAAGGGGAAAAGAAAAAGAAAAGAAAGAATTGATTAATACAGTAATTTGGGAAGATTTATATACATTTAATAAATTCATAGATACAATCGAACAATTAAATTTTTTTACAGATGTAGGATTAAAACAAATAAAGGAAAAGACTTTAAGAAGAAATTTTGGTTTTGATATCATATTGGCATTATCTCAATCAATAAAGAACCCCTATGCAACAAATTATTCATATTTTTGTGACAAATTATTTTTAACAATAAAATCATCTTTATTAAGAACACATCAAACACAACTCCAATCTAAACATAAATTAATTATTTATACAATAATTTTGGATATAATTAATTTACTTAAAGAATTTGATAATGATAATTTATTAATGATTTCAAATTCGGGTATGAAATTATTAAAACTAATAAACTATTTATTGGATCAGTTTTATTATTCCTTTCAGAAGCAAATGAAAAAAAATGTAAATTCAATATTTTCTAAAGAAAAAAAATCAAATGTAATATTAAGCCAAAATATCCAAGAAATTTTAAATGCTATTAAGAAATCACAATTTGAAGATATTTTAAATCAATTTTTCCAACCAATGAACATTGAAAGAAATAAAAAAAAAAACCATAGTATTGAAAAAATAATTAAAGAAAAAAAAGCTCAGAACAAAATAATTTTATCTAAAATTGAAAAGGATATCTTCTTTAATAATGAAATTAAAAGTAAAATATTAAAGGAATATTATGAATTAATAGAATTAATGAATTCTGAACAAAACGAAAGAATTGATTTAGAAACCTTACCAAAAATTAAAAAATCTCTATGGTATTTAAATAAAATCTGGAAAATTTTATTACGAAATTTATCAGAAGATCATGGTACCTTTGGTGAAAAATATGATAAAAAAAATAAGGAAAAAATATTTTGGATGCTAAATAAAACCGAAGACTCATTAAGGAGAAGACTACAATTGAAAAGAAATTATGAATTCACTCAGCATTTAGATGCTGTTGTTATTTCGCCATATGAGGATCTGTTGGATATTAATACTGGTAGTAATGTGGTTGATACTGATACTGTGAAGGTGGAGGAGGTGGAGGAGGTGGAGGAGGATAGTGAAGACGGGAAATCAAAAAAAATTAAACAAAGCAAAAAACAAAAGAACGAAATAAAAAATTTAGAATTATTAATTCCAATACCTTCAAAAAATATTACTAATAATAATGAAGAAATTGATCAAGAAGAAATTGAAGATAATAATGAAATCCAAATAGAAATTGAAGAAGGCGGAGAGGAAGAAGATGAAGGCGAAGAGGAAGGGGAAGAGTCAGAGGAGGAAGGAGAAATTATCAAAGAAAAAATTGTTTATACAATAGATTGCTTGTTAATTACGCCCTTGAAAATAACCCCTGGCATTTTAGAAATTACAACCCTAAAATTGAATTTTAAACCAAATAATGTTCATAAGAATGAAAATGAAAATGAAAATAATAATAGTTTTAATCAAGACGAAAAAAATAATATAGAAAATGAACAACAAGAAGAAAATATTGAATTAGAAGAAGAAAGATTCTGGCCATTGAATGATTTATCACAAATACATAAAAGAAGATATTTATTAAGGCCCAGTGCAATAGAGTTTTTTTTAATGGACAGAACAAATTTTTTTTTAAATTTTGAAAAAAAGAAGAGAAATAGAGTTTACAATAAAATAATGCACCTTCAGCCAAAAAATTTAATCAAAATAAATTCAAATAATCCTAGAGGTTGGATTAAAAAGTCTGGATATACAAAAATGTGGCAAAGAAGAGAAATTTCTAATTTTGAATATTTAATGAAATTAAATACAATAGCAGGTAGAAGTTATAATGATATCAGCCAATACCCCGTTTTCCCCTGGATACTTATAGATTATAGAAGCGAATCAATTGATTTAAATGATAAAACCATTTATAGAGATTTGTCAAGACCCATCGGGGCTCTAGAGGAAGAAAAAAGACTCAAGAGAATGCAAAAATTTAAAGAGTTAATAGAAAATTCAAAACATGATCCCCTTTCAATGCCACCATTTCATTATGGAAGCCATTATTCGAGTGCTGCAGTTATTTTATATTATTTAATTAGGGTCGAGCCTTTTACAACTTTGTCAATCAAATTACAAGGTATGTTTATATTTATTTTTATTTTTTTTTATTTATTTTTTTTTTACTTTTATTTACATATTTATTTTTATTTAGTTTTTTTAAATGGAATTGATAAAATTCATTAAGGAAAACGAAAGTTTATTAAAAGATTAAATAACAAAATTATTTTATATAAGAGTTTATTATGCAAATAAAATATTAAAAAAAAAAACAAAGGTATAAATTTTAATTCAATAAAAAACTATTAGAAACAAACTTCTTGATATAAGACAATTAATAAAAATGCAAAACAGAACCAAAATAATAATAATATATATATATATATATATATATATATATAACCCGAATCTTTAAAACAGACTTTCAACTCTTTTCTTATAATTCAAAAAAAAAAAGCATGCAAACATCCCTTAAATAGTTTGTTTATTAAATTTATTTTTTTTATTATTGTTGAAGAGTGGCCTATTCAATACAATAACAACATATTTCCTGTTAGGTTTTTTTTAATTTGAGAAATAAACCGAAAATTTATTTAATTTTCTTTTTATTTCAAAAATTAAAAAAAAAATCCATTGGCTTTTCTTGAGTTTTTTGTTTATTTGTTTAGAAACCAATAGATGTTTTATATAAAATAGAAAATCTCAAGAAAACTTCCGTTAGATTTTTCAAAATTTAAAAGAATTGAGTTAAATATTTGATTTTACTCTATTCTTTTGGCTTTTGGAAAACCTAGACACTCTACGGCACTTTACGGCACTTCCTGAAATCCTAAATTGTATTTAGAGTTTTTTCTATTAGCGATCAAAAAGTAGGCAAGATAATAATTCAGATGGTAATTTTTCTTTAAAAACCTAAAAGAAAAAAACAAAACTATTTTTAATTCAAGACAAGAAAAAGAGAAAGAAAAGCAAGAAATAAAAGAAATTCTTTGGCTTTATTGGTAAAGGTTGAGTGCCCAAGATCTCTTAATCTGTTAAAGAGAGAGTTTTGAAGTGACTAAATTTGTGACTCCTAATTCAAAGAGTAGTCAAAAGAACCTTTTAATTACAATCATTAGAAGTATTTTAAACTCAATTTAGTTTTCTGAAATAAAAGAAATTCAAAAAATAACAAATGAAACAGAAAAAATTTTATTAAAAAGTATTTTTTTTTGTTTTGCATCACAGGTGTTGAATGAAACTGTTGGTTGTTTCTTTTTGTGTTAATTATTTAAAAAATTTCTCGATCACCGCCGTAATTTCAGCTGTCGGTTGTAATTGACAGAAGTTGATCTTAGTAAAATTTATTATTACCGTACTCTCCAGCAGAGAAGTTAATACCAAGACAGGTTAATTCTTTATTCTTATAAGAATAGGTTAAATTACAACTAACCATTTCTCTTCTTCAATAATTTATCGACTAAATTAAAGCCTTCCTTTGATTATTTTTCCTCTTGTCTTTCTAATTGAAAAAAAAAAAAATTAAATTCCTTTTTAGAGGAAAAAAAAAGTAAATGAAAAAATAATTAATAGTTTATTTTATGTGAACTGAAAAAATATCAAATTTTTTTCAAACTTTTGAATTATTGTACAAATAAAAAATAAATTTCCTTCATTTTAATATAAAAATTCAAAATTTTTTTGATTAATTAAATATTGAAATTAAATATATAAACAACACTAATAAAATTAATTATTTTCTAATAATAATTTTAATCGCCTAACAAATAAACGAAAATTATCAAACAAATAAAAAAAATTAATTTAATAAATTAATAATGAAATGAATAGGTGGGAAATTTGATCAGGCAGATAGATTATTTTTTTCAATTCCAATATCTTGGGAAAATTGTTTAACAAATCCTTGGGATGTTAAGGAATTAATACCAGAATTTTTTTATTTACCAGAATTCTTAGAAAATTCAAATAATTTTATTTTAGGGAAAACCCAAGCTAAAAAGAAAATTAGCAATGTAGAATTGCCGCCATGGGCAAATGGAAGTGCCGAGGAATTCATAAGAATCCATCGTCAGGCATTAGAATCTGAATATGTTAGTGAGCATTTAAATGAATGGATTGATTTAATTTTTGGATACAAGCAGCAAGGGGAAGAAGCGATTAAGGCTGTGAATGTCTTTAATTATTTAACCTATGAGAATGCGGTTAATATTGATCAAATTAAGGAGGATACTCAAAGAATAGCAATTGAATCACAAATAGAGAACTTTGGGCAAACGCCATCTCAACTATTTCGAAAGAAACCACACCCAAAAAGATATAGCTTAAAGGAATGTCTAAAATTTTCAGCGCCGATCTATTATTTATCAAAGCCAACTGATCTTGTTGAAATTAACACCGAAAATACATACCAGTTATCTAATAATCCGATTTTATATCTATGGATTTCCAAGCCAACAAAATCTAGTGTCACCCTATCAAGCCATTCCCAAAGGATAATTATCTTTGATCAAGAAAGAATTTTAAATGGGAAGAAAATTAAATTAAACCATTTCAAATCAAACAGTAATCAAGAAGTTGTCGAGGATGAATTCATTCAGCCTGATCCCTTATTTTCGGAGAGTAAAAATAAAAGAGTTGGCGTATCCTTTATCAATAAAAATGAAAACTTTCTTAATTGCTTTGCAATAAATGAAAATGGCAAAATCTTTCTGAGTTGTAATTATTGGGACAATTCATTTAAATCGACGAGCTTGGAAAATTGCAAATTAATACAATCCATAAATAAACATCGGGAAATGGTTACTTGCCTCGCCTTAGATCGCTTCTCTAACGGATCCATATTTGCCACCGGCTCCAAGGATACCACAATAATCATTTGGAACATCTACAAGGGCATCATATCGCCGACAAACACAACGCTATATGGTCATATTGATGAAATCACTTGCCTGGATTTAAATTCCGATCTTGACATTGTAGTTTCTGGTTCGTTTTCCGGTAGAATAATCATTCATTCCTTGAGGAAAGGTAGATTAATTAGATCTATCGATAATGTAAATAGTAACAGTAATTCCAAAATCAAAAACCCCATATCCCTCATAAAAATTACTAATCAAGGTAGCATTATAATCGTTGATGACAAGATTTCCCTATATACAATCAACGGTAAGCTGATTTCTGTTGCAGAGACAGTGCATAAAATTTCTTCCTTGGCAATCACCAAAGATGAACAATTTTTAATCACAGCAACGGAAAGGGGGTTATTCCAAATTAGATGGCTTTATAATTTGAAACTTTTTAAGAGTTATAATTTTAAAAAAAAAATAAATACAATCATCTTGTCACACGATGAAAGATTTATTTTTGCTGGGTTTAATGATGGCAAGGTTTTAATTAACGAATTTAAATCCACAAAAGTTGGAAAAAAAAAAAAAAATAAATAAAAACTTTCATTTAATTTTGATTTTTTGTTTTCTTTTGAAAATTTTGGTAAAAAATAAATCGAGGGGTATTTTTTAATTTTCAATTTTCACAAGAAGATGCTGGGGTTGACAATAGAGATTTTGATGATACCTAGGATTAAGTCAAGATAAAGTTACAAAAATCGTGATTATTTTTCTCAAATTTGTGTATTATATTTATATATTTTAATAAAATCACTTTAATCTGACAAATCTCCATATTCTATAAAATCGCATTTAATTATTAAAAAATCATGATAGATGCCAAAATATCGCGATTAAAAAGTAATCACGATATAATTGTTGATGGGTGTTTGGGGCTTATTCAGCAATATTTTAACAATGAAATTTTTTTTGATCCAAAAAACAGATTATGTGAAAAAAAAGGTAATTCTTTGAAAAAGTAACAAAAAAGATACTTTATTCAATTAAGGATCAAATCAAAGAGTTTTATAGTATTTTTTTTATTTGGTTGACAAACCTATCGATCCTTTGAGATGAACAGCAATAATAACTAAAGATAAATACATATTATCTCAGTCAACCGTGGTGTTAGAAATTGTGTTCAATAAACGAGCTTCTAAAACAACCAACCCTTTCGCATGTTCTTTAAAGAATGTTTTCTTGGTTAGAACATTTTCAATATTCCCCGAAAGCTGAAAGGAGTTGGATAACTTTTTAATAACTTTCAAAAAAACCTAGCCACATTATCATCAATTATTAAGATTGTCTGTGCAATTGTTTTCTTCTTATTATTATTCTTCTTTTACTCTTTGTATTGGGCAGAATATAGTTACCAGAGTTATGGGGTTTTTGTTTGATCGATTACCAATAAGAAGGAAAATTATTCTTTCTTCTTTTCGGGTATTTAACTTGTGAAGGTAACATAACTTCGTTTTAAAAAAACTTATCTATTTTATATACAAGTATATTTTTGAAATGGATTATTATTTGTATGATCATAAAATTCATTTGAGATTTTGTAAAAAAAAAAAATAAAAAAAATTTTTTTTTTAGATTTGAACAATTGGTATTAACAAAAAGATTTTTTGATTAAAATTATTATCAGTCTATTGAATTAATCAGATATTATATTTTCTATAACTAAATTGTGTGTAATTGCATGGAACTCTTTATATATCTTCAAAATTGATGGAAACTCTCTTTTTTACAACATTTATATTTACGCTTGTGTAATTATTTCCTCGTAATAATTGTGGAATATCGCGATTTTATGATAATTAGCGATAAAGTATGATTAATCCCGATTTTTTTAATATTATCATTTTTTAATTGTTAATTTCTTGATTAAAGATAATATCATCAAAACATCTCATCCTTAATGTTATACCAAAAATGACTATTTAACTTGGAATTGAATAATAATTATAATTTACTTGGGAAAAAAATATTTTTGACAAAATTTAAAAATAAAATTGAAAAAAAAAATATATAGATAAAAGAGAGAAATTAATTTTTTTTATATCACTTTTTAAAATGTATTCTTTCATATCGTACTCGGAGGTAAACTTGAAAAGGTTTTTTTAGAATGGAAGGGGATGTTTTCTATGACATAGATAGCAAAGTGGCAGTAAATCTACTTTAACAAAAACTAAATATTCAGAGCTATAGTGTGGGTGTGTAAAAAGATGTGATATCCCCTAGATACAGAAATACTGTAGTTAATGGTATTATATTTTAACTTTTTCAAAACCCATTTCTTTTTAAAAAATATAAACCCTTTAATTTGATTAAATTAAGACACTTTTTTTTAATTTTTTTTTTGTTTATTTATAAAACAAACAATATATGTCCCTACGACCCAAAAAAACACTAAAAATGGAAAACTGATCATTTACCTTACATTAAAAAAATTAAAAAAACAAAATGAAAAAATAAAAATATATAAAGTTTCAATTAAGCTTTTTCTTGAAAACATTTTTTTGCCAAAATAATTGAATTCAAAGTTGAAAGTATGTCTATTTTTTAGATACATTATATTTGTTTTAACTCATTTACAAAAATAAATTCTCAATTATGGAAATTTTATTTTCTCAAGAGGGACTAATTTGGTCTTCAAATGTTTTTTTTTATTTTCAAATGGATAAATTAAAAAAAAAGTTATTTAAAAAGATAAACTCTCTGGAAAAGTATTCTAATTTAATATATTAGCTTATTCTTTGATTTTAAAATTTTCTCAACCCCAATTTTTCAAAAAAAAAAATAATAAAGTGCACAGTAATTTCAAAATATATTTTCGATATTCAAAAGTTGAGAGTGTTTTTTATTCTAAAAAAACTTATCCCAGTGAATATTTAATTAAGTTATTAGGCTAGATTTCGAAAAATATTAATCAGAAAAAAATAGTGCTTAATTTTATTAAGGATATATATATATATAAACTTATTAATGTATGACAAAAAATAACTAATGAAAGATTTAAATAAAGGTTAATGTCAATGAATTATTTGATATCTCATCTTTTTTTTTGTAAATTTCTTAATTCTCGTTATTAAATTTTTATTTTTTAAAAAAAATACATTTATCTTATTACAGGACTAAAAAATCATTTTTTTTTAAATGAAATTCGATCATAATAAACAAATTCAGATATTTAGGAAGTAGTTACTGAAGGAAAAAGGTAATTTTTCTTTTTTTTCTTGTTTTTTTTTTTTTTTTTTTTTTTATTAAAAATTGGTTATGAAATGTGGATTTGTTTACCCAAATACCTAGAGTTAATGTAACCTTTCAGGATCAAATATTATACAAAAGATTTGAAATAATAAAAATTCAAATATAAGAACATTGTATTTTTTTTGCTAGACTTATTTCTACAATTATAATTTTCACTGCTTAAAGTTGTAAATTTATTATATCTTAAATTTTGTTTAAAGGCTTGTACTTTAAAAGCTGTATTGGTTATATTTTGAATTTGATATTTTATATAAATGAGTCATTATTCCAAAAATGTTGAAAATTTTTGAATTTTATTGATTCAACTTTGGTTTTTCTGCTTATATAAGACAATTGATGAAGTTGAAGATCTTATGGATGTGATTTAAAATAGGAAGTTCTATGAAAAAAATGGAAATATATTGTTTCACAGAAAATAAATTAGAATATTCTAGACTCATTTTTTAGTAAAACTTGTTTAAATTTTTTGTGATAAATAATTTTATAAAATCAATTATCATCAATTTGTTTTTCAGTTAAAAAAGGTAAATAAAAAAAAAATGGAAAACTTAACATTTTATTAAAAAAATAATTTCAATCAAGTAAAGAAGATCATAAATTTTGATTAAGGAAGTTGAAAATAGGAAAATAGATTTTAAAATCTAACCATTTTGTTTAATCGAATATTGATAGATTTATTCCAACTTGAAAAGAAAATCTCTAAAAAAATAAATTCAAATAAAATTACCTTGTTCATTTCTTTATAAAAATATTATAAATGATTTCGTAAAAAAGAAAAAAAAGCAATTTTTTTCTTGGATATTATTTCTTTCAAGTAATCATGATTTCTTGAATCAATGAAATTCTACAAATTTTTTTTACACAACAAATTAACTAAAAAATTGGTTTTCCTTGCCTTAATGAAACAATATTTCAATTAATTTAATACTAATTTCTAAATTCGAAATGAGAAAAATCTGATTTAGATCTAAAAAAAAAAATCAAGAAGGGTTATTGACAAATAACTTTACAAATGAAATTTTTATTAATTATTTGATAATGATTTTTTTACAATTATTTCTTATTATTCATAAGATATTTTTAGTGCATAAAGGGGGGGGTATAAATTACAAATATAATAAATGTTTCAAGTTTTCTATAAATTTGATTTTGTAAAAAGGTGTTTTCAAATACCAATTTCAAAATACAAATAATAATAATCTCAAAAAAAAAAAAAAAAATGATAATTTTAAATCGGAAACCTCAATTTTAATCACTTCAAAATTCTCTCTTTAAAAGATTAGATGGTTTTTTCATTCAACCCTTAACAATAAACCCAAATCTCAAAAAAACAAATAAAAAAAAAAGGATAATTTTGCGTAAACTTTTCTTTTTTCCAAAAATCTTATAATGATTAATCATTTTTGTAAATTATTTTGTTAATTTTTTTTTACATAAATAATCAGAAATAATAGTTAATAATCAAAAAAAAATGCTTTCATGCCTATTTTGTTACCATTTATTCGGGACTTATTGGAATTTATGAGGATAATATCATTAGAAATTGAAAAGGTGTAACGGCTTAAAGTTTTCCATGTATCTAAAAACCATTGATCACCTTAACTTGTACAAATTTTCAGAACTAAATTTAAAGTTTTTTTGTCACAGTTTTCCAAGAATAGCAATAAGATGAAAATTGGTTAAAACTAAAGAAAAAATGAATTTAGTAATTTCAAGATTGGTGATTTTTGAAATAAAGTATTAATTATTCTTTTTGAATAAAAATAAATTTCATACCAAAAAGGTAAAAATATTTTATGGTTATTGTGATGAAGGATTCAAAATAATTGTTTCCTTCACTTACATCTGTGCACTGAAGCTTTGTGATCAAATAAAAAAAGGGGGGTTGTCCTAAAAGCGAGATATTAAAAGAATTAAAAAGCCTTTAAAATATTAAAAGTTAAGGTTAAAGCGGTTTTTATTTTTCTTAAATTTAAAAAATAAATTAAAACCAATGTTTTGTGTAAGGGGTAATTGTTTGTTTTTTCAGATAATGATTTAAAAAATTCTTTAATTGGTTTTTTTAATGGTTTTGTTTGTTTTTATAAAATGTGTTCTTTGAAAGAAGATTAAAAACAAATGCCAATCGGAAAATGACAATTTTTTTTATCTGGTTTTTTCTTTTCAAATGAAATTAGGAGAAAAACCTTCAAAAAATAAAATTTCATTAAATGGAAGGAAGGAAAGGGAAGGAAGAAAGAATTAGTTATTTTTTAAAACTTTTCTCATACTCTGTAAGGATTGCGTCCATTTGAATAAATTTTTGAGAGATCATTTCAATAACACGGTTATAAGAACTTATAAGTGTGTCGAGTTGTAAAGATTGGGAATTGACTTCTTCAAGTTGGTTAAAGTAAGTTAAGTTTGCTTGGTGTAAATTTTTTTTAGAATCACCAAAGTCTATTCAAAAGATCGATCAATTAGAAGTGTAAAGAAAGAGTGTTCAAATTGCCAAAAGAGCAAAAAATAAAGAACAAAGAAGAAACGAGAAAAAAAGAAAAAAAATTAATCACGAGAATGAAAAAAGAAATTAATAACAAAAGAAAAAAAGTTTTTTTTCGATAAAAAAAAAAAAGAAACAATTAATAGTACATTTTTGGGCAGTTGTACCAATCACGTATTCTGAGTGTTTAATTTCTTCAAGATCCTTGCATATTTCATTTATCGTTTTTTCGCTTGTCAGAATTATGTTTGTTTTGGTTGAGGTGTCTAGGAATAAGGAAGAAATATCCTTTTTCAGCGTGCCTTTAAATTTTTTATAGTTTGTATGAAAAGGAGTCAAATCTTTTTCATATTTTTTTTCGAGCTTGGATATAATTTCTTCTAATTTACTGAGATCCTCAAGAAGTGGCTCATTACTGTTCTCCTCTTTGTTAATTTCAATTTTGTTGGAGTTTTCTTCATTTTTATTTTTGTTGTTTTGGTTTCCTTCTTGTTTTTGTACATGAGTACTTGTTTTTTCTTTTGAGAGCTTTTCAATTGGACTTATTTCTCGGTCTAAAAAAGATTCTAAATTCTGAACCCGTTCTTCTAAAATTTCAACCATAAAAGTAAAAAACTTTTTTAAAAAAAATGAAAGACTTGATACCTTTTCATGAGATTCTTATTTTTTTGTATTTAAGGTAGACCTTATTTTGTTCAATCACCAGACAATTAAAGAACTATTAAAGTTTAATTTTCTTACCAAGATGTTAAGGAAGTAAGTACATTTTACTATTTTGAAAAATTTTAATTGTGAGAGCATCACTGAAAAATATTTTTTGAGCGTCAATAGATATTGTAACTTTGATAATAAAACCCCGTTCGCGACTACATTCGTAAAAAGAAAGCGAACCCTAAGTAATTCAGAGTTTAATCTTTCATTTTTTGATTTTTTGAAAAATTTTTTTGATTAAATTTTTGGTTTTATTAAATTTGTTTTTAAGATATAGAGATGTGTTTATAGAAACGAAAAAAACAAAAAAGAGTAAACAAAAAAAATAGACCCGAAAAGGTGTGTATTTGAAACAAATTTTTTCTTTTAGAAACCTAACACTAAAGATCACCTTTCTAATAAATTTATTGAAATCAAAAGAAAAAAAAAAGATAAAAATCTATTTTTTGATGATACGTTGATTTTATCTCCTTATTTTGAATAATTCCAAACAATTTTTTACCTTGAATTGATCGTCCCTTGCTATTTATCATTATTTTACAAAATATTTTTTCTAATTTTGTAAAATATTTTTTTCTAATTTTTTTCAAATTTTTGTTTTGATCTATAAATGCTTTTAATTCGTCAATTTTTTTTTTACTTTTTACTTCACATGTGCAAAAAGTGAAGTCTTAATATTTAAAAAAAAAAGACAATCTGATTTTAAAAAATATTTAAAAACCCATATTAGAAATCATAAAAATGTTTTTTTGTGTTTTTTTTAAAAATTCAGATATAAACTATATAGAGTTCATTGGTAAAAAATTTCATTTTCAAAATAGATTGTGAAATTTTGTAAGAGTAATTAGAATGAGATTCCAAAAAAAATTGTTAAAATTTATTTTTTTTTGAAATTTATGTTTTTTCGGGTATTTCTTTAATAAGTTTAAACCCCGATTCAAAGTTTATTATTTCTCTGATTCCTATATAATTGTAGTTTGGTCAATTCTGGAAAGGGGGTGAATTCGGCAGTTTTAGTTGTGTAAATTTAAGTGAAATGGAGTTTATATCTTTAAAAACAATGTAAAAAAACAATTGAGTGGACAAGATTTCAACATCAGTATTTAAAATAACTTTCTTATTGTTTCTTCCCTTAGGCCTAGATTAATATTAAAAAAAGACACAATACCTATTATTATACAATTATTCAAACACATTTATCAAATAAGAAATGATATTCCAATCTTTTTCATTTTGTATTTTTTTGTTTTTTATTTTTTTATTAACATTTCTTTTCAATTTTTTTTATTTTTTTTTTTTTTACTCATTTTTCAAAATATTCTGTATTAGAGGCCAAAAAAAATATATTAAAAACCTAAAAAATAACTCTAAATAGTTTATAATTCTAAAATGTGAGGTAAGTATATAAAATAATTTCATTAGAATCATTTGCACTTTTAATTTGCAAGCTTTGAAAAAAAAAATTCACCCACTAAAAAAAACACAAAGATAAGTTATTTTTTTTTTACTACAGTCAGTTCCACTTTTAAGGCACAAACTTTCAACGAAATTTTTAGCACAATAAAAATCTCAAATTAAAGTACAAAATACAAATTTTAGTAAAAATTAATTGTAAAAAACAAAAATTCTAAATTTTGTGCCTTAATTTTAGATTTTTTTGTGCCTTAAATTTCATTGAAAGTTTGTGCCTTAAAAGTCGAACTGACTGTAAAATTAATCGACTTTATCCCTATTTTATAATTTAATTTGAAAATTTTTTTGTACTTTATTTTGTACAAAATTTGTGTATTTAAGTGAAATTGATAGTATAAGCTAGTTAATTAAATCACAGTATCAATTAAAATAAAAATAAAAAATGATAAATAACAATTAATAAAATTAGATATTTTATTAATCTTATTTGTAAGATTTGTTACAGTTATTTTTTTATTGGCTCAATTTCATATTTAATTCAAAATGGAAAAATGTTGATTTGAAAAAATTTTTGATTATCAAATTATTTCGTATTTCTAAAGTATTCATAAATATAAATAAATTCCAATTTATATTTCATATATATAATTGCAATTTGGTTCGAAAAAAGTTATATTTTGGAAATTTTTCATTAGAAATATAAATTTATTGAATTGAATACTTTGGTTGGGAAATAATTGCTCTAACACTGATTTGAAAATAATATATACATTAAGGGCTATTATTTCACATTTAAGGTACAAACTTTTGAACGAATTTGGACATTGTCCCAAGTTTGTAAATTGAAGGAATTATATCAAATTATCAGCAAAAAATATTAAATTGGTAATAATCCACATTCTTATGAAAAAATAAATTAATCATTAATTTGTTGATTTTTTCTGAAAATTCTAATATATCAAATAATCCAAAATGAGAATATATATATATATATATATATATATTTGAATGAGGTTAAGTAATCTTCGTGTATAGGTTTGTAACGTAGCTTGTACTTTATTTCAACAAGTTTGAACAATAAAAAATGAATATTTTTTTTTGTAATTTTTTGTTGTTCTCAATATATTGTGTATTTAACTTAATTTTTTCCAGTGTTTTAACAATCGTGCTATTATTTTTGTATGTTAGATCATGAGATTATGAAAATTTTGAAAAGAAATTATGTTAAATTCCAAAAATTATTTCAGCTTTATACTTGAATTTCGATTTGATGGGTTTTTTTGAGGCTCGCTTTGGATAAATATTTTTAAACCCTTAAAGTAAAGATGGGTTATGCAGAACTTGATATTTAAAATATTCTTTGATGAAAATTTTTTTTAACAAAATGGTTCTTGGTTTGATAAAAAGGAAATTGATTCCAAATAATCATTTTTCTTTTTTAGTTTTTTCTGGTTCTTTATTTTGAATTTTTAAAAAAAAAAGTTCAATTATTTATGAATTTAATTTAAAGTTTATATTTTGAAGATAAAACACAAAATGTTTCATTATTATAATACTTTTAAAAAATTAGATGACTTGAATAAAAAAAAAAACTACAATATATGAGTGTCCAACAATAATTTTTTTTTTGACAAACAATCAATCAGTAAAAACAGGTTATTTCACAAAACATATTTTTGAAAAATAATATAAAATTAGAATTTTGATAATTCCAATTTACTATTTTCGAGATTTATTAGTAAACCTTGTCGAAAGGTGTATTATTTGAATTGTGAAAACAAAATTTTTCTATTTGTGTTAAATAAACTTGAGGAATTTCAAAGTGGTTATTGTTTTAATTGTTTGTTATTTCACTTGAAATTGTCTTTAACAGAAACAATTCAAAAGAGAGAGAAGAAGATTTGGTATTTTGAATCTTTTAACTATTTTGTAATATAATACAAATCAAAATTGTTTGGTAATTTCTCTGATGCATGATTTTTTAATCTAGTCTTCCCAGAAAAAATTGAATACAATATTTTGAAAGATAGTTAGGTTTTTATTGGACAATTAGAAATGGTAGTCTCTGAACATTAAATTAGAAATTTCTTGTTTTTTAATGTTGAAGAAGTGTAAATTACACTCTGGATACCCTTTTACTTAAATTCCCTTTCAGAAATTTAAGCGTAAAATCATAGATTTCACGATTATTATTTAATGAAAATAGTTTCAAACTGTTTGTTATAAATTAATTCATTAAGATTTTTTTTTTTTTTTAATTTGTTATGAAATATTAATCTATCTTTTTCATAATAAGGATAGACCCATAAAAAATGATCAATATTTTCTATTTGTTTTAATATGGAGATCTAAATATTTGAACAATTATAGATCAAATGAAATAGGTTACTTTATTAAGTTTTTTAGAAACTTTATAGATGGTTTGATTCTATAAAGTGCTAAGGTTTTAAGAATAAGATTTGGTTTTACAAAATTGAGTTGCTTTTTTTTTTTTTTTTTTTTTTTTTTTTTTTTTTTTTTTTAACCCAAATCTTGTTTTCGCAAAATCCCAGTACAAGATACCGACAGACAGCAAAAACCCAGTCCAGGTAACGACTCGACAGATTGTACGTAAAGTCCAATTCGGTTCACTTTGGTTGGCTTCAGATCGCATTCGTTGGATTCAGTTCTCCACAGTTGCATAAGTCCAGCTCAATTCATTTTAGATCTGATCATTAACAAGTTTGGTTAGGTTAGTCATGACCAAGTCCACCAATTCTTATAATGATTTTTTATTCCTTGAACCTCTCCAAGCACCTAAAAAAACAAAAAGAGGAGGAACCCAAACAACTTAAAAAGGGAAATTTGGAAAAGGTAAAAAGTATAAAAAATGAAATTTCTTGTTTTTACTTTTTACTTTTTGGAGTTTGTTCAATAATCCGTGTTGACTTCAATAAATATTTTTTTTCAACTTTTTATTGTTGTTTTGAAAGTTTTTGGTTTTTAATTGTTGTTTTGAAAATTGTTAAATAGTGTTTTTTGTTTTTAATTGTTATTTGAGATTAAAAATTTTCAAGAGTGTGTTTATTTTCCAAAAAGAAGCATAGTTTGAACAATAATACTTAACATTCGTCAAGATATAATCAAAAATTTTTATTTTTCAAGATCCATAAAAATAATTTTTTTTTGAATTGAATAAAAAACCTAAAGATCTTTTTCTAATCAATGAGAATTGATATTTTGAGAGATATAATTCACTCTCATTCTAAAAAGTTATTTTGTAAATTTTATTTTTAATGTTTAGCTAATGCTCAGGTTGAATTTTATTGGTATAAAATTTCTGCTGATTAACTTTTTTTTCTATTCTGGAATATTGTTTCATCTCGGATTCTTGGTTCGCCCAATAAACATCACAAAAAAGAACACAGAGAAATAAATAAAAGTTCACCAATTACAAGAGATGATTTTAAGGCTATTGGCTAAAGGTAAAAATTGAAAATAAAGTGAAATTTTGGGAATCATTAATTTTTCAAAAAAACTTGAAAATTTTTGAAATCATTTTTGAACATTTAGATAGATATAAAACAGTTTTTTGTGAAAATCTTCGTCTTTTTTTTTTGTTGTTGTTGTTTTTAATGGATCAAATTGAAAGATTTGGTGATTGTAAATTTTGGTGACAAGTTTGTTGAAATTTGATTGGGTTATTTCAAAAATAGGTGAATGAAGTTGGAAGTTCGTGGAACAATGATTTGGTAAAAAGTACTATTACAAATACTGTTTAATTTGGAAAAGACAGTTTTACTTAACTGTGTTAATAAGGAACAATAGAATAAATTTCGACAATAATTAAAGAAAAAAAGAAAACGTTAAAAAAAAAAACAACAATTATTTACAAAAACAATACAAACAATTTTCAAAAACACAAATTAAAAACCCAACATAGCTTAGTTAACATACTGTAGTTAATAAATTAGTTTCTGTTTTTGGTGGATTGTTGAAGACTTTTTTCATTTGAAAGTGAATCAAGTTTGATTATTTTTACATACAAAATCATAAACCCTCACTATGTAATTATTGTTTACTTTTAAAAAAATTTAATAGTTTTTCGCCTTAAAAATCCCATCAGACCAAAATTACCAAATTTTTACTGCTAAATAAAACACTTAAAATGAATGACAAAATCAAAACAAAAGAACCTAAAGTGTAAGAAAAAGAGTAAAGGGGTTGTGTGTATATTATAGATCTAAATCTTTTTGGATGTTTCAAAATCTGGTGGTTATTTGCATGTTGGAATAAAATAGATATACTCTCTTTTTCTTTTGTAAAAATTAGACTCAAAGGTGGAAGTTAAAAGAGGGATAATTTATTCTGTCAACAAATATTTCTTGCTTTTTCATCAAAATCTAAAAATTTTTATCGTTTTTATTTTCTTGGATAAAATATATACTTGAAACTTTTCTCTTGACAGTAGCCTTGATTCCAATCAGTTACTCACAACTCTAGAGTGTCTTTTTTTCATTTCAAATATTATGATTATTTTTAAACATTAACAAAAAAACTTTTAAATTGAAATTAGAATTTGAGTGGGTTTTCGGTTGGTGACTTAAATAGTAGATTTCGTTCAATTGAAAATCAGTAAAATTTATTTTAGATTTTTTAAGAGATTTGATTTAAACTGATCTTACATTTATCAGTTTTGAAATAAACTATTCTGTAAACGTGATAAACAAACAAAAATAACAACTCTGTGTCAAGGGTTTTCTTGGTTATTATTCTATGGATTTTTTGTTCATTTTGAAAAATTTATTTTACAACTTTTTTTCTTTTTTAAAAAAATCATTTATTTTTGTTCCTCTTATTTTTCCATCAAGATATTTTTCTTCCTTTTACATATTTTACTTACAACTTAAAACCTAATTAAACAATATTAACCCAATTAAGTAAGCACTTCTATTATTGAATATAAAATAACAAATTCCACAACACAAATGAATTTCGACTCAATAAACAATTTCAGCGATTTTTGTCTTGAAATTCAAGACCTCAACCCAATTTTTGAAGAACTTTCTCAACAAAAAGAAAATTCATTTTCTTCCAATTACCTCAACACTATCAACAATTATAATTTTGAAGAAGAACCAATAAATTTTAAGGATGAAAATTCAATTCCACCACTTTGTTCAAGCAATAAAGAATTAGATTTAATTGGTGAAATTGAGAAGACTAATACACGTTACCTTTTACATTATCAAAACAATTCAAAACTTAACAAAAAAGAAAAAGAAAAAGAACAAGAAATAGAAATAGAAATAGAAAAAGAAAAAGAAAAAAAAAAAGAACAAGTACAAGAACAAGAACAAGAAGAAGAACAAAAAAAAGAAAAAAGTCAAAAAAAAAAAAAAAAATTGGTCAAAAGGATCAAATGGAGAGTCAAGTCACAAACAAATGTTCTGAAAAAAAAACGAAACAACAAAAAAACAAAAAAAAAAAAACCACGCTCGCAACTACCACCAGAGCTTTTAGCTTTAAAGCCACCAAAGAAAAGAGCACAGCTTAACAAACTAAACATTGAAATGACCAAATATGAAAGCTATCAATTGAGAAGCTTGACAAAAGAACAGCTGGGACAGCTATCCAAAAAGGACAAACTTGAAAGGAAAAGGATCCGCGATCGAATTTCTGCAAGGAACGCGAGACATAAGCAAAAGAAATATTTGGAGAGACTTGAAAAGCATACCTTAACGGTAATAAAAGAAAAAGACAATGTAAAAAAAAGGTTAACTGTTTTAGAATCTGAAAATAGTGAGCTGAGAATCGAAATCGAGAGACTTCAGCAACTTCTTATAACAAAGCCTAACCAAAATAAAAGTCCAAACAAGATCAACCCCCGCGATAACCAAAAAGTGATCCCTCAAAAGAGTTGCCAAGTACAAAGCCAAGGCAATACACTCAAAAAAAGAAGGCTTTTAACAAAAACACAATTAGTTATTCTCTAAGAGTTGCATGGAGACTAATATCGGGATATTTTAAAAATTTTTTTTTTTTACCATTATCTCTTGCTTTTTGGCTCTTGATCAGCTTTTTGGTTTGATCAAAACAACCGCATTTTCTTCTTTTTTTTTTTAATTAATTCCAAATGAAAAAATATTTTCCTTGCATTTTCAGTTCCTGGTTTTTGTCCAACCATTTATCTAATTTCTAATTGGATTGTTTGGACAAAGGGAGGAAATGGTACCTATCTGAACTAATTTTTGATCGTACTTTTTTAGTCCCAACTAAAATGTCACAAAAAATACTTTTTTCATTTATTAGTAATTTTTTTTCCTTTTTTTTTTCTATTCAGTAATTGGATATAATTCAAAAAGAATTAGAAACGGTTTTATCAATTTTCTATTAGATACTAACTTTTTCTCTGTGCTTTTTTATTTTTTTTTAACTTTAATAAATAAATGTGTTTAGATCAAAAATTTTTTTGTTTATTTTGATATTTTTGTGAAATGATCCTGAAGGGTCGAGTCATTATATTATAAAAAATAATTTTTTGAAATTGAAAAAAAGAAAAAGTAATTTTTCTCAGGGCCTAATAACAATTAGAAAAACTAATCAATAATCTTTTTAGCATCTTGTCTAATAAATCAATATTTTTTATTTTTTAAAAATGATCTTAAAAGGATATCAATTTTTTTTTTTTTTTTAAGCTTAATTTCAAAAATAGAGGCAGATTTTTGATCAGAAAAAAATTTGATTAATTGTTTTTTTTTTTTGAATAATAATGTATTGTATTAAAGCGTTTAGAAATAATGACCAATATAGATTAATAAATAAAAATATAGTGTAATCATTTTATTTTTTGAAAGACATATGAAAAAAGAAAAAAATAATAATTAGAATGTATGCCCCTGGTTTTGAAATTTGGCTTGCATAGGTAATTAATTTCCCATGCTAGTGATCAAGTGTTTTTTTTTTTTTTGATTCAAAACACTAGGGTAAAATTTTAGATTTTAAACCATCCTTAAATAGATATATTAAATTGTCTTAGTATTTTTTAGAATTTAAAAGAAAATTTCTTCTTATTTTTGGAAATAAAAAAAACCCTTCAGACTTTCTTGAGTTTTATGTTTATTCTGAAAATTGATATCCAGTTAAAATCAAATAGAAAACCTCAAAAAAACAACTATATATTTTTTTCGTGCTTAACAGAATTGAGTCAAATCAAAAATATATTCTCTTTTCTTTTGAATAAATTGGTTACTCTATTTTACTCTGTGACAATATGCAGTACTTTAGGACACTTTTCATTAGCTTTTCCAAAATTTAAAAGATTGTAATAAAATAAAAGATTTTATAAAAACCCCTTTGGATTTCCGAAAATCTTTCTCTTATAAGTCCTTGGTTTTGGTTCGTAAATCAATAGATTTTCCGATAAAACAGAAAATCCCAATAAAAATTTCTTTAGTTTTTTTTTTAATTTGAGAAAACCTAGGCACCCTGCGTTACCCTACTACTTTACTGTTTTTTTAAATTATTGTTATACTGGATATATATTTTTAAAGTATTCTTGACATTTATAAACGGACCTATTTATTCTTAGAGTTTCAGTAAATTGATTTTGATTTATATCGAATAATTATAAATTTTCTACTTTCCAAATAATATTTTCATTATATTTTCTATTGAAAATCTAATTTTTTTCGATATATTTCCAAAACAGAGAATTACTCATTTATTTTTGAGTTTATATATTGTTTTATAAATAGAAATTATAACTTGGTTTATTTTTAATTCATTTTTATAATTTATACTAGGAAAATATTTATTATTTTTTTAACTTTTTTTGACTTTTTTATTAATCCAAACATCAATGCTCTTGAAATCTTTTTTTAGCCAAATTAAAAATCGCATATCCTTAAAATAATTGGCTATTACATATTTATTTGTCCATTTATAATTTTACTCAATTGGCTAATATTTGTTAGTTAAAAATTATTTTGATTTTTTTAAAAGTGCCTTGTACTTTTTTGAAAGTTTTTTGAATCTATTTTCTTTTTCATTGAAAATTCGTAAATATTTTTTTTCAGATAATTAGTTATATTTTTCAATATTTAGATTCAGAATTGTATTTATTTGTTTTTTTCTATTGTAAATTTTGAAATTAAGTTTGTTTTTTTCCCCTGTTTTTATAATGTAAAACACTATTCTTGTAAAATTAAAAAAAAAAAATATATTGTGGCGAAAAAAATAATTGATATCAAAATAATCCTGGAAAAGATTTTTAAAATGTGAATATTAGGAAAATTTTTCTGTAATTTCTTTAATTTTCAATCAAATCCTTTTTATAAATAACCAATTTTTTTATGAACCTAGTAATAAACCTACCTAAATTTAATTAAAGTAAGTTGTCTATATAATACTCAATTGATTGTTTGATAGTATAAGTAGATCTACATTTTTTTACAAGCAATCGAGTTTTATTTGAGATTTACTAGAGTTTGGAAAATGATAATTTTTATTTTTATTTATTTATTTTATTTATTTATTTATCGAAAGGAGTTATTAAAGAAAAATAATCAAATAAAAAAAGAGAAGAAGAAAAGTAATTAAAATATATATAAAAAATAAATTTATCCTTTTCATAACCAATTAAAAACTATCCACGTCCTGGAAAGGAGGACCAAAAACCCGATAGAAAGATTATCGATTATGAAAATGATAATTTTTATTCTTGTTTTTTGATTGAATGAATGATGTTTTGAACAACTTTAATTTCATTAATCATCATTCATATATATATATATGTGGGGGTAATAATTTTTAAAAAGTTTGGTTCTAATAAAAAAAGTGTGTGATTTTCAATAACTGTTGAGAGAAAAATGTTGGACACAGAAAAATGGTTGGACAGTAATTTTAATTTGGAAAAATAATGAAAATGATTTTTAATTTCAATCGTTTGTGAAATAACTAAAGAAAATAACAACAATCTACTTATTATAATAACGACTAATGTAATTCTACTTTTTCAAAACCTTATCTCTCATAACCTAAAGCAAGTTTAAAAATTACCATTTTCAGAATTAATAGTAAGCTTTACTACAATTTGGATTTTTGTTAAAATAGCATGATCTACTTTTAGTTATAAACCACTCAAATGAGTATTCTACACACACACATATATAAATCAACTTGTAACACATTTAAACCTGGATTTATATAAAAGTCACCTAGTTATCAATAGGATTTGATTTTCAATTTTACTTATGTTCCCAAATAAAAATTGTCCTACTATTTTTCTGTGTCCAACATTTTTCTCTCAATAGTAAACGAAATTACATAACAATTTACTTAATATTCACAATTAATAATCTTTCCAGGGATCATTTTTATACCAGTTATTTTTTTAACTCCAATAAACAGATTATTGAGAGAAAATTTTAAGAAAAATATCTTTAGAAGGTATTTTCAAGCTAAAGTTAAAAAATTTTTATGCATTTCCAACTTAAAAAAGCAATTGTAAAAACATATTTAGAACCGTTTGTAAAATTGTTTTGTGTTAAATGGTTTGAAAGGGAAAAGTTGAAATTGAAAATAAAATTTTGGTTTGTTCCTTCGAAAATAAGGGGTAAAATTGTACGAATTGGTAATTTTGTGAATTTTGCTTTTTGTGTACAAGAAATTCTTGATGGGTAAATTTAAATATATTATCAGAACTCTTTCAGGTTCCTTTTTAGAAAATAGTTTCCCCATTTTCATCTAAACATGTTGTGTGATTAGATCTTATAACTGTTATTTTAATAAAAAAAGATTTCCAAGGGTAAAAACTTTACTTACGAACTTTAACAAGACAAAGTGAAAAAACGAATTGAGAAATTCGAATGTTTAAAGAGAAAAGATCATAATCTCATTTTTTCTTAATTTAATGAACAGAGAGAGCTTAGAGAAACTTTTCAATTACTACACACTAAAAGTAGCAAAAGGACACCGAACAATTACCGAATATTATTTAAGTGTCAATGAAAAATGCTATGAACTCTTGTCCCGTGATAACGATTTGTCTGTGCTGCTTAACAAGGAAGGCAGCGATGAGCTGTGCGAAAGCTATCCCTATAAGATCGCATATCCTACGCACATTAAAAACTACCCATCCTTCGTATCTAGCTGCAAGAATAACCGGCTACGTAATAGGTTTCCGGTTCCTGTGGTCTTTTATAAAGACAAATACGTCTGCCGATCTTCAACGATCAGGAATTATTTGAAAGACGAGGAATACGAGAAGGATTGCAAAACACTCAAAAGCCTTTCCATCAGCTCGATCTTTAACTTTATGGTCGAAAAAAACCGTGACAAAGAGGAATACAAAGCTACAACGGAGTCTGTGAAAAAGGAACACTACCCTGACCTTCACCAATTTTTAATGCCTTACCCTGGAGTCAAGTTTTTTATTCAGTACACACGAAACAACTACAAATTCGATGGGCTCTTATACAATTTTGATCACCCTCGAAACGAAGTCCAGCTCACAATCCCCATCGACTTTGAAAATGTGAAGCAATACCACGTACTTCCCATTACAGAAATTACAGGCCTATATTTGCGTACCATGCTTCGAGTCTTGGCTAATCCTTTGCAAAACAAACATTCTTCAATTGTTTTACATTGCCTGTCTGGTTGGGTAACTGAATTTTTTTATTCATTTTTTCTTTTCTTATTTTCCCCTTTTCACTAAAAAAACAACTTTTGTACCTTCTCTTCCCAAAGAAAAAAACATTTTCGAGTCTCACAAAATGATTCCACTTTTGGAATTTGTAAAAAAACACAAAAATTTAAAATTTGGAATCATGATACTGATAATTGAGTTGGAAATGGGAAAAAGTTTTCACTTTGCTTTCTTAATTGCCCTTTTACAAAAAGAGCTTTCAAGCAAGTAGGTTGTAATCCCACGGATCTCGGTTTGTAAAAGAAAAAGCAAAACGAAAAAATGAACTGAAAATTTTTTCCCATTTACAACTCAAAAACCAGTATGAAAATGATTCCAGTGGAATTGTCTTTTATCTACATTTTCCCTTGTTAAAATTCCTATTAGAAGTATACTTTTACAAAAACATTAATTGTAGAGAGGAAAATGTTGCAAAGAGAAAAATAGTTGGAAAGCAATTTTAATTTTGAATATTACTGAAAATGATTTTTAATTTCAATCGTTTGTGAAATAACCAAAGAAAATAACAATAATCTATTTATTAGAATAAGGACTAATGTAATTCTACTTTTTTAAAACCTTACCTCTTATAATCTAAAGCAACTTTAAACATTACCATTTTCAGAATTAATAGTAAACTTTACTAAAACTGGATTTTTGTTAAAATATCATGATCTACTTTAGTTATCAACTATTCAAATGGGTATTCCACACATACCTCAGATTAATCAACTTGTAACACCTTTAAACCTGGATTTATATAAAATTCACCTAGTTATCAATAGGATTTGATTTTCAATTTTACTAATGTTCCCAACTAAAAATGGTGTCCAACCCCTTTTCTGTGTCCAACATTTTTCTCTCAACAGTTAAAAAAATTATTTAATTCTTAATTCCACAGATTCAAAAAAAAAATTTTTTTGTTTGTTACCAAAATTCTCTTAAAAAAAAAAAAGAATATTTTGATTCCATTTCAATGTAAAATAATTTTCTTCCGGGAAATAATCACAAAAACTTTCAGATTCACGAAAAGATGAATAAACAAAAATCCTAAGAAGAAAAACCTCAAATATTTATTGTTATTAAAATATTAAATTCTTTTTCAGATTTTTTTAAAAAAATCCATTTTTTAATTTTTAGAAAGATGGGATTCTATTAAAAACCAAATTTAAACAAGAAATAAGTTGAGACTAATCATTGTAATAAAAAAGAATCATTTTTATTTCATTGAATCAAAAAAAGAACTATAAACCCCATTCCAAAAATTTAGAAACACCCAAAATCAAACATAGGCAAAAAAAAAAAAAACTCAATTTATTATATTTTTCCAAACGTAATATAAAAACACATTTAAGTTCCCAAGTATAACTATTTTTATAAGTAATCATGTTTATCCAAACAGAAGAAAAAAATATAAAATGAAAAAATAAAAATCGGTGTGTACAAAATAATGAAACAATCGTAAAAAAAAATTGTATTTTATTTATTGTTAAAGGTTAGATGAAACCTCATCTAATCTGTTAAAGATAGAATTTTGAAGTGATTAAATTTGAGACTTCTAATTGAAAGAGTATCTAAGATAGATACAGTCATCATAAGTATTTGAATCTTAATTTAGTTTTCTAAAAAAAAGAAAAAGAAAATAAAGAGTAAAAAATGAAGAAGTTGTGAAAAATGATAGAAAGAAAAGAATGAAGAGTGGATTAAAATAAGTGGTGAGAGTCTGAAGTTTTCTGGTTTAAATGAATTTAATGATAGGTTTTATTATGTCTTGAGATCAAAAAATTGTATTGATAAATTTGTTGAAATTCCACAAACAATTGTTGATCTATCAAATGATAAGATACCATCTACTAATCATATCCGATTTTTCTATTTAACAAACTCAGCACTAACCTTCTATCAATCATTGGAAAACAATTCCAGATCTAACAAAACGGATGAGGTAACTGGAAAAAAGGAAATGAAAACAAAACAAAACAAGAAAAAAAATGAAATAATTTGTCAAATCAATATTATTTCCAAATTGAATGTAAAATGGAGAAATGTTATTCTTTCAACTGTTTAAAATGCGTCCAATTTTTTGGAATTTAGTTTAGTATTGAAAAAAACCATGACATTAAAATAATATCTAAAATCATTTTTAATTGTCAATATTAGGATAATTGTTTATATTAGGTAAATTTAAAATCAAATCCTTTTTAAAACTAACCTTATTTTTTATGAGCCTCTGTAATAAACCTACACAAGGTACATTAAAGTGGTGTAATTATAGAATACTTATTTAATTGTTTGATAACCTACGCAGATTTACCTATTTTGAAAAAAAAAAAAAATAAGGTTTTATAGAGCTAAGATATGAATTTGGAAAATGATAATTTTTATTCTTGTTTTTGATTGATTGAATTGTATTTTGAACAAGTGTAATTTAATTAGTCACCATTCTAATAAGTTTATAGTTATGATTTTCAATATTCAATTCTTAAAAAAAAGAAATTATTGAATAATTGAAAATTGACAACAATTTTACTAATATTTTTAATTAAAAATCGCGTCCAGGATTATTTTCATTTCATATATTTTTTTCAAGACTATATATATATATATATATATTGAAAAAGAATCAAAATTTGAACTCTGAATATTTTTAAAAGATGTTATATACCTGTTTTGTCGAGTCAAAAACACAAACATAGAGTTTTTTGTCATACAAAATTTGATTAAAAAACATGTGATAACGTTAAGGTATGAGTAATCTAAAAAAAAAATCTTCTGGTAAATTTAAAAGCAAACTCAAAAAAAAAATAAGGCATCTTGAAATTGAAAAATCAAGTAAAAATCTGATTACTACATTACCATAAGACCTGACTTACCCTAAAAGCTATTTTCAAAAATGAACTATTGTTTCTAAAAGTTTAGATCTATTTTTTCTCATTTTTGAAAAGTTCAAAATCCACCTATTTATAAATTATTCAAAAATAAATTATTTTCTTTAAAAGAAAAAAGAAATCTTATTATTTTCGAAGGGGGTCTACTAAAATACACTATAAAAATAAAACTCACAAAGTTTTAAAATAACCCAGTATAAAAAATTTACTTAATTTCAAAAAAAAAAAAATAGAATTCAAACTTTAAAAAATATATAATTTATTTATTCAAAGAAGCCTTTCAAATCAAATCTTTTAGTTTTGTTGAACAAAAAAATACATGAAAAAAATCAACTAAACCAATTAAATTAAAAATTTTACCAAAATACTTTTTTAAACCTTTCTGGGAAAATTCAACTAATAACCCAAAAAAACACTTTTTTAATGTGATTATATTTAATCAATAATTAATAGCCAAATATTAATTATTTTCAGTGAATTAAAATTAACCCAAAGATTAACAGTATCTAAATATATTTTACCATTATTTCCACAAATTCTAAATATTTTCAAACGAATAAAATTAATTCAAATTATTAATACTAATAAAAAAAAATTTGATATTTTCAAATAACTGATTTAAATAATAACAATTCGTTGTTTATACTCCAAATATTTGAAAAAGAATAGTACTTAATCTTTTAAATTCCAAGAAATTTAATAAATATTGTAAATAAACTAAAAAAACAATTTTTTCTAGATCTTCAAGTGATTCAATATTTGTTTTCTTTTTCAAGTATTTTTCAAATAAGATTAAAATTTCAAGGATATTTGTTCATATAAATTCTCAGAAATTACTAAAAGTGATATTCCTCTTCAAAAAAAAATGTTTGGCAAATTTATCTTTTTCTAATTTTGATCGAAAAATCCCAATCTAAAAAGATCAGATCTTTTAACTGAAAATTTAATTGGAAAAAATAAATTCTTTTTAAAAATGCCAATTCATTTCTCTAAAGTTGATAAAGGAGCTTTTCTATTGGGTTTAATTGAATTCTTGTACAAATAATTACTCTATTACCTTTGACAAAAAATGAAATAAGAGTTACTAATACCTTAATAAACAGAAGACAAAACATCTTATAAAAGATAAAACATATTATTTTAACAAATACTGATTTTATATAGTCAAAATTCTCCCAAAGTATGGATTTATTTCGCATATGACATCCAAGTTTTATAGGATATCACAACGTGATATATACTAAACATAAATTTAAATATGAATGTCTTGAAAAAACTCTATTTTTTAAGACGCTCAAATTACACTTGTGTAAAACAAATTTTTTTTTAAGCAAAAATACAGTGTTTATCACATATTAGAAAAACAAAATACTATTCAACACATAGTAAAAAATTACAACACTATTCCTTATTTAATTATCAAAACATTATTTAATCTTAAAAAAAAACAATACAAAAACAAAAAAAAAAAAAAAAAAAAATACTTAAATTCAATTTTTATTTTTTATACAAACCCCAAAATTGGAGGCTATCTGTTTTTCACAGATATTTTTTATCATGTATTTTAACACAATTTTTCAAAATTTAAAAAAGATAAGAAAAAAAAATATATTATTTTAAAATTACACTTTTCAAGAATTTACTAAATTAATCCAGAAATACCATAATTTGATATTATGATCTAATTTATCTATCATTAAACTGAATTTCTCTATTTTTTTTTTTAAATATTATATGGAAAGAATTATTTTGAAAACACTAACAAGAAAATTCAAAGAAATATTATTATTTCAAATATTAAAAAAAATTAATTAGAAAAACATGAAAAAACATAAATTGAATATCTTCACTAATCTTGGATTAAAGTTCATGAGAATAGAAAAAAAAAAAATAAATAATTAAAAAAAGAAAAATAAAATTACCTTTCAAAAACACATGTTAGGTAATATTAACCAAACTAAAATCATTTACTTCATTTATATGATCTTCAAAATTATTTTTTATGGACAAATTCCAGAATCGAATGTTATTTTATGTTTATATTTGGAGTTATTGAATAAAAAATTTAATCTTTATTTTGATTTTTTCAGTAATAAACAAATTAATAAAAATTTTTGATTCATTTGAATTCAACAGAAATATTCAATAAATAAATTATCAATATAAATATACATATATAAAATTATATTAAAAAAAAATACAATTTTTTATCAAATTATAGGACAGAACACCAATGTACATTACATTCCTCCGGGCAAGTTTATGGGCAGATGGAGTTGCGCATCAAAGTCTATCAACACAAGAAATGCTATACCTTATCGTTGGGTACGATTATTTCTTATTCCACCATCAACTTAAATATCGTTTACAGATCGAAGCAGAACTATTTAGATTTACATTTAATTTCTTACCAAAAATGATTGGTAAAGAATTTTCAATTTTTTCTTTTGAAAAAGATAGCAAAGGGCCAACTAAAGAGCAATTAAAAACAAGAGAACGAAAATTACTTGATCTTCGAGAAGAATTTTTCAAATACTATGAAAAAAACAAAAATTTAATTGAAGTTATTTCACATAATTATTAGAATTTTGAAAGAAAATTAATTAAAATAATACAAATCAATTATTTTTAAAAGTATTTTCTTTATAATTTATCGGATTAATGCGATTAACTTCAATAAAACTCAAGAAATAATTAAATGAATATAAAACTAAATTCATTTCGTAACCCAAAAAATTCCTAAATATCTTAAAAAAAACATACAAAATAAAATCAAAAAAAAAAAAACACGAAAATCATTCGTTGAAAAAAGAACATCATTACCAAACAAATTTTGAAAATATTTCTTCATTTTATTATTAATAAATCAAAAATATTTTTAATTGATTTTTTTTTTTTTTTACTCCATTTAAGAGAAAGTACTAAAAATTCACCAGTTTTTCTTTCGGCTTTTCCAGAATTTAAAAGAATTGGGTAAAATCTTTCATTTCTCTCTATTCTTTTGAATTATGGAAAACCACCTTTAGCTTTTTTGGAAATACCTTTAAGGTTTTGGATCAATAGATCGTTCATTTATCAAAGGTAGTAATAATTTTATTATGACTATATCCAAAATATCAACCAAAGCAATTCTTAGAATAAAAATAAAAAATAATCAATCAGTTTTTTTTTTTTTAGTTATGTTAACAATTAAATTTTGAATTTTTTGGAAAATCGATTTGAAAAATTTTTTCCATTGGATAATTCTTTTTCAAAAATTGTGATTCCAAACTAAAAAAATTTTTAATATTTTGAACAGAAAATCGAATAAAATTAATTTTTCTATCTTATATGGGAATTTTTATCTTTGTGAATAATGCCCTTTTTTTTTTATATATATAAATTTGAGTTTTTAAAATTGAATTCCTGTAAAATATTTTTTTGTTAATTGAATTTTGGATAAATATAATCCATTAATATTTATTTTTTTTGTTATTTAAATTTTACCAATAAGAGGTAAAACTTTTTTTGTTTTTTGAATTTTTAAATTTTGTCAATAAAAAGAAGTGATTTTAAAATATCCTTTTTAGGTTACAAGCCATTCCTTGAGTATGGAGCAACCCATTCAACAAGTGATGAGAACCTTAAACAACTATTCTTTTAAAAAAGTCATAAAATTTAAAAGAGATATTAATAACAACAATATACATTATAATTTTTCTTGTTAAGGAAATATTAAGACTTAGCATATAATAAAGAGAAGTCAAAAATTAAAGTAAGTTTTTATTGAGTGTAAATCACATTAGTGAGGCATATGTTTAAAATGTATCTAAAAAACCGATTAGAAAAAGTAGTACAATTTATTGATCTTCATCAATTTAAAATGATCCTTATATTCTGAAAAAAGTCCAAAATTATAGAAAAAAATCTGCATTTCGACACAAATTTAAACATTGGATTATCAATATTTCCACTCTAAAATTATAAAATATCTTTCATAAATTTGTCGAAAAGTGCAGAATAGTTGCTAAAAAATACCATTTTATTTGCAAAAAATTGAATAATAAAAGAATTAATTTATTAACAAATCTTTTCTCACAAATTGGAAATCTATTGATGTTAAAATTACCTTTATGAAAAAAGGAAAAAAAACTGATCAATCTTTAGGGGTTTTACATTGATGATTATTGAGTTTATTCTTTGAAATTAAAAAATATGAAAAAATAGATACTTTTGGAAGTTCTCTAAATATGAATTATTTTAATACTTGAATTCTATTACTTTGAGTTTCCATTTTTTAAGATTTGAAAAGGTAATTAAAAAAAATTTTACAAAAAAGAAAATTTTTCATAGCGATCATTAGTAAAAAATGTAATAATTTATTTTTCAATAATAAAATAGAGATTTTTAGAGGCTTGTGAACCCTCTGGCACTAATAAGTTTTCCCCTCAATTACAAATCATACTTTGATTATAGATGAATCTATGGTGACCCTGATCTGTTAAAACAAAATAATAATAGCAAAAAAAGGTAAAAAGTTCATTAATGTACAATTGAAATTTTATTTTGGATTGGTTTGTTATATAATAGCAATAATTATGTTAAATTTTCAAATAAGAATGGCAAACATAAAAATGATCTTTTTAGAGTTAAAGATCTTGTCTAATTCAAAATATTCAGACAAATAGTTTTATTTCATTCAAAACAAAACTATTTTATGATTTCCAAAAATCAGATACAAGAAAATAAAAAAAAAAATATAAAAAAGAAAGCTGACTAAAGATCTAAATCAGACCATTGATCAACACCACTCTCTTCGTCCTCACTTAAATCACTCACCTCAGTGTCGTGGTCTTTTGTTGATTTCTTGCAAAAAGATGGTGTATAGCAAGTTGCATATCTCCGAGTTATACGTCTTGCCTTTTTATTGAATTCTTTTGGGTTTGTTTGAAGCAATTTTGCTGCTTCTTTATTTAAAGGATCATTGGGGTTTGGGTATAATAGTAATTGTGGAAGGAAGGTTTCGAAAATATTGCTCAATTCTATGTATGAATAATGAAAAATTTCCAAAGAAAAAAAAAATTTGACAGAAAGAACAATAAGTGGTTTTTAATTAGATCATTTGAAAACAGCACTGACAGAAAAGTTTTAAAAGAACCCATAAAATGACTGTCAAAATTCAATCAAAGTTTTCTCAGTTCTCTATTCAATACTTTATTTGTCACTCTTCCAGCAACATTTTGTCAAAAAATATTCAAAAAAAAAAAAAAAATATAAAAAAAATTAGTAAATAATTTACCATATACAGGAGTCCAAGTTTGATTTAAAACATTCAAACAAACACTTCCAGAGCTATTATATTTCAAAAAATTTCAAGAGAAAAGCCAGAGTACCAAATCAGAAATAAATGAGCAAATTAATGAATTTTTTTATCTCCAAAAACCTGAGAAATTGGGTTTTAAAAAAAAAGTGATCTCTGAAGAAAGGATTACCTAAAATCGATATTTGGGTGATAAATACGATTAACAAATCCTATTGAAGGTGATTTGTAAGGATAGTCAGTCGGCAACTGAACATTAATCGTCCATTCACCATTTTCATATGGCGAATCCTTGGGACCGATTATACGGAGTCTGAAATGGTTCAATTTGTTATTGATTAGCTCAAGATTATATTCAGACATTATCAGTTTTGTAACATCAATTTGAATTCTTTTATTCAAGGCCATTGTGATTGCTTGGTAATTCTTAAATTTCTTGTTTTACAAAGACACAAGACAACAAAATATTAAAGGTTTTTGATAAAAAATAAAAAAAAACAATTGTTAAAAGAGTAAATTCAAGAAATTTAATGTTTGTTGAGCAAGAAAGATTATTTTACTATTTTTTTTTCAAGGATGGTCCGAAATAATTTCATTTTTTAGTGAAGTGCATTTCGACAAAATTAGTTATGTCAAATATTATTTTCTTTTTGGAAAATAGAGTCCATTTAATTTTTTAAAAAGCTTTTCATCTATATTAGGGATAGTAGACAACTTACCACTGAAACATTTTTTATTTTTAAAACTTACTGATCATAAGTCTAATTTTTTACAACATTAAAATTATTGTTGTAACCTTTTGAAAAAAGTTTGGAATGAAAGTTTTCAAAAGTCTTGGCTGACTCTTTTAAGAAATTTGGGTACCCTTTTGGAAACCTTTGTAGACATTTTTTTGAAATTACCGTACATTCTTTTTAATTTTTGTTTTTAGCAAATTTTCAACGATCTTATTTTGTGGTCGGCATTTTAAAATTTCATTAGTTTTTTGTTGTAGTTTTTGAAATAATTATTACTTTTTTGTCAAAGATAATTATCAAAATCTACTTTCAAAAAAAAAATTTACTTCTTTTTTTTATCATTTTCAAGTGTTTTAAAATTTTTGATTTTGTTCAACTGGATTGAGTATTCAAGGCGACTTGTTAAAACCTCTTTTTCTTTTTTGTTTTATTTTTATCTTTGAGAAACACCTTTCCAAAAAACCTTCATCAGGTACTTGATGGCGAATGATCCTTGGTGAAATATGTTTTATTAATTTTGTCACAAATTTTTTAAGGGACAAATAGCCTTAAAAAAATCTTGTAATAAATTTAAGGACTATTGAATAGAAAGCCATTGCTTGGTTTCTAGTTCAAAATACTGTTGAGTTATATTCTTTATCTCTTGAGATCAAGTAGAATTATTATAAAATTTCAAAGTTCTAGGAATTTGAAATTTTTTTTGATCAGATTCTTAATTGTTAATTAATAGTAAACTAAACTAGATTCCAAAAAATTGGACACAGTTCTAACAGTTGAAAGAAAATCATTACTGCACTTTAAATTCAATTTAGAAAGAATTTTGATTTTACAAACTTATTTCATTTTTTGTCTTTTTTGTTTTGTTTTCATTTCCTTTTTTGCAGTTGGGAAATCTGTTTTGTTGGATCTCGAAATTTTTTTAGATGGTTGATAGAAGGTTAGTGTTGAGTTTGTTAAATTGGGAAATAACATACAATTTATCCATGTTATCTTATCATTTGATCGATCAACAATTTTTGGTGAAATTTCAACAAATTTACCAATACATTTTTTGTTCAGCTCATTTCATTATTTTGTACACTCCTGTTTTTATTTTTGATTTTTATATTTTTTTCTTTTATTGGGATTAAAATGATTACTTATTAAAACATTAATACCGGGCAACTTAAATGTTGTTTTATATTACTTTTGGAAAAATATAATAAATTGGTTTTTTTTTTTGGCTATTTTTGATTTTGGGTGTGTACAAATTTTTGGAATGGGGTTTAGAACTGAAAATCACAAGTCCAACCTTTATTAATAAGAGCTGATTTTTGAAAAAAAAAATTTATTGGAAAATAAGACAAAACTTACCTAAGAAGAATAATTTTTTGAGTTGTGGAAACCACTACCAACTTAAAATTAGTAATCTGATGCGATCAAGCAACACTTTTATCTTCAGAGTTGGACATTTTTAAATTTCTTAAAAAATTGAAAAATTCATCATCCAACAACAAATAAACAGTAAAAATGAAAAATTCCAGTGAATATTCAACGAATAGAAACCAAAATTTGGAGAATATCTTAATCAATCAACATGAGAAAAGTTAAACTATGATAAAAACTTGAGTTTCTAGATTTAAATAAATTAGAATTTGTAGTGAATTATAATAAATTTCTTCTTATTAATTGAGAGCAAGTTGTAAGTGAAAAAGAAATACAATTAAAGGTAATGTAAAACTATTGAAAAGAACCGAAAAATCTCAAAAAAGTTGGAAATTAACGAAAAAATCCAAAATAATTCAAGAAGGTAGAATCAATATGGATAAAATGCAAAGATACTTGCAAAAAGGGATCTTCTCCAATCTTATTGTCATGAATATATTTAGTAATAGTCGAACATAGATATACCTATAATGTTGAATAAATTTAAAACAGATAAATATATCTTCTATGATATATTAATTAGAGGTAAATGACATGTGTAATAATAATACCATACCTAGAAAAAAGCGAGGATAGGGTGGTTTTAAAACTTTATTCAAACTTGAAACTCTAAAATTTAAAACAATCTCAAAAAAGAAAAATCCAAGAAAAAAATAAAAAAAAGTAACAAACAAAAATATAAGAAAAAATAATAAATAATAATTAAAAGAGAAAAAAATTGACATTCTAATATCTAACATAGTTTACAAATACATATTCAAACTTAATAAATAAGCTCTAGAAAAACTCCATCCATTTAAAGACATTATACTTCAATTCAATTAAGCCACAAAAAATATTTATATTTACAAATAACAATAAAATAATTCTTCTGGATCTATGGAGAGAAAGGGTATCATAACAAAATGTTTTGACCCTTCAATCCGTAGCAGTGGCTTACTTTTTAGATTTTCTAAATAACAAATATATTTTTTTTTAATTGTTCCACGTTATTGAAAAATTAAGTAAAAATATGAAAACTATGAGATCTAAACTACTTTTTAAAGTGGGTTTTCAATGCGAGCTATTGTTTTTCAAAGTTTGAATTTTTTTTTCTCAATATTTGTAAAAGTTGAAAATTCAACATATTTTTAAATATTTTCAAAAAAAAATATTTTCATAAACAATTATTTTAAAAAAGTAAGATATTTGTGTTTGATTATAAAAATTAAAACTTATATTGTAATTGTAAGAGGAAATTAATTTATTTAATTTAAAATAATTATAAAAAAAAAAATTACCTTAGAATGGGATGGTTTTAATATGCTTCTTTTTTTGATTATTTTAACCATTTATAATTTTTGAGTATCTTTTTTTTCCATTAAAAAGTATAGAAGAAGAAAAATAATCAACAATTTAGTTCTCATTTTGTGTGTAAATATCTGTAGCAGAGAATTAGGATAAGATTTTAACTTCTTCTTTATTATAATTGCATACAACGATATTAACTTCAGATAAAAATATTAATAATAACAATTACTCTAATTGACTTTTGTCAAAGATTACATATTATATAATCAGTTTTTAAAACGAAATAAATAAAATTTTTAATTAAATTAACCCCAAATTAAACTGTAAACAATCCTTTCAACACATGAAGCTAAAAAAAAAATAATTTTTTTTTATGTCTTTTAAGAGCAGAATTATTAACTCCTCTTTTTTGCCTTTAGGTTTTCTTGAGTTTTCATTTTATTTGTTTAATCAATAGATTTTACTAACAAAACACAAAAAATCAAGAAAATACTTTTTATATTTTCCAAAATTTAATAAAATTGAGGTCACCTTTTCCAGAAGTTACAAGAAGAAATTAAAATCTTTTATTTTTCTCCATTCTTTTAAATTATGGAAAAGCTAATGGTACTTGATGGCACTTCACAGCACTCTACTGTTCTTCTAATTCCTAAATTTTTATTTAGGAATTTTATTAAAGACTCAAAAATAAGTTTATTACCCACTAAGGCTAATAAATATGATGAATCTCAATTTCTAATAATATCAAAAATAGTAATAATATTATTTTTTAATATATTAGAAATATTAAATTTTTTTAATTCAGATATCCTGATTTTACGATTATTTTCATATCCCATACAATTCCATAAAAAATGGTCTAAATCTTTAATTGTTTCTAAATTGTTTTTTTACATAATTCACAATATTTTGATTTATTTTCATTCATAACATACGAATACCTGTTAAGGTAATTTGTAAATTTTCTGAGTTAGAAAATCGAATGTAGTCTTCCCATTTTAAATATCTTTGGTTGTTATGTTTTCCAAAATTGAAAAAAAATTAAAATTCCAACCAGAAAGTTTTACTCGATTCTTCTGAACACCAAAAAAAACTTATGGTGGCTTTCTTGGGACTTTTTGATTCATCTATGAAACCTATTGATTAACCAAATGAAAAGAAAATCCACGAAAACATAAGAATACATTTTTTAATTAAAGAAATAAAAAGAAAAATGTAAAAATTTTGATTTCTCAAATGAAAAAAAATCTAATGATATTTTTCAAGAATTCAAAAGAATAGAATGTAAAATCTTTGTTTTTACTCAATTCTTTGAAATTTGGGAAAATATAACGATATTCCGAAATGTAACTATTTCAGAACTGTTTAATTTTGTAATTTTCTAGTTCAATTTCTAGTTGTTTTAAATATTGAGATTTCCAATTAATATTTTCAAATTCTTTTTTTCCAAAAGGAGATTAACAGGTAAATTCATCAAACCTGTCATTTTTATTTTCTAAATTCACTTAAATCTTCTTTTCAATATACTTTTTCTGACAGAATTGTGTTTTGATTCAGTTTTATATATAGTTCTTGGAGAATATGTGTTGATTAACAAAACTTTTATAATTGTTAAATTAATACAAGTATCACTCGTGTTAAAATCTGTTTTTTACAAATTAAATATTTCTAATCCTTATCTTAGTTGACCATCCTGAAAAAAAAAAAACTGTTTTTATAACATCTAGATAACAATTTTAGAACAAAATTTTCGTTAAAAAAAAATTTTTTTTTTTTTTTTTTCAAAATATTACGAGATTAAAAACACTTTCAAAATTTTGAAACACATTTTATATCAATCCTTTATGTTATAAAAGTTTTTATTATAAAATTTTATAACATTTTAAACGTTATTAACACCTTCCCAACACGTTTATAAACTGTTAAAAAATACTTTTTTTTTTAGAGATCTAATATAGAAGACAAAAAAAGGAATTTTTTTACACCTTGTAGTAAAAATTTATTTGTTTAATGATATAATTTATTTTTTTGAATTTAAACTTTATCTAGGTTAAACCATAAATGATTTTGTTTCTCTAACAAAATACCAATATACAAAATTTATATAATAGAATTAAATTGTTTTTAATTTTTATCATTATTCTTATTCATTCTGAAATCTCTTATTATTTTTTAAATTTTTTGTAAATATAATTGATATTAATTAATCATCAAAAAAAAACATTTAAATCAAGATTTTCAACAATTTATTGATCATCCTTTTTGACAAAAGAACATAGATTAATTCGAGAATTAATATCTTCTCTAGTATATTTTCTACTCTTAATTTATAGAATAACCTTTCCCTGAAATGATTTGTTTTAAAAAAAAAATAAATTTGGTATCATTTATATCCTAAAAAATTTTCATTTAATTAAAAAAAAATCAAAAAAATTTTTAAAAAAGTTTAAAATATTTCTTTAAATAGAATTTAAAAACAAAAAATTAAAAAAGATTAATAAAAATAAAAAAAAGTATATAATAATTTTGTTCTAAAAAATAAAATTAATTATATGGTTTTTCTCAACTGTATCAATTCTAATTAATAAAAAAAATAATAATAAAATAAAATAAAAGGAAATAAATAATTAAAAAGAAAAAATAAAATAATATGATAATTTCAACTTTAACCATATTTAAGAATTACAAAAAATGGAATATCCAATTTCTTTTTCGCGTTTATGTTTATCAGACAAATTTAAAAACGAAGAAGTACCGATCATGAGACAGGAAATCCAAGTAATTATAGAAATTAAGACTATAATAATTGCAGTTCTTTTTAATTTTTTTACGAGGCGAACAAAAACCAATTGTCCGATGATAAAGGCAATAAAACTAAGACTAAAATACCATGCAGCATATTCTGGTGATAGCTGCCCAATGATCAAATATTGAAGTGAGGTTGAAGAAGATGTGAAAAGGATAATTGCCGCAGAAGTTGCTGATATAACTGGTGGTAAACAATTCAATTCGACTAAAAATGCTGAAATTAGTAACCCGCCACCAATGCCAATTAAACTGGCAATAATTCCAGTTAAAAGCGATAAACTTGGTATTAAAATAAATGCTCTTCGATCCCATCTAATGTCACCTGGCTATATTAAAATTATATGTGTATTTACAATTAATGTGTAGAATATAATTTAATGTGTATAATTCAAATTATATGGTCAAAAGATAAATTAGATTAATTAAAAAGCACGAAAAAAAGAAAAAATAAGAGAAAATTAAAAAGAAAAAAAAAAAAGAAAATCCAAGAAAAAAGATCAAAATCATTTACATTAAATTTCCATTTTAATTTAATTTTTGTTTTTTCAGTTTTATCTAAATATTTAATCACTAAATAAGTTGAAATGATTATGACAGGATATATACAAACAATTATTATCCAAAATTTTAATGAACACTTTTCAACACCAATTATAGAATATTTTTCATCACCACCTTTGAAAAGGGAAAAAACAAGAATAAATATCCAATTAAATAAGCAGACACCGATTTTCCAATATGGGGTTTTCCTTTCTTTGTCTATTAAATCTTGTTTTTCTTTTTGTTGATCGACGGTCAAGCCCTCTTCATATTGATCTTCGAGATCTTTTTCAGTTTTTTGATTTTCTTGATCATCTGTTAACAAATTTTCATTTTCTATATTTGTCTCATTATCATTATCATTATCATTTTCAATTTTATTATACTTTATTTTATTGGAATTTAATTGTTGATATTCATGCTTATTTTCAGAGGTTTGATCAGTTTTTTTTTTTTCATAAAAATCATTAATCGAGATGTCTCCTATTGATTTCAATTGTTCATCTTTCAATTCTGTTTTGTTTTCCAGATCAGGACTTTCTTTAGTATCATTTTCAGATTTTCCAATTTCAGATTCAGTATCTGTCTTGTCTTCATTTTCTTTATTAATTAAACTATTTCCGTCTTCTTCTAAATCGCTACTCTCGACGGGCCTCTTCTGTTTTTCTTTGCTTTCTTGGAATTCCCTTTTCTCTTTTTTCCATAATATGACACCTTTTAATGTTGTCCTTGTTCCTGTATATATTAAAATGAGAAACATTATGGTAACAATCACCCAATCGGGGAGAAAGATATTCCCAAATACACCCATTACAGTGCCGCCAAAGACTAATGGGATCATAACCATAATAACATTCCAGTCGATCAAAGGCCGATCATCTATAGGATGTCTTCTTTTAAAATTCATGACAAATACAGAGATTGAACCTCCTAAAATTGTAAACTGGGAAACTGGGACAGCAGCCCTTGTCGAAAATCCTAAGATTAATAAGTATACCCCGACAAAAATTGCACCGCCTTTGTTTGAATTTTTTTTTTTTTATTTGGGGTTGATTTGTTTTTTGTTTTTTTGTTTGTTTTTGTTTTTTTTTTTGTTTTTTTTTATTTGGAATTAAATTATAAAATTATTTATTAGTTTTCAGTTGTTCATTAAAGTCTGAAAAAAAGTTTTTAAAGGTATTGATAAAATTTTTTACTAACTTCAAAAGAGTTATCATAGGAATTTATTTTGAATTTTTGTTATTAAATAAGAATTATGAAATTAAATTTTAAGTTTTTTTCGCAAAATTTAACCAATATGTTTTTTATTTTTTTTTCATCCAATCATATTGGAAATATGAATTAGTGTTTCCATACTTTGTTCATATTTAAACCAATATTTGAGGTTAGATCTTTAATGAGTGCAATTTGTAAAAAAATATTAATTGTTTTTTATTTTGTCTATTTTGACATGATTGATTCTTTGTGAAAAAAAAAAATAATTTTTTTAGCATAAGTGTATCTATAGTTTGATTTACACTTTCCCAATCTTAAATTTTGGAAACAAAATGATTTTTTTATTAAAAATTCCAAAAATAATAATTTTTCAGAATTCTTTATCAAAGAATTTATTTTTATTTTTTCAAAATCTTGACAATACTTTTTTAAAATTTTATTTAAAGAAACTTATTTCTTGTTAATAAGTTATTGTCATCTTATTGTTTTTTTTTATTTTTATTTATTTCAAGAGTAAACCAATGTTTTAACCATGAGTTGGATTTGTATTATAAGTTAAATGTTCAAAATATAGATTATTTGGTTCAATATCTGTCTTTAAGTTAATAAATTATACTAATTATCCAAATAGATATTCATATTATAGGAATAAAAATAAATCACAATTTTGTCAATTGTGCTAAAAAAATAAACATTTGGATATCATTCAAGATTTGTATCATTTTCTCCGGAACTTCCCAGCCGATGAAAATAATCGTAAAATCTGGATTTCTGAATTCTAAAAAAATATTTTTTCAAGTATATTATAAAAATTAATATTATTACTACTTTCGATTTTATTAATAAACAAGATTTAATATTCTATTAACTCTAATGAGCGTTAAAATTATATCTGAATCTTTTAAAAAATTTCTAAATTTAAGTTTAAGAATTCCGGTAGTGCTGTAGAGTGCTTAGGTTTTTTTTTTAAATTCAAAAGACCGGAGAAAAATCAAATAGTTAACTCAATTCTTTTCAATTTTTTTTTTTTAGTTTTTCCCAAATAAAGCTAATTTAGGGATGTGCCTTTCCTTGAACAGCCGTGAAATCTATGTTTTTATGCTTAAAATCCCTTGAAGAAATTTAAGTAATCGAACATCTCGAGTGTAATTTATACGTCTTCGATAATAATATAAAAAGAAATTTCTGAAATTAATTTTATTTCTTACATTATAAAAAGGTTTTGCCCTGTTTATTACTATTTTCACCACAATTAAACAACATCAAGTCTTTATTGCAATAAATATTAATATAATAATTATTATTATTATTATTTTTTTTGAGATAATTCCTTTGGTTAAACGAAAAAAATTGTTTTATTTTAATTTTATTTTTCTTATTAAACGGGGATATTTTAGTTCCTCTTATTTACTGTTAGTTTTTTTTAATTTTATATTTTATTTGGAAAATCTATTGATGTTCGTTAATTTTTTTTGAGTTTTCTATTTATTTAGAAAATCAATAGATTTTCTTTGGGTTTTTTTTACTTTAGAAATAAAATAGAAAACCCCAAAAAAACCTAACGAACACTTCATAAATAAAATAGGAAACCTCAAAAAAACCTAGAACAATTCACAGATAAAACAAAAAACCTCAAAAAAACCTAGAAAACTTGACAAATAAAACAGAAAATCTCTGGAAAACCTAGGTAATCGACTGCACTTGACAGCACTCTACTGTTCTTCCAAAATTCCTAACTTTATATTTAGAAATTTCGTTAAAGACTCAAAAATGAATTTATTGCCCACTAAGGCTAATAAATATGATGAATCTATTTTTCTAATAATATCAAAAGTGGTAATAATACATAATTTTATACTAAACTAGATTCCAAAAATTTGGGCACAGTTTAAACAGTTGAAAGAACATCATTACCGTACTTTAAATTCAATTTGGGAATAATTTTGATTTTACAAACAATTTCATTTTTTGTCTTTTTTGATTTGTTTTCATTTCCTTTTTTGAAGTTACGTAATCTGTTTCGTTAGATCTCGAAATTTTTTTTCAATGATTGTTAGAAGGTTAGTGTTGAGTTTGTTAAATTGGAAAATCAAATACAATTGGTAGATGGTATCTTATCATTTGATCGATCAACAATTTTTGGTGAAATTTCAACAAATTTACTAATACATTTTTTGTTCCGCTCGTTTCATTATTTTGGACACACCTGTTTTTATTTTTTGAGTTTTTAAATTTTTTTCTTTTATTTGGATGAAAATGATTACTTATAAAAACATTAATACCTTGTAACTTAAATGTAGTTTTATATTAGGTTTGGGAAAATACAATAAATTGGGTTTTTTTTTTTGGCTATTTTTGATTTTGGGTGTGTCCAAATTTTTGGAAAGGGGTTTATATTAGAAATATTAAATTATTTTAATTCTGATATTCAGATTTTACTATTATTTTCCAAGGCTCGGTTATTCCAGAAAAAAATGTTTTATTTAATAATCACAAAAACAATTAACCTAACCTTTCAATAAAAAGAATAATTTTTAATCATTGAAATCTATAAAAAATTGAAAATGTATACTGAAACGGTATTTTTATTTTAAGATGAAATAAGATTTTTTCAAATAAAATTTCATAAAAGATATTTGGGAATTGCGTTTTTTTATTCTAAAAAATTCAAAATCAATTTTTTTATTCAAATGTGATTTAAATAGTTATAAAAATTCTTGTGAATAAGGTCAAACGATTTGTTAAAAATAATTTTTCAAAATTTCAAGAAATTTGGACAGTTATTTTTTTTTAATTTTTGAAAACAAGAAAGTGACTTTTTTTAAACTTTAAAGAATAAACAATTTTTATTTTAGAGATATGAATTTCATTGATGATATTTTGTTAAACTTTTATCAAATTTTGATTTTTTTAATCGCCTAAACTTCAATTAGTTTTCATTATTAAAATTTGAATTGAAATATTAATAATGAAAAAATACTAACAAAATAATTTTTTTTTCAAAAAATTCTTACTTTACTACATAAAACTTAATATATGATTGATGATTTTAAGATTCAACTTAATTGTTAATAAAAAAAATAGTTTACTTTTTTTTTCGTTTTATATTGGAAAGAAGTGGATTTTTAGAATTTCAAAAAATATATCTCAATTTAATATTTTTTTTAAAATGGGGTGAACTGATCCATTTCACAACTCAAAACTTTAATTAAAAAAAAAAAAAATTAAGGATCTCTAAAGATTTCATTATTTTGTCAAAAATATGTGTCACTTCATTCAAAAATTCCCAACACATTATCCATACCTTTTTAAAATAAAGAGTAAAAAATGATAAAGTAAAGAATAACAAAGAAAAGAAGTCATAAAATCAAAATAATGTCTTATTGATTCTTTTTCATTTCCAAAAAATCTAATACCCATTGTGAAAAAACGTGAAACTATCAAAAAAGTTGAACACAATTTTTAATTGTAAAAAATAATAAAACCTGAAAATGAAAAGTAAAACCAATTATTAGATGAAATAAATTAACTTCAAAGAATAATTCATTCTATTATTATCAGTCAAACCAACAATTACATTTTAAGATCTCCTTTTATTATTGAAATCTGATCAATTGTTTTTGGAGATCTTCAAAAATAGTTCACTTTTTGAAAGAATTTTTGATGATAATTGATCAAATATAAACTCTTCAAAAGATAAGTAATAAAAAAACTGTTATTGTTTTGAATTCTCCATTTTGTCCATATTTATTTAGTCTTTCTTTTATTGATTGGTCTTATATTTAATTTTCAGGCTCTATGATTCTATTCAGGATTGACAATTAAAAATTGTGTTGCACTTTTTTTTCCATAAGGTTTTTTCTCATATGGCAACTTCAAGTTGATCAGTTTATTTTTCAATAGAACTTGGAAGAACATTCTTATTCGAAAATTTGTTTTCTGTTCATTAAAGCAAGGGACAATTTTGATTGTAACCCTTTTCGAAGCAAAAAAAATTGAGAAAAAAAGAAGAGTATTTAAGAGAAAAAAAAAAAAATCATATTTTTACCCCCAAGACCAGCACCAGAAGCAATAACCGCAGATATAAAAATTAAAACTGTTGCCAAAATATCTCTCCACATAAATGGTTCAAAAAGTGGTTTTGTTATACAGGTTTTCTTGTCTGAAGATCCTTCTTCTTGCTGACAAATCATACTAACATATTTACGTGAACACTGGGAGGTGCTATTACAAAAAGAACATTTATCTTCAGTACACACATACTCTTCTCCACATTTGTAAATATTCTGGCACTCTAATCCTAATGTTGAACATAAAGTTTGTGAACAGAATAGTACAAAAAATAAAGTGATTAAAAAAAGACTCAAAGGTTTCATAAAGAAAAAAAATAAAAAAAAATTTTGAAAATCAAGTTTAAATTTTCTTTTAAAAACAATTTAGGTTCTAGTTTTGACTTTATATATTGTTTCTTGATTTTCTCTGTTTTTTTTTTAATTTTTCAAGTAACTTTGAAAAATTTACTTTGTATCATCTGATACCTTTCTGGGAGCATTTCTGAACAAAAACAAATATCACAGTTTTGTTGTAACCGACCCAATTCCTCCTAAAATTGCCTAAAACAATTAAAAGTCGTAATTTTATGTCTTTTCTCATTTTTTTCCAGAAAATCAAAAAGGGTCTTTTTATACTTTAAGAAGAAACCAGTGTTATCAAAAGCAAAGAAATAACAAAAACAATCATGTTCAACAGCCTTTCATATTCAATAATGTATTATTTGTTCAATTTCAAGTATTATTTTTTTATATCTTAGTTTTTTTACAAACTCTGTTTATAGCTTAAAGTGCCAGGGTTTAACAATTTTGAAAAAATCTAGTTTTGTTTCTTCTTTTTTAGAAGATGAAAAAAAATTAGTTGCATGGTATATTATTAAAAAATTAACACCCTAACACTTTGTTTAAAAAACAAACTCATCAGAAATAGATTATTATGAAAAGGGGATTTTAAATTATTTTCTTTATTTCAGATATAACATGGATATCAAATGTAAGATGACAATCAAAAATTTTAGGTATACAAGCACACCTTTTTTATTGGGATCTTTTAAAATTAGGAATTATAAAAAAATAAGTGGTACCAATCAAAGCCTTTTTTCAAAAATTTGAAGGACTAATCATTTTAGGTAATTTTTAAGGTGTTCTAAATCTTCTGACTTAAGGGTAAATTTAAACACAAGATTCATATTTCATTCTAAATTGTATTCTTAGATGTTTTTACAGAAAATTCTATTGTTAGACATTCACATTAAGATCAATATTTGAGAACAAAAGTGAAACAGGAAAAAAACAAGATCAAAACTATTTAATTCTAAACCATAATAGAAAATGAAAATGAAAAGTAAGATCAATTAAAAGAAGAAATAAATCAGATACAAAGAATCATTCGTTATATGTATTAAAAATCAAATTAAATATTACAATTACATTTTATATCTCCTTTTATTATTGAAATTTGATCAATTGGTTCTGGAGAACTCAAAAATATTCAAATTTTTGAACAATTTTGGAAATATAAATGATAAATCAAAGAAAAATCCATACCAAAAGATACTGTTAGAAAACTGATATTGTGTCTATTCCTCGATTTTGTCTTTCCTTATTGATTTTTTCTTTTTTTATGGATCGTACTTTTCATTTTCAGGTTCTATTAAGGTTAATAATTAATAATCCAATTGAACTTTTTTTACTGCTTCTTTTTTTAAACAAGAAAAATCAAAAATAATCCAAATTTTACCTCCAAATAAGACTTTATAAATAAAAGGGTCAGGGTGCCATATATTCATATAAAAGTAAAGTATTTTGTAATTGAAACTAAGTGATATTCGTACTATTTAATTTACATAACTCTAAAAAATTTATGAAAAATATTATAATATAATAAATAATTAGATTTTTCACTAATAAAAACAATTAAAAATTATTCTTTTTGACATTGTTTTTAATTTTTTTGACAACCATAATAACTGAAACCAAAAAAAAATATAATAATACATACTAGGGATTTACCATGATTCCTATTACAGAAAAAAAAAAAAAGTAACTTTCAAAAAAAGACCCTTTTTTTGATGTTCTCCATTCAGTAGAGACAAAAAATGCTATTAGAAAATCAAAATATGTATGTCCATTTTTTGAGATTGGATTTTTTTTATTGAAAATTTTTTTATCTAATTTATGGTACATATTTTATTTTCTGGAAATATATTATAAGGAAGTAAGAACATTATACCATTTTGAAAAATTTTGATTTTGAAAAAATTATTAAAAAATGATTTTATGAGTGCCATTACATATTGAAAATTTGAAACCGAAACACAATTTCCACATCTATTTATAAAAAGAAATCAAAGTAATTTAAAGTTTAATCTTTTATTTTTTCGATTTTTTGAACAATTTTTTAATTAATTTTTTTGTTATATTAAAGTAGGTCTTGGATATAGAAGTGTTTTTATGGGAATCTTTGAAATAAATCAAAGAGTAAACCAAAAAAAAAAAAAAAAAACAGAACCGAGAAGATGTTCATTTGAAATAAATCTTTTCTTTTAGAAGACCAAACACTAAAGATCACTTTTGGAAAAAATTTATTGAAATCAATAAATGAAAAAAAAACAAAAAATCACCAAATTCCATTTTCAAAGATTTTTTTTCTTTTTCAATTAAATTTGTATGAACCGAATCAATTTAAAACCTTAAATTTCTCTCTCCATTACTATATATTTATAATTATTTTACAAAACATTTTTTTACAAATTTGCTTTCAAAATTCTTTTTTCGAATATTTTTATCATACAAATCCAAAACGAGGAATACTATTTCAAAAACTAAAATAAAGGAGGTAAATTCTTGGAATCTAAAAACATTTACAAAAGATTCAACCCAAAATAAAATAAAAACCCCGAAAAAATTTCAATCAGATTCATATTTATTTTTGGTTTTTATTTTAATGGAAAATAAATAATTATCAAATCAAACGAATTTGTCCAATAATGCTTTAATTCTGAATATGAATTTTTTTAAAAAAACCCTATTTTGTGAAATAAAATCAAGAATTAGATGTATTAATAAAAATATATTTTTAAAATTCTTTTTTAAAATTCTTTAAAAATAAAAATAATTGGTTTCTCAAAAGTTTTTTAAACAAAAGTAATTCATAAAGCATCGAATAATAAAACCAAATAAAGAATAAGTATTTGTATCAAATTTTATAGATAAGTTCAAGAAATTAATGATTTTTATTAATTTTTTCTTGATCAATCTTTTCATTTTTTTGAAATTGATTTTTTAGTTGGTATGAAGATATATATATATATATATATATATATATATGTATTCCCATCTTGTATTAATTAAATTATCATTTTTTTGATTCAAAAAAAGATACGATTTGAAGAATTTAGTTTGACATAAACAGTAACACTCAAAATTTGAAAATTATATTTACTTCTGTAATTTGAAATTTTTTTGTATCTTTTTTTATTTGAAAGTTTGTGCCGTAAAAGTGAAAATGGTGATATTTACTAGACTTCAACTAATCAATTTCGCAAAAAATATATTCGTATAATAAAATTAAAATTAACCTTTTCTAATACTTTTCCAATCTTGAAAATTTATTTTTTTGGGAATTTTAAAAAATTATTATATTTATATGTCACTACGACCCAAAAAACACTTCAAAATGGAAAACTGTACAAATACTTTCCATTAATACAATTAAAAAAACTAGTTGAGAACATAAAAATAAATAAAGTTTCCATTTAACTTTTTCTTGAAAACATTTTTTGCCAAAATCATTGAATTCAAACTTGAAATTATGTATATTTTTAGATATACTATCTTGTTTTAACTCATTTACAAAAACAATTTCTAAATTATGGGGAATTTTCTTTTAACAAAAGGCATTAATTTGGTCTTCAAATGTTTTTTTTTTAGTTTTTTAAGTAAAATTAAAAAAAAGTTAAACTAAAAAGATAAACTCTCTGGAAAAGCATTCTAATTTAATATATTAACTTATTCTTTGATTTCAAGCTTTTCTCAACCCCAATTTTTCAAAAAAAAATAAAAAAGTGCACAGTAATTTCAAAAAATATTTTCGATATTCAAAAGTTGAGAGTGTTTTTATTCTAAAAAAAAATTATCATAGTAGTTACTTGAATTAAGTTATAAACTTAATTTCGAAAAATATTAATCAGAAAAAAATAGTGTTTAATTTTATTAAGGACATATTAATTATCTTTCGAAATTATAGAATAGTAATTTATCATTTTTTATTTAAACCAAATCATAATAAAAAAAAATTCCTAATTATTTTGGATTGATGTGTTCTATAATTAGAAAACAAAATTACAAATCATGATATTGGTCTTCATACCAGAATTAGGAATTAATCCCAATATAATACTTAAAATATTTCAATTAATTTTTAACATATTTTAGAATTAGAAAAATAATAATTTGATTAATACAAATATCTTGAAAAAAACAATCAATTTTAAAAAATGAATCTAAAAAAAAAGAGATTGAAACAATGAACAGATCAAATTTTATTTTATTTTTTGGTTTCAATTTAGTTGACAGATTGATTTAGTATTTAAATAGATCTTAATTACCAATTAAGGAATAACCCTTTAAATCTCAAATATTTTGGTATTTCGATTTAACCAACAATTAAAATCCAATCAAGTTCATTTAAATCATTAAATTCAGTCTATATTTTTAATTCTCTTCGGTTAACTCATTTTATTGGCCCAAGCATTTTTTAAAAACAAAAGTTTCAATTCAAAAATTTTTACAAAAAGGTTTAAATATTAAATGATAGATCTGGAGATTCTTTTCTCTCTCTCTCTCTCTCTCTCTTTTTTTTTGATCAAACCCATAGTGTTCCTTTTTACTTTCCGAAGAAGTCCAATTAGAGTAAGATACTTATACCAGAAATCAACAATTTCACTTCTTTTCTTAATTTTAAATTAGATCAGAAGACGTGCTTATTTATTTAGAGTTTTGTTTGATTTTTATCATTTAAACTGCCTACATTAAAAACAATTATTAATTTTTTTTCCAACTTGTAATAAATACCACTTTAGATTCCGAGATAGAAACAAAAGGTAAACCATTTAACATTTCTCTTAGCAGATAAGACAATTCAATCAACATTCCATTGTGGCAATTTTATTTTATGTGAAATGAAAAAAAATGTAATAAATTATTTTTCAAAAAATGCTTTGAATACCAAAAATGAATGAGACACCACCAAAGTAAAAAATGTTGTATTCTAATCTTCTTTTGAAATTAAGAAAGGTGAAAATTTTGACTTTCTGGTGGCTACTCTCTTAAAGAATATAATAAAATAAAAAAATCAAGTTTTTTTTCTGTTTATTATTTAAGAAAATAAAAATTTTATATTTCATCAATTATTGTTCTTTTTGAATTTTTTTTATTTTTATTTATCAACTTTTTATACTTATAATTAATTTCTATATCAACATCGTTATCATCGTCATCATCATCATCATCATCATCATCATCATCATTATTATCATCATCATCATCATCATCATCATCATCATTATTATTATTATTATTATTATCGTTGTCATAGTCATCTTCATCATCATCACTGGTTAAAATAAGTGAATTATTTAAATTATTAAACTTAAAATCTTTTTCGATTTCTTGTACTTTTTTCTTTCCGATAAATGATTGCTTTTTATATTGTTCTTTTTGAGAAATAAAGCCCAAATCTTTATCTAAAATATCCAGTTGTTGATTAAAGTTTGTTGAATCATCAATGATGAGTAAATCACCATCACCATCACTATCACTATCATCAATATTTTTATTTAAATCATTATCTTGATTGAATTGTGATAACTTTAAAATATTATCAATTTTTTGAAAATTGTTTTTTTGCAATTGATCAATTTTTGGATTTTTTGTTGTTATTATAGAATTTAGTAAATCGTTATTCCCATCGAATATATTATTATCTTTTTTCAATTCAATTTTCTTTTTTTTACTTTTCTTTTTTGAAAATTCCAAAGATTTTGAGGACTTTATTGAGGACTTTGTAATTTCACCAAAATCATGCAATGAAATTGATTTTGCCATTGACAATTCTTGGTGTAATTTTAATTTTTTATTTTTTGGGTTCGACAATATTAAATTTTCTTTTGATCCAATATAAGATATTGAATATTTTTTATCATTAATATTCTCAAAAATTGGCTCTAATTTAAAACAATCGATAGGCTTGAAATTGCTTTCAATATTTAATCTTTTTTTTCTAAAGATGTGATCAAAATCTACCAATTTATTATTATTATTATTTTTTGTATTTTTTTCACTTATGAATTTTTCATGGATCAAATTCAAATTTGCACCGGCCTTCTTGAATTTATTAAAATTAAATTGCGGATCGCACCAAATAGGTTTTTCATCAATGTTAAATGTGATAATTTCGATTTCTGATTCATGTAAATTTTTAATATTAATATTATCTCCTTCTCCTTCTCTTTCCCCTTCCCCTTCTCCTTCTCCTTCTCCTTCATCAGAATCATCTTCATCATCTTCATCTTTTTCAAAATTTTTAACTTCAATACCATTTCCATGGCTTTTCCTTTTCTTTTCATTATCATTGATTTCAGAATCAATAATTTCTAAGAATTCTGGCAATAGAAAGTGGTTATCAAATGATTGATATTGTGAATTTTGTTTCCAAATTTGTTCAACACTAAACTCTTTGCCACTTTCAGAAATTTCTTCGGATAAATTCCAATGGAAATCCTTTTTAATTTGCAAATCAAATCTATTTATTAAATTACCCTCAACTTTTTTTTGTTGTTGTTTTTTTTTATTCTTACTCTTTTCTTTATTGATGATTTCTAAAGAAAATTTTGTTAATGTTTCAGCATTGACGATATAAACTTTATTATTTGAAAAGCAGGCAGCGTCTACAAAATGATTTTCGTTTTCGTTTTGTTCCAGATGTTCTTTGTTTGATGAAATGGGATTTTTTATTTTTTGTAAAGGTGTAAATTTCTGGCAAACATTTTTAAAAGAAGGCAATTTGTGAGTGAACTGTTGGTTTTCTTGATTTAATTTGCTTGAGTGATCAAGCTCAATAAATAAATTTTCTTTAATTTTCCTTGTTTGGCTTTTATGATCCAAAGTGATGAATTTTTCACAATCCCTCAACGAGTATACATAAGTTGTTCCATCGATTGTCGTGATCGACACCCAATGATCGTTTTGTGAAAAGCTTGATCGCATATTCATTTTCCCCCAGATGAATTTCTTTTCCAGCACGGGTAATTGCAATTCATAACGAAGCCTGACGCCAAGCTTGCTTTTGTTGCTTTGATTGTCAATGTCCCATATTTTAATAATTGTAGAGTCTTGGGAGCTTGTTAATAAAAGCTTTCCCGATGGCGAAAAAGACAGGCCAATGATATTATGAACGTGTGCGGGGAAATGTGAAACAATTTTTAAATCCTTTAAGGAGTATATTTTGATTAGCCCTTTGGTGTTTTCTTCATTGCTACTCAATAAATGATAACTTTGTTCTATTTTGCTCCACGTTTTTCCGAAAATGCCTTGATCCTTTTCTTTTTCTTTATCTTTATTTTTTTTTTGTTCCCTTTCTTGTTTTTTTTCTAATCCTTTTCCTTTTTGTTTTTGAGTGTTTCTTGTTTCTTTATTTTTTTTTATTGTCAATTCTTTTTCACTTTCGTTTTCATACAATCCACTGTTTTGGTTGTTCATTAATTTGCTTTGGAAGTCTAACCCTACTTTTGTAAAAGTCGGGTATGCTACCAATGAAGATCCTAATGTAAAGCATGAATTAACACAGTCATCAATTGTTGTAATTTTCGTAAACTGTGAATTATAAAGAATTAGCTGACATGTTTCTTTTAGGTAGACACCAAAAAAGTCATGCGACGTGTTGATCGTTGTAATTGGTTCTTGAAAGATAATTTTTTTTTTTTTTAAAAATTGCTTGTTTCTCAAGGAATAAAAACACAATTCTTTCGGGTTCTTTGTGAGCACTAAAAGCAAAATTGGCTCGTTGTTAAAACCTACAATAAATTTTGCATGTAAAAAAGCTTCGTTTGTAAAATGAACGATTTCTCTCAAAGTATCCGCTAATTGGAAAATGGTGAGTGAGTTTGTCGTTGAAACAAATAAAAAATTGGAGACAGTTTGGAAACCGAAATGATACGCTGACTGAAAAGAAACCCAACGAAGCGGCAGTGTCGTTGAATTTGTTTTTGTTGTTTTGTTGTTCCAAAATTTTGATCGAAAAAGAGACATTTGATGTGTGTTTTTCGTTAAGAATCAAATTTATAAAAAAATGATACATAAAAGGAGACTTATTTTGTCGAAAAAATATAACAGATCATCAAATCTTTCTTTAGATAAACAAACGAGATTTGGGTTTTGAGAACAGTGAATAATTAAAGATAAAAACTAAAAGATATATAAAAATAAAATTTGTTAATCAAATCACTTTTTGTTATTATGTGAAATTCTCAATTTACGACTCTTGGATCAAGATATTTCGATTCAAAGAATATATAATATAAAGCTGCAAATTTTATAATTCAATTATTTTCGAAGACTAATATTTTCCAATGAAAAAATGAACTTTTTGGTTCACTTCCCAAAATATTTTACTAGTTTACTAGTTTCAGAAAATCCAAAGATCTTTACAACACTCTTTTAGAAATGATATTTTAAGACAATAACATAAAGTTTTTAAGTTAACTCTAAGACAAATTTTATACTCTATTAATTTGATTATAGCAGTAGTAATTAATATTCATTTTGTAAATTGAAATAAAAATTTTCGTTTATTAATTGGAAAATAACAGTAAAAAAAATGATGTGTCTTTTTAAATTTAAGGGACTAGTATATTAAAAAACATCTTTGAGTAAATCTAATAGCAAATTCAAAAAAATTTTATTGAATCTAGAAATTTAAAAAACAAAGTGAAATTCTGATTACCACAAGACCAAAATTACTTTTAATGCAATTTTTTGAGATGAATTATTTTTTTTAAAAAGCTTTATTCATTTTTCTCATTTTTGAAAAGTTCAAAATTCAATATTTTTCAACTGAAATTATAAAAGATTTAATTTCTTTGAAGAAGATTGAAATTTTCTTATCTATGAAGGAATCATACAAAAGAAATATAGATTAAAAATTAAAATAATTAAAGTTTTGAAATAACCCTGTATAAAAAAATCTATTTAATTTTAAAAAAAAATTAAAATAAATATTTAAAACTTGATTAAAAAAATAATATATTTGATTCAAAGGACAGTTCAAATCAATTTTTTCTTTTTATTGAACAACAAAGAAATGAAGAAAAAGAATCATATGACCAAATTATAAATACTCCCAAAATACCTTATTAAAACCTGTAAAGTTCTACTTATTACCTAAAGAAATACTTGTGTATTTGATTTATATTTAATTAATAATTAATAATGCAATTTTAATTCTTTCAGTAGGTTAGTAATAACACAAAGTTTTATAAATTATCAATAAAATTTTATTTTATTTTGAAATTTTTTAAATTATTTTCAAACAAATAAAAAGAATTCCAATTAAAAATTCTAATAAAAAAAAAAAAAAAAAAATAGAAATTGATATTATCAAATAACTGATTTAAAAAGACTAAAAATCCGTTGTACATACTTTTGGTATTTGAAAAACAAAATTACTGAATCTTTTAAATTTCAAGAAATTTAATAAATATTTATGAAAAAAAAAATCATCAATTTTTTCTGGATCATCCAATTAATTCAATATTTGAAATATTTTTATTGAATATTCAAATCAAGATTGTAGTTTCCAAGGTTATTTGTTCATACAAATTCTTAACAATTACAAATAGTGAGATTTCCATAAAACAAAGAATTTATACAAATTTTTCTTTTTCTCGATTGATCGAAAAATCCAAACCACAAAAGGATCAGGATCTTGTTGACTAAAATTTTAATTGGGAAAAAGACCATTTAGAAAATTGATAACTTATTTCTCTCAATTTGGTAAATGACGTTGTATATTAGGTTTAATCTTATTCTAGTATAAATAATTACTCTATAACCTTTGGGAGAAAAAAAAAAACAGAGTAACACGTCCTTAATTCAATAAAAGATGATGAATAAATTTTTAAACATAAAAAAAAGTTAATTTATTTTGAAAATTTTTCGAAATTGTCATAATTACTGCAAACTTCTAAATTTCAAGACTTTGGTATTAAATTCAAGAATTGAAAGAAACAACAGGTTTGAAAAAATAGTTGGATGTTAATTTAATACCATAATTAGATAGTGGAACTAAAACGAGGAAAATGTTTTACTTCCTCTTCATTTGTTTTTTTTTTTTTTTTTCCTTTTTCCTTTTTTCTTAGGTTTTTCCATTTTTTGCTTTTGTCTATGAAATATAAAAAAAAATGGGTATCTATTTTCCCATGAAAAACTATGAAATATATGAATTTAAATTTAAAGTTATTTTAGGAAATTTAATAAAAATGACATTTTCATAGTGTAATTTATACTTCTTTTATCAATAAATAAAAAGAAAATTCAACCAGTGGAAAAATAGAAAAAAATATCAAAAAATTATACAAAAAATTAAATCAGAAATACTAAATCTGGACTAATAACTAAATTAAATGTGAAAAGTTATTTACTATTTATGATCCTCGTAAAACAAAATATCAATCTTGGACAATTAGAATATATAAAAAAATACTATTTTCCATTATTTAACACAAGTAAAATATATATATAAAGTATTGGTAAATTTGTTGAATTTTTATTAGGAATATTGATCGATCAATAGGTTTGATATTACCAACTAATTTTATTTGAGTTTTTCTTTTTTTTAAAGAACTCAACTTTATCCTATTTCAAAATTTCAGGATCGAACTTTACTAATTATATATTCAAAAAATAAAATGAAAACAAAAACTAAAAAATAAAAAAATAATTTTCATATTTTTTCAAAAATCAAAATTATTTCGAAATAGAAAACTATTATATTATTGTCCTTCGTCTAACTGTTTTTACCCAGCCAACAATTTTGAATTTTCGTTTATTTGCTTTTTAGATAACATAATAAATAATTTAGAAAATTAATTTTTTGTTTTTTGGTAATCTTATACCCAACCTTGCAATTGATAATGGTAAAGTTGTCACAACTAATTACCACAATTTAAAGCCTGTATTTTTCAAAATTGTAAAATATTTGTTAACAAAAAATAAAATAAAAATATTCAAAATATAGCAAAAATAAAAAAATACTCTTTTTATCAAATATAAAAATTAAAAATTAGTTGTTTTTTTTTTTTTTTTGTAAATTGAATTTTGTTGTCAAAATTGAAAAAACTGTTTCCGAATAATACGATAGTTAAACAACAATTTTTTCACTTTTTCACATGAAAATAAAAAAAAAAAAAAATTAAAATCAATTAATCTATTTCTTTTAGCTCTTGCTGATCTAATTTTTCTTTTAAATCTCTTTTCTCTTGAATTAATTTTTCAGCTTTTTTTGAAATCATGAATCTTGGGAAAGAATCTCTTTGGAGCAAATTTTCGATTTCGTTTTGTGCATTTTTAAACATGGAGCTGGTTAGTTTTTTTTGTTTAATTTTCTCTGTTAGCTTAACTCTTGTGAAATGGTCAATATTAATTTGCTTTGGTGAGTCATAAGCGATGTAATTTTCATAAATTTTCTTAGCGATCTTTTCTTGGTTTTCGTGTCCGTCTTTCAATAATTGGAATTGTTCTACTTCGTTCCAAAATTCGATATTTTCTTCGGAATATTCTGTTTCCAAAAACTGTTTAAAGGCTTGAATGCCCTGGTTAGAGATGATTAAGGATTTGATATTCGGGAACAATTCGACCAAGATTAATTGGCTGTCTGTATCGATATCAACTGTCGAATTATCGTTATTGTCGCTGATGGTGGTGCTATCACTGGTTTGGTTCAGAATGGAATTTTCCTCAAAGAGGCTATCGTAATTCTGGGATCCATTATTTGGAAGGAAATTTAACTTTTTGCTTTTCCGTTTTTGATGATAAAAATTAATTAATCTTTTGAGTGATCTTTTAAAAGGCTCTCTGCTGATGATGAATTTTTTTAAATCGACGATTACATTGATGTTGTTACCGATGTAAATGCCACCGGATATTATAGCTTCGCTTTCTTCGTACTCGAAAAACAGTCTCAGATATTCCATCCCATTATCTGAGATTGACATTATTGATTCCAACTTTTCATTAGAGATATTGCCTGTGGAAAAGATGTTTATTCCAAACGCGATAATGGAATATGGCGGGACCATTCTAATGAATGTAGAGGTATGGTTTACGTTTAGCGCAGAATTTCCGGCAACTTCCCCGGTTTCGATCGCATGCTGCCAAGATCGATCGTTGTAATAATTGAATTCGATGCAATCCCCGCACGCGAAAATGCTTGGGTCCGATGTTTGCATTTTGTTATCAACAATGATCCCCTTGTTGGTATTCAATTTGGCCTTTTTCGCAAGCGAAGTTTCCGAAAAGACACCCAGCGCAAAAATGATTAGATCTGACTCGATGAATATTAATTCATTTTCATCGATTTTGATTGACTGTATGGCGATCCCCTTGGCAAGATCCTTTGCAGTCTGCTTATCATTATCCACATTGACCTTTGCGAATTTTTTTTTCATCTTTTTCTGTAATTTTGATGTCTTGGTCTTGTTATCAAGTATTTTGATGAGCTGGTACCCTAAAAATAGTTTGATTCCTTTTTTCTTCACAATTTTTTCTACCACTTGCGAGCCTATAGAATCTAGTCTGCTTGATGCGATTGTCTTGTTTGAATTGATGGCATAGATTCGTTCGATACCAAATTTCTGTAAAGAGTCGATCGTCTCAATGCCTAGCGGCCCACATCCTAATACAATCGCGCTTTTGGAATCATTGAGTTTTATGTACGTGTTTATTTCATCGACATCATCCAAGGTTCGTAAACCAAAAACGTTTTTTTTACTTGAAGTTCCTTCATTTAGGGTGTTGTCAACAATGTTTTTTTTCTTTTTTTTACTCAACATTTTTGGAATCAGGTAAGTCTTTTCTTCAGGGAGCCTTTGGTTGGAGCCGGTTGCCAAAATTAGCTTTGTATATTGCAAATGGATTTTGTTTGAGGTGGACAGCGTAAACTTTTTGTTAATAGATTCTTTTTCCCGTGTTCTCACTTCAATTGTTTTTTTTTTCCTATTAATATTAGTGACAACTGCATTTTTCATGAATGTGATCGAATTGTCAGTAATCCATTTTTCTGTCAGCAATTGGAATTCAGGGTCTTTCACTTTTTCATAATTTTCTAATATTTTTGTTAAATATGGCCGGTAGTATGGCATGTGGTTTTCCCCAGAAATCAAGGTAACTTTGACTTTTTTATTTTTTTTTCGGATCGTTTTCACAGCAGAAACTCCACCGGAAGAGGCTCCAACAACAATGATATGTCCGTTATAGCCGGAACTAATTTTATCTTGTTCATCCTGCTTTCCATTGCCATCTCCGTTTTTTGCAAATCCAATACAAACAAATACCTCGCTGCTTGCGCCACACCCGCCACAATTAAAGTTGGGTGCTGTTGCTGATTCAACTATTTCGCCACAAATTAAACATTTCCACAGCCTTAACCTTCGATCGTTTTGAATTTTATTCAGGCGCACTTGAGAATTGTTATTACTATGAGTTTTCATGTTATTGTTATTATTCTCGATCATTGTTAGTTTTTCATAGCGTATTATTTTATTAAATTTAAGTTTGTTTTTTTTTATGCCTAATTCAAATTTGCTATTAATTGCCGATTTGCCAATAATAACCTTTCCAAAATTAAATCCCCATTGCCGTAAAACCATTTTTTGTTCCTTATTTGCCCTAAACCTGATTTGCAGGGGCTTGACAACTTTTAATCTTAATTGGACAAACCGTTGAGTAATATTTGAGCACGCCTCACCACTCCACCCATAAGAGCCGAAAACTCCTCCTAACAATTGGCCATTCCCATGAATTAGCGGATTCATTGAAGAGGCAATTTTCCAAACGTATGGGTGAGCATCGCTCATAATTGTAGGTGTACCGAAAATTATCCCCTTGGCAGTTGTTAATTCATACATCACCCGATTTGTGGATTCAGAATCAACCAAATCCAAGAAAACTACCTTGATTTCACCTTTGTTGACAGATTCGAGACCGCTTTTAACCTCCTTGGCCATCTCCTCGGTAAAACCGTGTGCGCTGATATATGCTAAAACAACTTTATTCTCTCGTTCAATGGGGGCAGACCATTGTTGCCATAAAGTTAGCACTTCTTTGACATGGGAACCACGAATAATTGGGCCGTGTGATGAACAAATCATATCCAAGGCCTTAAGCTCTTTTAGTCTCTCAAGAAATGATCTCACTTGCTTTTTGAATGCCATAAAAATTATGTCGAAATAGGACTTTCTTTCGAGCATCAATGCATCCAAGTCATTCTTTTCAACAATTTTGTCCCGAAAGACATCTTTACAACAATAGTGTGCTCCAAAAACATCACAACAAAATAATGCACCAAGTTCTGGACAATACGTAAATGCAGTATCTGGCCAATGCCTTTTGTTTATTTTATTGTATGTTTGATATATATATATACATTTCAAGATTTTAGGAAAAAGGCAAAAAAAAAAAAAATGAATTATATTTATTTATGAAAATGAAAAAATCTATTTTAAAAAAGAAATTTGATCAATTCAAAACTTAAATAAGAGGATTTTAGCAAATTATTGTTTCTTCATTGTTTCACTTTTAGAAAATTTTTTTATTTGGAACAAATTTTTATTTTGAGGTGTTGCTTACAAATAATATTTTGTGATCTTTCAAATTTTTTTTACAATTGGGATACTATTTGAAAAAATCGTTTTACTTTTTCAATTTTTTTTTGTTTAATTTTTAACTGATCTAAAAACAATTGAAGAATTTGAATAGAATTTCTTATTGGGATTTAAGAGAGTAAGTTGGTACCAAAAAAAAAAAAAAAAAAAAAAAAGAATTTGTTTGGTGAAAAGTCTTTGTGAATATTATATGTTCATTTTTTTATTGTAAAACTTATTTAATATTTTTTGATGAATAATTTATGAATTCAATTCTCATTATTTTCTTTTAGATAAGAAGAAAAAATATAAAAAATGAAAATTCAAAACAAACTGTTATCATTTAAATGAGTTATTTGATAATATCTATAATAAATTATTATTATTATTATTATTATTTTTATTATTAATTTTTAATTCTTTTTGTTTGAAAATATTTAAAAAATTGATAAATAAATCTTGTTGATAAGTTTATTTTTTGGATTTTTGTGTAACTCGCTGAAATAATTAAAATTTGACATTAATTAATGATTTTGAAATATTCAAATTAAAAAGTATTTTTTTTTTTTTTTTTTTTTGAAGGTATGACGGTAATTTCCTCTTATAGCCATTAGGTTTTCTTGAGTTTTCTGTTTATTTGAAAAATCAATAGATTTTGGTTAGGTTTTTTTTACTTATGAAATAAAAATAAAAAACCTCAAAAAAACCTAGAACACTTAACAAATACTTTACGCACTTACCTAATTTCTAAATTTTTGTTTAGAAATTTCAATAAAGAATCTTAAAAAGTATTTTTTTTTATATGTTGAATTTTCCAGGTTTTAAAAAGGTATTATATGAACATTTTTAACTTTATCGGTTTGTGGTTTTTTTCTGGTATTTTTTCGTACAACAAAATGAAAAAAGTGTTCAGTAAACAGTTCTTTGAATAAACATATTATATTTTATCAAATTTTAAAAGAATTATTGGAATTTTTTGGAATTAAGTAGATTTTTGAAGACTGGGTTATTCCAAAACTTCGTAGTTTTTATTTTCAAATTATATTTTTTTACAATTCCTTCATAGAAAATATTTCGATCTTCTTTCACAATAAATAAAAAAATTTGAAAAAATTTCAAATAGATTCAGAAATATTTTGATTAATGTCAAAATAAAGTGTACAATAAAATTTCTTTCTTTTTTGAATAAAATAATTTTTTTTGAAATAATTCGGAAAATATGCTAAATTTGGAAGTTTTTCAAAAGAGAAAAATGATCTTCTTTTAAGGGACTAATCTCTATTAAATTTTTTTACCTAAATTTAATAGAGATTGAGAAAATTTTTTGTCAATTACTTAGATTTGAAAACCCCTGTTTATTTTCATATTAAACATATTTCTAGATAAGGAATCCTTATTTTGAAATTGGTCAAAAAAAAAAATAATAGAGACTAGTTCCTTAGGGGATTAGCGTCTACAAAGGAGAAGTCTAGGATCAAAGCATGTTGTTATTGGGTGTAACTACATTAGTCCTACATGCTTCGAATGTCTCTAAAAAATCGATTAGTCAAGTAGTAATATTTGTTGATCTTATCAATTAAAAATGATCTATGTATTAGTAAAAAACTCAACAATTTCAGAATAAAATCTTCATTTCATCATAAATTTAAAGGTTGAATTATCAATTTTCAGACTACAAAGTTGCAAAATATCTTTCTTAAATTTGTGGCGAAATGTAGATTAGAAAATTAAAAAATTCGTTTTTTTTTAAAAATTAAAAAAATTAACTGAATAGATTTTTTTCACTAATTATTTCTGAAATATTGGAAATATATAGATAATACAAATAGCTTTATAAAAAAAAGCAAACAAAACTAATCAGTCTTTGGGTTTTTATCCGGATGGTTATTGAGTTAATCTTTGAAATTAAAAAATTTTATAAAATAGTTACTTTTGGAAGTTCTAAATATAAATTATTAAATAAGAGAATACTGTATTTTGGGTTTCTATCTTCAGATTTGGAAAAGATCATAAAAAAAAAAATCCAAAAATAAAATTTTTTTAATAGTGATCCTTCGTAAAAAATGTAATAATTTGTTGTGCAATAAGATTTATAATAGATTTTTTAGAGCTATTTGAGCCATGGCATACTAATACCATTTACACCCAATTACAATATACTTTGATTATAGAGAAATCTATTCTGAGGTTAATTCTTTAAAAAAGATTATTCATTTCTCTCTAAAGTTGAAAAAGGAAGTTTGAATATCAATTATAATTGTACCTTTGTCAAAATCACAGAATCTGTTTCCTTTGGGAAAACAAATAAATAAGAGTAACGAGTACCTTAAGGTACGAGTAAACTAAAAAAAATCTTCAAGTAAATTTACTAACAAATTAAAAAAAAATTTACCGTATCTTGAAATTGAAAAATAAAGTAAAAATCTGATAAATACAAGACATGGCTTACTTTTAATACTATTTTCAGAAATGAATTATTGTTTTTAAAAGTCTGATCCATTTTTTCCATTTTTGAAAAGTTCAAAATCCAACATATTTCCGAATTATTTAAAAAAAAATTATTTTCTTGAAAGAAGATTGAAATCTTATTACCTGTAAAGGAAGTATACAAAAATACACTTTAAAAATGAAACCACTAAGTTTTAAAATAACTAAGTTTAAAAAATCTACTTAATCTCAAAAAAAAATACAATATTTATTTTAAACTTGTAAAAAATATAATTTTTTGATTCAAAGAACAGACCAAATCTATTTTTTCTAGGGATTAAATGAAAAAAAATATAAGAAAAAGAACCAAAGAATCGAATTAAAAATTCTCCCGAAATACTTTTTTAAAACCTGGGAAATTCAACTTATTATCTCAAGAAATACTTTTTAATCTGATTATTTATAATTAATAATTATAAACCCAATCTTAATTATTTCAGCAAGTCATTAACAACCCAATGATTAAATGTATCAAATAGGTTTTACATTTATTTCTCAATTTTTTCAAGATTTTGCAACAAATAAAACAATTCAAATGCATATATCTAATAATAAAAAAAATAATAGATATTATCAAATACCTGATTTTAATACAAACAGTTCCTTGTTTATACTCTTGATATTTGAAAAAGTATATTGGCAAGTCTTTTAAATTTCAAGAAATTTCATAAATATTTGTGAATAAAATAAATGTTTAAATTTTTTAGATCTTCAAGGATACAATATTTGATTTATTTTTCATGTATTTTTAAAATAATATTAAAGACACAAGGTTACTTGCTCATAAAGACTCTCAGAAATTACTAAAAGTGATATTTCTTCAAAATTAAATTTTTTTGCAATTTTTTATTTTTCTAATTTGATCCAAAAACCCAATAAAAAACGGATCAGATCTTTTGACTGAAAATTCCATTGGTAAAAATGAAATCTTTTTAAAAATGATTATTCATTTCTCTAAAGTTGACAAACGAAGTTATTTATTGGGTTTAATTGTATCCTTATGTAAATAATTACTCTATTACCTTTGGGAAAAAATATAAATAAGAGTTACTAGTCCCTTAAAGTAAATTTTTTCAACAAAAAATGGAAAAAAGTTGAAAAATTTCGGAATTTTTTTTTGCAAACAAAAAACCAACCTGAATAATTAAAAGAAGAACAAATTGTTTGTGAATTTTGAAATAAGTTTAGAACCATTTTTCAAATGTTCTAAATGTTAAACTAACCCAAAGACGATCTTGATTTGCACCACCAAAATAGATAGTTTGTAGAACCTTTAAGTTTTTTTTTTTTCGTTTTGTTCAGTTTTGTAGAAAATAAATTCAAGGACTAACGAAGACTAACGTTTTTTTTGGTTGGTCTGTCGTTTCTAATAATAAAATAATTACCCTTCTTTTGTTGTTTTTTTTTTTTTGTTTTTTGTACAATAATTCTTAAATTTAATGATCTTGTGTGAATTTCAAAAACAATTTTCGAAAGTTAAGTCTCATTTTCTTTTTTTGTGGTTTTAGGTTGGGTAATTCGTACTGTTAATTGTAAAATAAAAAGATCAAAATTTCCCTTCAGAATTCCAAAATAATCACATTACTCAAGAATTAAAACAAATCACCAAAGTCCCCAATTCTAAAAAGGGGAAATTAATCGTAAAAACTGATTTATGATTATAAAAAATTGAAAAGTTACCGGGTTTATTAGACCTTTTTTTTTGGAAAGCTGAATGAAAATTATGTTCCATTTATTTTACAACAAATAGGAAGAAGGGATCTTGAATTGTCCAAAAAAAAAAAGAAAGAACAGTTCGATTTGGACTTAAAAAAGAAAAGAGGGGTAAACAAAAAATTGAAAAGAGATCTTACAATAATGGAGCAACAAGAAATTTCAAAGTGTAACCACCTAAACGAAGAACAAGGTTGTTAGTTATTGTTATTGTTTTCAGATCGTTTCTGTTATGTATTTCTTCAAAATTAACAAGAACCTGAGGCGATCCAACGATTGTGATTTCTGGGAACAACTCTAAAAACTTATCAAAGTATTCCACTAATACGTGATCAGGCTCACTGTGGTGAAGGATTAAATAGTCAATTTTCATTCTCTCTTTAGGAAGAGCTGATTTAATCTTCGAAATTAATTGGTTGAAGGATTTTTCATCGTCTTTGACAAGCTCCAAAAGTGCTGTTTTTCTTTCACCTTGCAATAAATAGCTATTGTAACTTGTTCCTCGAGTAAGTGGCATCACAGAATCGAACAGTGTTCGTTCTGGATCAAAGGCACCAACATAAGAAAGACTCTTTTGTATTGGGACTGATTTCATCACCAAGAATTGTTTTTTAAGATGAAAAGAATCAGAAAATGATAGAAATGTTCTTTATTCCGAGAAAAAGTCTGTAAAAAGATTTTTTCGTTGTGTGTATTTCAAATAATTGTATATTGAGAAATTTAATTTTTTGAAAAAAAGAATAAAAGATGTTTCAAGGTTTGAGTGTTGTTTGAAAACAATAAGGACCGTTATTTGAAAATGGGTTTCTACTCACCACAACCTCCTACCAGATTTAAAGGTAGAGACTTCACTTGAGTAAAAAAAAAACTTTAAAAAAGTTGAACTTATTCCTAATTAATTAAAAAAAAAAAGTGAAAATTTTTTCCAATAATGGTCTTCAAAAAAATATTGGAAATACTTTTCACTTTACTGTAAAGGTAATTTAAAAAAGTGAAAACTTTTTTTCTCTAAATTAAGAAGTTTAACTTTTTAAAAATTTTCAATTTGAATAAGGTGCGAAGTTTTATTTAAAAAAAGTACTTTCCTTTCAACCCACAACCTCTACGTCTCATTTAAAGGTAGACTTCACTTAATTAAAATAGAAAACTTAAAAAAAGTTGTATTTCTTCTTAATTATTACAAAAAAAAGTTTTCACTTTTTATTTAATGAAAATTTAGTTTTTAATTATAAATATTCAATATAATATTTATGATTTATTGGTGCAAAAAAAACTAAAATCAAGTGAAAATTTCTTTCAATTTATTTTTCCAGGGTCTGTATTTTGGTTCCCTTTTATTAAATAGAGAACACGAATTTAAACCCACTTCTTTGAAGATTTAATTGTTAAAGGAAAAAGAAAGAAAATTAAGTGAAAATATTTAACCTTTCATTTCAAAATTGTGAAAATGAACTTTATTTAGATGATTGAAAAGTAAAAGATTTTAATTACTTCGGGTATTTAAATAGCAAATGAGAAAAATTTGCTTAATTTTCCTTTTTTTTTTTTTCCTTTATCAATTAAATCTTGAAAGAAGTAGGTGTAAATTCGTGTTCTCTATTTGAAAAGGGAAAATGAAAAGAAGCTGAAAATTTTTCATATTTATGATTCAAACAACTTTAACAGATCTTTTTTTTAATTTACTAATTCTTTAACCAAAAAGAAAAGCCAAGATTTTTCCATTTGTTATTTGTAGAGGAAACAAAACCCCAATCCACCAAGAAAATTTTTAATTCGATCTTACCACTTTATCAATTTTTTGCCCTATCAAACTACATTAGTAATTTGCCCATTTGTCTTAAAATGTCCCAATCCAATCTAAATAAAATTATGAAGGAATGTAAATTGAACTATTGTCTTAAATTGGATCAATAAATCATTTTATATATATTTTTATATGAAAAATTGCCCAAGAAATTTTTAGAAACCAAAACAGGGACCCCCTTTTTATAAAATCTGTAAATTTTATCTTTTTGAAATGTTTTAATACAGTAAAACATACTAAAAAAAAGATTTTTTGAGTGTCTGAAGGTAATTGAAACTTTGAAACCAAAATATCATTCACTGCTATTTTTGTAAAAGGATAAAAATAAATCAAATTTGAATCTTGAATTTTTCGATTTTTTGTAACTTTTTTTTTGATTGAATTTTTGGTTTTATTTCAATTTTTTTTTAGATCTAGAAATGTGTTTATGTATATTCTTAAAAATAATCATAGAATAAATAAAAAAAAAAAATAGACCTCAGAGAAGGTATATATTTAAAACTAAATCTTTTCTTTTTGAGTACCAAACAAGAAAAGATCAACTTTCCAGATAAATTTATATAGATGAAAATAAAATAAATTTTGTACAAAGTTGATTTTTAAAGATGATCTTTCTTTTTCTTCTTAATTTTAAAGAAATTTCAAAAAAATTATACCTTGAATTTCTCTCCAGTTCCTATTTATTATTTTTTAACCAAAAATATTTTCTGAAAAATTTCCTTTCAAAATTTCATTTCAAATATATATTATAGAATATTTTTATCAAAAAATTTCAAAACAAAGAATATTACTGTTTGGAATATTAAAGAAAAGGTATTGAATTCTTGAAATCAAAAAAAATAGATGCAAAAGATTCAACCCCATTAAAAAGAAAAATATGGTTAAATAAATTCAACCTTGATTTCAGAATTTATTTTGAGTTTTTAATGAAATGGAAAATAAATAATTTTGAAATTAAACTCATTTAATAAATGTTTTTTTTTTTGGAGAAAAATTCAAAAAATAATCGATTTTTTTGAAAAAAACTAGAATTAGATGAATTAAATTTCAATTTGATTTTATAATTCAAATTACATTATTCTTTATAAATAAGAAGTAATTAGTCACAATCAGTTCCACTCCTAAGAAAAAAAACTTTCAACCAAATTTAATACACGTAAAAAATCAGAATTTAAAGGACATTTTTTGGAATTTTTTTTTCACACAAATTATTATACGAAAATATGAATTTTGTGTCTTCGTTTGAAATTTTTTTGTTCCTAAATTTTCTGTACAAAGTTTATGTTTTAGAAGTGGCACTGACAGCATGATTAGCTAATACCAAAAATAAATTCTCAATAGTATTATAATAATGGCTTGTACTGGGAATAATTTCTGTCAAATTTTTCATTGCACAAATCGTTTGATAGTATAGTCCTATTCTAGTATTTTTAGAAATAATTATCATTAAAAGGAAACAACCACAGCCCAAACAACATTTGGGTACAAAAAATAAACCCCTTTTTAATTAATTTTTTGTTTTTTTTTGTGTAATCTTCTTTGCTCTCTTTTATTTCTTATTCTTCTTTCTCTATCTTGTGTCTTTGTTTAAAAAGACATTTTTTTTTTTTTAATTTTTTAGAGAAAAAATAATTTTCTAAGCTTTTAAACTTGCAGACATAATAACTAGGATAAAAAACTCCAAAACTTTTGGATTTAAGAAAGTGCCGCCAAGTGCTGTAGAGTGCCTAGGTTTTCTGGTGGTTTTCTGTTTTATCTGTTAAGTGTTCTAGGTTTTTTTGAGTTTTCAATTTATTCGTGAAGTGTTATATGGTTTTTTTGAGTTTTTGAAATAAACAGAAAATTTTAATAAATTTTCGGTTTATTACAAAAAGTAAAAAAAACCTAACGAAAATCAATAGATTTTCATTAGGTCACTTCACAAATAAAATAGAAAATTTTTATAAATTTTCTGTTTATTTCAAAAACTCAAAAAAACCATATAACACTTCACGAATAAATTGAAAACTCAAAAAAACCTAGAACACTTAACAGATAAAACATAAAACTCAAGAAAACCTAATGGCAATTTTCCAGAATTCAAAAGAATAGAGAAAAATCTTTAATTTTACTCAATTTTTTTAAATTATGGAAAAGTTAATACCGGTTTTTTTTACTTTTTGAAATAAACCGAAATTTTTTGAATATATTTTCGATTTATTTCAAAATTAAAAAAAAAAAACCTAACGGCAAACAGGTGGTAATTTTGTTTAATCAACTCTCATCAGTAACAATAAAAAAATTTTTTCTCCTCTTTTTTCGAAATATTTTGGCCAATAAATTAGATGATTTTTGTCACCATTTTTTTAAGAGGCCTAATTAAGTATATTGAAAACACATGGCTTAGAATAAGAACATCTCGAAATCATATATTATTTTACGGGGGCAATTCGCTTGAGTGATTGCTATCTAACATATCCAACCAACCAACCAAACAAACAAAAACAAAAATATCAAATCAAAAACGAATCTCAAGATGAAAGTTTTTATTTCTGTCTTGAACAGAATTGTTGTTTTAATAGTTGGTCTTTTTCGGTTTGTTCCAATTCTTGTATTTGTTTGATTAATGGGACATAGGGGAGCAAATAAAATAAATTATTGAGCTTGGGGTTGATACCAAAAAAGCGAGAAATTTGTTCCCAATCTTCTCTGGTGAGATGCCCAAGATACCTGAGTTGCTCTTGGAAGTCTTTTGGAGAGATTTGGAAATTGAAATTCGAGGATTGTGACATTAAATTTTTCACGTTGTCCCACTGCAATTGGAGATTTTGATATTGCTTATGATAAATGGTTTTAAAAAATTCTTCAACTTGCTGGCCATTAATTGAGATCGACAGGTCTTGTTTCCCAGATTGGGTTAAGAGTGTAGGGCAGTATTGGTCATGTTCTGACCACATTGCAAAGTCATTGTATTGCGGGTTTCGCGTTGTTTTGTTTTTTGCTCTTCTTGTAGTGTTGTTTTGTATAACCCTTTTTGGGTTAAACCTTTTACGTTTATGCTTTTGTTGCACAGTTTCGATTTTGACCTGGCTAGTTTTTAAATCAATTGGCTCTTGCGAGTAGCTCAGTGGCTTAAAAGGTAAGAGGGTAACCAATAAACGATCGATCAAAAGCTCTTTTTTCCCATGCGTTTTTTTTTTTAAAGACTTGAGTCTTTTTTGGATCGCGTTTTTTGTTTCCGTCTTTGTATAATTGATCAGCTCGACATATTTTTTCCCAAGCGCCTTTAATTGGTTTTCATACGACCTTTTTAAAGGGATTTTCCAGATTACTAATTGCTCTTGAAAGATTTGTGGATCGTCTAAATTTTTTAACAGTGGGATTAAGAGCATATATTTCTCACACAACGAGGACCAACTTCGATGCGAGACCTGAAGAGAGAGCGACTGACAAAACCTTGTTTTTTCAGAACTGTTCATTTTTTGAAGAAACCTTCTTCCTTGTTTACGGAGAGTTGATACAAAAAGAGTAACATCATCCATTTGTTTTTTAAAACAAAAATCTTTTCTTTTTCTAAAAAAAAAAATAACAAAAAATGTTTTTTTTGGATTTTTTTTTCGTTTTTATAACCTCAGAGTATTGTAGATAAAAAAACTTTGAAGGTTAATTCTTTTCTATCTATAAGTGTATTGGATTTTCATTTTTAGAATGCAATTTTCAATTTTGAAAAGGATTATAAGTTTATTGTCTTAAGGACTATCTGAATTTTATGCTCTCTAAGCATTGAAATGCAAAGCAGTAAATAGACTAAGACCCTAAAAATATAGTGAATTAAGCGAAAGTCAAAATATTGCAATTTTTAGCAATTTAAGATTTTGACTAAAATCATTTATTGATCCAAAAACTTTTCTAAAAATCCCAACAAATCAAGGCAAAAATAAACAGCTATTTTTTTTGATATTGGGAAAATGTGACTCCACTTTCTTTTCTAATGGGTGACTACACTCACCACCAACTCTAAAATACTTCAATATAAAGTGGAGTGACATTTTCCCAATATCATTTTGGAAGTCGAAAATTTTGAGTGAAAAAATTTGGATTTGGAAAGTAAATTTTTTTTGACTTCCTCAAAAACAACCTAAATTTTACATTTTAACAAGATCTATTAACTCAACAATCCTTTGAGTTCATAATTCGTGTTGTGGGTATAAAAGTAATAGCCACTGGAAATAAAATTCGACTAATCCTTAAGGCAGATGGTAGATTTTATCGTTTTTCAAAATTGTAAAATTGATAACCATAGCAAATAGATTATTCTTTATAGTATCATGAAATATATAAAATTTGAAAGTAAAATATCATATATTGCATATCTTGAGAAAATAAAAAGAACCCAAAGTAATTCAGAGTTGAATCTTTCATTTTTCGATTTTTTGAACATAATTTTTTAACTAGATTTTAAGATTCTATTAAAGTGGGTTTAGGATCTGAGTTGTATTTACTGTGAATAATTGAAATTAACCTAGGAATAAACCCAAAAAAAAAAAAAAAAGCCCCAAAAAGTATATATTTTGAAACAAATCTTTTCTTTTTGAAATAAAAAGTAAGAGAGATCTTCTTTCCTGATGAATTTGTTAAAATCAAAGAACTAAAAAAATACAATTAATCAAAAGTATATTTTGTAAGATTTGTTTTTTTTTTATCTTCTTAATTTATATGAATTTTAAAAAATTACTGTCTTGAAATTCTCACCCCCATTACTATTTATTATTATTTTAAAAAATATTTTTTTAAAAATTTCCTTTCAAAAGACTTTTTTCAAATAGTTTTATTAAAAAAATCCAAAACTCAGAATACTATTTCGAAGATCAAAAGAAAAAAAGATTGAATTCTTGAAATGAAAAAAAAAACAAGTGACAAAAGATTCAACTCATAGAACAAATAAAATGGTTAAAAATTTCAATCAAAAGTCAGAATTATTTTTGTTTTAATTTGATGGAAAACTAAGTCTTTTGAATTCAAAAAAATTCATTGAATAAACCTATTTTTCTGAAAATTTTCGAAAATTTCATTTTATCAAAAAATATGAGTTATATTAAAGAAATGAAGCCGGAATTAAAATTCATTTTTAATTGTTTAAGAAATAAAAAGTAATTTTTTTCTCAAAAGTTTTTCAAATAAAAATCTATACTTATAAAGAATTAAAAAAAAATAATGAAAAGAAGAAGGAAGTTTATCAAATGTTACAGATAATCAATTAATAAATTATTATTTTTGATTATTTTTCTTGATCATTTTTTTTTATTATTTTGACCACCAATTTTTTAATTATTAAGTAATTCTATAATATAAACATATCCCCCGATATTAAATCATCTTTTCTTTAGTTAAAGAAACTATTTTATTTCACATAATAAACAGTCACACTTAAAATTAGTAAGATGGGTGTAATATCCATAAATGAAAGACTCGATAGAATATTTAATTTTACACATTACTTTTAATAAAAGTTATTTTTGATGAAAAGAGGAAACAATTCACTTTTAGGAATAAAGTATTTTTGATAATTTTAGAAATATAATAAAAACAATTTACACTTTAAAAAAATGTTTTCAGAAGGAAAAATTTTTCATGGCAAGTTTTCTGAGGTAAAATTGACTGAAAAATCAATAATAATAAAAAACTCAAAGAAGAAATAAAATAAGTGAAAAAAATATTGGGGAAATAAGTTAAAATGATTTTTGAGTTAGATAATAAGATAAATGTAACTTGGGTAGAATATCACTATATTCTTAATTAATAAAAAATAAAAATATTTTTCACAAATTTACGAATTATTTCTGAAAATAAATCTTCCAACTCACAGCCTAAAAGGATATAATTTTATTCTGTCATCAAAAAAATCAAAATAATAAAGCATAAATTATTTATTTTTACCCATTTTCATAACTTTTTTTGCCTTTTTAATTGATTTTGTACAAGTATTAATTAAAATGAAAAATTTTTCTTAATTTGGAAGAACTTTTTTTTTTTGATTTTCTTGAATTTTCCGGTCTTCATTCGTAATTAATTTCATCCGAAATATTCCAGATTATCAGCAAAAAAATACAAATTGATGATAATATACATTATTGTAAAGATATAAATGAATTAAAATTTGTCAGATTCATTATGATTATTCTGATTTTGCTGATACACAAGAGTAAATATGAATGTTGTACAAAATAGAGTTTTTCCAATTTTGGGATAAATAAAGAGTTCCATGCATTTATCCAAATTTTGGAAAAACTCTATTTATAACAACATTCCATATTTACACTTGTGTAACCCATATTAAGATTTTATTTTTTGATTACCAAACGAGTCAACAAAACATATTAAATAACCTCACAATTTAGGTATTGTGGGAATAATTTTGGAGATCTCAAAAATATCCAAATTTTTATTATTCTTCAACCATAATAAAAACCAATTGAAAGTATTAAAATAATTTTTATTTTGTTTATTCCCCTATTTGGTCTTTTTGATCATTTATTTTTTTTACTCAATTAATTGATATTTTCATTGTTCTTAAGATTTCCAAACTTTTATTCAAGTTTCGTGTTTTTTTTTTCACAGGAGTTAATGATAAACTATAGACAAATTAGTAAAACTTGAACTTTAGAATTTTTAAATTGTTATTTGTAAAATAAAAAGGAAAATTTTTTTAAATTATTTACTTACTGGTATTGAATATTAAATGGGAAAATAGTTTAGTTTCTTTTTCTATATTTTTCTTTTATAAATTGAGTTTTCAAAACAATCGAGGGTAATTTAAAAGTCTATTTTAGAAAGGGAAATTGAAAATGCAGTGAAAAAATTTTCCCATTTGTAATTTAAATACCTATGTTCTTTTTTTAAAGAGAACAGGTAAATCACAACCTATTATCTCAGAAACTCGGTTTATAAAAGAAACATAAGTAAAATTAAGTGGAAATTTTTGTGCCATTTAATCTGGTTTATTGAATAAAAAAGGGATTATATTTTTGCATCAAACCCCTATTTTTCTCTTTCTAACATTAAAGTTTCCAAAAATTAGATTCTAATTTGTGCTTTCATAAAAGTTGGTTGGTCCTTTTTATTATTAGCATTTGAAATACACTTGGCGAAAAAAAAATCTTACACGTTAGTCAGTTTTGTAAAATTGATAAAAGATAAAATGCACGGTGAATTTCAAAGAACAGAAAACAAAGAAGCATAATTGAAATCTTTTTTTCTCATTTATTCATTAAACACCAATTAAATACACCCCCTTTGAATAACTTGGTTATTGTCACCCTTTAAAAACTAAGTTAATTTACCTTCAAATACAAAATCAACCTTAAATATTTTATTATTTTTCTATTTTTTTCTTCAATCAAAATGAAAAATATTTTTATTCTCTCTTTCTTTTTATTATTTTCAAGTTCTCTTTTCTTGGTAAATTGTAAAAATTCTAATGATGACGAGTATGTTTTTACACTAACAAAGCAGGATTTTTATGATCTTGTAGATCCTTCAGAATTTTGGTTTCTTGGATTTTTTGCTGATTGGTGTGGTAATTCTCAAAATACTTTCTTTTTTCATTTTTTTTTTGTCTTTTTGATTTTAATAAGTACCCACTTTTAAACAAGTACCTTTTTAAATTCATGAGACTTCCAAAACTAAAGAATTCTTTTTTTATGATAGAATACCATTTTCTTGTTGAATAAAATTATTATCAAAAACAAAATTAAAAACAAAATCAAAATTAATAACAAAACCAAAACCACAAAATCAAAATTAAAAAAAAAAATAAAAAAAAAAAAATAAAAAAAAGAGCACTGTAAACAAATTGAACCACAATTTAAAACTGCTGCAAGGGGTGTTGATGGGATTAATTTTGGCTCTGTGAATTGTGCGAAAGAAGGATCGCTTTGTCGTCAGTTCAAAATTAAGGGATACCCAACACTCATGTTCGTGCATGGCAAGCACAGGTATGAATACAATGGTGTTCGAACACCACTCGGCATGGTTACCTTTTGTGAAAAGCTCTCTCAAAAGCCTGTGCTTGATTTGAGTCACGATCAGGATTCCGCAACAAAGCTATTGGACACCCTGTCTCATGAGATCTCAACTTTGGTGTTATTACAGGACGAAGATCAATTGCCCGAGTTTAGTTTTCTTGAAGCCTTTGAGCAAATTTCCTATGAGCTGCTTCTCGAATTGCAGTTTGTTTCGATGACGTACGACTCTTTCTTCACCGGTGCCGAGCATTCCTCCATCTTGAAAGAGGCCATCCGATCTGATGAGAAGCTATTGGAAATCTCACAGAGCTATGATCCACTTGATCCACATCGCGACTCTGAGACCTTGTTGGTCATGTTTCGTGATGTCAATTTTGTAAAGACATTCCCTGATGATGTAATCCCCGATCGAAAAAGACAAATAACAAAATGGACCAAACAAAATTTGGATTCAATTTTACCCAAATTGACAATGAATTCTTTTGAAAAGGTCACAGTTTCAAACAAATTAGTCGCGGTTGCGATTATTGATTCCAAAAAAAGTGTTTCCCAAAATTTCTTAGACATAATTAAAGAAGTTTCAAAAGAAAGAAACGATTTTACCTTTTGCTATTTAGACGGCAGAAAATGGAGCCAATACATCGAAAAGTTTGATTTAACGAGAAAGATGCTACCCAAATTAATTGTAATTGATTATCAAAGAGAAATTTACTATGAAATGCAAAGCTCGGCATTAGGCGAGAAATATGATTTTATTGAATTCCTACAAATGGTCAAAGATAAAAAAATACAGCCAAAGGGAGACGGCGTGCTTTTGATCAATAAATTAAAAAGATATTTTGATACTTTTAAAAGTTGGCTAACAGATAATTTTAAATTAATATTATGCATCACCTCTTGTTCCACTACTTTAATTTATTGGGTTTTCTTTAGAAATTCTTCAAATGACCAAAAGAAAAATGATGCAAATGCAAAGAACAATGAGAATGAGGAGAATGGAAATAATACTAAGAAAACAAATGAGGATAAAAACAAAAACAACAAAAATGAAATTGAAGAAAAAAAACCAAACAAAGATAATCAGAAAGACAATAAAAGCAAAAAGAATAATAGCAATAAAAACAACAAAAATAAAAATAAACAAAATAATAATAACAAACAAAAGAATAATAACAAACAAAATAATGACAATAAACAAAATAATAACAATAAACAAAAGAATAATAATAAAAAAAATAATAATAAATCTAAAAAAAACAGAAAAAATAAATAAATCACCACAAAATTCTTTTATATATCTTAACATATGGTATTAGTGCTTTTTTTTTTTGAAAATTTTGTTTTATTAAAAATATACGTCTAATTTTGATTACAATAAACTTTAAATCAATTCTTGTTTCATTATTTGAGTTCAACGAGAATCCAGAATTGTTTTTATATAAAAATCGAAAAAAAATAAAAATATTTTTGGTATTTTATTCTTTTTTAGTTTTCAAAAATCCATATAATTTAAAGATCAGTGAAAAAAAAGGGGGAAATTAATTTGTTTTATATTTTGTAACTTAAGGTTAAAGCTTCTAAATTAATCAATAAATTAAACTGTCATTCTTTCAAAGGTGGATTTCAAAATATTCCACAGATTAATTATTTTTTGATCAATGATTATTGAAGAATAAAGAAGAAATAAGTAGATTAATACACTTTCAATAACAATTTAATTTATATATTTCATATATAATCAGTCTAAACCATAATTCGGAAAAATTGAAAAATAAAAATTCTTTCATTAATATTAAAAAAAAAAAACAATTCTATTTATTGATGGAAGAAGTGTAAATTGCACTGTAAATGTAATTTTACTTAAATTTAATCAAAGGTAAATTAAGCGTAAAATCAGAGATTTCACAATTTTTCAAGGGAAAGACACACCCAAATTTTTTTATGTTTAAAAAGCACAAGCAAAAAATTAAAAAGATAAGGAAAAAGGAAAAAGAAAAAAGAAATTTACAAAGAGTTTATAAGCCGCAATTGGTAAAAAATCAAAAAAAAAAAATAAACAAATGCTATCTTTAATTAAGTAGACCCAAAATCACAGCCATGAATGTATTGGTTAATTTAATTTCATAATTTCAAAATTGAACATGAATGTTCACTTCAGGATCATTATTTAATTGTTAAGTTGATGTAATTTCTTTTTTTTTTTTTGATCTTATTTGCTTGAAACCTTTGGTCATTTTTATCCTTTTCTTTTTTGTTTTTATTTTCAAGTGGCCCATACTTTCTTGTTTCAGTGCCACATTATTAACAAGTAAGTACGTGGTCTTTTTCGGTTGTAACTCTTCTCCTAATATAAAGAAGATTCAGCGAGGGTAAAAATTGAAAAATAATAAAAAAAAAAAAAAAATTATCTTGTTAATCTTTAATTTAATTTCAAAGAAAATTCCATTTGAAATCAAATTCATTTTCTTCAAACAATGTCCGCTTTAATAATAATATTAAAATAACACGTTTTTACCCAGTGACTAAAAAATCTTGCAATATAATAAAAATTACAAATTAATTATTTTTCGAATAGAAATCGAAAAAAAAATAAATATTATAAAATGTGAAAAAATGATTTCAATTTTAAAATTCCCAATATTACTTTTTATTTCTAACATCCATTCAACTCCTTTAAATATATGGTACCAATTCATTACAACTACGCTAATTCCTTAGGTTTTCTCAATTACTATCAATAGTTTTTTCTAGATGGTGAATTTCTATAATTTTTTTTATTTAGATAATAAGTATTAGTACTTTTTCTTTTAAAAATTTTTTTTTAATAGGAAGGAGAAAAAATAATAAAAAAAAAAAATAAATTTTTTTCAAATTTTGGCCATTTGGCGGATAACCTTTGTCGTTCTTTGAATTAAATCCACTACAAGTGGCGAAATGTTGAAAATTCTTAATGAATTGGCTAGAGGGAAAACGACAGGTGCCAAGAATCCGTCTCTACTTTATTTCAAGTGTCTTTAAGCATTCATCATAAACACTTTACCACTTCAAACAAAACTGTGCTTGTCCTTTTATAATGAAAATTTGATTTTAGAATCCAAGTAGATTAATTTTTAAAGAGTGAAAATCGTAGCACATAAACAACGAATTTTCAAAAAATAAATAACCTATTTATAATATTTTGAAAAGATCCATTGAGTTACCATTCTTTTAAAATAAATAAATATGTTTTTAGTTGTGATTGTAATATGAACTTGTAATAAATTTTGGATTGTCATTAAAGATTGAAAGAAGGCGGGGGTGCCAAAAAAATTGAAAGGTTATTATAAATAAAAAATAAAAAAAATAAAATAAAATTTCCTTAAACTCATTTTATTAAACTCATTAATGACTATTTTTTTAAAAAAATAGTTTTTTTTTTTTGTTTTTGTTTTTTTTTAAAAAAAGAAAAATCCTATTCGTTACCCAGCTCTTTTTTTTTTTTTTTTTTTTTGTAGAATTATTTAAAATAATTAATATATTTTGAGAAGACTCACATCTCAAAATTGAATTAAAACCATTCTTGATACAAAAATAAAAATAATAAATTATTATTGCTAATGGTAATCCAGAATCAAATAAAGTTGCTTTTCCAAGGAAAGAGAAATTTCAAAAATTAATTTTCTTTCTTGAATTTAGAATCAAATAAATCCATTGAGAAATAAACAAATGGGATCTGATAATTCTTTTGAAATCTTGCGGTTTTATAAAATTGGTTAAATTTGTTTAAAGATTGGACAAGTTGGGGAAAGGCATATTTAACATATGGCTTATGGGAAAGAGGTATTTGAAAGAAATTAAAGTTTTTTATAGATAAAGTTGATCTATTTTCGCAATGCATGAAATTGGAAATGCAGGTACAGGTTGAAGAATACCAAGTAGCAAATGTGATCAGCGATTCCTTTTGTTCAAAATTGATTTTGGCAACTTTTTCGCATTGTGTAATAAGACGTAATAAAATTTTCAAATGGTAATGGTTAATATTTCTTTCTGGTTCATTTTGGGGGCTATGGTGAATAAATTGGAAAACGATAAACTCGGAAAAATATATACGGACTAATTTGAAAGGCGACAAAAAAAATTTCACAAATAATTTGCCAAAAAGCAATTTATATAAAAACTTATCGATAAGGTGGATGGGGAAATGGTAAATAAAATTATGTAAAAACGCTAATGCCTGCAAATTGTGGTAATTGTGATCTGACAATAAAAGACGTTCTAAGGTGTATTCGATCAGTTCCAATTGCAGCTCCTTTGGAAATTGGTCGTTTTTTGCGCATAGTTCCAATAAAATATAGTGAATATATTCTAAAGTGTGTTCAACTGATTTAAAATTACGCATGTCTGTAAAGGAGATCATTGTACGAATAAACAAATTATAACAGATTGGGTTGTTTGCTAATCTGCTTATAAAATATAGCCAATTGTCAATAGAATCCAATTTGCTTTTGATCATTCTGTAAACCGAGACCACAAAGGCCATCAGTGATTTTCTGAATAAAGGCACTTGGAAAAGATCTTGTTCCTTGTCAACCATTGGAATCATCAAAGAATGTAAAGAGGCGATGAAGTCCATTAAAAATAAGGGGTGCTTTAAATATTTGAATAATGTCTGATCTGGTTTTTCCAATCGGCGAACAATAAACTCAGAACTGTTTGTGCGTGCCCTTTTGACAGAATGTTTCCAATTGTTTTTTTGCTTTTTGCTTTGCTTTTGGTTTTTTTTGTTTTTTTTGGTTGTTGGTTTTACTTTCAGATATTGCTTACAAAATCTTTTTGACTCTTCAATAATTTTCTCAGAAAACAAATACGGTTGCTCCAGTTTGTGCAACAGCTCACATAAGTTAAAGCGGCTCCTTTTCTTCTTCTTATTTTTCAGAATGCTTTTCTCTACTTTCATCAAGCCACTCAAATTTTCAGTCCCATGTCGATTAACCCAATAGCAAAGAGTATTTAAGCGCGGTTGGCTTTTCATAATTTTGTTTTCTTCTTCTCCCCAAAGCGAGTTATGGATCGTTTTTCGAAGATCAAAGAGCCGAAACGAAGAAATCGCAAGGACATTCGCACAAACTTTTCTGATACATTCATTTTCTTGATCGAGAAAGTATGTGTCCTTCATTTCATTTTCAACCCAATCTTGTGTTTTGAGCATTGCCTCCCGATAAAAAGTTAAAAAATTTCGTATTTTTTTTCCACATTTCGAATATTCGTCCAACATGAAAGTGTCCCCCTTATTTTGTCTTTCTGTTTTATTCTTTGTCTTTTGTTTATTGCTGGTTTTTTGCTTCTTTTTGGTTTTTTGTTGATCTTTTGAATTGCCTCTTGGGAGATAAAATTCCTCACGTTTCATCAAGGAAAAAATAACTTCAGAGTACAGCTTTTTACGATATTGGTATGTATTCTTAATTCCTTGTATTAGAAAACACCACAGATCCAAGAAATGTGTTCGGAGCGCTTGACTTGTTTTTTCTGTCGTAGAGATGAAAGACTGCTGAGATAATATGGGCAAAAGTCGTTCTAAGAGCACACATCTTGTTTCTTCTTGGTAATTCGATCGCATCAGCTCTTTTAATTTCTTTTGCAATTTGCAAATAAACTCTTTGGAATTACAATCAAACGGTTTTTTGTTCGGCACCTTAATGAGATAATCCGTCATTTTTTATTCTTTATGTTGTTTTTTGTTTTGTTTTCTTTTCTTTTCTTGTCTTTTCTTTTCCTTTTGGTAAAAGGTTTCTTTTGATCTTGTGTGTAGTGACGAAAAATTGATTAGGGGTTTTTTACTCTTAATTGTGTTATGTGTTGATTTTTTTAAAAAAATTGGAAATTAGTTTGGTAAAAAAAATTGGAAAATAATTTTAATTTAATAAATTAGAAACCTTGAAATCTTTGAACTCAAATATACTGGTTTATTCTTTTTATAATTTTTTCATTAAACAGTTGAGGAGATTAATTTTTTAATTAAAAAAGAATTAATTGTTGTATTTTTGTTTTTGGGAAATTGATCAGTTATTTTTAGAGAGAGTCATAAAAATACAGAGACCCTTTTCATATTGGCGAGTTGGTTTCTTCTCTTTTTGTCAAAACAAATTAATGAGTTTTTTTAAGTCAAAAATTTTTTTTTATTGAAGAAAATACTTCAAAATTTGAGATTTTAACAACTTTGTAATTGACTGTTTCCAAAACTGATCTTCGTCAAAGGGTTTTCGGAAGAATTTGTTTTGGTGAATGAAATTCTCAAGTAATTTTTGAGGAATAAATAAGAATGATTGTTTTTTTATTTCCAGACAAGAGTTTCGATCTGATTATTTTTTCACCTGATCAATTCTTAATCAAACGAGAATTTATTTGTCAATAAAAGTGTTTAGGTTTCGAATACAATACTCACACAGAAGAGTTCTAAAACTGATATCTAATCAATAGTTGATGATTTTCATTTCCAAATTTTCACATAATTTTTTTTTTTCTAGGCAGAAAAGTATGAAAAAGAAATGTATTTGAGGATACTTTTGAATGTTTTTTTTTCATTAAATCAAATGGAGTGTTAGAAAAAGTTTATTGAATTTTTGAATGAAATTTAAAGAATGGTCTGTGAAATAGTGAATTGTAGTTACCAGGAAATATTAGTAAAAAATTTTGGATTTTTAGGAAAAATGTCGAAATTTAAAGGGGGAATTAAAGGAAAATTTAAAGAAAATTGAAGAAAATTTCGAATGAGAGAGTTATTTCTTTGATTGTTTAATGATATTGGATAGAGCTAAATTTTTTTTGGCAATTCTTTCATGAATGAACCAATTTTGATAAAAATCTATATTTGATTTTTTTATCCCAAATACTCCTTGAATTATAAGAAAAAAATGCCAGATCAATAATTTCTTCAAAAAGTTAAATAAAGGGGCTTTGTTGTAAAAATAATTCCATTCTACAAAATCAAAAAATATCCAATAAGAGGTATTCTTTGATATCTGAAATAATTCTTTTTTAAATATTAATTCAATTTCATCTTGGAGAATTAATTTTGGTTATTTTATTTAAATATTGTGGAAAAAACGTGAAACACGGTTTTTAATTGGAAACCTTAGTGAAAATTCAAAGTAAGATCAATTAAAAAAAGAATAAATAAATAAATAAAGACAAAATGAAGTATTCATCACCATAACAATTTTTTTAATTCTACCTTTTAGTAACGGTTTTTCTTTGATAGATCAATTAGTAAAAATTTGTTCAAAAAATTGACTATTTGCGAGATCGCCAAAACCACACGAACATTTTCGATAAATCAAGTAGATTTAAATTGTATTTGTAGGGTTGATTGAAAATAATATAATGGGTTATTATTTGAAGTTGTTTGGTATCTTCATTTTATTGATTTTAATTTCATTTTCAGTCATGTTCCCAATTAAAAACCGTGCTTCACTTTTTTTCCTGAACTATAAATCTAATTCAATTTTTAAATTTATTTGTCAAATTAAAAACTTTTTAAAAACCAAAAGTAATTTTTGACTAATAAAAAATTCCAAAAAACATAAATATTTTAAGAGAGACAATATAAATGATCCCCAAAACTCACACCCAACAACAACTCTGTTAACACACCTCTATAAATATCACTTCAGTTTTCAAACATTTCCAAGATAAAAGGAATTATTACCTAATGAAGAAACACTAAATATTGAAAATTGCAGAACAACATTTTGAGTTTAAAAAAAACTTTCCATACTTTAATGATCAGAACTTTAAAGACAAGAAACTAACACACCAATTCTTCACTTTATTAAAATTACAAATTAATTTCAAATAGAGGAAAAATAAACAATAAATTTTTAATCGAGGTAGTTTCATTAAAATGGAAATAAACTAATACACCCTTTACTGATTTTTTTCATTTCTCTTTTTTGTTTAAGGAGTCAGATATGATAAAAATATCTTCTCGTAAATTTAAGAAAGATTCAAAAAGAAAAAATCTTTAAAGAGTATTGAAGTAAAAAGTAAAAATTTGATCTTCTAAGACCTATCTCGCCTTTAAAGCTATTTTGAGTGATGGAATTATTGTTTTTAAAAGTTTGATACATTTTTTGCATTTTTATAAAGATTTAAATTCAACATGTTTCAGAATTATTTTCAAAAAAACTATTTCTCTTTTCATAGAAGAATAAAGAAATTTAATATCTGTGAAAAAAGTGTACCAAAATAACTTTAAAAATAAAAATATCAAAGTTAAAATATAACTAATATATAAAAAAAAAACTAATTTCAAAATAATAATCATAATATTTTTCAAAAGAAAAAAAAATTATTTTATTTTTTCAATAAATCTTCCCGATTTAATTTTTTTCTATTTTTTTAATAAAAAATATGAGAAAAAACTATAAAACAATTAAAAAAAAATATTAATTTTCCCAAAATATTTTTTCTAATATTTAAAATTCAATTTTATCGCTAAAAAGATATAAATTTTATTAGATTATTTTTAAATAATAATTAACAAATCATTCTTTATTCTTTCAGTGAGAACTTAATAATCTAGAGATAAAAGTATCTCTAAGTTTCATTATGATTTTGAGAAATTATAAATGTTTTCATAAAAAAAAAAAAAGAATTTAATATTTTGATCAAATAAAAAGACAGGCCATTAAGAAAGTAATATTAAAAAAAAAATCTCATTTGATTGTATATACTGTGAATTACTAAAAAAATAATAAATACTAAATCTTTTAAATTTCCAGAAATTTAATAAATATTTGTAAATAACATAGATATGTTCAATACAACTTATAAGACACAAACTTCAAACAAAATTCAGGGGATAAATTAAATCTCAAATTAAAGTACAAAATTCAAATTCTAGTAAAAATAAATTGTAAAAAAAAAATTTCCAAATTTTGTGCCTTAATTTGAGATTTTTTTGTGCCTTAAATTTCGTTGAAAGTTTGTGTCTTAAAAGTGAAACTGACTGTAATCAATTTTTTTAGATATTCAAGATTTCAATATTTGATTTATTTTTCTTAATGACTTAAAAGAAAGAATATTAAATTTTAAATATTTTTTGTTTATAAAAACTTTAAAAATTACTAAAAGTGAGATTTATTCAAAAAGAAAATGTTTTTATGTTTTATTTTTTTTTTATTTTTCAAATCCAATAAAAAAATACTGAGAGATTTTTACAAAAAAATTAATCTGAAAATGAATTTTTTTCAAAATAATAACTCATTTCTCTAAAGATGATTGATGATATTCTTTTTTAAGTTTAATTTCATCTTTCTGAAAAGAAATACAGATTAACCATTTGTTTAAAAAAGAAATGATAGTTTCTTAAACCTTTAAGGTTTTATAATACAGTATTGTGTCGGTTTAAGGCACTGGAAAAATCAACATATAAGGCACAAAATTTTGTTCACTTTAAGTGACAAATTTTTGATTTAAGGCACTTTCCCAATTTCAAGATATAATTTCACTGAATAATTACAGAGTTATTTTGAGTGTTTTCTTCAATATATATATATATATATAGAATTTTACATTATGAGTAATCTTGGAAATTTACACAAAAAAATTGTGACTTATTTGGAACACTTTGATTTTGTGCCTTAATGGGATTTTTTTGTACCTTATTTCTTGATTTTTCCTGTGCCTTAAATAGGCACATGACTGTACTGAAATTTAGAAAAAAATGGATTACATTGTTTAATGTGTAACAAAGCGAAAAACATGTTATTGTGGTTCTTAGCCAATCGAAATAAGACTGGGTATGAATTTTAATAATTGTACAAAGAGAAAATTTTTTACCATATTTCATTTTTTATACCTGAAATACAAAATAAAGTATGATAGAGTAAGAGGTTGGTTGGTATTTAATAAAGAATTTTGATTTTTGGGTAATCAATTGAAAATTTGATATTCCTTTTACTCAATTACCAAAAACAAAAAAACAAAAAATTTTCAAATCTTCCCAATGAAATCAAACCAAAATTAAAATTTTCAATTGAAAACCCCAAATCATCATGCTTCTATATTAAATTACCTTTCAATCTATTAGTCTTACACTCTCAAATTCATATTTCGGAAAAAAAAATAATAAAAAGATACAAATACGCTTTTCGAACAATTCTTAAAACCCATACCAGGTCCAAGATCGGCCAACTAAGAACCAAATTACCAAGCCACTATACCCAATTCAAGATTTTTTTTTTTTTTTTATCAAAATTTAGGGATTGTAAACCTTAATGTATCTCGAAATCGTAAAAATAATTTTTTCAAAAAAGTTATTAATTTACTGTACTCTTGAAAGTTCAATATTAAAAAAAGGTGTAAAATTAAAATTTACTTATTTAAACAACTCAAGGAGTTTGTTGTTCTTATAGAAATAATAAGGAAGAAATTTGAAATCATTGAACAGGCCTCGATTTTTTTTGGAAAAGTCTTTAATAATTAATCATATTTTGATAAAATTTTATATTGATTTTATTATCGCAAATATTACTAGAATTATAAGAATAAAAAGGCCATGATCTATCAGTTCTTCAAATAATAAAATAAAAGGGGGTTTAATTGTAACAATAGTCCCAGTCAATAAACTTACTGGCATTTGAATTTTAAGGACTACGTTTTTAGGTGAAACTAGTGAAATAATGTCTAAAATCACCCTTGGATAAGTTAAGTAATCCAAGTAATATTTGTCCAACGAGAATTTCTTTGAGAAAAAATGTGAAATTTTCACAATTTCAACAATTTTCACAATTTTTACCTTGTTAGATCATGCTAAATTTAGATTTTAATATTTTAGAATTTCCATTTCAACTTTCGGAACTCACACTATTTTCAAGAGCTGTTCTACATCTTTTTTAAATTTACTTTTAACAGTTTGAAATGTTCTCAAATTTGAAATGCACTTGAAAATCCCCAAAAGCCATTTTTTGCAATTATTTTTTTTTGTTATTTTCAATTTTCCTTTTCATTGAATAACAAAGAAAAATAGTCTTGGTGAAAAGGTAAAGATGAGAAAAAATGTTTTTTTTTTTTTTTTTGTCCAATTTCTTCCGTGTGAAAATTTTTTTTGAGAAGCGGAAGTGAAATAACACAATTAATTAACCCCCCCCTCCCCCCCAAGGGTGGGAAGGTAGTCCTTAAAAGGTGAAAATTTTCACTTCATTTTCAATTCCTTTTTCAAACAAATCCACAAATTACAACTCATTTCTTTGATAAACCAATTTAAAAAAAAATCCGGAAAAGGAAGTAAAAATTTATCCGATTTAGAATTCAAATACTGGTAAAAAACAACGTCCAATAATTTATATTATTAGATATCTGAAATAATTCATTTTTATATAAAAAGTGAATTACCTTCAAGTAGAAATAATTTTGAGTATTTTATTGAACGAAAAAATTTGATTTATAAAACGATTTGTCAAATTAAAAACTTTTTCAAAACCAAAAGTAATTTTTGAAAAATTCAAATTAAACTATATTTTCAAGCAGAGATATAATAAAACTACTCTCCAAAACATATAATACCAAATAACGCTGAGAAAACACACCACTTTCGATATTACTTTAGTTTTCAAATATTTCAAGATAATAGGAATGAATACCTAATGAAGAAAAACTAAAAATGAAATTGAATAACTTTATTTGGACTTTAAAAAAAAAGTTATCTACTTTACTAATCAACTCATTAAAAAAAAGAGACACGCCCAAACATTTTTCTATTTCTAAAAATAACAAATTATTTCCAAACAGAGGAAAACTGAATTGTAAAATTTTAAACTGATTAAATTCATTTTTTTTTTCTATTCTTTCTTTGAACCAAATGTCTGAAAACTTTAAAAAAAAATACGAGGAAATCTTAGAAACACTAAGAGCTGGTTTGAATAATTTCAACTTTCTAATTGTTTTCTTTTTTTGTGTTTATTTATTTTTCTCACTTTCTCAAACTTTTCTTTTTTTGACCAACCTTTTTACAAAACAAAAATCGAACAAAATTATGTGCATGTTCAAAAACAAACACTTCCGTGATCAAAAGGAAACGAAGTTGAAAAAGAAATAGAGCAATTAAACGAAAGCACAAAACAAATTTTAGAGGGGAAGCTGCCTTTACAAGAACAAGAATATCTATTTAATAAAATACTTTTGGAAAGCATTACGGAATTATTGTTTCGGGGGGATCTTCCACCTAAGCAATTAGGGACTGCAAACCGTTATTTCCAAAGGTGCTTAGAAATCTACCTCACCTTTCTTCATTTAAACCATCCAAAGCTATTACAAATCTTACCAACGTTATTTAGGTACCCTTCTGGGAAGCAACCAAATGAAAATTGGATTGATCGAAACCCCAGCAAAGAATATCTGGATCAAGATCCCAACGAATTTCACTTTACAAAAAAAGTCGCTCACGAAGTCAAGTATGCAGAGATTTATTTGGGTGGCATCGCCGACGAGAAGGGGAATATTAGCATTTCGAACAAAAGAAAATTTACAAAAAAGTTGGTGAATGGGATTCTTTACAATATTTTCCAATTCCAAGATCACAAAGACACTAACTTGCAAGAACTCATCCCCGAGGGGTGGTGCTTAAAAGGCGTAATCGACGAAAGCTTTATAGAAACATATTTTTTAAAAAATATTGATTATTTTGGGAAAATTGGCGGAATGAAATACCTCTTCCAATATTTGTTGTCCCCAAACCACGTTTTTTCAAGTGAAATCACTTTGAATTTAATCAACCCAATATCACGTAACGTTGAATATTGGAAACCCAAAATCTGTAAAGTGTTCGGGAAATTATTCCCATTAATCTTAAATCGCTTCATGTTAGTCGACTATGACACTTTAAAGCAGTTTGGGAAAAAGCAATCACAGCTATTAATTTCTTCAATTATCACACTTGCGAAATCGTCTTCAAGAGGCAACAAATGGAGGCAAATTACAGAGCAATTCCAACTAGATCTTACATTAAAAATGTTCTATTCCTCCACTCTTGAAATGAGATTCCTCGCAATAACTCGTATGAACGAAGTAATTAATAATTTGGAAATTTATAATTCGTCTTCGAAATACCATAGAAGAAAGAGAAAAAAATATAAATATTTAACAAAAGAGTTTGTCATTATTTTGAAAATATTTTTCTTTTTATTCTTGTTTTTATTTGTGTTTATGTTCTTGTAAAGTTCTTTCTCTAGTTCTTTCTCGAGGTCTTTTTCGAGTTCTTTCACCGGTTCTTTCTCTAGTTCTTTCTCTAGTTCTTGTTCTTGTTCTTGTTTTTATTTTAGAATTATAACTGTAACTAATGTTTATATTTATTGTAATATTAAATATTTAAAAAACTTCAAATTTAATTAATAAATTAATTAGTGTTTTATTCGATTGGATTGAAAAAAATCAAATTATAAATGAAATATTTGGCGTTTCAATGCATGCTCAAATTATTGGCGCATCTGATGAAATTATTTCATTTTTATGCAAAAACGAAAAGTTATCCAACAAAATGATTGATATTATTTTTGATTCTGCAAAAGGTAAATATATTTCAATTTTTTTATTTCAATAATTTAAAAGAATAAACATTTTTGTCTTTTTCCAAATTAATATTTTTTTTGGAAATTTATAATTTTGAGAAGAATGAACACTAAAATTTAATCAATAACGCTTATGGTTTTCTAATTTTTATAATAAAGTTTTTTCAAACTTCAGTTTAATGGTAAAAAATTGATTAATATTTTTTTGAAGTTTGAACTTAACAAAGTTAGTAATTGCCAACTTTTTTTCGAATTCAGCAATCTAAATTACAAAAAACGATATAAACAGCTCTTTAGATTTGTTTTTAATTAAACCAAAATTTTTCCAAAATATAATTCTTATTTTGTAAAAAAATATTTTTTTTTTTGAAATAAATTTTTTGAGGTGGTAATTATTTAAATGCTTTTTTAGCCATATTATGCTGTGAAAAAAAAGTGATACATGAAAAAAAAACAAGATTATTATTTTCTTGATCAAATTGAGGAAAAATTTAAATTCTAAAGTATTTGTTGATATTTTTCACTTTTGTAAGAAGTCTTGTATATGGGTGAATTTATTTTAAGAATTTTATCCTATTGCTCCCAAAAAAAATAAAAAAAGCAGATACTTTGTTTCATTACGAACTACATGAAAAGTGCAATATTTGAACTCATTTCTTTAACTTTTTATTCTCTGCAGATGCCACCTTTTTTCTTTAACTTATTTAGATCTCAATCAAGGTATCATCCGAGAGAAAATTACTTGTCTTCGCTCCTGAATTGTCCAATGACTACACAATCTATCAAAGTGTATTTTTTTCCTTTGGTGTTTTCTTTTTAATTTGATGTATCCTTTTGGAGTAGATCCATATAAACCACCCTGATCAAAAAATTTTTCTTCAATACAAAGCACTTACACACATCTGTTTTGAGATTTCATTACCATCAAATAAAAGTGTCTAGTAGATGTTAAAGAAATTATCCAACGCCTTTTCAGTATATCTATTGTTTTATTTCTTCCGGGGGATATAGGCGATAGCAATGGTGTTTTCTTCATTTCATCATATTATTACTTCCAAAAGCCTAATTTAATTAATTGGTATCAAGATTTACCCGAAAAAGAAATAAAATTGATTGTTATGCAAAACTATTGAAAAGAACCGAAAAATCTCAAAAAGTTGGAAGTTTTTGTAATATTTAAAAATAATTCAAGAAGGTAGAATCAATATGGATAAAATGCAAAGATACTTGAAATAGGAAATCTTCTCCAATCTTATTGAAATGAATATAAAAAAGTAATAGCCAAACATAGATATACATATATTGTTGAATAAATTTAAAACAGATAAATATATCTTATATGATATATTAATCAAAGATATATATGACATGTAATGGGAATACCATAATTAGAACAAAGTGAGGATTAAGTGGTTTTAAAGACTTTGTCAAACTTGAAACTCTAAAATTGAAAAAAAAATCTCAAAAAAGAAAAATTCAAGAAAAAAATAAAAAAAAATAATAAACAAAAATTATTGAAAAAATAAAAATAATAATTAAAAGAGAAAAATACTTACGTTTTAATATCGAACATAATTTACAAATACATATTCAAACTAAGGTCCCCGTTTCTGAAAAACTGCTTCCATATATCGTAACAGACTTCGATTCAATCACATCTACAAAAAAAAAAAAAAATGCATAACAATAAATCGTATTATTACTTCTGAGAAGGTTTGCCATTGACAAAATATTTAAACATTTATCTCTTATTGTTTAAAATCCCAGCAATTTAACTCAATAATTCTTGCTTTTTTTTTCAGGGTTTGTCAAATAATAATTAATTTGATTCATTGTAAGTAAAAAAAAAAAAAAAAAAAAATGAAAATGTTAACACATTTAAAATAATGGATGTACGTTAAATTTTCACTCAAATAAACAATATCGATCGATCAAAATCTCGATACCATCAACTAATTTTATTTTTGATTGTTTTATTTTTAAAAATATAAACTTTAGCTTCATATTAATCATTTAAAAAAATTTTTTCGATCCAAAGAAAATCATTTGTTAATTTTTATTTTTTTTTTTTTTTATGATTGAAAAAAGGCAGTAAATAAAGAAAATTTATCAATATAAAAAAAAGAAGGATCAAAAAATAATAATAAAATCCATTATATAATTGGAAAAAAAATATGAAATGAAAACAAATAACATCAGAAAATGATAAAAAAAACTTTTGAAAAAGATTCTCAAAAAATATTTACAAATTTCAGCAAAGTAAAGTAGAATTATTCTATTAAATGTTTTGAATTCCTAAAAAATGTTGAGGATATGTTTATTTCTAAATAATAATCAATTTCAATAATTCTAATCAAAAAAAAAAAAAAAATAAACAAATAAATAATTATAATATCTACCCAAATATAGGAGTACACACTTCGCTTTCTGAAACAATTTATGATACCATTGGACAAATAACACCAAGTTTAGATTTAGAATTATGTGATTATATTTTTGAAAACAAGATCAAGACAATTACTAAATGGAATACTCCAAATATGAAATTTCTTCAAAATTTTACAAGGGGCAGTTTAAGAAATACTTTAAGACCATTTAATTACTTTATGGAATTAATTTGTTCAAACAAAATCAAATATTCAACCAGATTATCTTTAAAGGAATATTTAGAAAAATTATTTGAAAGTAAACATTTCCCATTAAATTTAAAAAAAAAAACTATTAAGCAAATTGTAGAAATTATTAAATCTGGGAGAAATCATTTAATTACGTTCCAATTATTAATTTCAATTATTCAAACATATCCTAAGATGAGTAATTCCATTGGGAGTAATCAGAAAGAAAATGAAATATTAACAAAATCATTAGGATCTGTATCAATTTATAGAAATGAAGTTGCGATATTACTTGAAAACAAGTATCATTTAATTCAGGTAGCTTTAGATGATTTAAGAGTATACCAAAAGAAAATTAAAACATACATCTCTCAAAATAATTTGGATATTAGTAAACCTCCAATTAATTTAAATAATGATTATCACACTAATGGTAGCAGTCGTGGTAATAATAATAATAATAATGATAATAATGATAATGATAATGATAATACCGAGGAACACAGCAGTAGTAATTCCAATGGCAAAAATCAATTAAAATGGGTCAACTATTGCTTTACCGATTCTCTCTCATATTTAGAACAGATTAATATAAGGTTACAATTTTTAAAAGATTTCATTGATTTCTCAAAAAATGTCTCAATTTCTATCGAGCAAACAAATGAAATGTGGGAATTTTTATTTCAAAAAAAATTATTTCAAAGTGAAAGTGATCGCTTTTTAGATTGGATTCCAACAACTAGAACTTTATATCAAGTAGACGATTTCTTATTTAAAAAAATATTATCTTTAGATCCAAAAAGATATAATATTAGTATTTTTAAATTTTTTAAACATTTTGGTCATTATGGTAATTATTATTTAAATAATATCACTGGCCAATCTAATAATTTTGAAGTGATCCAAAGGGATAGTCAAAAAATGGTTGGTATTCAAGAATTGTTTGCTATTTGCTGTCAAACTGTTAATGATGAAGTTTTGAAACAGGCAATTGATTTTTTAATACAATTTCAAAATTTAAATCAAACCATAATACCAGAATATGGTTCCAAAAAAAGAAAGGAATTTTTAAAAGAATGTTTTTCTCAATTAGAATTAACTAATAGTAATAATGTTGAAAGTAATAACAATAACAATAATAATAATAATAATAATAATAACAACAACAACACAAACAATAATCAAAGTAAAATTTTAATTACACAAAGGATTTTAAAAATAATTTCAAAATTTATCGATTTTATTGAAAAAAATCTCTCAACCGACCAATTGCAATTCGATCGTCATTCCCAATTAGCAAATAAATGCCCAATTACAATCACAGTTACCCGATTAGTCTATAGTGCTAATGGTCATAAGCAAACACAACATTCGATTGCAGTTGACGCAAATGATACGATAGCAATGTTAAAAATGAAAATTAGTGAAGTAATCGATTTGCCAGTTGATGGTTTTAGAATTTTTCATAATAGAATTTCATTTATTGATTCGAAAGTGAATGAAGTTTTAACTCAAGTTGGTTTGATTGACGGTTCAAAATTGAAGGTAATTAAAACTTATAGACCAAGTGGCCAACAAAATAACACAGGTAATTATGCTAATAATAGATACAGTAACAATAATGATAATGATCATAATAATTATAATAGCTTTAAAAATATTGATAACAATTTGGTACCTAGTTATTTATTGTCTAATTTTTTTAATGAACTATTTGGTATGTTTGAATTGGATGATGATGAAATCATTAATAGTGTTTGGGAACTATTGATGTTAATGCCTTCAAATGAAGAATTATATTTAAAATTTAATAATTTATTTCAATTTATCCAGATTCCAAATAAAAAGATCAAAAATGAGAATAAAAATGAAAATGAAAATGAAAATGAAAATGCTAATGAAAATAAAAATGTTAATGAAAATGTAAATGAAAATGAAGATAACAAGAATGAGAACAAAAATGAAAATGTGAATACAATTGAAATTGAAATGGAAGAAAAGAATAATAATGAAATTAATATAACTGATCATAAAATTAATTGGAATGAAATTTTAAATAATGATTCTTTATATAAATTAGTTTATTCTATTCAAATCATTAATAATATAATTGAAAAATCCATTGAAGAAGAAAATTATTGGATCGATTATTTTGTAAAATTTGGAGGGATTGAACATTTAATTCATCTTTTAGTATCTGTTTCTAAAATAAATGAAAGTAAAATCATCAAAAAGCAAGCTTTATCTGGCTTAGTTTCTTTAATATTTAAATTGGCGGTAATAGAAGAGGAAGTAGAGGAAGTGGGAGAAGAAAATAATAATAAAAGCCAAAAGGAACAGAAAAATGAAGAAGAAAAGGAAAAATTAATTTATTTAAATGAAATAGTACAATTAAAATCAATTTCTGAATTTGAATTTTTAGAAATGTTAATGACTATGGTACATAATTCTAGTCAAGATTCTGATCAGAAATTCATTCAAGAAAATGCAAAATTGATTACTAATTCGATGAGAATAATTGAAGCTGGTGCCGAATCCAGAGGGAAGGAATGGATACAGCACATTTTAAATTATACTGATTTTAAAAGTTGGTTAAAAGAAACCTTAATAGATTCCTTATTTGATGATATTTCTATTAAAGTGATTAACGGTTTATATAGGATATGTTTAAAAGATTCTGAGGCTAGCAAGCAATTATTAACGGTCTTAATTGAAATTTTTTTTGAGTATAAAGATATTTTTGAAAAATCTGGAATAATTATTGAAAAAGAAGACCAAGAGGAAAATGAAAATGAAAACGAAAACGAAAACGAAAATGAAAACAAAAACAAAAGTATTAAAACAGAAGAAATAGAAAAAGAAAAAATAGAAGAAGAAGAAGAAATGGGTGAAGTTGGTAATTTTTTAGAATTAATTAGCTTATTAATCGATTTAATTTATCAAGGTAATAAAGAAAAAAATCTTGACAAAGAATTTAATTTTTCAAAATTATTTGAACAATCAATCAGTATTGCAATCAGTAGACCAATTGTTGAACAAGGTAGTGGCGAACTTGATCAGACTGATGATACATTAATTGGTTTATTTAAAATTGTTATTTCATTAACAAAAAATGAACCAAAATTTGCAGAGGAATCTAATAAATTCAATTTAATTGAATTTTTGTTTAATGATTGTTTGTTTTCTATTTTAATTAACAAGGATAATGAAAATGATAACAATAACGATAAACCCACAGTGGGGGCAAAATGTAAAACAGAAAAATCAATAAAAATTGTTTACTTGCTGTTAATCGAATTAATTAAAGAAAACGTTAATAATTTTAAAACTTTGGCAAAATTATTGTATAATTTCCAATATGATATCGAACCACCACAAAAAGAAAGAAAAGTTTCTTATTATTATCAGAGTAGAAAATCAAAAGTGGATTATGTTGGTTTAGTAAATTTGGGAGCAACATGTTATATGAATTCTTTATTACAACAATTATTCCATACACCTGAATTTAGAAAATGTTTATTAATGGTTAACGAAACTTTGCCTGAAAATTTAAAAAATAAAGACTTTAATAATAATTTAAGTGATGAAGACTACGATGACGACGCCGACGACGACGACGATGATGATGATGATGACGATGACGATGATGATGATGATATGGAAATGGAAATAGAAATGGTTGGTGCTGGTGGTGCAGATTCAGGCGCAAGCAATACCACAAAAACAAAGAATAAAAAAAAAGATAACAAGCAAGAAAAGAAGCAAGACAAGGAAAAAAAAAAAGAAATACCAAATTTTTATTATCAATTACAAAACGTTTTTGGAGAGTTATGGAAAGGTGATGGGCAAGGAGTAACAACATCGAATTTTTGTAAATCCTTTACCGATTGGGATGGCAATCCAATTAATCCATATATCCAAGAAGATGCATATGAATTCCTCAATAGACTATTTGGCAAAATCGAAGATCATTTAAAGCTCAAGAAAGAAAAAAACTTTTTAAAAAATATATTTGTTGGTAAAACATCAGGCCAAATTATTGCCCTGGAATCTGGTTACATTTCTGAACGATCTGGAGATTTTTATACCATTTCATTGGATGTAATTAAAAAAAAAAACATTTATGAATCTTTAGATCAATTTATTTCTGGTGACAAATTAATTGGTGACAATCAATATTATTTGGAGCAATTGGGCAAAAAAGTCGATGCATTGAAAAGGACTTGTTTCCATACTCTCCCAAGAGTTTTGATTTTCCATTTAAAGCGATTTGAATTTAATATGCAGACTTTCCAGAGATATAAAGTAAACGAACGCTATGAATACCCCGATGAATTAAATTTATACAAATACACTCGAGAGGGAATTATGAAGGAGGAAAGCCAAAACAGTAAAAACAAGAACCATGCCAATTTTGAAGATTATGAATCGCCAAATACGTGCTATGATTATGTCTTAGTCGGCGCCTTGATCCATTCTGGAAGCGCGGAATTTGGGCATTATTATTCGTATGTGCGCGAAAGGGAGTCCCGGAAGGACCAGACCATTTTGACAAATAAATGGTTGAAATGTGATGATTATAGTGTCACGCGATATGACCAAAATAAACTTGGCCAAGATACCTTTGGTGGTGCGTATTCAAAGGGTGGCTATTATTATTCGTCCGGCAATAAAAGCTATTCTGCATATATGCTTTTATATCAAAGAAAGGATACTTTCCCGAAAGAGGACAAAGACGTTTGGCCAGAATTTGTGCCATCCAAAAGTTCAAGCAAGCTATTTAAGGCAAAATTGAAAGAAAACACAAACTCGCTAATTAGAAAAAATGTATTAAATAAATCTTATTCAAATTTCATTATTGAATTAACAAACCTTGGTAACAAGAATAATAAATTAAACAATAGCCAGCAGTTAATTAATTCAACAGATGAAAATAATAAAGTAACGAATGGATTAGAACTATTATCTACTCAAATTTTCATCCAATATATTTTCAAAATTTTGGGACCTTCGGGATCTGAAAAAAAAACGATAGAATGGATCGGCGTATTGGAAACAATGTTAGTTAATGAAAAGCTTTCAACTTGGCTATTAGAGCAATTGAGTATTGCTGAAACGGGATTATTTGATCAAATCTTTTGGAAATCCAACGATATGCAAGTGCAAAATAAATTTTTTGCATTGATTAAAATCGCTTTTAGAAATGTGATTAAGAATAAAAATAATATCGAGTTAATTCAAAAGGATATTCTATTATTGGAAAATATCTTGAAGGGAAACAGCAAACAGCAAGAAGGGCAAGAGGAAGAAGAATATTTAATTGAAGAAGATCAAAATAAATTTAATAAAATTTCAGAGCCATTTATTAAGGCATATAATAGCATTCTATTATCCGAGGAAACAAAATGGAATTCTGTTTTAATCAAATTTTTAATGAACTTTTTAACTCATTTCACCAATATTACGAGACACTATTTTCTAATTGATGGGTATCTTAACTTTTTATATGAATTCATTAAATTTAATCCATTAATTAACCAATTTTTATTAAAAATGAATTTTATTACATTATTAATCGATTTCTCTTTACAAAGACAATCACCATTAAAAGTTTTCAAAAAAAAGCATTCATTGAAAAATAGGGATTTATATCGTTTTGATGAAGAGATTTCCATCAGTTGTTTAATTATTAAAAAATTAATAAAATTATCAATTAAGTTAAAGCAAAAATTTTCAATTATTGATAATTATATGATTTTTAAATCCAAATTTTTAATTAATAATATGAAAATGGATCGTTGTACTTTACATATTACTAAAATAATGAAGTATATATTAAATATTAATCCAAATATAATTCAAGATTTGGTTAAAATAATTTTCTCAAGTTTGGAGAAAGCTTCTGGAAGGCAAATTAAAGGTATATTAAATTCCTTTATAATGATTTTTAATGAAATTGGAATTAAACCTATAGATGTTGAGGATTATATATTATCACCAATTACTTCTGATAATGATAATGATAATGATAATGCTGATGATGATGATGATGATGATAATGATGATGATAATGATGATGATAATGATAATGATAATGATAACGATAATGAAAAAATTGAAATTAATGAATCAATGAGCAGTGATTCGGATGAATATGATGAGTATGGTAATAAAAGAGATCTTTTAAAAAATGGAGAAAAGAGAAAGAAGAAAAGAAGAAAGAAGAAGAGTGGAAAGGAAAAAAAAGAAGAAGAATTGCAATTATATAAAGCAAAATGGGAAATTAAGGAAAAGGAAAAGGAATTATTAAATAACCTAATTAATGAATTAATAATAATTATGAATAAAAAATTACAAAGACAAAGAATTGACAGCGGAACCTTTGAACATTTGCCCAAATTTTTAAAAAAAATTCCATTTTTATCTGTAACTTTCTTTAAATTAAAAAACAAATGGATTGAAAGTTTCTTAACTTATAAAAATGATTCTGAAGTTAGAATTGCCGGTAAAGAGCTATTAATAGAAATAATTAAATACTATTTTAATCAAGAAAGTCCAAATTATGATTTATTAATTTCATTATTTGAAGAACTATTAAATTTAGTTAAAAAAATTATTCCAGTTTTATATAAGGATGAAAAAATTAAAGAAGACCATCAAAGTGATTCAAGTGATAACGAAAGCAAAGAAAATAATGATTCCCAGACCACTTCGTCAACTTCCAATAAATCACGGTATCAAGGTTTTGGCAATACGGGTTATTCTCATACTTGGAGTAGTAGTTATAATGGCGACAGTAAAAGATTGGCTGAATTATTTGAGATTTTAACCTTTTATTTAGAATTATTCAACAACGAAAAAAGTCAAATCATATATATTGAAAAAATATTTGATAATATTGGGCATTTATTGCAATTATTACAAAAAATAGAGCAATATCAAATTCCACAGGATTTAAATAAAAAATCCTTAATAGTATTTTTATCAAAACTATTGCAACTTAATAATGATAAGCAACTAATTAAAAACGTTTTAGCAAGGGAAGAAAATAGATTAATATTAAAGAACTTTTGTTTAGCATTAAATGGCCATAGCCGATATGCTAAAGATTATAATATCGAACTAATACCACATTTTTTTTCGATTTTAAATTATTGTTCAAGGCAATCAGACGACTTTTTAAATTTATTAAGAAATTCTAAAAGAATTAAAAATACCATCATAATATTATTATTAATATCAAAATATTATTTAGAATATCAACCAGAAATAATTAATTTATTCGAGTTATTAATGGAATCACCAGAGTTTATTAACAAATTTTTAAACCATTTTTTAAAATTAACAATCAAAGATGTTAAAAGTTTTAATAATAAAAAAATGGCAAACTTTTTATATATTTGTAAAAAATTAACAATTAATAATGATAATATGATGTTGTTTTGCCAAGGGGGTGGTTTAGATATGCTGTCTTTTTATGTTATTGATAATATCAAATTTCTAAAAAATTATTCGATATCCTATATTGTTAATCAAAATAAAGAAATTTTACAAGTGGTCACAAATATTATTAATTATTTGAATACTATCACTACTTGGACGATAGATTTTAAAAATGAACAAAAAATTAATAATGAAAACCTAAAGGAAAAGGAAAAGGAAAAGGGAAAGGAAAAGGGAAAGGGAAAGGAAAAGGAAAATGAAAATGAATTTAAAAAGGAAAGGGAAATAGAAATGGAAGTTAATGATTTAGAAATTACATTGGCTAATTGGACTGGGAAAAGCAATTTATTTCTAACGATGTTTATAATTATTAATCTATTGCAAAGCGAAAATGATGAGCTGAGTGTTGAATTAACAAAAGCGTCAATAAAGTGTGCTAAAATTGTATTGCCCTTTGTCGGTAAAAGTGTTCAACATGTTATAAGGGCTCTCAATGGTAATGTCATCACCATTCATGAAAATGCTCTAAATGATTCCACTTTTATTAATCCTTTATATTTCCAATATGATGAATTTCATCAATTTATCGAAAAAATGTTTGTTACCTGTTTAGATAATAGCCAATTATATAGTTTAATTAATGAAAATTTATTTTCTATTAATTTCTATTTCTTGAAATTATTTGTTAATAATGACAAGCTACATTTACAGTATATCAACCTTTATTCAAAGCTAATAAAAAATTTATCAAATGAAGAACAAATCCAAATTATATCAACAAACAATCAAATTTTTTTGGATTATTATTTTGAGATCATATTTAACGAAAAATTATTTAATAATGAACATTATTTTTCCTTTATAAAAAATATTACATTACTTTCTTCAATCGATACACATTCAGTGATATTCCAAGAATTGATACAAGAATTAGTTAATTCATTGTCGGTGTTTAATGAAAATACAGTTCTAGATAATAAATTCTTAATTAAAAGAATATTAACTCTTTCAAAAATTTTATTAGAAAATAATACTAAATCCTTTTCTTATGTATCGTTGAAATTCCCTAATTTGAGAATTATTTTAGAGCTTATCCAAAAACAAAATATTGATCATTTGAATCAATTGGCTGGCTTTTTTATTTCAAATTTAAATTAAAGATTTTTAATTTTTTTTTTTAAACTGTTTCAAGTTTCATCCCCTTTTTTTTGATGATTTTTTTTTTTTTTTTCACAATTTTCATTTATTATTTTTCTGTTTTGATCTAAAATAAAATTTTTGATTTTGATTTTTTATTTTTTTTTGATTTTATTTTTAGAAGATTTATTTTGTTTTCATAACAAATGTATAAATTAATTTTTTGTTTTACATTGAATAATAATTTTTAATTCAAACTGTCTACACATTAATTGTTAATCTGATATAGATTGGAGGTTTTGATGAGTTCTTATGATTATCACGATATTAGAAATAAATTTACAATAATTTTAAAAAAATTGTAATTAGTATATTCTTTGTCACCAAAAATATTGATAATCCACATTTTCGTGAAATAAATAAAAATCTCAAGTTAATGAAAAATTAATTTTTTTGCTAATCACCTTACAAAAAATACTTTAACTTTTTAAATGATTTTGACATTTATAAAGTGTGGAAAGGGTTTGAAAAGGCTTTAAATTATCTTATGGGTCTGAAAGTTTTGTAATTCAGAAAACTTTTATAAACAGAATGTGTTTGTTTAGTGAAAAAAAATGTTATTGTTTATTTTTTTTTTAACCGCAATAAAATTACCATGAGTCTTATAATAAAAAAATACAAAGTCTATTTTTAACAATACACTTGAATATAGAATAGATATGTGTTTTCAAAATGGGGTTACTACTTTCTAAGATTAAATAACTAAAAAAGAAGAAAGAAAATTTTCCCTTTTAAATAGGATGCCGATTAAAAAAAAAACTAAAAAAAAATCCTTGTATTTTTTTTTTTTTTTTTTTTTTTTATTGTTTAAGGGAGGAGTTTTTAGTTCATCTTGTTTGCCCTAATTCCTAAATTGTGATTTAGAAATTTTTTTAAAGATTTCCATATACTTTTGTTTTCCACTAGGGCTAATAAAGTTATGGAATCTTTTCTTTCAATAATATTAGAAATATTATTGTTTTTTAATATATGAGATATATTAATCTTTTTTAATTCAGGTATCCAGATTTTACTATTATTTTCATAGGCTGGGCAGTTCCAGAGAAAATGATCCGAAACTTCAATGCTATCTACTTTTTTTGATTTTTTTACATAACTTACATAATTTTGATTTATCTTCATTCATAACATAAGAGTACCTGTTAAAATAATTTGTAAATGTTCTAAGTTTTAAGATTGAGGTAGAGCCTTCCCATTTTAAATATTTTTGTTGTTTATTAATATTTCCTTGAATAGTAACGATTTTTAGGTATTATCGTACTTTCCAACTTGGGCTATTCTTTAATTGATTAATTCGATAGTTGTCTAATTCTAATTCCAAATCTTTTAATGTTTAAGATTTCCATTTAATATTTTCAACTTCTTTTTTTCTAAATGGCAGAAGTTTAATTAGTTTTCGAATCCTAAAAAATTTAATTTTTGAATTAATTTATATTTTCTCTTATATATCGTTATCCTTGCTGAATCAATTTTTGCTTCTGTTTTATAAATAAGTCTTGGGGAATGTGGATTAATTTTTAAAAGGAATTTAGTGATTTTTTTATTGATCCAAATGTCTATTTCTTTGAAATCATTTTCAGTTAGATCAAATATTTCTAATCCATATAATAATTGACTGTGTAAAACGGCTTTAAAAAATTGAATTTTTAACCAATTAGTAAATTTTTTTTGTTCTAAAATATTGACTAGATTTTTGAAATTTTTTTCTAACTTTATCAAGGTTAAATTTTAAATGTGTTTTTTTATCTAGCCAAATACCAAGATATTGGATTTCTTTTGGAATTAAAGTTTTTATCGTTTTTTTATTATTCGGATTCAAAAATCCTTGTATTTTATAACAATACAAAAATAACCAGAAAAAAAAACAATTAAAAGTAAGTGTACAACAATTGTAATAATATGTGATAATGTGGGTAGGTTGTTATGAATGCTTTGGAAACGTTATCCAACTCCTTTTCAGTTTTTAAAGGGTATTGAAAATGTTTTTGATCTAGGAGTACATTCTTTAAAGAATGGGTAAATGGTTTCTTTTTTTTTTTTTCACGGCTTTTTAATCCTATTAATTTATAATACCAAGATTGACTCAGAAATAATTATATTGCTTTTTATTATTTATATTGTTTGTTAATGGGATTAACCAATTTCCGAATCAAAATAAAAATTAAATACAATGAAAATCTAGATTTGATCATTAATTAAATGAAGTTTATTTTTGGTTATTTATGTTCCATAAATTTCTATTTTTTTTCAAGATCTATTTTTGATTAAATATACTTTTTCTATTTAAAAATATCATTGGATTGATAATAATTAATCAACTATAAAATAGCTAGAATTTTTAATAAAGGTAATTTGGAGATTTATTAAATTATTTCTACAATTATCACAATTTGATAGATAGAGCAATTTATGATTTTTTGTACTATTATTGATTATCTTAATGTTTTTGATAATCATGATTTTTTAATAATATTTACTATTCTTCAAACTTATTCAGTGAATTGTAAAAGATATCATTAAAACTTCTCTAATATTTTGCAAAGTTTATAGACTGGTCCAAACAAAGGGTTTAGTTCAATAATGTGTTATTATTGATATTTGATTATCATATTATCACAAATTTTTCCAAGTATATCTCACCAGGTGTTTTTTTGTTACATTTTTTGTAATAATTCTAGAATTTATTTCATTTAAATTTTTTGTTTACATACTACACTGAAACTCTATAATTAAAATCGACATCCCTTTGTTTTTTTTTATTTATTTTTTTTTTTCAATAAATAATATTGGAAATTTTATCTTTTTTAAATATTTTCACACATACAAAATATATGTACACATTTTATTGAGTTTTTTTTTTTTTTGGTTTTTTTAATCAAGAGTATTTTTGTGGTGATGAAAATAATCAAATTTTTATTAATATTTATTATTATTTTTATTGATTTGTAATTTAAATTTTATATAATTCTCATTTTTAGAAAAATAAATACAAAATTTTATTTTGACTAATAAAAAAATATTTTTCATAAGAAACAAAATTGGGTGTTTATATAATAAAAAATATATATGTTTTTTTATTTGGTCAAAAGGTACTTTTGAAAAAAAGCAAAATTTAAATGTTTTATCTTTATTTTTATTCTTTCATTATATTTATAATTTTTGTAAATTTTTTTATTGAGCATCATATTTAAGTAGAATAAAAATAAATGATAATAATAAGTTGGAATCATTTGTCATAATATGAGTATTTTGGTTCGCTTAATAATTAATATTTCATATTTAAACATAAGTTTTTACCTAAATTTATTATTCCAAGATTTTTTCAATAATTATTTACCTTACTTTTTACAGATTTCATTAATTATGTTTCTTTCAACAATTATATATATTCTTTTTCAAATATTCAGTTTTTATTCAAGGAACTAATAGTTGATCAAAATCAAGTAATTTAATTGTATTTATTATTTTTTAATGTTAATTGTTAATTTAAATTGTTTTTAATTATTGACAATATTTAAAAAATTGAGTAATAATATTAAAGTCCCTTGAAATCTTTTAATCTTTGTCTTTTTACTAAACCACTTAAATAATAAATATACGGTTGTTAATTATTGATTAAAAATAATCAAATTAAAAAGTATTACTTCAGGTAATAAAGTTGTTTTTTACTAGTTTTAAAAAGGTATTTTGTAAGAATTGATACTTTTATTGGTTGGTTTTTTTTTTTCTTATATTATTGTTATAATAAAAAGAAATAAATTGATTAGAACTATTCTTCTGATAAATAAATTATAGTTAATCTAAGTTTAAAATAATTATTGTAATTTTTTTCAAATAATTCAGAAATTTTTTGGATTTTGAACTTTTCAAATCTTGAGTAAAATGGATCAAACTTTTAAAAAAAATAATTTATTTCTCCAAATTAAGTATTAAACGATATTTAGATTAGGGGTAATAATATTTTGACGTTATTTTTCAATTCCAATATGCATTGTTGTTTTTTTAAATTTTTATAAATTTTACTTAAAATTTTTTTAAGTTTACTAGTTACCGAGGTAAATAATTTTTATATTGAACACTATATAAAACAAAAAAGTACCAGACATATAAATATATATTGTAAATTTAATCAAGATCGGTGTAAATAGCCACTTTTGACAAACTTTAATCCATTACAAAATTTTAACTTTTTTTTAGACTTGGTTCTTGGAAGTTAGGAAGACACAAGTGTACAATTGGTTCATATTTAAATTGTATTTTGAGGTTTTACCTTTGATAAATATTAATTTTTTTAAGATATTAAATAGTTTTGTTTTTAAAATTTCATGTTATAATTGTAAATTTTCTGAGATATAATGTATTTCTTGTTAAGGGGTTGTGTCTACGAAGTAAAGCAGAAGATCAAAGTATATTGTTATTGGATGTAAATTACATTAGTACACCAAATGTTCAAATCTCTCTAAAAAATCGATTATTAAAGTAAGTATATTTGTTGATCCTCACCAATCAAAAATGATCCTTGTATTAGTATAAAAAACCCAACATTTTCAGAAAAAATTGACATTTTGCAAAAATTTAGAGGTTCAGACATCAATATTAAGACTCCAAAGTTGCAAAATATCAATCTTATTTTTATACTGAAATAGTCGATTATTTGTTAAAAAAATCAATTTGTTTTATAAAATTAGATTATTAACTATTGAGATTTTTTTGACAAATTATTTCTCAAATCATGGAAATATACAGCCGTTTCAACTCAGGTTTGAATCGGCAACTTCCCATTCAGCATTTGGAAACCGTTGAAAACCATTTCAAATTATTTCAAATCATTTGAAGTAATTTTAAAATTATTTTAGTTGCTAATGATTGGATTTGAAGATCAACTAAAACTTTCTTCTATTTGTTTGGAATTGTTAAAGAAATGAAACCGACAAATTGAAAACAATTTTTTCAAAAAATATGAATTGAACTTATATCTGTACTGAGAAGTTGCCGATTAACACCTGAGTTGAAATGGCTGTAGATTAGATTAGATTAGATTAGATTCGGAAAATGTGTTTTTGTGGATTAGTAGATTTGTTGTTGTTTTGGTGGATATGTTGTTATTGTTGATTGTTGTTTTTTTGTGGATATGTTGTTGTTGTTGTTGTTGTTGTTGTTGTTGTTGTTTTTGTGGATATGTTGTTGATTCTATGCGTGAATATATTCCTTGGCTCGCTAATGTTGCTAATCATCCACTGCTGATACTATACCATGAAATTCCTTGCTGTGCAAGAAACCACCGTGATGGCACAGAAGTGACAACTTTGGCACAGAAGTGAGTAGGTAAAATTATGGATTTTTCAAGTGGAATATATATTGAGACTATTTATAGAGTACAATAATGAAATTATATAGATCTTGAATGGTTAATTCTTAATGTTAATGTTAATGTTAATGTTAATGATAATGTTAATTGTTAATGTTAATTGTTCATGTTAATTGTTAATGATTAATGTTAATTGTTAATGTTAATTGAATGTTACTATTCTTTTGATAGATCTTGAAGTTAATGTAAATGTTAATGTACTATTATTTTGCAATTAAAAAAAATAAAAATTTTTCTTGTTGAAATTCTCCAAAATATTTTTATATTGAATTATTAAATGAAAACAATTAAAATATTTTTCAAAACTTTTAGAAATGATTTTTATAGACAATAAAAATAAATATAAATGAATAAAAATTTTTTAATTTTAGAAAAGATGATAACAGATAGAGATCTGCATTGTAAGATATTGTTACATTGAATTTTAAGATTTGAAAATTGAAATTTTATTATTCTGATTATGTTCATAATCATGATCATGATGATGATGATGATGATGATGATCGGGTAGGGTTGTTTGGGTTTTATTTGAAAATTGAATAGATTTGATTGAATGATTGTAGATGATTGATAAATTAGTGAATTGATTAGTCGATTTAATTTGTTTGATATTTTTGATATTTTGAACTATGGGATTTTCATTGTTTGATTGATTGTTTGTTTGAAGATCCATGATGTGTATGAATTTGTTTGATTGAAATTGTGATTGTCTGAAGATGATTGAATGAATAGAATAAATGATGGATGGGAATATAAGTGAATTGAATGAATTAATTGTCATGGTGAATGGATCTTGTGGATTTGACTAAATTTTCATTTAATTGTTTAGTTTTGTTGATTGAAATTTATTTGATATGTTTGATTAGTTGAACTGTGTGATTAAATTAGTAATTATTGTATTTTATTTGAATGGGTTAATTAATGATTTGTTTGATTTGTGTAGATATGTTGTTTTTTTCTTATGGATAGTTTGTTTTTGTGTTTTTTTTTGTTTTTGTATTTTTTTGGATTAGATTCGATTAGGATATGTTTTTTTGTGGATATGTTGTTGTTGTTGTTGTTGTTGTTGTTGTTGTTGTTTGCGTGAATATCTTCCTTGGCTTGCTAATGTTGCTAATCATCCACTGCTGATACTATACCATGAAATTCCTTGCTGTGCAAGAAACCACCATGATGGCACAGAAGTGACAACTTTGGCACAGAAGTGAGTAGGTTTGATTTTTCAAGTAGAACATATATTGAGACTATTTATAGAGTACAATAATGAAATTATATAGATCTTGAATGGTTAATTCTTAATGTTAATGTTTAATGATAATGTTAATGTTAATTGTTAATGTTAATTGTTAATTGTTAATGACTACTGTTAATGTTAATTGTTAATTGAAGGTTACTATTATTTTGATTAGATCTTGAAGTTAATGTAGATGTTAATGTTACTATTATTTTGCAATTAAAAAAAATAAAACTTTTTCTTGTTGAAATTCTCCAAAATATTTTTATAATGAATTATTAATTGAAAACAATTAAAATATTTTTCAAAACTTTTAGAAATGATTTTTCGAGAAAATAAATATATATATATATATATATATATGAATAAAATATAAACAATTTTAGACACAATTTAAAACAGTTGAAAGAATAAATATCTACTCTTTTACATCAAATTTGAAAATACATACTAGATTATACTAAAATATGAAAATTCATCTTTTGTCAATAAATTGTGTTTTTTATTTTCAATTTTCTAATTTACCTTTTTTAAGTAATCTTTTTTATTTCAATTGGGAGATTTTTTTTTTCTTATTTAACGATAGAAGATTAATGTTAAATTTGTTGAATCCAAAAAATCACATCCAACCAGCAGTTGTTTTTATAACATTTGATCGATCATCAACAATTGTTGGAGGAATTTCAACAAATTTACCCATTCAGTGTTTTTTTGTTTCAACTTTTTTCTTTCTTTTCATTAAATCATGATTTTGAACATTTTTGGACATTCTTTTGGATCTTTTTTGGATCTTTTTTTTTTTTTTTGAAAATTTATAGTTTTTTTTTCAGGCATTTCATTTTTCTAAATTATCCAAACTCAAACCATGAATTTTATTTTTTGAGATCACTTCTATATTATTTCAAGTCAGTCAGCGTGGATTAAAATTAAAATCTAAAAAAAAAAAATTTTTTCAATTTCATTTTTTATTTTTCTTTTTCTGATATTTTTCTTCGGATCTTTTAACATTTGAGAGAGAATATAAATTTTTATTATTTGACTTTAATTGTAAATGTATATATAATAATCTCATTTCTACTTTAGTAGAAATGAAAGGCCATCTTTAGATGGCCTTCAAAATACCAATCACAAACTATATTTTAACAAAATCACAATCAACCACTTCAATAATTCAATACAATAACATTCTAAATTTTTCAACATCAACATTTCCACAATCTCATCACAAAATCAAAAAAATTCAAATACACAATTTAATTCATCCATTTTCAAAACATAATTAACTAATTCACAAAATTCAAACAAAGAATTTGATCCCATCAAAAAGTCACTTTTACAACAAACCAAAATAATAAACTTAACCAATTAAAATAATAATTTCATACAATTTTATTTTATCTCTGTAAAAATAATCAAAAAAACTGAGATCGATAAAGTCGAACCAACTTTAACAATAAACTATACAATGAAATTGAAAAATTAATCCCGATTTTTGATGCTTGAAAAATGACGATCATCTCAAACATATTCTTGATAAACGACAATAACTTTTTGAAGATCATATGTGTATCTGAGTTTTCATCATTAAGAAAGTTTCTTGAATTTTCAATTTGTAAAACACAAAAATCAGAACAATTCCGACAAATGAATTGTGACTTTTTCTTTGTTATTTTTGGTTCCTTTGGTTTCTTTAGGTTCCTTTGGTTCCTTTGGTTCCTTTGGTTTCTTTTTATTTTTCTTGAAGCGAAATTCTCATAAGGATCTTTGGTGGATATTGTTTAACTCTGTTTTCGATTTATCAAAAAATCTTTCAATGCCAAACACACATTAGATTTTTTATTTTACGATTTTTTGATTTTCATACTTTTTTGATAAAATTTTTTCTGTTTGGATTGTTTCTCTCTTAAAATCCAATTTGTTGTGTTAGAGAAAAAATGGGTTGCTTTTTTGTGGGAAGGGTTAAGTTGGAATTTTTCATTTGAGGATCTTTTTGTGAACTAAATTTTTATAAATTTTGCAAAATTAGTCGGCTTTTTTTCAAAAAAAGCAAAAGATTTACTTATTACGTCACTTGATTGAGAAAAATGATCTTTTTTTTTTTAAGGAAAGGAGGATTTTAAATTGATTCAATATAATTCCAAACACATTAACTTGTCTATTTATTCAATTTTGAATTTGTTTGGAAATACCAAAGAAATTGTCAACAACAATGCCAAATTTTTATTAATTGCATAATTTTGACCTTTGAAAGGTGAAAATTGAAAATCGATTTCATCTTAACTTATACATTAAAAATAGAATGTGTGTAAATTCCCAACAAGATCAAATGGTTTTCAATTTTTACTTTTAAGACATTTTCTCAAAAATTCGATTTTTCCATTTTTCGGATACTTCTTTCGCATTTTAAGAAATTGTAGAAATTACAGAAACCAAAGAAATAAATCACAGAAATTACAGAAATCACAGAAATCACAGAAATCACAGAAATCACAGAAACCAGCAGTAGAACTCAATTCTGACATTTTATTTTGTGATAAAAAAATTCAAGTTTACCCACTTATAAACTCCATTTCACTCAAAGTGAACCAACCAAAAACGAAAAAGTCACTTTATTTTTAAGAATCAACCAAACTTAGATTGTTTAGAAATACGAGAAATAATAAACTTCTTATAAGAGTCCATAATTATAAAAGAAACCCTGAACAAACCATAAATTTCAAAAAAAAAAATGTTAAAAAATTTTTTTGGCCCCATTCATTGGAACGTTTCGTGCAAAATTCTCAATTTCTTTAGGAAATTAAAATCGTTGATAATAAGATTTTTTACTTGTAAATATATGAATTTTAAAAGAACATACAAAGCTTAACTTTTCTTAATGTTTATTTCGTTTTTCAAACATTTTTTTTTTTCAAAAGTTAATTTTTTTAAAAAAAAAATATCAAAAAAAAAAAATAAAAAAAAAAAAAAAAAAAAGAAAAAAAAAAAAAAAAATAATTTTTTTCAAAAATGAGAAAAAATGATTTTGATCTAAAAATTGAAAATTTTAGTTTGATAAGAGTAATGAATTAAACTCATAGAATGTCTTCCATTTCTTCAATAAAACTGGGCCCCTTTGACTGAAAAAGAGTTTAGATCTCATTGAATAAAAACTGATAAATCCTAATTAAATTTCAAAAATAATTTTTAGTTCAATTTACATTTTTAATAAAAATCTTTTCCAAATTTCCTTATTAAACATTCCTTGACAAAAAATAAATATTTTAAAGAACAATTAATTTTATAGATTTTCTAAGAAACTTGATTTTCAAAAAATAGATTATTCAATAGTTGATCATAAAAAAATTTCAAAAAGGGAATAGGATCAAGTAAAAATTTCAAAACTCAAATTTCAATTTGTTAGTATTACAACTAGGAAAAGAATTACAGTTAATGCTTTTTGGTTTTTGTTGAAAAATGTTGTTGATGTTTTTGTTTTTTGTGTTTTTTTTTTTTTTGTGTTTTTGTGGATTAGATTAGATTAGATTAGGATAAGTTATTGATGTTGTTGTTAATGTTGTTGTTGATAGGTATCTTGTTGTTGTTTTTGTGGATTTGTTGTTGTTTTTGTGGATAGGTTGATTGTTCCTTAGCTTGCTAATGTTGCTAAATTTCACTGTTGATACAAGTCCCTTCATTTTCTTGCTGTGCAAGAAACCACCGTGGTGGCACAGAAGTGATATCTTTGACACAGAATTGAGTAGGTAGTGATTAGGTAATTTATTGATTATTCAAGTGGATTATATATTGACGTATATATAGAGTACAATAATGAAATTATCTAGATCTTGAATGATCAATTCTTATTGTTAATGTTTAATGGTTAATTGTTCATGTTAATTGTTAATGATTAATGTTAATTGTTAATGTTAATTGAATGTTACTATTATTTTGATTAGATCTTGAAGTTAATGTAAATTTTAATGTTACTATTATTTTGCAATGAAAAAAAATAAAAATTTTTCTTGTTCAAATTCTCCAAAATATTTTTATATTGAATTATTAATTGAAAACAATTAAAATATTTTTCAAAACTTTTAGAAATGATTTTTCGAGAAAATAAATGAATATTTATGAATAAAATATAAACAATTTGGACACAATTTAAAACAGTTGAATAAATTAAAATCTTATATAATATACATTCAATTTGTAAATAATTTTGGATTTTTACCAAAATATGAAAATTCATTAATTTGTATTTATTGTTGTATCGTTTTCATTTCTCCTTTTTTACATTTAAGTAATCTATTTCATTAGAACTAGAGAATTTTTTTTTTTCTCTCCAGATATTATGATGGAAATATTAATATGTCCCTACGACCCAAAAAACACTAAAAATGAAAAACTGATCAAATACTTTCCATTAATACAATTAAAAAAACAAAATGATAAAATAAAAATAAATAAAGTTTCAATTCAGCTTTTTCTTGAAAACATTTTTTGCCAAAAACATTGAATTCAAACTTGAAATTATGTATATTTTTAGATACACTCTCTTGTTTTAACTCATTTACAAAAACAAATTCTAAATTATGGGAATTTTCTTTTCACAAAAGGCACTAATTTGGCCCTCAAATTTTTTTTTTAGTTTTAAATGGTAAAATAAAAAAAAAGTTAAACTAAAAGGATAAACTCTCTGGAAAAGTATTCTAATTTAATATATTAACTTATTCTTTGATTTCAAACTTTTCTCAATCCCAATTTTTCAAAAAAAAATAAAAAAGTGCACAATAATTCCAAAAAATATTTTCGATATTCAAAGGTTGAGAGTGTTTTTTATTCTAAAAAAAATTATCACAGCGTTTAATTGAATTAAGTTATGTTCTTAATTTCGAAAAATATTAATCAGAAAAAAATAGTGCTTAATTTTATTAAGGTCATATAACCCAAAAAAAATATTTATTCTCCAAAAACATATCTCAACTAAAATTCAAAAACTTTAACATTATTAAAACAATTCAAAGAATAATAATACTACAATTTCCTTCAAGTTTGGAAATAATTTTGATATGGACAAGTATTTCAATCATTTTTTTATTTTTTTCTGTTTTTGTGTTTTGATTTCTTATTTACAATTATGTAATCTGTTTGTTTGATCAAAATATTTTTTTTCGAAGGATTGGTATTAAACTCTCAAGTTAAGTTCTTTTCCTAAGAAAACCCGAATAAAATTCGTTGATAAGTATCTAACCATTTGATCAATCAATAATTGTTTGTGAAATTTCAACAAATATACTAATACATTTTTTGTTGTACTCTCTCCAAAATTTTTAATATATTATCAATTTTTTTTGTGATTTATAATTATTTATTTTTTTTTTGTGAGTATTGCAAACTTTAAATAATTGACAAAATTTCAATTATTTAATAGTTCTGAATTGGTATTCGTTTTATAATTTATTTAAGGGATTGGAACCATAAGAGAAAAATAATCAATTTTTTTACAAGATTTTTCAACCTCAAATTCACAAATTAACACACACAAACAGACTCAAACATCTATGAGTGTTAAAGGTATTAGTAGAAAAAATTTTTTTTTTTTTTTCATCTTAGTTCAAATCCCCAGCGGTGCCAGATGTTCGAATTTTGGTGATTAACCAAGTTATTTAGTATCGAAAAAAGATTTCTATTAAGTTCCTACAAAATATCCCGCAAGGCTTTGAAATTTATTCATTTTTTTTTAGTTTGAACTTTTTATTTTAAATGTCAAAAGAAAAAAAGCGTGTCATCACATTAAAAGAAATTTGGGATTATTGGATGGAATTTAAAAAGCGTGAAAACCAAAAATTTTCAAAGATAAAAAATGGATTAACAAATAGATTTAATGTTTTGGTTCTGAATAAATTCAACATTGTAATTGATAACAAAGTTTTTTTTTTTATTTTCTGAAAAAGACCTCGAAGTAATTAAATAGATCAAATTCAAAAAAAAGAAAAGAACTTTTTGGTAAAGAAATTATGTGCGATTATAAATTCAAAATAGGACGCCATATAGGTTTAAGAAAAAGAAATACAAAAGGACAATTTATTAATTCACATCAAGTGAAATTAAAATTAGAAAAATAAGAAGAGAAAAAAAGAATAAAAAAAGAAGAAAATAAAAAACTGAGTTTTATTGATACGGAAAATATACTTATCTTAATCGAAGTTTTAAAACATGGCTCAAGTTATAAGAATATAAATCAATCAATTAACTTTTCAGCACGTTGGTATTATCGTCAACTAGAACAAATCAATATTTACTTTACAGTCAGTTCCACTTTTAAGACACAAACTTTCAACGAAATTTAAGGCACAAAAATCTCAAATTAAGGCACAAAATTTGGAATTTTTTTTTTTTACTATTTTTTTACTAGAACCTGAATTTTGTGCCTTAATTTGAGATTTTTTTTGTGACTTAAATTTCGTTGAAAGTTTGTGTCTTAAAAGTGGAACTGACGGTATGATTTTTTTAGTAAGGCAAATTTTAAACATTATCGAAAAAAAATATGATAATGTAGTATTGGGATATAACGGAAGGTGGAGTTCTCGGTGAAGTGATCATGAGTGTACTGTTTCTTTGATTATAATTGATGGGCCAGAAGAATTAAAAAAACAAAATTTTATTATCATCTTCAATTCAATTTACAAATAAAAATGAAGTAAATAATTGTTACTATCCATTTTTAATCAAAAAAATATTAATAGTAGTTTAATCGAAAGTTATTTACTACATAATACAGTCAGTTTCACTTTTAAGGCACAAACTTTCAACGAAATTTAAGGCACAATAAAAATCTCAAATTAAAGCACAAAATTTAAATTCTAGTAAAAATAAATTGTAAAAACAAAATTCCAAATTTTGTGCCTTAATTTGAGATTTTTATTGTGCCTTAAATTTCGTTGAAAGTTTGTGCCTTAAAAGTGAAACTGACTGTATTTTTAAATTCTTTAAACAAGTAGGGTTAAAAATCGAAGGAATTGTACATGATTTAGATTTAAAATGTTTTGGTATAGTTTCAAATATTTATACCTCTCCCATAAATGAATATTATGATATCAACCATTTTTTCAAATTTTACAAAAAATATTTTGAAAAAAAAAAAAATTTTTTTTAAAAAAAAAAAAATTTTTTTAAAAAAAAAAAAAATTTTTTTTTATTAAAAAAAAAAAAATTTTAAAAAAAAAAATTATTAAAAAAAAAAAAAAAAATTTTTGAAAAAAAATTTTTGAATAATAAAAATTGCCAAGAGAATCGAAAAAAACTTGTTGATGAAGTTGAAATTTTATTAAAAAATAAAATGATTTTATTTTTTGAAAAATATACAGTCAGTTTCACTTTTAAGGCACAAACTTTTTGTAGTGATTTAAGGCACAAAAAAATCTCAAAATAAGGCACAAAATATTTTTCTCAAAATAAGGCACAATTTTTTTTTCCCAAAATTTTTCAAAAAAAAATTCGATTTTTTTAAAACAAAAAAATTTTTTGTATAATTTACTGTAGAAAAAACTTGTTTTTTTTGAAATATATTAAAATCGTTCCTAAATACAAGTAATTTTAATGTCTCGTCAGAACTCGAAAAGTACACGTTTTTGAGACTCCGGAGTTTGAAAAATCGATTTTTCAGACGATTTTAACACAGATCAAATAATACTGAGTGTATGAAATCAAATAATTGATCAAAAATCACGATCAGAAAAAATTTTTTTAAACACAAAGAAAAAATGACAAAGGAATTAAATTTTCTTTGTCATTTTTTTCAAAAATAACAAAGCACCTTGTAAAAATCCCCATGCTCGGAAAAAAAAAATAACAAAGGAATTAATTTTTTTAAAAAAATAACAAAGGAAATAAAAAAATAACAAAGAAAATTTATTTCCTTTGTTATTTTTTTATTTCCTTTGTCATTTTTGAATAAAATGACAAAGAGTCCAAAAAATAACAAAATTTTTTTCCGAACTCTATTTCTTATTTCTTATTTTTTTTATCATTTTTGACACAGTCAATTTTCTTTGTCATTTTTTGACCTTTAAACCACAACTCTTGCATGCAAGAAATGAACACAACGAGATTTACCAACACTTTATTGGTGTTGGGAGTCCCCCTTGCTCACAAAATTGAGTATTTTAGGGAAGATCTATATGAACATTTCCACCGTACTAACACCCAAATCGGAGATATGAAAATTTTCCGCAACCCTCCCAGCAACAGAAATAGCAACATATACAAGGGGAGGAGCTACGAGGGGAGCTACGAGGAAAAATATGAGAGAATTTTTGAAAAAAATTCTCGAGGAACCAGGATTCGAACAAGGGACATGTCGAATAGACCCAAACACGAGGAGATTCTGATAGAATTTGAACATTCGAGACAAGCTACTAGAGCTTATTGGGCCATAAACGACAGATACCAACCCTTAAGGGTTAAAAATAGTAAAATTCAAGCTTCTTTTTTTAATCTTAATTTTACCCCTCAGAAATCACATCGTACCACACATGATGAGAATTTTAGAGGCCATAGGCAAAGGTATCCCGACCCGCGCCACCTGGTAAATAAAGACTACAGTCCCAACCAGGTCTTGAAAGAGAAGTATGACCCTGAAAAACAAGGGACAAGGGTATACTATAACCAATACCCTGGAAACTCTAATGCTGAAGGTGAAAGGCCCTCTCAACGCTCATCTAAGAGAAACGAGATGGACAAAAAGAAACCTTCGGAGAAAAAGGAAACAATAATATAAAGACTGAGAGAAACTATAACTACAAAAAAAATGGAAATACCTCCCAAATGAGTTATAGGAATGCAGTCAAATACAAACCAAGAAAGAAAAATTCGGAAAAAAAAAAAAAAAAAAAAAAAAAAGATCAACAAAGAAAAAAAATACTCAAAAATCAGAGAATTTTTCAAAGAATGCTCTCTTTTTAATAGGAAAAAAAAGAAAACATTCAAGAAAATATCAAGATCGAAATCATAGAAAAACACTTCATGAGTTTCAACCCTGGAAAGATAGAAAGAAAAAATATCAAAAGCAGGGAAAATATATTTTATTGTTTATTTTAAAAATGAAAAAATGAGAAATAAAGCTCTCATAATGGAAGGCACAGAAATAAACAATAAAAACAATATTAGTAAAAAAAGGCTCTAAAAAAAAACTGCTCAATATAACTCTAATATAGTCGAAAAAAGAACTAAAACATTAGAGGAAATATCAAAATTAATAACTGATATTAAAAAAAGAACAGAAAGAAAATTTAAGTATAATCCAAGATAAAATAAAAAAAACTAAAAAAAAGACAAAAAAAAAATCAAAGAAGACTCAGAAAAAGAACTAAAGAAATTATACAAAAATAAAATAAGACTTAAATTAGAATTAGAATTTGGAGTACATTTACAACCCAATTCAAAACTAACACAAGAAAAAAATATAAAAAACTAAAAGTGAAATTGATAATAACAAAAAAAATAATTGAAATAAATAAAGAGGAGAACACTAAACCAAAAATTCAAAAAGATCAAAAAGATCAAAAAGAAATAGAAAAAGATATAAAAAATAAAAAACTTAGAAAGAAAAAAATAAAACTCAAAGAATAAAAAACCAAGAAAATGAAAACTCAAATAATAAACAAGGAAAAAATAAAAAACACTAAAATAAAAGAAAAAAAAACTAAACCAATACAAGAACAAAATACTCTAACAGAAAAAAAACCAAAATATAGAAAAGACTCTTGATCAAAAGGGAATAGTTGAAACAAACTCTAATTTAAAATTAGGACAAACTGAGAAAAGAGACTCTCTTTGCGGCGGAAGCTCAAACCCACGAGGGGAACAATCTCTTTCACCAGACCCTAATTTGGAGGATTCCACTCTCGTCAATGAACTGAATTCCGGAGTTCAGGGAGAGGACAGCAAATTAGATGAAATACAGGGAGAATTTCTAAAAAATCAAGAGTTAAAACAAAAAGAAAAATAAAAAGAAATAGAAAAAGAAAAAGAAAAAGAAAAAGAAAAAGAAAAAGAAAAAGAAAAAGAAAAAGAAAAAGAAATAGAAATCGAAAAAGAAAATGAAAATGTAAAAGAGAAGGAAAAAATTGCTAAACTAACAGAATCAACAATAATCCAGACGCTATCAGAAGACAATACGAACTTAGATTCAGAACCAGAATCAGATCTAGACACTCTCTCAGAAGAAACGTCAAGTGATGAATCTGAGGAAACAGAATCAGAGTCGCAGTCAGAAGATGAAAACTATAAGTTTTATAGTAAAAAAAAAAAAAAATTGGATAAACTAGAAGAAAGACTAAAAGAGAAGTACGATTTGGAGGGAGAACTAGAGATCAAGACCAATTCTCAAACGGGATACTTCAATTCAATAAAATGCCCAAAATGTGGCACATGGTCAAGATCCAAGAGGAAAATCTTTTGCGCAAACTGTTCCACCAAACAAGATGAAATAGCGATTAAATATTTCACAAGATTTAATGAATTGGTGGACATTGAGCTCGGAAGGAAGAAGAAAAATTACTGAACAAAAAAATATCTACCAAAAAAAATTGGGAGAAATTTGGTAGATAAAATAGGAGGGGATATAAATTCCCAATCTCCCAAAAATAAAAAAGAGCAACTCCTCAGACAGAGAGCCCCAAAGAGAAGCTCTTTTTCACAAAGTTTAAGGAAAAAAAAAATATTTTCCTAAAACAAGATGACTATATAAAATGGTATAGAACTGATTTTGAAAATCCACTCGGCCAACCTATAATTCTTAAAATAGAGTTTGACCGAATAAAAAAAATCAAGAATCACACCAAAAATAGCAGAATCTTCAAAAAAATAAGAAAAAATCTTAAAAAATGAAATAAAAAGATGGAAGATCAATACCATCAACTGTCACCAACTGCGAGAATGGCTCTCACAATCGATAAGGTACTCGTACTTCAGAACTTACGAAACCAGACAAACAGCAGTATACAGTAAAGAAAAAATATCACCGAAAGAAATACCCAAAAAAAGCAAAAATTCCTAAACTCTATAGAAACCTTTACAACTTCACAGTCAAGGAAATCAGAAAAAAACCTCAAAACAACTTTCACCCATAGCAAGAAAATAATGAAATATGGGAATATAAGTACATATGAGGAAAGAAACTTCGGACACATAAATGAAGTAGGAAGGAAAAATAAATTGATCTTTAAGACTACTGAAGAATTCTTATCAGTCCTAGAAATTTTCTCACTTATCAATAACCCAATCCCACTAAGAGTATTGAGAAGAGGAGAAAGAGAAATAGAAATTTGGGATGAATCATTCAATATTTTAACATACCAGGAAACATTCTTAAGAAAGATTAGAAAAATTCATCAAAGTATTAAGATGTTAAAATATGACCGAAAAAACAGACCAAAATTCATCGAGAAAGGAAGATCCCCACAAGAAAATAGCGAAATCACTCTTAAAATAGCTACTTTAAATGTGGGAGGAATTGGAAGGGATGAAAAAATTCTAGAAATGGAAAAATTTATCTTTACTAATAACATAGATATAGCATTAATACAAGAGACAAAAAGGAAAAATACTCCGTATTTAAGGAAATACAGAGCAATATCAAAAAAATCATATGGTAATAATGGTACAAAGGGAGGACTAACAATCTTATTCAAACCCTTCCTAAGACTATTCATTAATGAAAAACTAATTGATCATGAAGACTTCATGGGAATTAACCTAAACAATATTACCATAATTAACTGCTATGGCAGACAAAAGGACCCAGAAGGCAAAATTGACTTCGTTGGAATATTCAAAAACAAAATAAAAGAAATCAGTGAGAACTGGAAAATTGAGAAAATACTCATAGGAGGTGATTTCAACTTGAACAACGAACAAATGGGAAAAATAACTGAACTAAGAAAAAATAATTTCCAAATAATTCAAAATGAAATCCCCTCTAGAGTTAGAAATATTGATCATCTGGTCATGAAAAATATAAGACTAAAGGAAAGAATCAATAAATGCCTTATAACTCCACTGATACCAAAAGAAAAACAACGAATAAAAATTAAAAAAAATAAAAAAAATAAAGAAAATGAAAAAATTGAATTAATCAGACTCTCAGACCATAAAATGGTAATAAATGAGATCAAAATAGAAAAAGATCTTGAAATTAGAGAAATCTTCTCTTGCCGAGACGAATCCAAATTTCAAGAGGAATTCATCTCAAACTTCGAAAACGAAGAATTAAATAAAGAAAACTTCTCAAAATTTCAACAGAAATTTCGAAAAAAAAATTCACTTAATACAAGATATAAAGTATGATGACTACATTACTTTACAAAAAAATGATAGACTTTATATCAGACCCATCCACCAAAAAAAATAATCATTAGAGAAAAAACAAAAAATTGGGATAAAATTCTGAAAAAAAATCAATACGGAATTCAAACTCAATAACATAAACTGGTGGAAACACTACAATCAAATAAGAGGAAATAACCTCAAAATGATCAAAAATAACCCCAAAATGGAAAGAGAATACAAAGAACACATAGACACAATAAAGAAAAAAATCAACAAAAAATTCCTCAAAGAAATAGAAAACACTAAACCCTTCTATGAAACAGAAAAAAAACCGTTGAAACCGTTAAACTTCTTCGAAAAAGAGGAAATAGAAGGACAATTGAAGTGGATTAAAAATAAATCAGTTAAACAATTCGACAAAATTTTTCTGTACAAAAAAGACACTAAAAAAAAAGAAGATCAAAAATACCAGCAAAACTACTCAAAATTCATAACAACACTGCAAAGAATCTTCCAAACTTGGATAAAGAATCCAAATAAGAATAACTTGAACTTTATTAAGGAAAGAGACCTACTCTTCATTCACAAAAAAAGGAGATGAAGGAGTAACTCTAAACTATAGACCAATCTCAATTAACAATGCTTTGGCAAGAATATTCCTTAAGCTCGTATACAAAAAAATCGAACAGTCATGGGACCATATTGATCCCCTTCAATTCGGATTTAGGAAAAAATTCGACACAAGAATAGCAGTAAAAAACTACTTGTACAAGTTCAATGAAGAAAAAAACAAAAAAAAAAAGAACCACACTTGGGCAGTCACAATAGATTTAGCAAAATGTTTTGACTCAGTACCTCATGAACTAATTGTCAAAACAGCACCAAAGTTTATTAAAGACCCCCTAATAAGAGAATTTATTTTACAATATTATAATGGAAATGGGACAGGAGTATACCAAGGAGACCCACTTTCCCCCATAATATTTGCTTATATTAGCCACTTCATTTTACAAAGAATCAAACCACATACAATACACACGCAAATGTATGCAGATGATCTGATCCTAATAATGGAAGGTAAATCTCTACTAGAAATTGAAAAAATATTAAAAACAAAAATTTACCCAATCATCACAAAATATGGATTGACGGTAAATGACGATAAAACAGAAAAGGAGACTGAAAAAAACCTTAAAAAGATCAAATACCTAGGAATATGGCTAGACAAAAAAGAACACATTCAAAAAAACCTAGATAAAGCCAAAGACCACTTTTCTAGATACATCTACATTTACGCAAATGATAGACTCTCAAATGCGCTAAAGATCCAACTTTTTAAGGCAGTTATCCTACCCCAAGTTCTCTATGGCCTAGATGTTTTCAACCTGACGAAAACAGACTATGAGAAAATAGAAACTTGGATTAATGTAAAAATAAAAAACATTATCAAAGTCAACATAGGCACACCAACCGATATCATAAGATGGGAGACTAGAACCGAGCCCACAAAACATATGATACTAAAAAGAAAAGCTAAATTCCTCAAGAAACTGAAAAAATTGGAACTTGAGTACTTAAATAAAGACCTCAAATTAGATGAAATCGAAGGTATAGACTGGGAAAACATGGAGGAAAAAGAAATCAAAGAAAGACTCCATGAAACCCACATTAAAACCATACAAAATAAAGTCGATTCATCTATAGGCGAAAAGAATTGGAAACTGAAGAAATATCTCAAGATTGCTCAATTTCCAAATAACTTTGCGCAAAAACAACCATATCTAAGCTGGAAATCCTCAACAACCCTATTTAAGCTTAAATCCTTCTCAAATGGCTTATGTAGGTACATATACAAATGGGAACCAGGCATAGACTCCAAAATATGCCCTTGTTGTAATAAAAAAGTTGATGATGTTGACCATTTCATATGGAAATGCGAAAAATATGAAAAAAACTAGGAAATTCTGGAAAAATGATCTTAAAAAACATCAAGGGGTTCGATTTTAATATCATTACCAGAGAAGATACAGATGAACTCTTCAGAAAAATGAACGTAAAAGTGATATATGACATAACAATTGAGTACCTTATAACCAACATGACTCAACATGCTATAAGGAAAAATGCACTCAAATCCAAATAACCCTGTCAAACCCATCTGAAAAATAGTTTACACTTATTACACCCCTCAGATTTCTTTAACTCTCTTTTTTATTTTTTTTCTTCCTCCATAGGTCCAACCTATGGAACACTCTTTACTTTTTTCCCCCTCTTCTAATATTTTAGAAAACTAAATTAAGTTTAAAATTCCCCTAATGACTATATTATAGACCTAGGTCTTAAATATTCTTTGAATTAGGAGACACAAATTTAGTCACTTCAAAATTCTCTCTTTAACAGTTTAAGTATTACACTTAACCCATATCAATAAACCGAACTCTATTTCTTAAGACATTTCATTTTTTGTAAAAAAAATATTTTTTTTTTTAGAAAAAATGAAAACTTTTGTTAGCTTATTTGGATATCCTGGAATGTGGTGCGAAAAGTACTTTTGATGTTATACCATGAGGACACCATGTCATGAAGTTTGATATGGTTTAAACCTCAGGTCTCGAATCATAGTTTTATGGCTATGGCTCACCCCTTGACATGTATAGGTCACCCACCCCATGTCACATAGTATATAACACAATGGTTGATGGACCCATTGGGGTTTTGCACATTTATGCTACGTGTATATACTATAGTATAGGGCTAATTTCACACATATGACTCGACAGAGTCACGCCGAAGTTACCCTATAGGGTACTCAACAGGGCTAACTTTGCATTGGCAACTCGAGAGAGTTACCGTAGAGTTGTCCGACAAGGGTACTCAACAGGGCTAACTTTACATTGGTAACTCGACATAGTTACCGTAGAGTTGCCCGACAAGGGTACTCAGCAGGGCTAACTTTGCAATTGTAACTCGAGAGAGTTACCGTAGAGTTGTCCGACAAGGGTACTCAACAGGGCTAACTTTACACTTGTAACTCGACAGAGTTACCGTAGAGTTGTCCGACAAGGGTACTCAACAGGGCTAACTTTGCACTGATAACTCGAAAGAGTTACCGTAGAGTTGTCCGACAAGGGCACCCAACAGGGCTAACTTTACACTTGTAACTCGAAAGAGTTACCGTAGAGTTGTCCGACAAGGGTACCCAACAGGGATAACTTTGCACTGATAACTCGAAAGAGTTACCGTAGAGTTGTCCGACAAGGGTACTCAACAGGGCTAACTTTGCACTGATAACTCGAAAGAGTTACCGTAGAGTTGTCCGACAAGGGTACTCAACAGGGCTAACTTTGCATTGATAACTCGAAAGAGTTACCGTAGAGTTGTCCGACAAGGGTACTAAGCAGGGCTAACTTTGCACTGATAACTCGACAGAGTTACCGTAGAGTTCTCCGACAAGGGTACACAACAGGGATAACTTTGCACTGATAACTCGAAAGAGTTACCGTATAGTTGTCCGATAAGGGTACTCAACAGGGCTAACTTTGCACTGATAACTCGAAAGAGTTACCGTAGAGTTGCCCGACAATTGTATCCAACAGGGATAACTTTGCACTTGTAACTCGACAGAGTTACCGTAGAGTTGTCCGACAAGGGTACTCAACAGGGCTAACTTTGCACTTGTAACCCAACAGAGCTACCGTAGAGTTGTCCGACAATTGTATCCAACAGGGATAACTTTACACTGGTAACTCGACAGAGTTACCGTAGAGTTGCCCGATAGTGGTACCCAACAGGGCTAACTTTGCACTGGTAACTTGACAGAGTTACCACAAGGTTATAATATAATATTAACACATAGTGTTAATATCCCCTGTTAAATAAAACGATAGACAAATTTGGTACACCTAGAAAACATTTTGTTTTTTAAGCACGATAGACAATAATCAGAAATAACTTTTTCTATTTGAATATATTAAGTGGAAATTGATACCAATTGTATAAAATTGTTTCAAAAGTGTGATAGAGCTCATGAAACACCTCGTTATATACTATTTGGGCCTAAACAACCATATGTATATTATCACACTTTTGTTGGTTCGAAGATAAAATATCGATAATTTTGATCAAAGGTACCACTTTGAACAAAAAAGAACAATAAATATTTTTAAACGCGTTTATTGTTTACTATGATAGGATAAACCCATGTTATCCCAATGTTTATATCAATCTATCGATAAAATATACCAACATATGATTATAATCAAAAGATTATATCTGGTTAAATTATGTATTGTATTTTTTCAATTAATCAAAAATAAGTTTGACTCGACTCCTTATTTTTATACTAGAATAAACATCGAATTATCTTTTTATTCTAGCTAATTGAATGGTTCGATATAAGCATTTATTCCGATTTAATCTTTGATTATAATCATATGTTGGTATATTTTACCGATAGAATGAAATAAACATTCTAAATCATTATATATATATATATATATATATATTAATAAACCATATAAAATAGAATTTATCAAGGCGTTATCGAAAATAATGGGGTAGGGGCTTGATAAATTCTTATTATATTTTTTATTATTGATTTTAGAATAAGAATATAATAAGACTCGAATTATTGATTTTATATTAATAATTCAACAAACCACCAACAAAATATTTTATTACACTCTTTATTTCATTCAATTATGTCTGAAAAAAGAAAACAACCAAACACCAACAATTCAAAAATTACAATTATTACTGAAGAGGAAATACGAAAAATGTATTCTTCGGAAGTACCTCGGGATTATTCACATAATAAGAGGAAAAGGAAAAGTTATGAGAAAAAATTCAATTTCGAAACAGTTCAAGAATATATGGACAGTGTCATAACTTGGAAAAGACTGGGTTCGAAACGTGATGTACCACACGACACAATCCGCAAATGGAAAAGTCAGGTAATTAAAATGTATCAAGATCCTTCTATATCTGCCCTCAACCGCGAAGGCAATACAATTCTATGGGATTGGATCAAGAAGCATCTAGTAATGGAAGGTGACGAAAAGACGTATCCTGAAATTGTAGCACCTTTAAAAGGACCATATATCAGAAGACACATCATTGGGTTACTAGAAAATAAAAAATACCGTAGTGGTAAGGCTACAAGTGTCAGTAGAGCAGCTGTTTATCGCTGGATGAATTTGCGCGGTTTATATTGTAAATCAATTGACCATGTTGAAGATAGACCCAAATCGGAAGAAGATAAAAAAAGAGATAATACTCGTTTTTTCCAAACTTATACCCATTATATTGAAGAGAACGAACTCACTTCAGATCGAATATGGTGTATGGATGAAACACCGTGCCAACATTCTGACACTCCAAAAAAAATCATTTAAACTTCGCAATTCAAGTTCATTCAGTAAAACACATGGGTTTAACCAACGAGATACACTCGTAGCATGTATACGAGCCGACGGGGCAAGATTAGCACCGATGATAATAGAAACCCGCAATGCGTATCTCAATAAAAAAGATTCATCAAAATCGCGTGAAAAAATTGGAGGTATGTCAGAAGATTTCATGATCTTTTGGCTTGAATATTTTTCACAATTTACTCAAAAAGGTGATATATTGATACTCGATAATTTATCTTCTCATAAAACGAAATTAGTTATTGAGAAAGCTCGTAAATTATTCATTAATTTGATATTCACACCACCAAAAGAGGCAAAAAGGTATTCACCACTGGATAATTCCTTTTTTGGAACCTTTAAAAGAACAAGGGCAAACTGCTTACCACATATGCATAATTATACAAGAATATTAAGATTGCTAATTATTTCAAAGTATTATTATGATGCAACTGAAGAAAGTGTACGTGGCAATTTTATAAAAAATGGCTTGGCATTATGGAAGAAAGGGTGCACCGAAAAGATCGAAAGTATAAATAATAATTTATACCCCGGGGTCAAGATAATCAAGCCCACATTGAAAACCAGAATGGATGATATTCGCTTTAATGGGTTAACCGTGAAACCTCATAAGGGTTTTGTCATCTATTTTTTAAATGGTATAAGATGTGATTTCACGGATTTGAAAAAATTATCTGAAAACGATAATTTTGGGATGAAACATCGGAAAAAGTATCAAAATTTCATTGACCAAAATGAATCTGAAAAGGAAGAGTTTTTCAGAGTATGTACTGATATTCAAATGAATAATATGAAGACAAATTCTCAAAAGGGTAAGAAAAGGGTACAGAATGCTGGTAAAACATCGCTAATTCAACCGATCTTTACGTAAGATGGACTTGAAGAAAGACCACTATCAAAAAAGAAGACAACTCCACCAAAAAGGAAGAAAAAAGCGCGAAATGCTGGTAAAACATCGCTAAGTCAACCGATCTTTACGGAAGATGGACTGGAAGAAAGACCACTAAAACAAAAGAAGACAACTTCACCAAAAAGGAAGAAAAAGAGAAAAAATGCTGGTAATGACTCGCAAAAAAAGAATGATATCAACAAGAGTCCAACTAAAGAAGGACTAAAAATGACAAGAAGTTCAAAGAATGATTTACAAATTGATGAAGATATATCTTTGCCTTTTGATATCAATCATTTGACAACTGTTTGTAAGAAGGCGAGGATGGAATATACAGATAAACTTGTCGCAGTGGAAAGTAGCGAATCAGACGAGATAATGGTAGTTTCTAGTAATGAGACACTTTCTCAAAAGGGAAGTATGGAAAAAAAAATAGAATCTATCTTCACAAACACGTACGAAGACGAAGACGACATATTAGAAGAATGGAGCGAAGATGCAAATTCGGATCGGTCGGGTGATACTAAGTTATCGAAAGTGGTTTTAGAAGACAACATCATCGGAATCAATTGGCGGGATAACTTATGTTGGTTCGATAGTGTGATACATTCACTTACATTTGTTGAGGGATTTGTTGATTGGTTGAAAGCCATCGATACCAATGAAGCAAAAATGTTGAGAGCAATGCTGGTTTCAATTAGAAATTCGACGACAATTTCTCGTAGAAAATCTCGAGAATTAAAGAATTTACTAATGTCTGCTCGGGATAAATTATTAAAAAGTGCTCCTCAAGAATACCACAATGGGGATTTAAACCACGTTTCAAGTGCAATCGTGATCTTAGATGCAATTTTCCAAAAACATCCAAAGTATAAAGGCGATATGACATCTGATTATTTCAGAGTTTACGATAAAAATATTTGCGAAGGTAAAAAGGTAGTGCCGCTTGCCCCAACTGTAGTTTATTTAAAAGATAAACCTCTACTTAACGATTTACCCGTTTTATGTAGAGACTTTTTTAATGCTACCAGTTGGGAAATAAATAGTACAGAGTATTACTATAATTATTCCCAAGAGGTTCATCTTATTATCGATCGTGCACCTAATGAATATTTATTCATTAGTTGTTCAGATTTGGATTTTAGGTTTGATAGTCTCCTTGATTGGTCTCTAGGTGGAAATAGATATTGGCTTCAAAGTCTTGTTCTATTCCAGGGAAATCATTATACATCTTTAGTGCGGATTATATCGACTTGGTATCATTTTAATGATATTGGCAGGTCTACATACAAAGGTAAAAAAATTAAAACCCCTAAAGATTTTAACAATCTTTTAGCGGGTCAAACAGTTTCTCTTTTGATATTTTCAAAGAGTAAATATTAACTGATATATATGTACGGACGTATGTATACATGTATGTGTATGAAAACATCTACACATATGTATCAGTCAAAAAATAAAATCTTTTAGAACATTTTTTGTTTTTATTTTGATTTTTTTTTTTTTTGATAAGTATTTGACTTAATACTTATTAATTTTATAAAGTGATATTTTCACTTTATTCATTAAGATTTAAAGACTTTTTTAATTTACAATTAGTTGATGTCGAATAAATTTTAGTTTTATAAGAGTATACTAAGTTGGTAAGTTATCTTTTCTTTTTGTTTTAAGATTTTTTCAAAGTAGTTTTTTTTTTTGACTATTTTGAAAATTTCGTTTTTTTTTTTTTGTTTTTCCAGAGAGGAGTGCATAGTTGATTGGATTCTCTTTAAAAAAATTGAAAAAAATGAAAAAAATATTCAAAAAAAAAAATGTGCTTTATTTTGAGACTTTATGTTTGTGCTTTAATTTGAGACAATTTGTGCTTTATTTTCAATTAAAGTTTGTGTTTTAAAAGTGAAACTGACTGTAGTAAAAAAATTTTTTAAAGGGAATAGAACAAATTCAAATGAATCCTTTAATGCAATCTTGGTTAGAAGAATTCCAAAACTCAATAATTATCCAAAAACTTATTTAGTTCGTGTTTTAAATAGCTGGATTTAGTGGAATTACAGGGTGAATTATTATGATTTAATCAATAAATATAATCCCAATTATAAAAAAATTAGGTTTTCATGGAACGAAAGTTCATTCAATTCACCAAAAAAAAGGATTTATTATCAAAAAAAAAATAAATAAATGATAAAAATTTTAATTTTTTTCTAATATTTTTTCAGTGTTTTTTTATAGTAATCAAAAATTAAAAATATTTTCTAAGATATTTTTTTCAAAAAAATTTTTCTGTGCATAAGAACAACACGGCACTAATATAATATTATTAGAACTATCACGAGGTTGAATATTAATAGATGTTATGGTGAGTCCACTCCCTTAAAAAAAAATTGACAACTGATCAAATTTTTGTTGATTTTTTTATGTTCTCTTTTTTTGTTTCTGGTTTTTTTTTAATTTCTTGTATTCTTTTTTTGTTTTTAATTCTTAGTTTTCTCTTTAATGAACTTGCCAATTAAAGAACTGTACATATTTTCTGCAGTTTTGGAGGGAATTAATTTTAAAAACAGTCATAAATTGATTTGTACACTTCAAAGAAACTTGGGGTTCTAGAGAGGTTTGTTGAAAATTTTAAATTTGAGGTTCTAGATTTGAGAAAATTGTAAGAATCGTAAAACCCAATAAATACAATTTTCTCAAATAAATAAATTCTTTCTATTTTTTTTTGCATTTAATAACTTTTTAAGGACTCATTTTCAGATTTAACAAATGGTCTTAAAACCTTGTGTTCTAATCTCATTCAAATTGTGAAGAAATGATCTTAGAAATATTTTACCATTTTGATCCAAAAAATTTTTATTTTTTCTTATTTTTTTATTGAAAAATTCATAAGATATTTATAGATATATAAGCTCGAATACTTTACTAAGAAATGTAAAAATGAAAAAGAGAAATAATCACGATTTTCTTGTACAAGTAAAAAAAAAAGATCCTATAAAACTAACTCATTAAACAACTTTTAAATTTAAAAGATCTTCGTTGTCTCTATGTTTTGAAATTATTACTTGGCTTGATTTTTTCCATAGTTGTCCACAACTCAGTGCAATTCTTATAAAATGAAATATTGTTTTTGTGAGTTGCTTTTTTAATTTTTGGTTTTAGTTCTTTTTGTTTTTTTTCGGGATTTATCTTATCACCATTAATCATTGGCGAGTATTTACATGAGTTGGTTTTAAGACAATATTGGAAAAGACAAAACATATTAAATATTTGGTTTTGTGTACTTGCTTGAGGAAGAGTTTTTTTGTTTGTATTTTATTTCATTCAAAACACAATTCTTATTTTCAAGTGCAATTGAGTTGAAGTGATATGTGAAGGGTTTGGTAGGATTTTGCATCACAATAATCAAATGAAAATAAAAATTGAAAAAACTTTGTAGTTTTTTTTTTATTGATACTTAAAGTATTTATTATCTCAGGTCAGGTGAGAAAAAATGATCTTTTTTTTTGGGAAATAGTAATTTTGGTAGATTTAACTCACTACGAATTAATTTTATTGTGGTTTTTTCATTTTTATCTTTCTATGAAAATAACAAAGGATTATTTCAAAATTTTGATCAATTCCCCATTTATTGATCCTTTTAAGACGATTTTTAAAACTCTATAAATTTTCCCCAAATTACAGACTGAAATTGTAAATAACATTAAAATATGGATTAGGGTCAAAAAAATTGTTTACAAGATAAATTTTCTCAAAAAGATGTTTTTTCTTGATCATCTTTTTCTTTTTTTAATACTAGTTAAATCAAATTTCGGAAAAATATTCTATTTTTTGCTTCTTGAATCTCACTGGATAAAATTTTGTGAGAATGATCAACCTCCAACCCCTGATTAGACCACCTAAACTAGTAAATTCAATTCGAAACATAGCCTTTAACCAAATAATTCTTCCAATTATAAAAACCAATAATTGTACCAGAAGAGCTCAGATTGTTTTATTTTAGGTAGATGAATTGAGTTGCTTGATATAACTGACTTTAGAGTAGTCAAAACAATCCGTGTCAACTTATTTAATCCGTATTTCCAAATATAAGACATGATTTCTTTTTTCTCAAATACCTCTGTATAAAAAAATCAAAAAAAAAAAACAACAACAGGCAATACATGAATATGGTACTGATTTCTGAAAGTTTTATCATTAAAAAATAAAATATAAAAACGAAGGAACAAATTTAAAATTTTACTCTCAAAAATAGAGATAATTTTTTAAGAAATTTTTAATTGCAAAAAATTGAAAAAAAATGAAAAAATTATGAGAATTTGTGAAAATTTGTGAAAATTTTTCATCATATTCACTTCATAATTTAACAATTACACAAAATTTTAGAAACTTACCTTCAAAAGTCAATTATCCTTCGGTATACTATTGGATATCAAGATTAGATTTTGTACAAGAACAACAAGAAAAAAAAAATTAGTGTGGTTATTTTCAAACTTCGATTATTGGCTCTCAGCACGGATTATTTTAATCACTGCATTAATTAAGATAATTCTAATGTGGAAATAGAATTTGAAATTGTTTTTTGTTGTTATTACACTTATGTAATGAACAAATTTAATGTGTAAAAACTTATTTATCTTTTTTTTTTTTGTTCCTTTATTGTAAAAAAGTTTTTAGCGCTTTTTTTGAAAAAAAAAATATTAAATAAGGTTTAGGTTCTATAAACCCTCATTCATTAAAATATACCCAAAAACTTTTAATCTTTATTTTCAAAAAAAATTTAAATTTAATTGATCTAAAAACCCTTTATGGTTCAAAGCTAATAAAGTTGGGTTTCTAAAATAAATCACTGTTTTTTTTTCAACTTCTTTTTATTGTTTTGATATAATATCTAATTTACCAATTCAATAATATACTAAAATCAAATAAAATTTTAGAGATAAACTTCCTGCAGTATTTAGAAAGTAATAAATTGAATAATTGAATATCTATAAAACTTTTTTTATTATTTACTTTTATTTTTTTTTTTTTGGGAAATTTAATTTTTATTTTCTAAAAATTATATTCAGAAATATTTTTTTTTTAAGGGAATATAAACCATTTTAAAAAAGTAAAGATTTTTACTTTTTTAAATAAAATATTTCTTTAAAGTGCTTGAATTAAAAGGGAAATTATAAAAACACTGAAAATACTTGAAAATGGAAAATATTCGAATTTTTTTCAAAAAGCCTAAAATCATTGAAAATACACTTTTAATGTGTTTATATTTGTTTTAATTCTTTTAGATCGACTCTTTATTATTATTTTATTATCAATTAATCATTTCATTTTGTATAATAAAGAAAAATGATCAGGTTCTGAGGAATATTATCGAGATTATTTTTATTTAGAGGTTAAAATCTAAAGCTTTACAATGTGATAGTTTTAAAATACAATTCGTAAGAGTATTAGGGTTAATTATTTTTTTTTTTCAAAGATTTTATGAATAATTTAAAAGAGGTTTCTTCTTTCCCCTGATTAAATTAAAAATGAAAAAAAAATTTACGTACACTATTTAAAGATCGATTTTTTATGATTTTATTTTTTTGAAAAAAAATCGAAGATTTTCCATTTTCGAGTATTTTCGGTGTTTTTACAATTTCCCAAGATGTTTTTACTTTCCCCTAATTAATTTAAAAGGTAAAAATCTATACTTACACTATTAAAACACCATTTTTAATGATTTTAATTTTGGGGGGGGGATAAGAATATATTCCATTTTCGAGTATTTACACTGTTTTTACTATGATTCGTAAATAAGATCTTAAAAAAATAATATTTAATTTTAAAAAATGAATCAAAAGAGTACAATTATATCAATGATCAAATAAAAAGATAATTTTCTTTTTGGCTTCAATTTGGATAGCTGAAGGATTTGATATTGAAATATTTATAAATGTCAATAAACGAAAAAAAATCATACTTCAACTTATTATTGTTTTAGAAATAAAGGGGGATAAATAAATTCTATTATAATTTAAAATTATTAAATTCTTTCTGGATTTTTAATTCTCTTTATGTTTAAATCTTTTTCTGACTCAATTCGAGTTTAAAAATATAGAGTTTAAATTCTAAATATTTTTAAATAAATCTAACTCCAAAATGGTATATATGTTGATTGGATATCATCTCTTTTTTTATAATCTACATGCATATTATTTCTTTAAAATTTTAAAGCAAGGCCAATTAGAATAAATAAAATACCATAAGTCAATAATTTCATATTTATATTAATTTTCAAGTGGATCAGAAAATAGTATATTGATTATTATTGGTGAGGTAAGGTTATTCTTTATTAAGAAAATCACAAATTAAAAATAATTTATTGTTATTTTTTTAATACATAAAATATAATACCACAATAGAATGTTGAGATAAATATAACAGGTAAACCACTTAACATTTCTCCAAGTGGATAAGATGATTCAACCTAACATTCTATTGTGGAATTATATTTTCCATATAAAAAAAAATGTAATAAATTATTTTTCATAAAGTACTTAGAATGGAAAGTTAAATCAAACAAAAGAAAAAATAGATTATCTTTTAAATAATATGTCATTATATTATTATCTCTTGAATCAACAATTACTAATAATATCTCCTTTATTATTGAAATCAGATAATTTTTTTCTGGAAATCTGAAAATTATTCAATTTTTTTAAAAAGTATAATTTAAATGAGCAATCAACCAAATAAAAACCCATTTTTTCCTAAAAGATAGTATTAGAAAAAGTTTATTTGTGTTGAAGACTCTGTTTTGAATTTAAACCTTTTTTTTTCTTTGATTATTTGATCTTACTTTTCATTTTTTTTTTTAGTAAAGCTCCCAATTAAACAATCTTGTTATACTTTTATACCCATTTTTCACTTTTTTTCCCAAATATTTCTGAAATTTGAAATAGGAATATTGATTTTGAATCCTTATTTTGTCTTCTCAAAAGTAGATAATTTGATTCAGGTTATTAAAGAAAAATTATCAAAAAATAAATAGTATTAAAATTCCTATTAAGAATATCTTTATCGATATTACAGTTTTATCAATAGCATTTTAAATGAGTTTTTTTTTTCTTCCCTAAATCTATTTTTAATTATTATATTTTAATTTATCAAATGAATTTATTAATATTTAGTTGTATAATGAAACGAAATTAAAAAATCGATTTTTTTTTCTTTAATCAACATTATTTAAATGGGATTATTACTCATTTCCCAAGTTAAAAATAAGAATAATCTTATTTAAATTTAAAAAAAAAAATAGGAAGAATTATGGATAAATAACTCTTCAATTAAAAATATATTTGAACTATTTTAATTTTTTTTTGAAAAATTATTTCTTATATTTGATATAAATACTTTTCCGAATCAATATTGATCAAGTATATTTAGAAATAGTTAATATTTTGAAAAGATACAGTCTTTCCAAGGCTACGGTGAATTTTGAAATGAATCAAATTTTAATGTAGATATAAACTTTTTAAAAAATTGAAAATGAGTATAAGAAAGCTGATATTGAAAATAAAAAATTTCTAAAATAAGTTAATAGTCAAGATTTTTTTCTAAATTCAACAATAAACATCAAAATCCCAAAATAGCTTGAAAAAGCAATAATTACTTCAGAAACTACTTAAAATTGATTCGTTAAAAAACCCAATGTTTGAAAAAATGTCTCACAAGTTTTTGATTGATATGAACTTGTTCAATAAATTTTTTTTTCAATATCAGTTTTCGTATCTTCATTTTCAATTTTTTAAAAAGTTTATATTAAAATTAAAATTTGATTCATTTCAAAATTCACTGTAACCTTGGAGGGACTGTATATAAATAATTTATTGAGAAAAAAGTGTGTTTTTATTTTATTTTTTTTTTTTTTTAATTCACAAGTAAGAAAAAATAAAATCCAAAATTTCAAGTTAGAGAAAACTAAGACTTTAATTTTGTTCTCATTAGTAATAAAGTTTATTTACAATATAATTAACCTCACAGACCTTCAAAATTTTGAGTCTATTATATTTATTGTTGGTAGAAGCACTGCAATTTTTAAAATTCTCTAGTCGAGTAAAAAAGGTGTTTTTTGGGGTAAAAAAATATTAAATTAACAAAAGTTTGATTTTTAATTTAATTTATATAAAAGATATTTACTTTCAGAGTAATTTCTAATAGTTGTCAAAATGTTCTACTCATCTATTAAAAATGAAATATACAAGTAAAAAAAAGAAAAATAATAGATATTCCAAATCCTAGGTTTTCCAGAATTCAAAAAAATTGAGAATAAATCTATATTTTTTTCTTCATTCTTTTAAACATTTAGAAAACTTGAGGAAGAGTGTCCTAGGTTTTTTTAAATTCAATAGAATTGAGAATAAATCTATGATTCTACTCCATTCTTTTATATTAAAAAAAACCTAACGAAAGTGTCCTAGGTTTTTCTTAATTCAAAAGAATTCAGAAAAAATCATAGATTTTTACTCTATTCTTTTAAATTTGGGAAAACCTAACGGCGTTTTTTTTTTTATTTTATGAAATAAACCAAAAATTTTAATAAATTTTCTGTTTATTACAAAAATTAAAAAAAAATTAACGGAGTGTCAATAAAAAAATAATTTTTTAAAAGTTAAAAAACAAAAAATAATTCTTTAATACTTGAAATAATTAATTCTCCATTTGGTAGATATTTATTAAATTTAAAACACTTTTGAAAAAAAATAAATTATTAACCTCTTAACAGTGAAGAAAATTTTTTTAAAATATTTTACAATCAGAATTTGAAAAAAAAATTCTTAATAGAACCTGGAAAATTAGATTTTTAGACATTTATATTATAAAAGATCTTGAAAAATAATTATTGATGAAAGATGTTTTTTAAAACCAAAAAGGTTTTATTATAAGTAAGTTATTAAAAAGTTTAAAATTAACAAATGTTCAATTTTATTTTTAATTGATAAAATTTTTTCGGGATGGTGCAGTCAAAAAAGTTTGTAAAACAACATTCCTTATATGTTCCAAGATTTTGAACAAGGATTTTAAAGATAAATGGGCCAATACTTGTAAAATGATGATTGTAGAAAATGAGAATATTGATTTGATTTAATGTTAAGATTGGAATTACAGTTCTAATAATTGGTTCACCCCTTTATCTATGCACAACTAATTAACAGATATTGCATCATTTTCGCTGTCTTTACGATTCTTCCTTCCATTATGGCGATGTTTTCTGTCATATCCTCGATGTAGGTTACTGTTGTCATTATGCGTGAAGCCATTTGTATGACACCCTTGATGATGTTATCCAGACTGTCCACCACGGAGGATTCCATTGACGACATTGTACTCAAAATATCTTTGATGAGCTTTGCCCACCTTACTGGGTTATAGGTATAAAATGCACTCAAGTCATTGCTTAGCTCTTGTTCAAAACGATCATAGTCGCTCTTCAAAAGATTTATGGTATATGCGATATTTTTGAGATTGGAAATGTGGTTGAGCATGGATTGGCTCATGTTGTAAATTTGGAGAAGTGCTTCCTTGGTCATGATCTTGTTTTTGTTCGACAAAAGGATGGATTTTGCTACAAGATTCTCTCTTGGTGTCCCTAAGTGGCAAAATTTGCCTGCAAATTGAAGCATGAGCTTTTCACAGTCTACGATTGAATCTGAAATCTGGCCAATCTTGAGACCCATATTGATGATTTGGTTTTCCATTTCGACAATGTCATCTGCCAAGTGACCGATCTCCAAAGCACCATCGGCCATCATTTTGAGCATTTTGATACATACCTGTTCCATTAAATCCTCGACCTTCTCGGCGGCTTTGGTCATTTCTTCGACCTCAATACAAAAAAAATCATACGGAGCACACTTCTTGACCGAGGGTTTGCTCTCTGGGAACGTGTGGGGCGTTTTTTTGACCAAAAGGCTTGACTTGATCCGATCAAATTTCGACTCTGTTTGGCGGCTCTGTTTCCACAAAGGTACGAAGGCATCGTCATGGAATGGTGCCGATGTGGTAGTATTACAATGCGGGCCAGGCTTGGTTGCAACAAAGCTGCGTTTGTAACCTAAGAGCTCCGTCGGCAATGGTTTGGAAGAACTGCAACACTTTGCAGTCATGTTAGACATCAAGTATTCAGTGGCAACAATTCGATCAGCCATCACACCGATCTGTTGAGACATGTTCATAACCAGACACTCCGTAACGAGGATTCGATCAGCCATAACGCCAATCTGGGTTTCCATAAAGAAAATCTCATTTGTCACATTCCCAGACATGGACTCGATCAGCTGCATCGTATGGTTTAGAAACTCAAAAAAGGACCCGGTAGGAACCATCCCAAAGTTACCAGTCTGAGATTTCCGCTGACGGGCAATGGTGCTGAGTTGTGGCACATTTTGAAAAAGAGATTGAAACGAAATACTAGGCCTATCATTCACATGGCTTCCTTCGTAAGGGCCTTGTTTGTGTTCAAAGTCCCTTCTCAGCGGCTGAGCGCGATCGGAAGATTTCTTTTTACAATTTAAACAGATCTGAGTCAAATTCTTCATTAAATTTTCTGTTACCAGAATACGATCAGCCATCTTGCCGATTTCATCACTTTCATCTAAAATCAAAGTCTCGGTGCTGAGGATTCGATCAGCCATTATGCCAATTTCATCAACTGTCTCATCAAAGAGCTTGAACCATTGATTACTAATTGTCGTCAACATATGTAAAAACGATTCACATGCAGTGTACAATTCGTCCAATGATCCGCCTTCGGCAACACCAATACACTGACTAAAAATAACTATTAATAAAACAAGTCTGAGTATTTTCATAATAGCGAAAAGATCAAAAAAAATGTTTTTGCAAAAATGTTGAATATTTTTTTTTTATTTGAGAATAAATTCAACTTATTCTAGATCGAAATTATATACTTTTTAAATAACTATGTGTTTTTTTTAAAATAATTTTTGAATAATTAATTTGACAAAAAAAATAAAAAAAAACAAGAAAATTGTGATTTGATGATAATTCAATTTTTATACTCAAAAGAAAGGAAAAAATCAACACTAAAATTTTTCTGAACAAAGAAGGGAAAATAATTCATCAAGAAAAAAATTATTTCTCCTTATTTTATTCTATTAAAATTTAATTGAGAAACAAAATTGACTAGTTTTTGGAATACGATTGACTTGAGATCTTTACTAACCCTTTTCACAATTTTATTCAAAGGAGTTTATGAAGAAATAATAAGGAACAATTTTTCCAATCAATATCAAAAATAATGTATTAAAATTTGGAAAGTCTTTAAGAAATTTAAGTCAACCAGAAATACAGTCATTTTAAAAAAATGAAAACTTTCTTATTTTTTTGAGCTTTGTAGAATTAAAACTTTTTTTAAGGGACTAGTAACAGTTAAATTATTATTTTCTCAAAATTAATGTAAGTCCTTTTTAAACTTGAGTGATATTGAACCTGATAAGTAAACACCTTTATCAACTTTCTAGAAATGAATTATTATTTTTAAGGGACTATTAACATAAAAAAAATGTTCGAGTGAATCTACAAGCAAATTAAAAAAAAAAATTTAAATTGTCTTGAAATTATAAAATACATTAAAAATCTGATTACTATAAAACCAGAATCACCTTTAAAGGTATTTTCAGAAATGAATTATTGTTTTGTAAAGTTTGATCCATGTTTTTTTCTCAGTTTTGAAAAGCCTAAAATCCAACATATTTTCCAATTGATTCAAAAAAAAATATTTTCATTAAAGAAGAAAGAGATCTTATTACCTATGAAGGAAGTAAACAAAAATATACTTTTGAAATTTAACCTCCAAGTTTTAAAATAACATCATAAAAAAATATACTTTAGTTCATAAAAATTACAATAATTTTTTTAAACTTGAAAAAAATCTACTTTCTCATGAATTAAATTTTTCAAATCAATTTTTTCAATTTGTTTGACAAAAAAACCTGAGGAAAACTAACCAAATCAAAATATTAAGTTAGAAATATTCATAAACTGTTTTTTTTTATAACCTAAAAAATTCAACTTCTATCGCAACAAAATATTTTTTAATTTGATTATTTGTAATAACTAATTTAGAACAATACCTTAACATTCTAGTATATTTCTATAGACCATAATATTAAAATAATCATAAGAATTTACTTTTCTTTCACTTATTGTCTCAGATTTTCTAATAAATAAAAGTAATTTAATTTATTAATTATAATAAAAAAAAAAAAATTAAGAAATCTTCTCAAATAACTCATTTAAATAATAACAATTGGTTTCTTATATTTAGGATAGTTGGAAAAAATATCACCCAATCTTTTATATTTCAAGAAATTTAAGGAAATAAGTACAAATTATCATTTCAAAAAAATTCTAATTGTGAGAACCTTACTGAAAAAAGATTTTTTTTAGTGTCACAAGATCTTGAAACTTGAAAATCAAAATATTCTTTTTTAATCTATTTATTGAAAAGAACCAAAGTAAACTAGAGTGGAATCTTTAATTTTTCAATTTTTTTGAACAGTTTTTTTCATTAAATTTTTGGTTTAATAAAATTATGTTTAGTTTCAAGAAATATAATCTTATAGATCATTGAAATTAAAACAAGACAAAATCAAAAAAGAGTCATGAAGGTATGAGTTTTTTAGAGAAATCTTTTTCTTTTAAACCAAATAAGAAAGATCCTCTTTTCAAATAAACTTGTTGAATCAAGAATGGAAAAAAAAAACATTTAACCAAAGTATCTATTTGACGATTTATTTCTGATTACTTTTCTTAATTTGGGGGATAAAAAACACTAGATTATCTTGAATTTTCTACACCTTTACTATTTATTATTTTTTGCCGAAACTTTTTATTTACCAATTTGAGTTTTCAAAATTCTTTTGATAATTTTTTTTTTTTCAAACTAAAACTAAAACAAAGAATAATAGTTCAAAACTTTAAAGTAAAAGGATTATATTATCAAAATAAAAAAGTCAACTTGTAAAATTTCGACAAAAAGAAAAAGAAAATCTGGAGGGAAAAGGGTATATATACCCATAAATATTTTAGATTTTAACGATTTTCTTGTGAAATACATTATTTTGAAAACCTAAAGTGAGCTTCTAATTAACCTTTAATTTTATAGTGGGAATGAAAAAAAAAAAAAACAGATTATTTCATTAAAACCAAATCTAAATTAGATCCATTAAAATGAAAATTCAAATTAAAATTGATTTTACAAAATTCTTCAACAATAACTCATGATTTTTTTATCAAAGATTTTTCAAATAAATGATTTGAAATTGAACAAATTGAACTCACTCAAAATTGGTAAACTGTTATAGTCATGTTAAAAAATTATTTAAAACAAAATAAAAAATCATTTTTTACTGATATTCAGTGATTAAATATTTGATATATTTGTACTGGCTTTTTAAAATAAGATTAAATTCACGAGGCTGTTTATTCCGTAGGAATCATCAGATATTAATAGGAAATAGAGATTTCCTAAAAATAAAACAGTTTTTGCTCACATGATTGATTTTATTTTACCATTCAAAAATCCAAACATAAAAGTATCATGATCGTTTTACAGAAAATTAATTGGGGAAAATTAAATTCTTATTAAAAATATTGGATTCATTTCTTTTAATTTGATAAAGGAGTTCGTTTATTAAGTTTAATTGAATCATTGTATAAATAAGTGCTGTATTGATCTTGTGATAAAAACCACCAAAAAAAAAATAAAAAGGAAGTACTAATCCATTGAAACCAAATTCAAAATTTAACAAAAATATAAAGTAGAGAATCCAAAAGAAAAGTAAAAAAGAGAAAAAAAAATGTTATATTAATGAAAAAGCAAAAACATAACATTTTCAAATTTGTATGAACAATTCATAATAATTCATAAAAAAACATTTAAAAACAAAATTTTGATTCAGAAAAAGAAAAATAATTTTTTTGGTATTACAGTGATGATATACACAAATTGGAAAATAAATATTTCTTTTTGGATAAATTAGTAATATCATATATTTTGAGTTCACTTTTTCAAAAAATATTCACAAAAATCGGAACATTTTTTCACATAATTTCACAAAAAATAATTAATGTTGTGAATTTTTGTAAACAAATTTCTCAACCACCTATATGGATTTAATATGCGATGTGTTTGAAGTAATATAGAATTATATTTTTTATTCGCATTTTAACGAGTTTTTCAGAAATAATTTGTGACTTGGAACAAAAAATCAAAAAAAATGGAATAAGAGTTGAAATTGGGTAAAATTATTCCGTAAAAAGTTATTTTCAAAATCAATTTTTCTTTTTTTTTTTTATTTTGGTGAATTTTTTTTAATAAATTATTTTTTTGTGAATAATCAAAAGGATAATGCTGTGGAGTTTTTTTCGATGATAATTTATCTCAATTTGTTTATCATAAAGTCAAAAACCTAAAAAATATGAGGTTAAGATATATTTGATTTTTCTTCTTCTCTATTATTTAAATATTTCACAGTTTAAGATTAAGTTTTTAATTTTTAATTTCTGTTTCTGATTTTCCTTTAGTTTCTGTGATTTCTGTGATTTCTGTGATTTTGTCAAAATAGAAATTATGATTTTTAAGAAGAAAAATATTAAATCAATTTTTTTAAGATTACAGTAATAAAGTAAAAAAAATTATTTAATTGAATAAAAAAGTAAAAATATTTCTGGGAAAATATGTAAAAAAAAAAAAAAAACAAGATCAATATAAAGAAAAAAAGTGAAATCCAAAAAAAAGATCAATCCTTAAAAAAATAATAAAATTTTAGATCTGATAGGGTAGATTAAATTATAATAGTAATCAAATTAAACTGTAATGTATATATAATAATATAAGGAATCTTAATTATAAATGAGATAAGAAATTGAATTATGGTTCAAATAAAAATTGTTATTGTTTTCTTTTCTTTCCATTTCTTTTCTCTTGTTTTTTCTTTTCTTTGTCCTATTTGTCATTTTTTTATAATTTTGATAATTTTTGTGAGAAATTAAATAAATTAGAAATGATTAAGAGTTGATTTGTTTGATAAAAACCTGAAATATCGTTCTCTAAAAAGAAGTTGATTAAATTATTAATATTATTGTGATTATAATTCTTTAAAATAGTTTTTGCTTTGGTAGTTGTTAAGAGTGATTGCTCTCTTGATTTTTGATTCTTATTTTTATTCTTCAGATTATTATTGATTTTCAGCTGGATATTATTATCCTGATTCTTCTTTTTGTTATTATCATTAGTATTAGTATTAGTTTGATTCTGATTGCTTTTTTTTTATTGTTAATAGTTTTTATTTTTTGATTATGATCATTGCTATTGTTATAGTTTAGGTTTTTATTTTGGTTTTTATTGTTAATGTTGGTTTTTTTGTTGTTACTGTCATTGTTGATATTGCTTTTTGAGTTTTCAAAATCAAATATCAAAGTAGATGGGTTTAAATTGAAATTAGAAAATTCTAAGAGAAAAAATGGATAAAATTCTGGAATTGAGGAGAAATAATCAGTAACTTGATTGATAGATTGATTATTTTTTTTTTTTTTTTTTTTTTTTTTTTTTTCTTTTTCAATTTTCTTTCCCTTTTCTATTTCCTTTTCTTTTTCTTTTTCTTTTTGATTTTCAATTTTTTTTTCCTTTTCATTTTCTAGTTTGGAAGTAGGAAAAGTTTGAAAAATCAGATCTCGAAATAAATTGGATCTTAAACAAAGTATAAATTTATTAATTTGAATTGATTTGATTTGAGAATCTTCATTTTCATTTTCGTTTTCTTTTTCGTTCTCATTTCCATTCTTCTTGTTTTTTTTTTTAGGTTGGTTTGAAAATTTTTTTTTTCACAATTTTCATATTTATTGATATAATTTTGGAAATCATTTAATAATTTTTTATTTGAAAATAAATATTTCCTCATTTGAGTTTCTTTGATTTCTTTTTTTTTGCTTTTTCTTTTCTTTCTTCTTTTTTTTTTCTTTTTTATTATTTTTTCCAATTTATTTATTTTGTTAGAATTTTCTTTTTTTTGATCTTTGTTTGTTTTTTCTTTTTAGATTGATTTTCAAAATTTTTATCAATAATTAGTAATTGATTTTTCTTTTTTTTAGTTTTATTTTTATAATTACCATCATTAAAGTTAATTATTTTTTGATTGTTTTTTAAATTGAGATCAAAACTATTAGATTTGTTTTCAAATTGGAAAAGATTCAAAATTTTGAAAATTGCCAGAATTATCTGTTTTTCTTTAAAATTAAATGAAATAGGATAATATAACCATTTTATAAATAATTGTTTTTGATTTTTATTTAATTCATTTTGAAATTTTTTTTTAATTGTTTTCCATTCTTTCCCAATTCTCATCAAGATTATTTCTTTTTCGGTAATTAATTTATTTGGGAAATTATTGGATAATTTATCATTATTATTATTGGAAGAGGAAGTAAATGAAGATAGATTGAAGAAGAATAAGAATATGAAGAAGAAATAAATTGTATATAATAATTCTGAAAATCTTGAATTAAAATTTCATTTGGATTTAACAAATCAATTGCATTTTTTTGTTTTTTGATTTTTTTATATTTAATAAATGATTTCTTTTTGAAATAATTTGTTGATCTGTTTTTTCATTATTTGCAAATAATAAATGGAATAGGATTTCAATTTGATTCTGAAAAATGGCTAAATGGAAAATTGTGTCTTCTTCTTTTTTACGACTTGGGTTCTCTATTAAATCTTCAGGTGGGTATATTAAGGGTATTTTGTCAATTTGGATTAATTCTTGTAATAATTGCAAATTTCCATCTTTGATTGATTTGGTTAACTTTTTTTGGAAATTGAGATTTCTTTTGATCAAATTAGAAATTTGGTTTAGATCTTCTTGTTCCAAAAACTTATTCCCTTCAAGATTTAGTTGGATAATAGATTTGTTGATTTTTAAGGCTTTTATAAATTTTGGAAGATTTTTTTCTTTAGATTCTTTATTTTCATTGTCACCAATTTGATTCCAAGAAAGATCCAATTGGGTGAGGGTTTGGTTTGCCCTGAGGACTGAACTTAAAGTTTTGATTCCCTCATCTGCTATTTGATTAGAAGAAAGATCTAATTGAGTGAGGGTTTGGTTTAACCTTGAGGGCTGAACTTAAAGATTTGGCTCCTTGTCTCCCATATTACTCCTAAAAAGAACCAATTGGGTAACTGTTTGGTTTACTGGTAGGGCTGAACTTAGGTATTTCATTCCCTCATCTCCAATTTGGTTATTCAAAAGGTTCAAGTAGGTGAGGGTATTGTTTTCACTGAGGGCTGAACTTAGTTCTTGGGCTCCCTCCTTTCCTATTTCATTCCGAGAAAGATCCAATTGGGTAACTGTATGGTTTACTGGTAGGGCTGAACTTAGGGATTTCACTCCCTCGTATCCAATTCCATTCTCATCAAGATTCAATCGGGTAAGGGTTTGGTTTACCTTGAGGACTGAACTTAAAGATTTGATTTTCCCTCATCTCCTATTCCATTACCTTCAAGATCCAATTGGGTAAGGGTTTTGTCATTTACGATTAACCTTTGCAAAATGATTTCAAATTCTTGCTGATTTTGGCCTCATTAATAATTTATTAAAGTTGAACAATTAAAAAAAAACCTCAAAATTATACTTTTTTCTTTTTTTTTCTTTTTCTTTTTCTTTTTCTTTTTTTGTTTTTGAAAAAAAGAAAACAAATCAGAAAAATGAAAAATCCAACCTTTAAAATTTGGCCTAATACAAAGATTTTGTTAATTTTATTTTACAGTTCTTTTGAGTTTGGTATTTTTAGTTGATTTGATTAAATTCTTTTTTTGAATTTTTAGTTTTTTTTTAATGTTTTTCATTCTTTATAATTTTTGGTTTTTTTTTTCGAATTGTCATTTATACTTTACTTTTTCCCAATTACGAACTGTCCCTTTATTTTCTGTTCTTTTGGGGATAATATTTTTAAAAAATGTCAACATATTGATTAGACTTGCAAGACACCTGTTGTTTAACGGATCTAGTATAACTTTTGATTCTAAAAACTATTTAATAATTTTTTTTTAGTAATCCTGACAATTCAAATATTCACAGAAAAGTGATATTATCCTTCCAGAAAAAAAATTGTCAAATTTAAAAAAATTTTCCAATCAGTTTTTATTGTAAAAGAGTAGCAAAAAGTTTCAAAAAACTAATATTTTTGTACATATTTTTTTTTTATTTGCAAAACGAAAACTCAATCCAAAAATTAGATGGTTTAATAAAACCCTTAATAAACTCCAATTCTTAATTTTTGACACACCCAAAATCACATTTTGAAAAACAAATCTTATTAAATATATTATATAAGAAATACTGAATTAGAACCAGTAACTAATTGAAATGTGAATTATTATTTATAGTTTGCAATACCCACAAAATAAAAGATAAATAATTATAAATCAAAAAAAAATCGATATTTTTGTTAAAAATTTTGGAGATTATCTCAACAAAAAATGTATTGGTAAATTTGTTAAAATTTCACAAACGATTATTGATCGATCAAATTGTTAGAAACGATCAACGAATTTTATTTGGTATTTTCTATTGAAAAGAACTCAACTAGAGCTTAATACCAATCATTTGAAAAAATTTTTCTTTGATCGAATCAAACAGATTACAAAATTGAAAATATATGGAATTAAAAACACAAAAACAGAAAAAACAAAAAAATGATTGAAATACTTTTAAAATAAAGAAAAATTCGTAAAAGAAATTCTAAATCTGCTAGGGTAGATAAAATTACAATTAGTAACCTAATTAAACCTCAATGTTATATATAATAATTTAAGGAATTTTGATTATAAATGAGAAAAAAAAATAAATATATTCTCATATCATCATCATAATTTCTTTTCTTTTTCTTTTTTTCTTTTCTTTTCTTTTGCCCAATGTCATTTTTTTATAATTTTGATAATTTTTGTGAGAAATTAAATAAATTAGAAATGAATAAGAGTGAATTGGTTTGATAGAAACCTGAAATATCGTTTTCTAAAAAGAAATTGATTAAATTATTGATGTTATTTTGATTAAAATTATTTAAAATTGTTTTGGCTTTGGTAGTTGTTAAGGTCGATTGATCTGTTGATTTTTGATAAAAGGTATTTTTGATTGTTGTTGATTTTTTCTGATTATTATTAATTTGAATTTGGTTATTATTATTATTTTTGTTTTTATTTGTCTGATCCTTCTTTTTGTTATTATCAATAGTAATAGTATTTTTTTGATTGTTCTGCTTATGATTATTGTTATTGTTACAGTTTAGGTTTTTATTTTGGTTTTTATTGTTAATGTTGGTGTTTTTGTTGTTACTACTGTCATTGCTGGTATTTTTGATATTGTTTTCAAAATCAAAAGTCAAAGTAGATGGGATTAAATTTAAATTTAAATTATAAAATTCTGAGAGGAAAAATAGATAAAATTCAGGAATTGAAGATTGTTAATCAGTAACTTGTTTGATTGGTTGATTTCTTTTTTTTTTTTTTCCCTTTTCTTTTCCTTTTTCCTTTACCTTTTCTTTTACCTTTTCTCTTTTTAATTCTTTTTCCTTTTCATTTTCTAATTGTGAAGGAAAAGTTTGAAAAATGAGATCTCGAAATAAATTGGATCTTAAACAAAGTATAAATTTATTAATTTGAATTGATTTGATTTTAAAATCATCATTTTCCTTTTCCTTTCCTTTTTCAGTTTCATTTTCATTTTCTTTTAGGTTGATTCGAAAATTTTTTTTTTCATAATTTTCATATTTATTGATATAATTTTGGAAATCATTTAATAATTTTTTATTTGAAAATAAATATTTCCTCATTTGAGTTTCTTTGATTTCTTTTTTTTTTGTCTTTTTCTTTTCTTTCTTCTTTTTTTTTATTCTTTTTATTATTTTTTTCCAATTTATTTATTTTGTTAGAATTTTCTTTTTTTTTGATCTTTGTTTGTTTTTTCTTTTTAGATTGATTTTCAAAATTTTTATCAATAATTAGTAATTGATTTTTATTTGATCTTGTTTTTTTTTTTTTTCAATGTTATTTTTATAATTTTTATTATTGTTATTTATTTTTTGATTTTTTTTTAAATTGAGATCAAAAATATTGGAGTTGTTTTCAAATTGGAATAGATTCAAAATTTAGAAAATTGCCAGAATTATCTGTTTTTCTTTAAAATTAAATGAAATAGGATAATATAACCATTTTATAAATAATTGTTTTTGATTTTGAGTTAATTCATTTTTGAATTGTTTTTTAATTGTTTTCCATTCTTTCCCAATTCTCATCAAGATTATTTCTTTTTCGGTAATTAATTTATTTGGGAAATTATTGGATAATTTATCATTATTATTATTATTGAAGTTTGAGAATGATGAAGAAGAAGATGATGAATATAAAGAAGATGAAATAAATTGTTTATAATAATTCTGAAAATCTTGAATTAAAATTTCATTTGGATTTAACAAATCAATTGCATTTTTTTTTGTTTTTTGATTTTTTATATTTAATAAATGATTTCTTTTTGAAATAATTTGTTGATCTGTTTTTTCATTATTTGCAAATAATAAATGGAATAGAATTTCAATTTGATTATGGAAAATGGCTAAATGGAAAATTGTGTCTTCTTCTTTTTTACGACTTGGGTTCTCTATTAAATCTTCAGAAGATAAATATATTAAGGGTATTTTGTCAATTTGGATTAATTCTTGGAATAATTGCAAATTTCCATCTTTGATTGATTTGGTTAACTTTTTTTGGAAATTGAGATTTCTTTTGATTAAATTGGAAATTTGGAGTAGATCTTCTTCTTTTCGATCAAATTTATTTCTGGAAAGATTTAGTTTGATAATAGACTTGTTGATTTTTAAGGATTGTATAAATTCTTGAAGATTTTTTTCTTTAGATTCTTTCTTTTCCTTGTTTCCAATTTGATTCTCAGAAAGATCCAAGTGGATAAGGGTTTGGTTTAACCTTGAGGGCTGAACTTAAAGATTTGATTCCCTCAGATTTAATTTCATTCCTAGATAGAACCAAGTGGGTAAGGGTTTGGTTTATCTTTAGGGCCGGACTTAGGTATTTCATTCCCTCGGCTCCTATTTGATTCCTAGATAGATCCAATAGGGTAAGGGTTTGGTTTACCTTGAGAACTTCAGTTAGGTATTTAATTCCCTCATCTTCTATTTGATTCCTCAAAAGAACCAAGTGGATAAGGGTCTGGTTTACCTTGAGGGCTGAACTTAAAGCTTGGGCTCCCTTAGCTCCTATTTCGTTCCTGGAAAGATGCAATCGGGTAACGGTTTGGTTTACCTTGAGGACTGAACTTAAAGCTTGGACTTCTTCGTCTCCTATTCCATTCCTCCTTAGAACCAATCGCGTAACGGTTTGGTTTGTCTTTAGGGCTGAACTTATAGATTTGATTTTCTCCATCCAAATTCGTTTCCCAGAAAGATCCATTTGGGTGAAGGTTTGGTCATTTAATTTTAACTTAAAGATTAGCCTTTGCAAAATCTTTTCAAATTTTTGTTTCTCTCGGTTCGTTCGTGATTTGTTTGAGTAAACAATTCAAAAAAACACCAAAATTAAACTTTTTCTTTTTTCTTTATTTAGGTTTTTTTTTTCTGTTTTTGTTTTCCTGTTGAAAAAATAAAAAAAAAGAGAATAAAGATGAAAAAATGAAAAATAAGATCCAGAAAATTGAAATACCAAAGTAAAACTAAACAGGTTTTGTATATTTTGGTTTTACAGATTCTTTGTTTTGTTTCTTTTTGTTTATTTTAGTTTTAGTGATTTTTGGTTTACCCATCACTATCATCCTAATTAAGCGTTGATATCTTTTCTGATTTATTATGGGGGAACATTTTTAAAAACAGTTTTACTTTTCATTATCTTTAAAGAAACTTACTTTCTCGAGATCTTTTACAATCAATTTTAAATTTTAGGTTTCTAAATTCCAGTAGTTTTTCATTTTTTTTTGTGATAAATATCAATAAATACTTCTCTTTATTTTCTTTGGGTTTTTTTGGATTTTAGTATAAGTTTAACCATAATAATTCTTTCAATCAAAACAACAATAATTTTACCCAATGAGATAAGATCATTGAAAATTTGGTTGGTGATTTGGGTTGCTTGAATAAGATTAACCCTGATTTTCCGTCCATTTCTTTTTGGAAATAAACTCTGTTTTTTAATTCCTCAATATCTTACTCAAATATAAAACTTTGATAAACCCTTCCTTGGTATCTACGTGTAACTTTAGAAGACTCAATCGAGATATTCCTAATTTAGGAAAAGTTTTGTTCTTTGATCCTTTTGGATAATTCTATTTTAGATAATATATTTAGAAAGTTAGTTATTTATATTATTACGTTTTTAGGTGATTTTGATTTGTTTGATAACCTTAGTAGATCAATTTATCAAGAAAAAAACTAGAATTTTATAAAAGGTTTACAATATTTGAAAAACTTAATTTTTATTCGGTTTTTTCAATTGAAATGGATATAGTTTTTAGAACAAGTATAATTTAAGTAATGAAAATTCTAATATTTGACTAGTTCGTATTTTTAATGATTAATTGATAATAAAAGAAATTATTCCTTAATAACAAATTAATTTTCCTAATATTCACAATTAAAAACGATGTCAGAGGATTATTTTCATATTGGGTATTTTTTTCAATACTTTATATCAATATTAAAAACTTCTTAATTATATTTGTTAGTTATTTATTTTGTACATTTTCGGATTTTTTCCACATTTTAAAAAAAAATTTCATAAATAATGTTTAGGTTAATAAATCCCATATTTATTAAAATATACTCAAAGTACTTTTAATCTTGTTTTTAGAAAATATCAAATACTAGTGATCCAAAAACACTTATGTTCAAAACAAAAAACATAGGAATCAAATAGAACCCCATGCTTTGTTTATTCAACTTCTTCTTGTTGTTTAGATATAATATCTAATTTATTATTCAATAGTATACAAAATTCAAACATATTTTAGGAGGTAAACTCATGGTGGTTTTAAGAAAGTTTTTAAATATTGAATTGAGAATTTCTAAAAGACTTTTTCATAATTTCTTTTCAATTTTTTGAATTGAAATTTGTTTTTTTTCTCTTAGAATAGATATATTAAATAGTTATTTAAGGATGTAGTGATATTTAAAAAAAAACGATTTTTTATTTTTTTGAAGACCAGAGTTTCTAAGAAATAGAATAATTAAAAACAGTTATTTTGCTAAACAAATGAAAGTTTTAATAATGATAAATGAATGAAAATATTGTAATTTTTTTTTCTTCAGATTCCAATACAGTCAGTTTCACTTTTAAGGCACAAACTTTCAACGAAATTTAATACACAAAATTCAGACCCTAGGAAAAATAAATTGTAAAAAAAAAAAATTACAAATTTTGTGTCTTAATTTGAGATTTTTTTGTGCCTTAAATTTCGTTGAAAGTTTGTGCCTTAAAAGTGAAACTGACTGTATTGGAATTTAAGGTTCAACATGTAGCACCCCTTAAATAATCAAGCTTTTTATTGTTTAAATATCAATATTTAAACAAAAAAAAACTCTAAACAACTCTTATTTATCTCTCGGTAGCATATAACCAAACTCTTTTAAAGGTATTAATTTTTAAAAAAATGAAGATACCCAGTTTTAAAATATACTGTTTGAAAAATTTAATGTCCTCTGTCAACATTTTAATAAAAATTTTAAAACTAATTATCTTCAAGTTTTTTAAAAAGGTGTTATACCCAATCTCTGAAACAAAAACAACTCAACTTATTCACTCACATTAAAAAAATAAATAAAAAAATAAAAAAGATTTAAATTATTATCATACTATTGAATAATATTACCAATATCCGAATTATTAAAAAAATACACAAAAAACAATTGAAAAAAAAAAATAATATCAGGATAATAGAGTCAGTTTCACTTTTAAGGCACAAACTTTCAACGAAATTTAAGGCACAAAAAATCTCAAATTAAGGTACAAAATTCAAATTCTAGTAAAAATAAATTGTAAAAAATAAAAATCCAAATTTTGTGTATTAATTTGAGATTTTTTTGTGCCTTAAATTTTGTTGAAAGTTTGTACCTTAAAAGTGAAACTGACTGTATTACAAATTTTGTGCCTTAATTTGAGATTTTTTTGTGTCTTAAATTTCGTTGAAAGTTTGTGCCTTAAATGTGAAGTTGACTGTATTTTATATTCATTTTTTTATCATTAGAAACAGGATATAAGTGAAATTTGTTTTTTGTGTAAATATTATTTTGACTTAATTGGAAGAGTAAGTTATTTCTTTTTAAAATAACAGTGAATAAACAAAAAACATCAACTTTCAAGAGTAGATATACTCTATTTTCTCTTTAACAATTTAAAACCTTTTCTATTTTCTTCAAACTTAATAGTGTTTATTGTTGCTCAAAAAAATTCCAAAGAATTGCAAGCAAAAATCATTAAAAAGCCAACTGGGAAATTCTTTTCAAAAATTATTTCACATTTTTTTTTTTCAATTGAGATCGTTTAATTATATCTAATGATACTCAAACAAAATAACTGTTCTTCAATATCCCCATTTGAAAAATATTACTGTTCAACAAAAAATAATAAAAAAAATAGTTTCTAAAATTTTATTCAAAAAGGATCCTTCGTAATGATCACTACATAAGTATCGACTAAATTCTTCAAAACTCCGATGCCACATAGTTTTCCCAACTGTTTTTGTTCAAAAGTTTGTTAAATATTTTTTATTTTTTTTAATATATCTGAAAGTATTTTCATCAACTACAATCATTTTTTATTTTCAAATCTAATTTAAGCTCTTCTGATAAAAAGATATTTATTCTTAAAACAAGTTATTTTGTCTTTTTCTTTTTTTACAATTTTACTTTTTGTTTTAAAATAAATATTTTATATGAAGGTAAAAAAATTTTTAATAAAAAAGCAAACTTTCATAATTTCTATTACCAATAAAAAAAACTAACTTATCTACTTTCTGGGTATATTATTCTAATATTATTTTCTATTTATATTTAAAAACTTACAGTCAGTTTCACTTTTAAGGCACAAACTTTCAATGAAATTTAAACACAATAAAAATCTCAAATTAAGGCACAAAATTTGGAATTTTTGTAAAAATAAATTGTCAAAAAAAAAATTCCAAATTTTGTACCTTAATTTGAGATTTTTTTTTGTGCCTTAAATTTCGTTGAAGGTTTGTGCCTTAATAGTGAAATTGACTGTATATCAAACCATATTCAATAAATAAACATGACCTATCTAATTATAATATCATTTTCTTAATTAATTTATTTCACTTTTTTGATAAACTTTAACATAAAAAAACAACAAAGACCGTTTCAATTCTTAAAGAATTCCAGACTTTTAAAATAGTTTTATTTGAAAATTAGAAGATATTTATCAGGTCTTAAATCCAGATGAAGTGGAAATATAGTCAGTTTCACTTTTAAGGCACAAACCTTCAACGAAATTTAAGGCACAAAAAAAAATCTCAAATTAAGACACAAAATTTGGAATTTTTTTTTTGACAATTTATTTTTACTAGAATCCAAATTTTGTGCCTTAATTTGAGATTTTTATTGTGTCATAATTTTCGTTGAAAGTTTGTGCCTTAAAAGTGAAACTTTCCGTAAAATATATTGTTAAAAAAAAAATTCCAAATTTTGTGCCTTAATTTGAGATTTTTTTTTGTGCCTTAAATTTCGTTGAAAGTTTGTGCCTTAAAAGTGAAACTGACTGTATCATTTTTTGTATTAATTGGAAACATAACCAGAACTAGATTTTTTTTCCTATTATGGAGCTCTACTTTGGTTGTCCAACAATAAAATGAGTAGTCATAAGGTAACACTCCATTTTAATAAACTTTCTGAAGGTTTAATACTTTTGGTTCATAACAAATTAGTTAAGTTATCAAAGGTATTTGGATTTTCAATTTTGATAATAGTCATTAAGATAAGCAATTAAAAATAGTTTCAAGAGGATTATTTTCATGTTCAGGAATTTTTACCATACTATCAATATAAAAACATTTGAAATTTTGATAATTCTCACTTTGGGGATTTGGAAGCTTCTTCTTGGGACTGGGATGGAAATTTTAATGTTTATGCGATGTGTCTTTGAAATAAAGAATGTTTTAGAATGTAGTGATTGACCAGAATCATTATGTTAAGAAATTTTATAAAAAGATTTGAGAAAATTTCAAGTTTTAAAAGCATATTTTAGATCCTTTATTCCACCACCACCCCAATACCACACCCTCTTTTACTTTTTTTACTCTTTACACTTTCACACTTTCTTCGATTCTCTCACATACTATCAATGTACACACACAAACATAAGTACCCTTTTCAAATATACTCTCTCTTCGCCCCATCAAATTTTTACTTTTACTCTCTACACACTTGACTTTTTCAAATTTTCACTTTTACTGTCTAGTGCTCTGTATCAACATGGTCTGTATGAGTCCCTGTTGGGATAGATGAAGCACACCATGTGGGCTAGTTTGGGGCAGAGGATCCACAAGCGGTTAAACGAAGGATCTTCTGCATATTGCAAAGGTAGCTCATCATCAGATCGAAAGCCTTGTTCTGAAATTAATCACCTTCCAAGGTATTTTGAGGGAATTTGAAACCTATTTCCCTTTGCAAACAACTTTCCTGTTCAACAACATC